>AP025388.1:2520886-3151107 GCA_030295005.1 Cephonodes hylas | reverse complement strand
GATTATCTAATTTACCTATGTTAATTTCCTTAAAACCTGATAATTATTTTTGGTTGGTAAGATTAAAAAAAAAGGATTTTATTTTCTTTGGAGTAATATTTATTTATTTATTTATGTGCTTTTTGTACACTATACAATAAAATAAATATAAAACATTAATGAAGCATAACGAATACGAGTTTTATCGCTAGCTGCGATCTCTTCCAGACAAGCTACGCGACTGGAATGAAAGGTAGTAGTAGTTCTGGCAGTTGTCTTCAGAATTGTAAAATAGAAACAGAAAAAAAATCTAATAATGTATATCAATAACAAATACATACATAAACATACATGAATGTAAAAAGAAGATATGTTAACTTAACATTGAATAGAAGATATTAGTGTAAAGATTGCATGAGTAATTTACAGAAATAAAAGCAACACTATTAATAAAAGAATATAAATTCTAAACGACATACATATAAGAATACGAATTTACTAAATAAAATATAAAGTTTAGAATAGTAAGTTCTGAGAAGTTTTTTAAAAGTGAAAAGCGATTTAGCTTTACGAATTGTTAGTGGTAATTCATTCCACAGACGTGCAGCATGGACTGTAAAAGAATTATTAAGAAATTTGGTGCTATGCTTATTTCAAGTGTTAGATTTTCTGAGGACCTAAGCGGTCGTGCATGTGTAGCGCTTAGAAAACGGAACCTATATTTAAGATAACGGGGAGCAGTGGGATTGAATAAAATTTGAAAAAGTAGCAAAAGAATACGAGTATTCCGGCAAAGGCGCATAGATACCCACTTGAGTTTATCACGAAATTCAGAGACGTGGTCATGTCATATTTTATTATGTTATTTTACTTAACCTCACTATCACAAACAAGTAGTTATTAGTTTCTTTAGTCATCCAAATTAATTATTTTTTTTTAAAACTAGACGGGATCCCGAAAATTCCGGGATCCCGCGGGATTGATATTTCTAATCCCGCGGGATCTCGAATTTGCAATCTCGAGTCGGGATTGCATTCCCTAGTTTCGCCCATGTCAAAAATTAACTATATGACAATTTAATCTATGTACTCTTTGCTTACATCTACCTGCTTTAGTGGACTACTCTGTTTTAAAAGGCCTCTTTTTGTCTCTTTTATGATAAACTTTTTTGCAGAATCATGACAAAGTAGTATATTCACATTGAATCATCACTTGCTTTAACGGTGAAGGAAAACATCTTGATGAAACCTGCACACCTAAGAGTTCTTAGGAATTTCTTAGGTGTGTAGTCCGCCAACCCGCACTAGGCCAGCGTGGTGGACTATGGCCTAAACCCTCTCAATGGTAGAGGAGACCCGTGCTCAGCAGTGGGCGAAAATGGGTTGATGAAGAAGAAGATGACAAAGTAGATTCCCATAGAAGCTTAAAATGAGTCTGAAAATCTGAGAGGTGTCATCCTATGACATGCTATGGAAAGCATAGACACAAAACTGTAGAAGTAAACCTCATTCTACCTCTCTATTGATACAATTGAGTGTATGTGTGTAACACATATTTAATTCAGTGGAAACCCAAAATTGTTACACATTAATTGAGTAGCGTCTAGTTTGCAATTGTTTAATGTGTGCTCAGGATATTCTCATTTATATGCCAAATTACTTTTGCTAAATAAAAACTTAAAGCTCATTATTCCAAATTTTGTATAGTAATTCGGTTTAATTATTTACATAAAGACTTGTAAATAGAAATACAATGAATAAACATTACATAATAAATAAATAATATCATTCAAATGAACTGAAGTTGACCAACGGATTGCTTAACAAAATTAAAATAGTAATGTTTGTAATTTATTTGTTTGACCTAAATATTCGGTCTGGCGTTCAGTAGGGTTTAATGTGAAACATGTGTCCATAACTACTTTCAATGTGCATGAAAAATAGGGTATTAAAACTTTATTCATAAAAGCTACATCATGAAAGAAAAGTAGCTTTGAGTATTACATGTCCATGTCCCAATTGGAAAACTTATTTTCTTTTAAGATGTCAGTTTTTCATCGATAAATACACTCAACAATTATATACATAGTTTTGACCCTACATTAACATACATGTTTGGTGTTACAGGTATCAGAAACTACAGTTAACATTTTGTTTAACAAAATCTTCAATAAATCTAATAAATACCAACTAAATCTGTAATTTACTGGCCAAATTTTGTTTCCCAATTGAACTTAACACATATCTCTTCATATAATCAATAATAATCCAATCATGAGTTACGTAACTGCCCCAAATGTAACGCAACACATCCCAGTATGATATCAGTGGCCTAAATTGTTATCTTATGTTCTACTAAGCTGGTAAATCTATGATTTTTAAGCCAAGTCCGATCATGTGAATATAAGAATTAAGTAATTAAACTTAAGGTGTAAGCCGTCATACCTTTCGTATTTGGATTTAAATGTATGTGGTGATTACGAATACATCAATTTCTCAGGAATATAGGAATCACCGTAACTATTACCTACCTTCGATCATGTTCATTTTACATGCTGTATAGCTGTTAAAAATAGTTATGGTGGCTTAGACACAGATAAAAATTCAGATAACTATGGTGAATAGCTCTTTTGTTCCATCTGGAAGTTATTTTACCAGTTATGTTTTTGAATTTTAAGTTATCCATGAATAAAATAAATTACTCAATAATTATTTTAATTTTGTCTGATAATATATTATGCAGACTTAGCAGCACAAAAAAGTGATAGTTAAAAGTCAAAGAGATTGTTTTTGCTTTCATAAGATGAATCATGAGGTTATCTACAAAAATATTTACTAAAATTTTATATACACCACCCAACCTTGACATTAAGGATGACAAAAGATTTCTCAACTTCTGTTAAAAATGTTGACACAATTTCATCATATCAAATTGGCTGTACTCATGTGATTGACTCATAGATTATTTCATATATGGAAATCTCTAACTGTAAAACTTGAAGACAATTACAAAGATTTTCAAACAATACAAAAATGTTAAATAAAAAAGTTACTTAAATATCACAGTATTATACACGGTAGATTTTAATGTCTAGTATGCAAAAAAATAATGTATGACCAAATTAGTCGAATTTTTTTTCAAACTACCTTACAAATTCGAGAAATTTAAATTTGGAATGACAATGGCGGTGGGCCTACGCGCGCGATAAGGAGCGAATGAGTAACTGTGACGTCATCCATGCAAGTTCCAACAAGTTTTACGCTAAATTTAACAAATCCGAAACTTCTGGAAAAGTTGAGAAAGTACTTAACAACAAGTTTAGACAGTAGTTTATGCACGTAGTCATGTTATGTAATTATAAAAGTGCATAAATTCCTATTTTTTTGTCGTGTGTTTAATTAAAAAACTTTATTTCAGTTTAAAAGTATTTGAGTTAAAATAAGTATGCTAAAAGCAGTTTTAGACGTATTATTCATAAGTTTAGGTGAATAAAAAGCATTCCAAACTATTTAAAACACGAATTAAAGTATCGGAAGTATAAATATGTATAATATAAGCAAACTTTCTATTTTGCCAATTCCTATTCATAGACAAAGGAATACGGATTTCTCCGGCATTAAACAGACGACAGTATGCAAATATCCATGCAAATAAGAATAATATGTGAACACTGGTTGACCCAAAAAACACCGTAGCAACAAAAGTTAGGTTAAGTTCTACGAAATAATTATTTGTTAAAAAGAAACGCAACGATCCAATTTTCCAATATACAAATAGCATAAAAGACGTACCCGGATGCTTCCGTGGTGGGTTTTTTATTAAAAAACACCCTATGTGATATTTTTTTTCTTTTACACTTCTCACTAAGAAATCCAAAAGGCACTGACAGTTGACTGAATGGGACGTACCAAGATGGCCGCCTCGAGAATTACGTCATTACGCGGGAAAATTGAATGGAGTTTGCGTTTCTTTGTCTTTGTTAAATTTAATTTATATATCACCTTAATATTAAAAAATAAATTTCAAATGCAACTTACCGCATAAAATTCGTTGGGTGTGTGAGATCGGATGAAATCCGATGGGGTTTTCGCTAATACATTAGAGAAACGTATTCATTCAGAATCCGTGCGCTGTTGCCAGTTTGATGTTGCGTCAGAAACTTCACAGCGCTCAAATACACACATTTCAAAACACATACGGATTACTTTCTTAACTAACTTTGTTTAAATATGTCACGGATTTGTTTGAGATAACAAAAATGGCTCTTAAACGATCGATATAGGCGACGGGTTAAAGGTATTCAGATCGGCAACGTCGCTTGGGCTTCTCAATTCAAACAAAGACTAACGAACACTTATATTGGAATTATGTCAGAAACAACTTAATATTAAATTCTACTCTATAATACTGAGAGTAATGTCAAAGGAATGATATAAAATTGGAAAATAATTATAAAATGGCAGCAAGTTGATCGCGTGAAGGCACAAAAATAACTGGTTTACTTTGAACTGTTTTTGTTTCGAGTATGGCGTTGTAAACAATGAGACGGTGTTGCCAGCTAAGAGAGAAATTTCTACTACGTGTAAAAAAGTCCCGTTATATTGATTAATCAAAAATAAAATAATGGTTTATATAACATTTCTCGATAATTACTTAACTAAATATATAATATAATATCTTTAGGAACATTATTATGTACCTAAAGGTTATAAATATTGTATCTTAACTTTTTCCCTGTCCTTGTTATACCCACATATATAGTTTTATGTTTTTTATTATACATTTTAAACTCTTTTTCGCCTAATCTCTTTAAAATGTATTAATCCATTATGTTATCGAATAAGTGGAACCTTGAAAATAGTTAAGAACAATGTTTTGCCATCGAACGAACTTTAGATTCTCAAGATATAAAGTCAACGAAGATTGGAAAAGTAATAATATTCAAGACTACGAGTATAGATTAAAATTTTACCCAATATTGAAAAAAATAACTCATTAAAGTTAAATGGTTTTTTGCATACAGATAGTTAATAACTGTAATTAATTAATTACAGTTACTTAATGAGTTTTATTTTACATGAAACTTATATACACTATATTTTCTAACAATAAAATGTAATAAAATTTATTTAATCAATAAATTGACAAACACCTCAAACAGATCCAATCATTTGAAAAATTTAGTTCATCACTCTGTTTGAAAGGCTGACTGAAGCGAAATGATGACTTTATTATAGAAGAGCGGGAGAGATAGAAATAGGCCTTAGGCCTTAGTCCTCAACGCTGGCCTAGTGCGAAATGACTGATTACTCATTTCAGAAATTTCTGAAAACTTTTAAGTGCTTATGCAGGTTTCATCTCCGTTAAAGTATGTGATAATTTTGCCTGAGGTTTGAACCCATGACCGCCGAGATAAACGACCGAACGCCTAAACCACGAATCTATCACTACTTACAGCAACTTTATATAATGAAAATTGGCATAAATCTTCAAAAATTAATTGGCGATATTGACATTGATCGGTAGCACAAAATTAAACAACCGAAGTAAACATAATCAGTAACTTTATTTTGTAAACTTTATTAATGAAGTCTTAATATTGATTGTGGCGGGTAACGGACGGATGAGTGCTGCTCAAGACCGGGACGGTTGGCGCTTTCTTTGGGAGGCCTACGTTCAGCAGTGGACGGCGATAGGCTAAGTATATTATATTGATTGATAGTAATAATAATGAGTCCAATAGGCGGAGCCAGTTCGGATTGGTGATTACACAACCAACTTTTAACTAGTGGTTTTTTCAAAACTTTTTCCTTCACTGTTTAAGTATTCAATGAATACACACATAACTTCAAAAAGTCATGATAGTGTTCGAGTTTCAAGTTCCTGGGATTTTTAATTTTGTTATTTAAACCTTAAGGGCATCAATTTTACGAAAACGAAACCCATAATTTAAACCTCGAGGCCACCTCGATTTTCAAAAAAATAAAACCGGGTAACAAAACTACCAAAATAGCAACATTTTCTTGCATATAGCAACACTGACGCTAGCCCTAGTAAATTTCGCTCCCCGCTTTTGGGTTTCGAGAGAAATCCACTACTTATTACATAATACGTGCAACATTACGACCCACACTTTATTTATACAGGGAATGTTGCTGAGGAGATTTTAATGGCACCGATTCCAATATGAAATCAGATAAAAATAGTTACATTCCTGTTGAAATGTACAGAGGGCAGTTTAGTACCTGAACCGTACTTTCTTTAGTGAGCCTAAAGATGGCGTTCTTGAATCATATTGACAGATTAAAAATACATCTCTGCCTACACCTAAAAAGGAAAATGCGAGAACATTGAATATTATAGTTAGAGAAATATTTATGTTAGCAGAAATGTACGTAATCCGTTATTGTATGCAATTCTTAGGAAATGTAAAGAATTCCTATAATTGCCCGGAAATTTGTGTAATAAATTATATTAGACACATTTTCTTCAAATTCTGCTATCTTACATTTTCCAGGATATCTACGTAATGGAATGAATAATACGCATTTTGGCACCTTTTTTTTTAATTTTTAATTTAATGTAATTTGACGTGAGCATTTTGCCGTTTTTCGGGCACATTTCCAGACTATGTTGTAACTCAGATTGTTATGTCCCGGACAAAAAAAAAAGACATTTAAATTTCAATTCAATATAGTGTATTTAAAAAATATATGCATTGCAAGACAAATAGAAAAGTCCTTGATATGCTGGCTAGCGTGGTGGACTATGGCCTAAAAACCCTCTCAATGGTAGAGGAGACCCGTGCTCAGCAGTGGGCGTATATGGGTTGATGAAGAAGAAGATGCTGTAGATCTTTCTATAATAACTAGCGTGTCATATTTAGATTGCGAGTACCTTACTACTTTTAGTGAGTAATTAAAAAAAAATATCAAAAAATTAAACTAAAAATAGGTTCGATTAAATTTATTTAAAAATAAACGACATTTTCATAACAGTACAATTTTTATTTTAATCCAAATTGTTACACAAATCCTTAAGATTTTACAAATCCATTCATAATTACAAATTTAAAATTTGACGGTGGGTATAATTCTTAAATAGAAAAGGATGCTGAAAGTAGTGATGTCATGCATGAAAGAATGATAAAAAGATATATCTTTTGTGCATTCAGACTGTGATCAGTAACTAAGGCAAGTAATAGCTACGGTGATTACAAACCACTTGGCATTAAAGAAATTTCCGAAAAAAATAAAAATATGACATTTTCCTTACATCATTAACAGCCTTTCACGTCCACTGTTGGACATAGGCCTCTCTCATGGCACGCCACTGGGCTCGATCTTCGGCCCTCCTCATCCAATCGCTGCCAGCTACCTTGCGAATATCGTCACTCCACCTAGCCGGTGACGTCCTACACTACGTTTGCCGAGCCGTGGTCTCCACTCCAGAACACGTTTCCCCCACCGGCCATCAGTTCTGCGACAGATGTGACCCGCCCACTGCTACTTCAGCTCACTGATCCTTTCTTTACAACTATAAGTATAAAATGTATTTGGTTGTGAGGAAAATAACATTTTTATTTTATTTCGGGTATTTCTTTAATGCTAGTTTGTTAGGCTTTAGTCCACCACGCTGGCCTAGTGAAGGTTGGCAGACTACACACCTAAGAAAATGCTAAAAACTTTTAGCGTGTGCAGGTATCATAATGATGCTTTCCTTAAAATTATTCATTGTAAATATGAAATAAAAACATATTTAAATATAAAACTATGTTGCTCAAATTATGTCCAACTTGAAATATTAACATATGTCATATTACTCTAAAAAAATACTGTATCTTATAAAACTAAAAAAATATATAACATTTCACACTAAAATCTTAATTGTATGCAGTTTCCTTATTGGGGAAACAGATGATATAAAATATACCTCACGCTTTCCTCCAAGGAATAGGCAGAGCGGTATTTCTGCACCCACTAATTTAAATGACAATTTCAGTACATTAATTATATTCCCAATTTGTGATTAAAGAAAAGACATGTTGCAGAGAGATTTCTGACCTTTCCTCCCCACAGCTAATTACACAAAATTACAGCCAATTTTAATAATTGATTGATAAATTTATTTAACAATTAACAAACGAAAATAGTTTATTCAAGAGTGTTACTTTCAGAACAGCTGATTTAGATTAGAGGGGAAGTGTCCAGTATTTTTAGTATGTGTCCGAGTGTCGCCGCTTGT
Organism: Cephonodes hylas; assembly: GCA_030295005.1. Classification (NCBI taxonomy): domain Eukaryota; kingdom Metazoa; phylum Arthropoda; class Insecta; order Lepidoptera; family Sphingidae; genus Cephonodes; species Cephonodes hylas. The sequence continues at coordinate 3,142,884 of AP025388.1, read as the reverse complement.
CTGTTACCTGTTCATTCTATTACCATCACACCAACAATGATTATTTCATACAAACATGGCGGGCTGCTGTTGGTTGTCGCACATTAAAGTGTTGATATTACGCGCAATGAATCACTAAGAAGCGTGTGTGTCAAACATATGATAGTGTAATCGTAGGTTCGGCACGCTCGGCATGTGAACATTTCCTATCTAGTCTTATTCAATTGTTACCCTTACATTATCTAGATCAATGTAGATACAAAAAGATTTGAAATCAGACTTAAGTTTATCATTAATTTTATTTGATAAAGATATATCATTGAGTATAGCAGGAACCCATTATTATGATTATAAGAGACATCTTTGACTTGAACTACTTAAAAGTAGCTCTATTTTACCATTATTATCATGCACATATTAAAAATTCTTCAGTCTTTAGGCGTTTTAACAACGAAAAAACTTTGTATAGAAGTCTGAACCAATTTATCTGGAGATTTTTCTTGTTTCACATACTTTCTTTTCAATGGAGTCACATCCTTTTCCGGTTTTACCAAAATGTCCTTAACACTATTTTGTGTGTACTGCAATACATACTGTTTTAACTTTGTCCGTTTGTTCTTAATCGTTCTCTTTTTTGTTCCGGTAATTTTGACATTAAGTTGTTCTGTTTTCCACTTAATCTTCACTTGTATATTATTTGTATCATTGTGAATAGACACATGGGTTTTCAAATTTTTCTTCTTTTTTCTTCGTTTGTCAAGCATTTTCTTGTATTTCTGTTTGAGTTTTTCCTGATCTTTTGACAATTTCCTCCGTTTTTCACCTTTTCTTTTCTTACTAGTTTGTTCAATCAATTTTCTTTTTCTTGTAATTTTCTCTTCTTCAACATTTACAATTTGAACAGGACATTCACTTGGCACCTCCCTCACAACTTCATTTAAATAGTGATTCTTGAAACATTCAAGATCTATACCAACATTATTTTCTTGCAACGTCTCCTTATCCAACGGACTGAATTTAAACGCACACTTTTTGCTCTTAATCGGACTTTTTATGTTTAATTTCTGTAGGAAATCCACATTATCATTCTCTTCCATTTTCACCACATTAATATTGACTGATTGGTCGTTGGCTGATATTTCTAAACTGGAATCTTTTTGTATGTCTACAGTTTTTAGTTTGACTGGTGTGTTGAAAATTGGCAAGCTGTCATCACTGTTATGGTCTGCGATGAATTCAGACGGCAATTGAAAAGTACTTGACGAATCGTCACTTTCTACCATTGGGTCAGATTTTACAGGTACATTTTCTATTTCCTCTTTGATTTCAGGTTCTTGTTTAACTTCTTGTAGTGGTGATTGCTGTAAATAGGAAAAATAATTAGAAATACTAATCAATAGAATTTTCTTCATCAACCCATTTTCGCCCACTGCTGAGCACGGGTCTCCTCTACCATTGAGAGGGTTTAGGCAATAGTCCACCAGGCTGGCCTAGTGCGGGTTGGCGGACTACACACCTAAGAAATTCCTAAGAAGTCTTAGGCGTGCAGGTTTCATCACGATGTTTTCCTTCACCGTTAAAGCAAGTGATGATTCAATGTGAATACACACATAACTTTGAAAAGTCAGAGGTGTGTACCTGGGGTTCGAACCCGCGACCGTCGAGATTCTCGACCGTGCGCCCAAACCTCGGGGCCATCACTGCATAGAATTACTGGATAGTTAAGTGTACTTCCATAGAAGCCCTAAAGCTATAATTGTTTATTGTGGGGTCAAGATATTCTAATAAAACAAATTGCTAAAATTTTCGAATTATTCTTATTTGGAATTTTGTAGAACATGGCTTTTGGCCTTCCATGGAAGTACTGACACTTGTCTTGATGGCTAGACACCATCTTATCTAAGAAAAGACATAAATGTGTGTAACCCACAAATATTTTGCAATGTGAGACAAAATCTTTCGTAATTTTTGATCCCTACGACAAAAATTTACATACTAGTGTGGGTTCAGAACTTATGTTTCTAGGTATATTTATTATTGGACCAGGATTTGAAGTTAATCTTTGGATATATTATATCTCACCTCTCTAAGTTGTATTTCCTCATTATCCTCAGACTTTCGAGGCGAGCACCATTCTTTAGGCAATTCCTTTTGCTTGGGTTCGTTCAAAGCGCTATCCAGTATGCTGTCTAATATCTTCCTGCAAGGAAAATATGTTACATTTATTTTATTAATTTAAACTATTTATTGTTTACATTTACATACAAAAATATATACAAAATTTAGATGAAAGGTACAAATGGCGGCCTTATCTATTATATTACTGTCTTTATTCTGTGATATTTAAGGTGAAAGTAAACCGTTTGTTGTGATATGGACATGTTACGAGAAGGGATGAATCATTTACAGGTGATGAATATAAAAGTTATAGGATGGACTAGTAGAGGAAGGCTAAAGAAATATGGATGTAGTGCATAAGAGATGATATAAAAAAGCGATGAATAATGACTTAAGATCCTGTATGTAATTATTATGGTGTTGTTGGCATAAATATGGGGCAAATGATCAATAAGTATAGTTGCAAAGTCAAGAAAATATTTATGTGGGATTTTGCATCATACATGGCTCAGTGGTTCAAAGTATAATATGCAAATACAGTATAACTCGCTTAAAACGATTTCTCAGGGACCCCACCAAAAACGCGTCTTAAGCGAGAAAGCGTATTATGCGGGATAGGGAAAATTTTGTTCTTATAATTTTAAATGACATACAAATGTATGTACATTCAATACATTATTTAAAATAATCACTTATTTTGGTTTGACAGAAAGATTTTGCTGCATTAGCAATTAAAAGATTTTCAACATAATGCAACTTTTGCAGCGCGTCTTCACTTTCATCCAAAGAAGGAAAATAGCGTCTTAAATCATTAATAGCTAATAATGCCTGGGCGTTTGACAAAACAGGAGTTGACTCATCTTCGTCTTCATCAACATCACTTACATCGTTTTGTGTGTTATTGACATTCTCAATAAGATCAATTGATTAAATTTCGTACGGTGCTACATTGTCATCAATGGAAGAATATCCAGGAAAACCCTGCAGTATCTCGGGTTTTTCTTCTTCCAACACGACGTCAACCACGTCGGCTGGCCTCGAGTGCGGGCGCGAGCGCTGAGCGCGGGCGTATTAAACGGGATGACGAATCGTATTAAGCGTGTAAGAAATGTATGAAAATATGTCTCAAGTTGCAGGGACTGGCGTAAAGCGGCGTATTATGCGAGAAATCGTATTAAGCGTGATCGTATTAAAAGGGTTATACTGTAGCTGGCAAATCGTAAACTAAATTACCAATCGGCCAAGCCCTTCAAAGAACAATTAAATAATACAGTACTTACTCAATAGCCTTCCTTTTAGCGCTTAAAGGCTTAGGTTTTTTCAAGTCATGTTTCACTTTATCCAATATTTTATCATCTAAATTCACTTTTACTCCCAAAGAGTCTATTTTCTCTCTGAATCCCTGTTCAATTAGTTTTGTGGGTGACACAAACACTTCAGATGATAAACTGGGCTGATTCTGTAGTTTTTTCATGGGTGATTTAAGATCCTGGTCTTGTCTGCTCATCTCTACATTTCTCTGTCTTTCATCTGTAAAAGATTTATTGACACTTGACAATAAGTTATTTAATTTTTCATGTGGTTTAGAGTATTTAGTAGTTAAAATATTTTAATTTAAAACACTTTAGTAGTTGGAAATAGGTAGACTTTTTTAAATTTAATTTTTCAAATGCTGACCTTATGGCATAATTTAAATATGAGAGCTGTTTTGACGATTTTTATTACAGTGATATAGGATATAGGAAGTAAGCTTGATATAGGACATAATTAGTGGCGGTACTTTTATAAATTTTCTAATATTAATTTAACAAAATAAATTCGACAAATACATGATACTAAAAACTCTAGGGGCGTTACTAACCAGTGCGTGTAGCACGCGTATGCGCCGCTAGTTTAGTCCGTCGCAGCGACATGCGGCTCGGCATCACTCGCCGCGGCCGCGCGGTGGCGCCACGCTCGCGCCTCTCACGCTGCGCCGCTGGAACATTATATAAATAAAATTACACTCAACAGTCACATAGCTCTGATTCTAAACTAGGTTACAAGACCTGTATCGTGGGTATCAGACACTACGAGAGGCATTTTCGGTCTCACAAACACCCGGACCCGAAACGAATATTTGTTTCAGCGTGGGGATCGAACCCGCGGCCTCACGTTTCACGAAGCTGGTGTCTAGGCAACTATAGTCGTTAATTGTAAGTTTTATTAGGTAAGTATTGAGGATTGGTTTAAATTAGCTATGGTCTTTGAACGTTTTTGCGTCGACGAAACGTAACCGTTTTTTTCCGTTAGGTGACTAGTTAAAAAACTATGTATGTATATTACTTTGGAAAGTATGCCTAAAAATTGTGAGGAATTTCTTAGATGTGTAGTCCAACTCGCTTCAGACCAGCGTCGTGGACTAAGGCTTAAACTGTCTCAGTTGAAGAGGAGGGCCTTTATACTCCAATGCTTGGTTATCCATTCTAAAGTGGCAGTATGGTTGGTTTTATTGACGATTGATATTAGTTTAATATCGACTAAAAAAAATATCTATTTAATTGGACTTACTTTGTCCATCATCACAACTCTGCCCTATTAGACGCGGGCCTCCTCTACAACCGAGTGGGTTTAGGCCGTAGTCCAGCCTTGACTGATCTAATTAACATACCTTCTTGTATCCTAGCAGCTAAAGCGTGTAAATCTTCAGGCGCAGCTGGCTTACACGCACTACACACTGCTGCAGTGGTATCTGTTGTGAGGTCATCATTATCACCGTGACCTTTGAGGTCATCATTATCACCGTGACTTTTGAGGTCATCACGGTCGCCGTCACCTTTGAGGTCAGTGTTGGGCACGGGACCTATACTGTTGTCGCCTGCGCACGCGCGATGCCAGCCCGCGCCGCCGCACAGGAGACACGATATTATGTCCCATGATCTGAAAACATGAATTAAATTATAGTTTAACACTTACATACTTGGAACTATTAACGCCATCTATTTAGGAGTTGGGATTATATTAAATTTATTAAAAAGCAGTGATGGCCTCAGTGGATGGAAAACATCGTGAGGATACCTGCACACCTAAAAATTCTTAGGATTTTCTTATGCCAATTTCTTAAGCCAGTATGATGGACTAAGGCCTGAACCCTCTCAATTGTAGACCTGTGTTCAGCAGTGGGACCTATATGGGCTGGTGATGATGATGTTTTAATGTATATTTACCCTTCCTCAGCGTCATAATTAGGTCCCATGGGGCAAAGGCACTTTTCAGACGAACATCTCAGTACCCTTTCATAGATCTCTGCAAATGCGTTCTGTTCTAACTCCCACGCAGCATCCCTAAAATTTATGTAATTTATTAAAATCTGGTTAATTGTGAGTCGCTCCCATACTATCTTTATATATATTTCTTCTGTATGTGTGTTGTTTCCAAACTCCTCCTAAACGGCTGGACCTTTTCGAATATTTTTTTGTGTTCAAGTGTACTCGAGAATGGTTTAGAACGAAAAAAAATAATTAAATTTTAAATTCAAAATTGTGTACAAGACAACCTCTGTCGGGACCACTGGTCTATTTATATGATAAATATATGTTTGTCTATGGAACTATAGCAATTAGGATGAATTTCTTTTTCAGGGCAGAGTATGTAATATATAAAAATCTCTCGTACTTTGTTATACACAAAATTTTTATTCTAGTGTGGGGTCAGAACTATGTGTGTGACTGTTGGGTGTATTTATTTACCTGTCCGGTACATAGTATCCTTGACTGATGACAGCTTCATAGAAATTCTCTTTATCATTGCATAATGGACATTTCAGATAATGCATTCCAGCACTTAACGCCATTCTCTGTAACGAAAAATACACAAATTTTAATTGCATATTTGAGTCATCTAAAAAGTTCTTAGACATATTTTAGGTGTAGTCTGACAACCAATACAGGACCAGCATGGTGGACTAAGGCCAAAACCCTCTCATAAGTGGATGAGGCACATGCTCAGCAGTGGGACACTTATGGGCTGATATTGTATGATTAGTTTCTGATACACATCACAAGACTTGTATGTTAGTGTGTGGTTGAAACTACTAATATAGTAATGTGACTGTTGGGTGTATTCTTTTTTTTTATATAAAAATTCTCAATAGTAGAAGAAGCCCATGCCCAGCAGTGGGAAATATTTGGGCTGATGATGATAATCCATTAATATATGTGTATCTTCAACCCTAATGTTGTGTTAATATGATTTATTAACTACCTGCAAGCAAGTCCTGTGGAACCACGCGTCTCTAGCACAGCATGGCGGCCAGAAAGTGTTCAGCGATGGATAAGCGTCTACTTCCTCATAACAAATCACACACACACACTCCGGCTCCAACTTTACAGGCTCTGGAATTTTACAATAATATCATTAAAGTCAAAATACATATAGCTCTGATATCACTTTTGAGCTAGAAGGCTTTTTAAAAATACTATTGTAATTATCACAAAAGAAATATTTATTGGGCTCTTCAAAATGGAGCGAGTGTCACTTGGCGTATGTGGTAAATGACTTATTTTAATTGTTACGTACGTTAATTGTTTTTTAAGTAAAGGTATGACACTGCACAGAGATTTTTGACGAGGTAAATAGGAAACAAGGAGCTATGTGCTATTATGTACATGGTAAGTATATAACAGCTCACTCACTATTTAACCACTTGACACTCGCATTTTAAATATTGAATTAATAAAATAGCGCACTCTTGCTGCAACCACAAAAATCTATATTATGTTACTTAGAAATCATTTAGATATATTCAAGGTTCATCACCATTCTCAATTCGGGAAAACCTGCTAAGTAACGTTTAAAAGTTGCACAGATTTGGCACAAAGCCGCACCCGAACTAGGTTCGGGCATGCACGTCAAGTGGTTAAAGGTTGTATGTTACAATTTTTGTACTTATTTAGTTATGAATATAAAACCTCATAGTATTCGTTACTAAATAAGTGCTAAAATTGTAACAAAGAACAAGCAATATAGTATACTAGTGATGCTTCGGATATCCATATATCCGGGTGGGTAATAAATCCGTGTCCTTATCTGCCACTTTTCTCGTGGATCATTTTATTAATTTTCAAATTCAATTGACAGGATAAAGTGCGGCATAATAACTTAAAAATGTGATTATGTAGCGAAATATTTAAAATCTGTTTGTTTCTTATACACGACAAGACTTGTTAGTTAGAAGTATGTGTGACTGTTGGGTGTATTTATAATTTATACACTGTAAAGTCATACCATTTTGTACTGTGTCATCTTTCCCATCAGCAATGCATTTTAACTTCTTGTTCGACTCTTTCCTTCTGAGTTTGACTTTCTGCATTATCATATCCGGTATGCTTTGTTTGTGGGCATGCCCCTGGCAGAAAGATCTGGAAATTATTTTAGGTAATTTGTTAATTGTGGCTATATTCTTAAATACCGTCACTGCTTGCATACGCTCCTACAACTGAGAAGATTTAATCCGCCTTCCTGGCCTAGTGTGGGTTGGCAGATATGCCTAAAAAATTCTGAGAATTTTAAGGTGTATATTATTATAACTTCATTAATTCATTATGAATATACATATGATCAGAAAGATGTGTGCTTGGGGTTCGCACCCACAACCGAGTTTCTAAGCCTTGAGGTTTCCACTACCTACAAATTACAAGTTACATAGCAATGCAATTAAATACCTTTGTTATTTCTTTAATTACATTTGTTAATAAATATGTTTTTTTATAAATGTGTGGACCATGATGGTAATTTCATTTCTTAAAATGGACCCCAAATGACACTAATTGGTGTCTCCTGACCCATTTATTATTAAACATTACTTGTAGTTCCCATAGAAGAGTGATACAGCATTCCTCTCTCGGCCGCATGGTAAATGGAACTGCTTGCGACACTGAGACACCGCACAACCCAACGTAGCCCCTTCTCGGTGGCAGTAGGAACATTTCTGAAAATTATCATACATATATCAGTGTCAGTACATCCATAGATGTCCAAGAATGTTACATGTTAATTGTGTAATGTCTAGATTTTAATTGTTTTTGGTAAATAAATATTTAAAGCCTGAAACATATTATTAGAAATCTGCAACACATCAAATCACTTAGATTCAGTCGTTTCAAATTTAGTTTACTATCCAGTTTGCAAGGCATCACTAGCAAAGAACAGGCAAGAAACTCTAGTATGGATCTCTTTCAATCAAGACAATCTTAGTCTAACATATTGCCATAGTTAACTTTTAAAGAACATTAACACCGCAGAGTCTGAAAAAGGAATTTGAATATTTATTATCATTATCAGGCCATACCACTGCTGAGTCCAGTCCTTTTTAAACAATGGTCATTTAAACAATATGACAAAATTATAACAACATAAAAACTAAATAACAGATGGGTCTTACATGCTTTTTACTTCTCTCAATTTCAGCTAGAATATCTTGATACATGAATCCAAAGAGTCCTTCGTCGTCTTTCCCTTTCTGAACCAAACATGATGAGAGCAACTGAAATGTTTAAAGTTATTAATATTAATAAACATACATGTAGATTTAACATAATACTAACATAAATATTTTCTGTTATGGGTATCAGATATTTTGAGAAACTTTTCTATAACTAATGCCAGAAAAACAGACATTTTTGAGTTTTGTAAACATTTCTAGTGTTTGTAATCACTCAATAAACCCCACTTAATGCTGTTTTACCATTAGGTCTTTTAAAAGTGCAAAAATTCGTATATTAACAAAACCGAAAATGAATAAGAAAGTACAGTCTATTACAGAGTATTTATACAAATAGCTAAGCTTGGACTAAAATACTCAATTCTAGAATAATGTTTTATTATAGATTTAAATTTTTACTGTTTCTCTATATACACAACGACTTGATGAGGCAGGTAATGTAGGAGGGCTACTCAAAACCGGGATGGTCGGCGCTTTCTTGGGGAGGCCTACGTTCAGCAGTGGATAGCGATAGTCTGAGTATATGTCATGTATACAAAAATTTGCTTACCACGCAGAAATAGTGGCACTGTATGTCGCCAATGGCGTATAATTTGCCGTACACCAACTCATCGTCCACATCCCGCCGGCAAAATGCACACGGAATTCTATTTTCCGTGACTAGTTTGGCTGAAAACTGGTGTCGCTTCAGATTCTTCCTGAGCGCCATTTTAACACGTTTGTAACCACATACGTAACACTTAACAAGCTTATTTCATAACATAATAACAATAAAACTCTTAAGATAACATATTATCATTGATAGAGTAAAGACATTATTATCAAAGTAATCATCAATAACATTTCAACATCGTCTGAAAAATAACAATGGCGATATGCGAATTTGGCGGCAATTTCATTTTTTTTCTTTTTCCGTTCGGAAATCATAACGCTTCCTAGTTGGATTGCACGAGTTGATTCACACACGAGAATTGTCTATGCCGAACATGAAAATAATTAATGTGCAATTAATCAAAAAAAGGCGTGTGTAGCAACACTAAATTAAAAACGTCAAAAAATCCACAAAAAATGCCGCAAACGCGCCTGTAGATTTTATTTTTATTGTTATTTGTTTATTAATTGTTGTTATGAAATACTCGACATGAGTGCAACAACCATAATTTTATCTAGTCCTTAGTGTTACGTATAGGAAACCTGCAATTCTAGATGCTTGACAGTTTTATGGTGCCATTAAAAATAAAGTATACGGTCCTTTGTGCTTCGGACGAGGAAAAAACTTGATTATCTCCACGTTACACGCTGAAACTGAGTGTAGATAGCATATAGAAGGCTTCCAGAACGATCTACCCGTATCTACGACGTGTGAAAGTGTTGAAAAAGGCGAGAATTACTGTGAAATGTCTTTTTTGTCTGAGTAACATATTTTTCCAGTTTGACTGTTGAGATAATGTCTGATTTGGGGAAATATCTTTGTAAAACCCGTCCCGTGGTGTTGAGAGCCGATAAATGACCAATGAGAATGTAATTGTGCTCGAGGGAGGCTGTTTTTTTACATAATGTCTACCCTACAGAACACAGTTGGCCCTTGGCTGTCAGATAAGCCACTGGAGTCTAAATATGAGAAGTGCCGCAACATAACAGAAGAGATTTACAAGAGAATCAACATAACATTTCAGATTAAAAAGCTAGAAGCTACACAGAGTGATATTTCAGAACATAGGTGAGATTTTCTTGTATTTTTTATAAATTTATAAAAAAAAAAATTATAACACATGAGCATTGAGAGACTATTGTCTTCCAATGTATTTATGAAGGTGTTTTGAAATGTTTATTCATTTTATATTTAAAAAACTCTGTGTATTGGCATAAAGTAAGATCATGGCTTAGGAAATTTATCTACAGATTATTATACAGTTTAAAATTAAATATTTAAGTGGACTGGTTATTTTGTGAAAACTAAAATAACAAAGATTGCTCTGCTAGAACTGAAATAGGAGTGCCCATGTTCAGTAGTTGATTCCGAGAATATGCTTAGATATAAATCCAATAGAATGTTACATATTCTTGAAGACAACTTTTAAATAAAAGAAGATCATAGTAACTAATTGTCATAAATGATTTATTTAAAAATATTAGCAATATTGTTCCCATAGTCAATGGTGTTTTGTTATTTGACTTTTGAGATTGGGGTTGCCAGTTTAGACAGAAATGTTCTTTGGTGAGTGGTAATTACTTAAGAAAAACTAACAAGACTTAAAACAAAGTACACCTACGCTAACAATATTTAGGACCAGCTCTACAGTTCAACTTTTGACTAAGTATTTAAGACTGTAATTTCCTGTAGGTTGTCTAGTAGAAATTGCAGCTAGCAATAAGACCACCTATTGTGCCAATACTGTCTTCATTATTTTTCAATTATTTTGTATATATTATTGTATAGTGTACAAAAAAGTATTTAAATAAATAAATTAAGACCAAAAGTGGCCTAGCGGGGTCCAAGATTGTAGATAACATTGAGGTTGCCATCATCAAATTTGGTAACATGGACTCAAGAAGGCCCAAGCCCAGCAGTGGGACCTATATGGGTTGATGATACCACAGTTGCTAGTAATTATTAAAAAGATGTGCACACAAAATGATTTCAATACATAACCTTGAGATTGTTTTTAATATATTCTTAAGCAATCTCATTTAGTTTATTCTACTGAGAATAATGAATATTTATGCAGCCTGTCAACATTCTACTTTGAAGGTCGGGTTGATACTTGAGAAAATGGATTGTTGGATTTACCATAATAAAATATAGTATGAAGTAGTCGAACATCAAGGAAAAATCAAAATTGTTGATTTTGCCACTTTGAGAATGTCAAATTAGGCAGATTTTAATTTGATGTAAACAGCACAAGATTATTTTTTATGCATTTTAAGTTAGTTACTTTGCTACATTGAGATATAGAGGTCTATGAATTTTATTGAGTTATAGAAAGATAATATGCTCCTTAATAGCTTGAAAGAATTAAATATTTTGTCTAATAGAGCATTTAGAATAATGTAGGTTTTGGTGCTAGAAAGAAAGGGAACAAAACATCTTTTCGAATTGTCAAGGTTTTCATACATATCAAGTTTGACTTAATGAAGTATTACTATAATTATTATAGTGTTAAGTCAGCATAATAAGCATTATTATTAACATGTAACGCTTTTGGTACTCTATGGAAAAACAGACACAACATCTTGGTGATGCGAGTTTAAGAAAAAGAACATTAAATTCTTTTTTTCTTTAAAATAATTAGTAAAGCACATTCCAGAAACAATTAAATAAGAAATCAAAACGATCACGGGATCAAAATCCAGGCACCTAAATTTTTTACTGTACTCAGTAAATTACTATAACAGTCACTTTTTTTGAATTCCAGCGACCTAATAGACAGCAATGAACTCAGCAACGAGACAGATCTGTTTGCGTGTGACAAGACCGACAGTATATCCAGCAGTACGGAGGGCGCGCGCCCGCTGGCCACCTGCGAGAAATATATCAACATTAATAACAATGAGGAGACGAAGAAAAAACCAGATGTCGTGTATAAGAGACCTAGGAAACGGTTGGTTCATAGATTAAAGCTTGTTTTGTTTATGGTTTGTTGTTGAAAATGTGGAAATGACAGGAAATAACCGTTTTTTTGTGTTTTGTATACAAGGTGTTTTCAGACCGTGACCTGAAACTGAGGCTGGTAATCTATACTAATATTATAAAGAGGTAAGGTTTGTGAGTTTGTATGTTTGTAAGTTTGTATGTTTGTATGTTTGTGACGTTGTAGAAAGTAAACTCGCGATCTACTGAACCGATTTTGAAAATTCTTTTACCAATAGAAAGCTACGTTCTTTGTGAGTGTCATAGGCTATATATCAGTCCGAAAAATGATAAGACTTTACGTTTGTAGCAGGATTTGCTAAGTAAGTCGGAGAAAAAACGGGCGAACGTAACCGTTTTTTGCAAACGCTGCCTTACCCATGGGAGATATATAGTTGAGTCCTAAAGAAAAGTTGTAGAGCTTGATAATATCTACAAAAAAGTCAGCGGTAGCATATGTCTAACTTTTAGGGTTGGTTCACTATAACCTCTTTTATGCTAACTAAATTTGTTATAAAATAAAGCATTGTTTGTGGAGGTATTTTTATAACGATTATATTAATCCTTATCCAAATAAATGCGTTATTCAGTATAAGTATTTAATTTAAAAGAAATGTGCCCTTTACATCATTTGATTTCGAGGAGTACCTTAGAAGATATCGCTGTTTCAAAATAATCATCAAGCGCGCAATAATTATGTACAAGGCGCCGACCGGCGCGTTACGGTTTCACGTTTAAATAATTTTACCAATTTGTATGATTTTTGGTATGGGCATAAATAGGACTTTAAGGAGTAAAATAGACTATAACTTATTTTCTTTCTGAACTCAACCCTGTAGTCTACGCGGACGAAGTCGCGGGCAACAGCTAGTATCTAATATAATTTACAGTCTACCGATGTGAAAAAAAATTGCGACAAAAGTTAAACATTTTGACTTTGTATGGAATTGTATGGATTTTGTTTTAACTCCACTGAGTTTGTTATAACCGTAGCTATTACCTTCCTTAATTTGCTATCACGGTTTTGATATCTAATAATAAAATACTAGTAAAAAAGTATCCATTACTCAACAATTATTTTGACAGCCCCATGGCGCAGTTGGTTAGACACCAGCTTGCGAAAGCGGCCGCGGGTTCGATCCCCGCACCGAGACAAATGTTTGTGTGATCCACAAATATTTGTTTCGGGTCTGAGTGTTTGTGAGACCGAAAAGTCTCTCGTAGTTTCTGATACCCACGACACAAGACTCCTATCTCAGTGTGGGGTCAGGACTATGTATGTGACTGTTGAGTGTATTTATTTATTTATTTTTTCCCTTCTAGTTTCCGCAAGCGCGTAAAGAAATCCCAAACAAAAAGCCATCGCAGCGATTCAGACGTGTCTAGCGACGAGGCTCCTCTCAGCCGAATAGTGGACATGGACGCCAAGTGCGTGCGGGCCAGCCAGGTGGAGCCGCACAGTGTGATGGGCGTGCCCAACATCGTTATCGTTGCCAGTGAGTCTTGTCTGTGTTATGTTATGTTATGTTATGTTATGTTATGTTATGTTATGTTATGTTATGATGTAGGTAGTAGTGTGGTGTGTGTTATGTGTGTAGCCGAATAGTGCAATAGTGAGGCATGTCCATGTTATGATGTACCTAAAGTAGTAATAGTGAGTTGTGTCTATGTTATTATGTATGTCAAAAGGTGTAAAAGTAAGTCACGTCCATGTTATGACGTACATCAATTAATCAAATTGTGACACATGTCCATGATATGATTGATATACCTAAGGGGCTAAAAATAATCATTTCCATACTCTGATTTATCCAGTAGTGTACCCAAAAGTAGGTCATATTTAAGTTAATATTACCCAGGATACACAAATCGTTGTAATGTTAAGTCATGTCCATATTAAATCTTACACAATTTTTATCTCAAGAGTAAGTCGTATCCTTACTAATATTAAACGGATTAAGATAATATGAAAAAAATCACCATTACTTAGATTGATTGAGATATTTTTAACAATAATTCAAGTGAAGTGTTTATTTTTCCAGATCTCAAACCAAAACTGTTCACTCCAGAAAAGAAGCAATCTAAGATCAGTACGGAAAAATCCACTCCGAAAGCCACAGACAATGCTAAACCTGACGCCGTCGAGACGAAACCCATAGACAAGATAGAAGTGGCTGATCTGTCAGTGAAGAACGAGAAGGGTGGCAACCCTGAGTATAAAAACTGCACTCTGTGCAGTATGTCTTTTAGAGGCGAGAGGGGGTTGAGGTAAGTGTTTTTTTATTTAGCGGTGAAGGAAAACATCGTGAGGAAACCGGCAGGCGTAAAAGTAGTTAGGAATTTCTTAGGTGTGTAGTCTATACCAGTGGCGTGCCTAGGGTGTCAAACTAAGGCAAGCCCAAATGTTTATTTAGTAGCAGCATATTTTTTTTGGTACGTAGGACTAATAAATACCTACCGGTTAGTACTCACATTCACGTTTATAGCGTTATTTTATAAATAAACAATCGTTAAGTTCGTTATTAACTATGTAAGGCAAGTCGGGCTTTCGGGCTTCTATGGAAGTACCGCCACTGGTCTATACAAGGAAAATGTGGTGGACTAAGCCCTAAACCCTCGAAATGATAGAAGTGGCCCGTGGTCAACTGGTCAAGTGATTATGAACTAACTTTTAAAATAAATACAAATATCAAAAAAGATTCCGCTTATAAAAAACAATAAATTGTCAGAAATTAGTTGGTGCGGTTGGCAACACTGCGTTGGCGGTTAATAAGCGCGGGAAAAAATGACAGATCTTTTTGTTTTATCGCCCCGACCGTTTCTACGCGAGTCTCTTAATAAAATTACTCTCTTTTAAATTGCTTTTAATCTTGTTTCTAACGATATTATTATTTGTATATTTTTTTCTTTCAGGCGCCACATGGCAATTTCACACATCATTAACAATGAAGAAATAATTTCTAAAACTGAACAACGACAAAAGCCGACGTAGAGCGGTAACGTTAGCACACCGTCTGCCATTTTGGATTTTAAAATTTATTGTCTATTTACAAGAAAATTATATTAAGAAAACACACGATCTGGGGTGAAATTTACGTAAAATATTTTTGGGGTGACATAAAATGTCTGTACCAGAAAAAATAATTTGGATTTAAAATACTACGAAAATGGTTTTCCAAATTAAATCGTTAGAAAAAAAGAGCTGGTCTCTAAAGCAGAAGCAAAAAAAAAATTTTTTTTTGTTTTTTTGTTATGATTTTTGTTTTTTTTTTTGGAATAATATTGTTAATAATTTCATCTGGGATCGTTGTTTTGAGATTTGAAAAATTGAAAAAAAAAGCTTTTAGGTCTTATTGGGCTGGCGTAGGATTTTTAAAAAAATTCCCACCAAAATGGCGTACAGTGTGCGGTTTATTGAATAAGGGAATATCTTGTTTTTAGTGATAAAGCTAGTAATTGAGAGGAGATTTAAGATTTAATCTTTTATTGGTAATTTTTATGGTGTGATGGAATGTAGTTAGGGGGTTGATCGGTGCTTCTGTCATTTTCATGAAGAATTACAGTCATTAAAAAAACATTTTTTTTTTAAATATACAGCAGTAACTTTAATAAAAAAATATATGTATATTTCGTGAAAAAAGCATCAAAATCGGTTGAAAAATGAAGGATAAATAGCAACTATAATAGAAATGATATTTTTCGTCGCAACAATTTCAAAATTGGTTGAAAAAGGAAAAAAACATACAGAGTATATTGCTATCTCTCTCGCACGCTTAATGCGATAAGGTCACAATAGTTTATGCCTATTTAACTACGCAGAGAATTAAAGAAAATATCTAAATAGTTTTATTGAAAATTTAACAATTCTCCGGCAATATAACTAATAAAAAAATGTATTTATATTGTTGAAGCAAGCAGTGATGGCCTCGAGGTTTAGGCGCGCGGTCGAGAATCTCGGCGGTCGCGGGTTCGAACCCCAGGCACACACCTCTGACTTTTCGAAGTTATGTGTGTATTCCAATTGAATTATCACTTGCTTTAACGGTGAAGGAAAACATCGTGATGAAACCTGCACACCTAAAAGTTCTTAGGAATTTCATAGGTGTGTAGTCCGCCAACCCGCACTAGGCCAGCGTGGCGGACTATGGCCTAAAAAACCCTCTCAATGGCAGAGGAGACCCGTGCTCAGCAGTGGGCGTATATGGGTTGATGAAGAAGAAGAAGAAGATTGTTGAAGTTTCGTCAAAGACAATTGCTGGTTTTATTCGCCTTAATCGCAACATACATACATAATATCTATTTACATATAAATTTTGGCAAAATAATACATAAACATGCCAGTTTTCTCCAAGCAAATTATGTTAAAAATTCCTTTGGCATTATTGGATGTATTGATGCAACTAGTTGTAAAATACAACCAAAACGAGCATGTACAATGACAGAAGCATTCGATAAGTGGCAGGGTCAATATATCTGTGATCAGAATGGCATAATGTGATGTAGTGTATTATTATTGAGGAAATTTAATGTTTGTAATGTGATTCACTTTTTCGGAAAAAATGGTTGAAGTTTTTGCAAAAATGTTTTTGAAAAATGGGAGTATTTTGTTTTTTGATTGGATTGTATTTTTAATTTTTTATAAATCTAAATTAGATTTGTCTGTATTGGGTTCTTTTATCGTAAAATTTGATAGTCGAAGAAAAATTGAAGCCATAAATAATTTTATCTAGGCTAGTTCAACAAAAATAAAGTAAATTGTGTCATTTTGTATTAAAATGTGGATAATATTATCCACAAAAATATTGATTTTTTTGGAAAAAGTGAATCCGCGGTTGGGTGTGTTTTAAAAAAAGTTTCGGCCGATATTGAGTACAAAATTTTTAAAGAAATTAATAAGAAATGTCTTTTTAAAATTTTTCTCTTAGCGTTTCGCATTAGGTGTATGTAATAAGAAGTTTTTGGAGTTGTCTGTTTGTTTGTACCGAGTGTTTTGTGGAGAGAAGAAAAAGGGGAGAGAAGTAAGGCAGTGAAGTAGATTGCGATGTTGTAAGTCAAATTACATATTTTTTTTATATTTAAAAGGTCTATAGGAATGGAATTCATGGTCTAATCTTAATATTTTTTATGTTACATTATGTTTTGATTTTGGCTAAATTTTCAGTTTTTTTTAATTAGCTGTTAAATAATAATCAGATAAAAAAATAAAAAAATCACTATTAATTATTGTATCACCTAATAATAATACCAAAAACTTTAAAAAAGCAATGTCCATGAAGGTTTTTGGAAAACTTGAGTTGATCGTCACATTTTTGATACTTGCAACACCGCTTTCTCTTTTACAACTGTCATATATTTGGGGTCACAAAATGAATGTTTTGTAGTGTTTCCAAAAAAAAAAAAAGGAAAAGTGTATGGATTTTTCAACAGGTTTGAAGATTTTGGGAGAGAGTAGCGTTGTGTTTATAACATTAGGGTGTTTGCAATATTTGAAAAAATAATTGTTGGGGTCTAAAATGTTTTTGGTGGTCTGTATACAGAGTGTATTCAGACCGAGATCGGAAACTAAGGCAGGCAATAGCTACGATGATAAGGCAACCATAGGCATAAAATGTATGTGGTTGTATGGAAAAAGTCAAAATTATTATTTTTGGTCGGGATTTTTTTTAATGCCAGGGGATTTGTGATCATCTTAGCTATTACCTGTCTTGGTTTCCGGTCATAGTCTGAATACATCCTGTATAATAAGATGTTAAACATCAATCAAGTTTGAGAAACTTACTTGCAGTTCGAAAAAGAAGTTTATGCCTGGGGTCTTTGCTGGGGTCTGTAAATGCCCCCAAGAGTGTTGGTAACTGAAATGTGATATGCCTAGTTAGAGCAAGTTGTCCTCTAAGACAGTTTTTGGGGTCACTTAGTGACCCCATTTCAAGGTGACTGAAACTTTTTAAACTATAAAGATTGTGTTAAGAACGTAATTCCAAAAGTGTTAGTTGTTGGGGTACTACTTGACCCCAAGCAAAAGAGTAAAAACTGACCCCGAAAAACATTTTAGGCAGAGATATTTTTTATGTATATTGTTTTATTTTGTTTCTTTAATACGGTGCTAAGTTTTATTGAAGATAACATTATTATCGATAAGTAGTTTTTAGAAGTAGATATGGCAAATGAAGATCTTTTAAACGAACTAGTCAATCGAAATTCGACATGTGTTTTGAAAAAAAAAATGTTCCTATACCTGCACTGGGGTAGACGTTGGTTGGGGTCATTTTGGTAAAAACAGGCAAAAAATAATAGCAGTATATATTGGATAATGAGTCGTAATAGCTACGATTTTTAGGTCCCTATGGTCTTAATGAATTATCACGTACTCTAACAGAGAAGAAAGACATCGTGAGGGATTCCTGAAGAAATTAAAGCATTTGTGAATATCAAACATTCTTAGCCTTTTTATTAACGGTTATGAATGTCAAATATGCTTTTGTCCACGCCCAAAGAATTTGGTATTGAAATTATCTTTATAAAAAAGGTTTTCTTCATTTCGAGTAGTAGCGGCTACGATTTTCGAATATAACTTTGTCTCAGCCCCCAAGATTTTATTGAATTTGGCTTTTTTTTTTATTATTTTGGCCACGAAAAAATTGAAACCAAAGTGACCCCACCCATATTACATACTTGCCATAATACCAGTGGTCGCGATTGCTTTCAAATACATATCAACGAATCGGAAAGAAAAGTTTCGAAAGGAATATTAAAATGAAAGGAAAAAAGGAGCAAAAGTAATTTTAGTAAACAGTAATGTCTCGATAACAATTTGGTTAGATTTGTCTATATTTCTTGAGCAGTATAATTTTAACCACATGTAATAGAATTAATTAATATTAAAGCAGTGATGGCCTCGAGGTTTAGGCACGCGGTCGCACTCGGCGGTCGCGGGTTCGAACCCCAGGCACACACCTCTGACTTTTCGAAGTTATGTGTGTATTCAAATTGAATGATCACTTGCTTTAACGGTGAAGGACGACATCGTGATGAAACCTGCACACCTTAAAGTTGTTAGGAATTTCTTAGGTGTGTATCCGCCAACCCGCACTAGGCCAGCGTGGTGGACTGCGGCCTAAAACCCTTTCAATGGTAGAGGAGACCCGTGCCCAGCAGTGGGCGTATATGGGATGATGAAGTTAATTAATATCGAAAATATGTTGATTTTTCCAGTTTCCCACTTCCATAGAAGCCCAAAAGAGTTTTACTTTAATTGTGTAATGTTAATTCTAGTTTACAATTGTTTAATTTGGGGTCAGGACTTTCTCATTACTCTCATGTCTCTATCATTTTCAAAGTTAAACAGGGCTTTTGGTCTTCTATGGAAGTACCGCCACTAGTTTTTTCAACGTATGAATGAATTAATTAAAGACATCATAGTGACAATAGTCAAATGAAAATAATTGTCAATTTTTAGGAAAATTAATTCTATTACATGTGGTAAGTACATTATGCATACATACATTTCTAATTATTTAAAGGCACCAGTCAAAATCCTATTTTTTTATTTTTTTTTACTTTTC
The DNA here is from genome assembly GCA_030295005.1 of Cephonodes hylas. Lineage (NCBI taxonomy): Eukaryota > Metazoa > Arthropoda > Insecta > Lepidoptera > Sphingidae > Cephonodes > Cephonodes hylas. The sequence continues at coordinate 3,123,113 of AP025388.1, read as the reverse complement.
ACGCAACAACATCGAACGACTTACAATGCAGTTACTTGAAAGAAAAAAACAACTATAAAGAAATATTACGTAAGTCTTTTTATGCACTTTTTTGTCCGCTAACCCGCACTAGGCCAGCGTGGTGGACTATGGCCTAAACCCTCTCAATGGTAGAGGAGACCCGTGCTCAGCAGTGGGCGTATATGGGTTGATGATGAATAAAAAATATACTTTTCTTGTTTCCTTTGATTTGTTTCACACATAAAGTACCTACTATTTTGACTTGTGCCTTTACTGGGATGATATCGACCTATGCATAGAATAAGGTTACTTACGACTATAACACCAAAGTACTTTTTATGTCTATAGAGTTAAACTTGTTTATATATTGCACTAGTGAAGTAATAATGATCATAAATTTTGTTGTTGTTTGAAGAACACAAAAAGTTACTGATAATTTTGCGCCCAATTAAGTTTAAATCGCTGAGAAAGAGAACTTATGCAAAAGCACATATAACTTTATTCTATGCATAGGTCGATATTTCAGTTAATACGCTGATTAAGAAGCTGCGCTCTAATATGAAAATACGCATTTAATTACATAATATGTATTATTTTGTTTCGTTTTCGCATTCCGCAGTGTTTGATTCTGAAGATTTCATTTTTATTTTCTTGTTGAAAATTTGATTTAAACTATACAGGCTGTATTCAGACCGCGAGTGGAAAATTAGGCAGGTAATAGCTAAGGTGATAAAAAATCAAAAAGTCACGACAAAAAATTAATATTTTGACAGTTTCCATTTAAATTTTAAACCACATACCGATGGTTTTATGGAAAACGTAAAAATGATTATTTTTTGTCGGGATTTTCTTTAAAATCACCCCCTGGAGTTTATAATGATCTCATCTTTTATACACCCTGTATAAAGGCGATGTTTTGTTTTATTATCAGTTGATTAAAAACGATATTGAATATTTATTTTTATGAGGAAAATTTGATTTTAGTTAAAAAATTCGACTTCAGAACCAAACACTTGCATGGATAAATTTGGGGCCAAAGTTTTATAAATTCAACGAGTCTTCCCATTTTTTGGTCCCGTTTGGCCCCATCCATTGTTGATATGATCTCTATTTACGTGTCATTAGTCTCCGGTGCAATTTAAGTTGCCATATGTTATTATCATTACGTTAATTGTATTTAAGTACATACACACTTCGACCTATGCATAGAATAAGGTTACTTATGACTATAACACCAAAGTACTTTTCATGTCTATATAGAGTTAAACTTGTTTATATATTGCACTAGTGAAGTAATAATAAGCATAACTTTTGTTGTTGTTTGAAGAACAAAAAAAGTTACTGATAATTTTGTGCCCAATTAAATTTAAATCGCTATGAGAAGTCGAGTTTTTGCACATATAACCTTATTCTATGCATAGGTCGACTTATTTTGCTCATAAGGACGCTAAGATGTAACGAATACGAATATACGCATACGCGTCTGTTTAAACGGAAATAAGTGCGAAAATATCTAAAAATCGCTTTATTGTCATATATCATATTTTATCAATTTAGTGATTTTTTTTAATTGTTATTTAAAATTTACATACATAGTTCTGACCCCACACTAAGATAGTCTTGTGTCGTGGGTATGAAAGACTATAAAAAACTTTACCCTCACAAACATAACTTAACAAATAATTGTGCATGTTACAAACATTTGTTTCGGTAGGGATCGAAGTCGGCCTCTCGTTTCGCAAGCTGGTGTCTAGCCAACTGCGCCACGGGGCTAATAATATATTTTCGCATTTATTTCTCCATACGCACTTATTTTAACTATACGCATATATTTTCGCGCAATTTGTTGCATCGCTGCGTTGAATAATATTAAGTTTCAAGTACAGTGATTGGAAAGGAGTATTTTAAGTGGATATTATATATATTTGTTCCTGGATTGAGTGAATTTTTTGTTGTACTTTATTTAAGATATTGTTAAATAAAACATGACTAGTCTTTTGTAGTTTTATTTAGAATAACACTAAAGTAAATGTTCACATGCTCTTGTTTCGGATGCTGGTTTTAAGTCATCTGCGCTATGGGGGAATGTCCAGAATATTTAGAAATGGAATGACTGAAATAAAGACTAGAAAAGAAATTTGAGCGTGCCGAGCGTGTCATGGTCGAACCTACGATTACACTGTCATATGTTTGACACACACGCTTCTTAGTAATTCATTGCGTGTAATATCAACACTTTAATGTGCGACAACCAACAGCCCGCCATGTTTGTGTGAAATAATCATTGTCGGTGTGTTGCAGTAGAATGAACAGGTGACAGACAAGCGGCGACACTCGGACACATACTCAATACTGGATATTTCCCTCCTAATCTTATTCAGCTGTTGTGATAAAATCCTATTTGTGGTCCATAATATGATTAGGTATTTCAATCAAGAGGTTTAAAAAAAAGGCATTTGTAATCAAAAATATTTAATATATTTACATATAAAATTCCAAAGAACAATTTATTTGAGAAAATAATATGTAGAAGACTTAAAGCTATTCTAATTGACATTGTTAACGATGTTTTTACTCATCGCTCTAATAGCTATTTCATAAATCATTCATAAAAATAAAGCTAAAATATTGATGTATAAAAACATAAAAATAAAAATCATCTGAAAAGCTTTCCAAAAAGCTTTTCAACTTACATCAAAACGTCATATAATATCCTTATAACGCAATTAAAAATCAACCTAATGTATTACTAATAAGATCGGATTTTCTCAATCCCCGCACCAAATGTTTGATTCACAAATATTTGTTTCAAAACTGTGTTTATGAGACCATATAGACCTCTCATAGTTTCAGATAAACAAGACTACTGTATCTATTTATCATTTAAAACCAACTTTAGATGTTGCAGTTAGATTGATTCATAAGTTCTTTTATACAGGGTGTATTTAGACCGTGATCGAAAACTGAGGCAGGTAATAGCGAGGGTTATCACAAACCCAGTGGCGATATTAATAATCCCGACAAAGAATAAAAATGTTGACGTTTTCCATACAACCATCGGTGTTAAAAGTATGTGGTTTGTATGGAAAACCTCAAAAAAAATTTTTTTTCTTTAATGCCAGGGGGTTTGTAATCACTATCGCTATTACCTGCCTCAGTTTTCGATCACGGTCTAAATACACCCTGTACATTTATTTTTAATATTTTCCTTAATATATATATGTCAGCTCATATATCCCTTTACTGGGTATGGGCCTCCTCTACAACTGAGAGGGGTAAGGCTTATAAGTAAATAATAAAAATTTACTGTTATTGTCTGATCCAGAATGAATTAAGTTGCTAAATAGTCCATCATTTGATTCCCAGTTGAGGCAAAGTAGTAACTTGCCACAGTTGCAAAATCATCTTTATCCTACCCTTTTGAGAGTACAGATGTGATAAAATTAGTAAAAACAGTACATTTAGAAAATAGGTGCAAAAAAATTACAACACTTACACAAAATTAATATATAACTATTTTATTACTAAAACACAAAAACTTAATATTAATAATTTAGATTTTATCACATGGCAATACTATTTGCCCATGTCAAGATGATAAATGCCAAACTTCATAAAGTGACTTATGGTAACTGTCAAACTGACATAATTTTACAGCTCGGGACTCTAGTCCTTTTGCCGTTGACGTAACGCTGGGGTCGCCAGAGCAAATTGACTAATTTCGTCATTTTTTCAGGACTGTTGCCAGCGTTAAGAGCGAAAAATATACCAATATTCATAAAAAATCTTGGGGGATATGATCAACGGCACTTTTTCAAGAAGTCCAATACTTCTTGAGGGTAGTTCTGCCTTGTGGTGGATTTTGCGGCGGAACGCGCGTATTCCAAGGGCGTCACTGAGCTGTAAAAAAAGGAAAAAAATACGTAAGATTTATTATATTTCCGATAGCACTGCCCAATTGTAATACAGTCGTACTGGTTCTACGGGTGGGCACGGGTCTACTGTACAGAGTATTCAGACCGTGATCGGAAATTTAGGCAAGTAATAGATATGGTGATCACAAACTCAATGCACCCTGTATAACTTGGAGGGTTTAGGCTTTAGTCCACCACGCTGGCTTAGTATCTGTTGGCGGAGTGCACACCTAACAAATTACTAAGTATTATTGGGGATGTGAGATGATTTTCCTACACCATTCATCATCATCATCATCATGTCAGCCCTGTGTTGGTCCACTGCTGGACATAGGCCTCCCCCAATGACTTCCACCGGGATCGGTCGGAAGCCGCCTGCAGCCAGCGACGTCCCGCGACCTTGACAAGGTCGTCGGACCACCTTGTCGGGGGACTTTCCACGCTGCACTTGCCAGTACGTGGCCTCCACTGGAGAACTTTCTGGCCACCATTATGACATGATAAAAATGCACGTTAAATTTATTTTTTGATTTTTTTTATAACTAAATTTACTTAGTTCTATATAGTCATTTTTGTTTTTATTATGTCCAATCTCTTATAAATCACTATACTGTAAGCTACACCGAAAGGAGGGTATATTACCTCATATTACGGCAGTGAGCCAGACTCTTCCACATCTTCCTGTCGACATTCTTGAACAGCATCATGATGAGCTGCAGGTCGCAGTTGGCCGAGTTGACAGCGAGATGGACGGCAGTGTCGCCGCCTTTCACGTCCTGGGAGTTATTATAAACAATTGTTTTAAGTTATATTGTGTACTAGCGACCCGCCCCGGCTTCGCACGGGTGCAATGCTGATATTTAATGGATGTTATCATACATATAAACCTTCCTCTTCAATCACTCTATCTATTAAAACCGCATCAAAATCCGTTGCGTAGTTTCAAAGATTTAAGCATACAAAGGGACATAGGGACAGAGAAAGCGACTGTTTTATACTATGTAGTGATAATAAATAAACAAATTTATTTGTACAACAAAATTACAATAAAAAATCGTTAGTATATAGTATATTTTTGGGTCATCATCATAGGATGGTTAATATTAAAGATAGCAAAATAATTAGTTTTATGTTAAGATAGAGATAGTACGTAAAATAGTTAAAATACTTGAAATAGTGAGCGAATGTTAGTGAATGGAAATGCCTGGATAGTTCAATTGAATCGTCCTTTGTTTGAATTGGATTACTAATTGATTGTATGCATTATGAATATAATGTAATGAGTTAGTAAATGAAGGCGGAAGTAAATTATTATAACAGGAAAGCGTTAAGTGACTAAAGGAGTGAACGAATGTATGAACGAATGTATATAGAATGAATGAATACCTAAAGGAATGAATGTATGAACGCCTATGTGAATGGATAAACGTACGTGTGAATGAATGAGTGAATGTATGAACGAATGAATGAATGGGTGACCGAGTTAATTTATGAATGTACGCCTGGGGAATGAATGAGTGAACGTATGATCGACTGTCTGAGTGAATGAACGCCTGAACGAATGAGCTCACGATGTGTAGCTCACCCCTTTCCACACGTCGGCGCCGGCGTGTTCCAGCAGCACGTGCGCGGCGTGCGAGCGCGGGGAGCGCGCGCCGTGCTCGCTGCAGCACACGTGCAGCGCCGTGTAGCCTGGAAATGTAGGGACTGTCGAGTTATACCGACCTATGCATAGAATAAGGTTACTTATGACTATAACAAAGTAGGGGAGAGTAGGGTAATGGGAGTCAGCGGGCAATGGGAGTCACCCATACCACCACGAAACACGACATGAGACCGACGCGTAAACAGCGTCCTCAGCCCCCGCTTCGGGCCCCCGCGCAGCCACGAACAGCTCGCGCCAGTCGACGCATGCGCCACTGAGAAACGACCGTGTTTTGTTTTTGCGCTCCGCTGATGTAATTTTACGTAAATGCAAATTTGAAGGTAAGTGCCAAATATCTTGCAGTATGCGATTATGACATTTACACTTACTTAGTTAGACGTTTAAAATTGTGATGTGCAGTTCAAATTATATCAGGGTATTAAATATTTTTTTTATTTTTATTTTTTACTCATTAGTGTAGTTGTGGGAAATGAGAGTCAGGTGACTCCCATTACCCGCAAGTGATTACTATTGTGTTACTGTTGCGTTATGTTTTTATTATTTCTTTCTAGATGCCGAAAGTACGAGTAAGGACAACTGAAAAGGCTTCCTGGTCTTCTGATAGCTTAGATAAAGCTATACAGCTCATTGATGGCGGTTCTTCTATAAGAAATGCTGCTAAAGTAACGGGAATACCTTTTTCAAGCCTTCAGAAGAGGATAAAAAAAGGTTCTACCTTAGGACCACATCTAGGACGATACACTGTCTTTAGCCCTGAGGCAGAAGCCGAGTTAGCGAACGTGGTGAAGAAAATGGCAAATATTTTCTATGGTTGCACTGCTAATCATATCAGAAAAGTCGCTTTCGAATATGCTGAAAAATTAAATTTGAATCACAATTTTAATCAAGCTTCGAAAATGGCTGGACGCGATTGGTTGCGTGCTTTTATGGCTAGAAATAACATTTCTATTAGAAAACCGGAGGCCACCAGCATAAATAGAATCACGGCTTTTAATAAAACAGAGGTAAGTCTGTTCTTTAAGCTACTTGGGCAGCTGATGGAAAAGCACCGATTCTCTGCAAAAAATATTTATAATTGCGATGAAACCGGTATTTCAACGGTTCAAACACCGGGAAAAATTTTAGCTCCAAAAGGACAGAAGAGAGTAGGATCTATCACCAGTTGGGAGAGAGGAAAAAACATCACCTTGTTGTGTGCTATGAGCAGTGCTGGGGGGTACATTCCACCTATGTTTATCTTCCCTAGGAAAAGGATGACTCCTCTACTTGAGAAGGATGGTCCAGCAGGCGCGCTTTACAAATGTTCAGACAACGGGTGGATCAACGACCATCTCTTTCTTGAATGGTTGGCGCATTTTAAACAGCATGCTAAACCGTCTACAGATGAACCCATCCTTTTAATACTAGACAACCATGCTAGTCACATGTCTCTTTCCGTCTACGAATATTGCAAGTCCAATCACATTCATATGTTGTCTCTGCCACCACACACGTCTCATAGAATGCAGCCCCTTGACGTTTCTTTCTTTGGCCCACTCAAAATGGCCTACAAAAAAGAATGTGACTTGTTTTTAAAAAGCCATCTAGCAGAGAAGATAACCCCGTACGACGTAGCATCCTTGGTGAGGAAAGCATTTAATAATGTTGCTTCTATTAGTAAAGGAGAATCGGGGTTTAGATCAACTGGAATATTTCCACTAAATCCGGAAGTATTCACAGAAGAAGATTTTCTCGCTGCAGAAACCCTTCAATCTGAGACCGTTTTAATCCAAGGCTGCAATGAATCTCTCGCAGCTACCTGTGTGATTCCCAGCACATCAAAAGAAGACTCACCAGTTCCGAGCACGGCAACACAAATTATTTCACCAGATCTTATGATGTCTAACCAAGAAGTCCCACTTGATTCTGAATCAGATGTTGTACCACAAGTTCCTGGCACGCCTAAACAATATAGTATATTGCATGATTTAATAAAAATGCCAGAGAAAGCATCTGTTATTAAAACAAGACAGGGCCGAAAGAAGCAACACGCTACAATTTTAACTTCAACGCCACTCAAAGAAAATCTGCTTAAAAAGGAAATTAATAAAATGAAGAACAAAGGGGGTAAAGGAAAAGAGAAGACATGGAAAGGCAAAGGACAGGGAAAAAAGACTAAAGTACAGAAGAAGGGTCCTGAAAAGGCAAAGCGCCATGTATTATAAGAACAGAACGAAACTTCTGTATCAGATGTCGACTTACGCCAGGACGATGACGCAGATGCTAGATTTTATTTGACTCCGATTGCCCCCAGGGTGATCACCATTACCCCTACGTTGGTGTAATGGGAGTCAAATTTGTTTTTTTTTTTAACTTTTATAATTTCCAAAGTTGATTGCCAAAGTGAATGAAATTGATCTCTAATGATAGTTTAATAAGTAAATTATAATTACAGGCGGTTGCAATAAATACTTTCTTTTTAATTAAAATTTTATTTGAGTTCTCGCTTAAGTGACCCCCATTACCCTATCTTACCCTACTCTTTATGTCTATAGAGTTAAACTTGCTTATGCAGGGTGTATTTAGACCGTGATCGAAAACTGAGGCAGGTAATAGCGAGAGTGATCACAAACCCAGTGGCGATATTAAAAATCCGGACAACAAATGAAATTTTTGACGTTTTCTATACAACCATCGGTGTAGAAAGTATGTGGTTTGTATGGAAAACCTCAAAATTTTTATTCTTTTCATACAACACAAAAGCCCCTAAAGATTTAAGCGTTATCCGAAAATTTAGAGACTTTATTGCTTCAATGTAAAATTAAAATAGGAACACTGAAAATAATAGACGCTTGTACAATGTTACATCGGTCGTCAAGAGACGACTAATAGGGGACATCGGGATTGTTGGGCGTATGACGGGGGAGGTGCGCCCTAATAGAATAGAAGATGTACGACCCCGAGAGGAGTCCTCTTTTGGACAGAGCGCTGGGCGGCAACGGGAAACAATTAAGGGCGCTCGCCCTATTTGCGTAAGAGGGGGCCATCGAGAGGTTTTAGTCGGTATGCCGGCATGGGAAGGCCGGGACCCAGACATACCCTTTTCAGCCTCCCCCGAAGTACCGCACAGGGAGCATAAGGTGCTTTCCTCTCGTTAAAAATAGTAAGAAGAACGACTGCTGTTGGTGCAGGGGATCAGGGTCGTGATCAGCAATGAGGAGAACGACGCGAGGAAGGAGGGTTCAAAAAACCTTTCGCAAGCCGGTATCCAGCCAATTAATATCCAGTACTAGCTGTTACCCGCGACTTCGTCCACGTAGACTACAGGATTGAGTTCAGATAGAAAATAATTTATAGTCTATTTTATTTCTCAGAGTCCTATTTATGCACATACCGGAAATCATTCAAATCGGTTTGGTAGATCCAGAAATACCCATTCCCACGGGAATACTACATTTTCTGGGATAGAAAGTATCCTATGTTACTTCCTAGGTTCCTATTTATCTCCATACTAAAAATCATTTTTATTGAAAAACCATTTTTATTTCAGTAGATGCTGAAATACCGATTCCCACGGGAATACTTCATTTTCCGGGATAAAAAGAATCCTATGTTTTATCCTGATGTATAAGCTATATTATTGTAAAGTTTCGTTAAAATCCATTCAGTAGTTTTTACGTGAAACCGTAACAGACAGACAGAGTTACTTTCGCATTTATAATATTAGTATGGATCACTTACCATCATTATTAGCGTGGTGTATCTTAAACAGCGGAGGCTGGTCCGATTCGTTGCGAACTATTTCGCTCAGCACTGCGGCGTGCGAATCGCCCGCACGCACGCACGCGATCACCAGACTATCGCCTTGCGCGTCCACCTGTGTGCCGGCATTGTTACCATTATCACCGCCACCATCATCATACTGCTAAACTGCCGTGGTATTGTTATAATAAATAAATACACCCAACAGTCACATACATAGTCCTGACCCCACACTAAGATACGAGTCTTGTGTCGTGGGTATCAGAAACTACGAGAGACTTTTCGGTCTCACAAACACCCAGACCCGAAACAAATATTTGTGGATCACACAAACATTTGTCTCGGTGCGGGGATCGAACCCGCGGCCGCTCGTTTCGCAAGCTGGTGTCTAGCCAACTGCGCCACGGGGCTGTCAAAATACAAACAACACTAGCCTTTCTAATAGTCTAGTCAACATGTTCAAAAACGTGTTAAATAGAAATAAAGCTCCTAAAAATATGAGCGATGGCTCATTCGATTCGGAATGACGTCTAGAAAAATGTTTTTGAAGGGTATATTAGCACATTAAAAATTGCAATTGTTATTAACAAAATAAAAAAAATAAAAAAAGGTATTTAGTTTTTGTTAATAACTTTAAAAATAATAATATTTAAGGAATTTTGAAAAAAGATCCTGAAAGAGGAGAAAATTTCCAATAAAAAAGAATTAACTCCCGGAACTCTATCTATATTATATAAAATATTTTTTCAATACTGAAAATAGAGCTCCGCGAGGGCGTTACGGCATAAGCGCCGCCTAAAAAGCCGGTATATCACCTAAAACAATTTATTTTTAATATTAAATGACAATTTAAAAATTTGAAAAAAATGTGGTGTAATGTAGACACTTGAACGAAAAAAACCTCGGTGAAAATAATTTTTTGTGTCGATTTTTCATAAAGTTACATCATTGTTAATTAACTAATTTTTTTCCAATCTCTGTTTTTATAAATTACGGCATAAAATTTTTAATAATTGCTCTAAAAATCTTTTCGCTTCGTGGAGATCTTCTTGTTTAGGTACTTAATAAAGTTATGGAAAAAAAAATAATTTAAGTTAATTATTTTGTTCATTATAATTTTTTTAAATTAACTAAAAATGAAATTTCTAAAAAATGTTATTAAATTATTTTTTTTTTGGTAATGTATTATTATTGCTGTTTTCGCATCTAATATGGGTATTAATTATCATTGGAATTTTTTTTATAAGTAATTTGTTAAGAATTTGTTTATAAACAAATAGACTACTTTGGGATTTAAAAAAAAAATCTTTTTACCATCTTATAGCATAGGTAAAATAATGATTTTTTAAGAAAAAAAAATTTCGTAAATATTTTTTTTTATATTTTATAATCGTTTTTTTTATATTTCAATTGTTTAGATAATTAGTTCAGAAATTATTTTATTCTTAAAATTAATCATTGACCCTTTTCAATAGAATAACAGAGAAATATTTTTTTTTTATAAATAATTTATTTGTTTATTAACTTAAAAATTTGTTACAAACAAATAATATTAACCGTTATATTTTTTTTCGAAAACTTAAAAAAATTACCAACACAACTATATATAAAAAAGTTAAGAAAAATTTTTTTTTGTATTTTTTTGTATTTTATTACAAAATGTTTTTTTCTAAACATTTTTACATATGGTTGTTTTTGTAATTTTTTTAAGTTTTCGAAAAAAAATATAACGGTTAATATTATTTGTTTATAACAAATTTTTAAGTTAATAAACAAATAAATTATTTACAAAAAAAAAATATTTCTCTGTTATTCTATTGAAAAGGGTCAATGATTATTTTTAAGAATAAAATAATTTCTGAACTAATTATCTAAACAATTGAAATATAAAAAAAACGATTATAAAATATAAAAAAAAATATTTAAGAAAATTTTTTTTCTTAAAAAATCATTATTTCACCTATGCTATAAGATGCTAAAAAGATTTTTTTTTTTAATCCCAAAATAGTCTATTTGTTTATAAACAAATTCTTAACAAATTACTTATAAAAAAAAATCCAATGATAATTAATACCTATATTAGATGCGAAAACAGCAATAATAATACATTACCAAAAAAAAAATAATTTAATAACATTTTTTAGAAATTTCATTTTTAGTTAATTTAAAAAAATTATAATGAACAAAATAATTAACTTAAATTATTTTTTTTTCCATAACTTTATTAAGTACCTAAACAAGAAGAGCTCCACGAAGCGAAAAGATTTTTAGAGCAATTATTAAAAATTTTATGCCGTAATTTATAAAAACAGAGATTGGAAAAAAATTAGTTAATTAACAATGATGTAACTTTATGAAAAATCGACACAAAAAATTATTTTCACCGAGGTTTTTTTCGTTCAAGTGTCTACATTACACCACATTTTTTTCAAATTTTTAAATTGTCATTTAATATTAAAAATAAATTGTTTTAGGTGATATACCGGCTTTTTAGGCGGCGCTTATGCCGTAACGCCCTCGCGGAGCTCTATTTTCAGTATTAAAAAAATATTTTATATAATATAGATAGAGTTCCGGGAGTTAATTCTTTTTTATTGGAAATTTCCTCCTCTTTCAGGATCTTTTTTCAAAATTCCTTAAATATTATTATTTTTAAAGTTATTAACAAAAACTAAATACCTTTTTTTATTTTTTTTATTTTGTTAATAACAATTGCAATTTTTAATGTGCTAATATACCCTTCAAAAACATTTTTCTAGACGTCATTCCGAATCGAATGAGCCATCGCTCATATTTTTAGGAGCTTTATTTCTATTTAACACGTTTTTGAACATGTTGACTAGACTATAAGACCATGTTGCTGCAGCACGTCCTACACTGTGTCTGTACATATACATAAATATGTGCTACTAGTACTGACCTCGACCGACTGCCTCGTGGTCTCGCGGTACAAGTATGTGCCGTGCGATCTAGAGGTCCTGGGGTCGATTCCCGGGTCGGGCAAAGTGTTATTGAGTTTTTCTATTAGGAAATTCTCAGTACCAGCACCGAGTCTGGAAATGTGCCCGAAAAACAGCAATAGGCTCGCCCCCTATTACGTGGGACTGATACATGCCTGCTGAAATAAGGGTGCAGAAATGCATCTCTGCCTACCCCTTCGGGGAATATAGGCGTGAGGTATGTTTGTTTGTAGTACTGACCTCTTGAAACACGCTCTCCTTGCCGGCAGCGAGAGAGGCGTCGATCCTGAGAGCCACTCTGATACACTGCACCAGATAGCGCGTCAATAGAGGTCGATGGGGGCAGCGGAGAGCCGCAGACTTTAGGAGGTACAGACCTGGAAGAAACACATAATCATCACCATCAGGACACGTTTTACTGCTGAAAAAGGGCCTCCTCTACCATTGGAAAGGTTTGAGTTTGACCTGCAAATGGCGAGGAAAAACATTGGCATCGAAATAGTAATAGTGAGCGGATGTGCTGGTGGAAGAATTCTGGTGGTGAATTCTGGTGTCTTGAGAAGGTATAGTAAAGTAGTAGTTAGTGGAGGACGTAGGTAGCTTCCTTTAGGAACTGAACAAATGACTTTCAGCCTGAACCTGAACAGCCCTTAATTCGTCCACTGCTGGACATAAGCCTCTCTTATGGCACGCCACTGGGCTCGATCTTCAGCTCTCCTCATCCAACCGCTGCCAGCCACCTTGCGGATATCGTCACCCCACCTAGCGGGAGAGATAAAAAAATACTAGAAACCTGTTAAGTCCAGCACTTACCAAAGTCCTTGGCGAACAGAGCAGGCACCTGTGCCAGAATTCTCTCGCAAATGAGCGCGAACAGAGAGTACTGGAGGTGCTCTTGCTCCGCGCCACGCGAGAGGCTCAGCAGGATGTTCTGCAGAACCCTGGAAGGAGACAGTTGGAATGATTTAGAGCTGGTACTCCTGTAGAAGCCCAAAATTCAAGTTAGTCGTGTAATGCCTAGTTAATATTTATTGTGGGTTCAGGATTCTTCTTCCATCAACCCATATTCGCCCACTGTTGAGCACGGGTCTCCTCTACCATTGAGAGGGTATAGGCCATAGTCAACCACGCTGGCCTAGTGCAGGCCTAGTGCAGTGGCCTAGGGTTCAGGATACTCACATTTATATAATAATAATAAATACACCCAACAGTCACGTACATAGCTCTGACCCCACACTAGGATACAAGTCCTGTGTATCAGAAACTACGAGAGACATTTTCGGTCTCACAAACACCCAGACCCGAAACAAATATTTGTGGATCGCACAAACATTAATTGTCTCGGTGTGGGGATCGAACCCGCGGTTTCTCTTTTCGCAAGTTGATGTCTAGTCAAATGCGCCAAATAGCTTTTGTTAAATATAGATTTAATTAATTTAAGAACGCTCAAATAGAATTATTCAGATATCCCCTGCCATGACCTATATTAAAACTTAAGACATACGTTACACAGGAAGGTCAAGATTATACTGATCTTTTGACCTTAACATACGTAATTGACCTCAATGACCTTTCAAGTCTTATCTCCCAAGGTCAGTATTATCTCAAAGGTCACCATTGTAGATAGTTATTCTAATGAGTCGTTAAATTTTGGTGGATACCTCGGTAAGTGTAAATGATATTGTGTTTTTTCATGAGGAAATTCTCAATATTATGAAATCTGGATGTGAAGAATGAGCGGTTTTTATTTAAGAAAAAAAAAAGGAATTTTTTTTATACCTATAATATACATGGTACCTTATACTAAAAACTATAACTAAAATATCTTAACTAGACTATCAAGTGGAGAATGAACTTAACCTTTAAAAAATTCAACAATTGAAGAAACCCTCGATTAAAATATTTTTTGATAGGGACATAATTCTGGACCCCTACGATATCTACTTTTTAAAAATTTGTAATTTAAAAATTCTATTTTTTTTTAATTTGTTAAGTACCTCCATAAACCATAAAATAAAAAATACGTTAAAATAATTAGACTTACACCGCCAAACTGCACTAGGCCAGCGTGGTGGACTAAGGCCTAAACCGTTATTGCTATAGAAGGCCTGTGCGTAGCAGTAGGACGTATATGGGCTAATGATGATGATGATGATAAATTAGACTTACCCATACGCAGTCCTGAGATCCAACTTAGCGACTTTGATGCACAAATTCTTGCGTTCAACCATCTTGAGCTTCGATAGATGTTCCTGAAACAATTCTTTACAACTCCTTCTATTCGTATCACAACACTCCATCTTAGAGAAACCATTGGCAATATCCTTCTGCAAATCTTTGAACTGCTTCATTGTCATAGAAGAGACTGACGAGACTCTTTCTCTAGGCTTCTCTACTTCGCTTGTGTTGAACTCTTCAAAGCCAGCTAAATCTTGGTACTTTTCGTAGTCGCTGTTATAGATTGGAGAAGACCTTTCAGGGGAAAGGGTGTATTCTGAATTCGAAGGGTAGAAAGAAGCAGGAGACCCTGACATGGGACTTGGCACATTTTCCGAGCGTGGTGGAGTCGGGAATATATAGGTTTTAGACTGTTTCTCCTCCTCCAAAGCCCCCATTAGAATATGTGTCATATCTCCAAAGTCTTCGTAGTTGATATGCAAAGAATTGGAGAATTCTTCAACAGGGTTAGGCTCTGGAGTTTCAGTGGGAACTATTTGGATCGGATCACAGCTTTCACCCTGGATTTGAACGAAGTCTGAGAGGAAATCGTCTGGTTGACTGATTGGTTTGATATCATCTTTGATATATTCTAAGACTTCGTCAAGATATTCTTTCTCTTTCTGCCGTTTCTGTGAGATCTTCTCGATGCTTTTCAACGCTATATCTACTTCTGCGTAATTGTCTGGAACTTGACTGGCGTTGACCAGGACCTGCCCGCCCGATAACGTATGCTTGTTGACTTGGCTTATCTGTAAACAAATTGATTTATGAGTCGAAGTTAAAATAATCGTTATTGGAGAGGACTTAAAGCGTGAGGTTTAGGTTATGTTCAGTGGCGTGCCTAGGGTGTCAAACTAAGGCAAGCCAGATCTCAAACCAAAACTGTTCACTCCAGAAAAGAAGCAATCTAAGAGCAGTACGGAAAAATCCACTCCGAAAACCACAGACAATGCTAAACCTGACGCCGTCGAGACGAAACCCATAGACAAGATAGAGGCAGCTGATCTGTCAGTGAAGAACGAGAAGGGTGGCAACCCTGAGTATAAAAACTGCACTCTGTGCAGTATGTCTTTTAGAGGCGAGAGGGGGTTGAGGTAAGTGTTTTTTTATTTAGCGGTGAAGGAAAACATCGTGATGAAACCGGCAGGCGTAAAAGTAGTTAGGAATTTCTTAGGTGTGTAGTCTATAGTTATGTTATCATTTTGGAGATGAAGAGAAACTTCCTCAGCTACAGATTTTTTCTTCTTCTTTCAATGTGCGTTATTTAACTTCTATATAATGTAGCAATGAAATACAATCAATAAATTTACTTTATTTATTTGGAAAGCATATCTTTATTGTAATATGAAATTTTGTAGTACGTTTTTGATAAAGATTGTTTTCAATGGACTGTTGATAATAAAACATATCCAATATACAAAATGGGTCTCAGGCACAGAAGCTTTAAAGATAACCATAGTCAACCAAGTTTCCTCTTCATTAGCATAGCCAACAAAGGAATTACTTGTATGACGCAATCACGTCGATTTAGCAGTTTCCTTAAATGATTATCTTTATCTAGGTCTTGTACATGCAGGACCAATACCTAAACTAGTTGACTTTGTGAGAAAAATGTTTAATGTTAGGTATTTAGAGTTCTCGGATTCGATTCCAGAGTAAGGTAAAGTATTATTGGGTTCTTTCGCTAGGAAAATTCTTATTAGCCTGTAGTGAGTCTGGAAATGTTTCCGAAAAATAGCTATAGACTCGCCCGTTATTAAAGGGGACTTAACGGGCAAAGTAGCATTGTTATCAGGCGGCATATATCACCACTGCTGTGCAAGGGTCTTCTCTACAATAAAGAGGTACTAGGCCTTAGTCCACCACGCTGGCCTAGTGCTATTCGGCAGACTGCCTACCTAAGAACTTTTAGATGTGCAGGTTGTATGCCTGGGGTTTGAACCCTTGACCTCCGAAATCCTCGTTCACCAAACCTCGAGCCATTCACGATTTGGATGACTGTTGGTTGTATTTACTTATAAATTAACGCGTGCATGTTTACAAAATGTATTTTTAGTGCATAAACGAATTTCTTTGTTTGTATTACGAGTTTCTATTTTGATACAAAATTAATGACATCATTTCTCGTGTGTTTAAGATCGTCATGATAATATTGGCACGGGTCGCAAATTGCAGCACGCAGATTGAATATTAATACTTTTTATTCTCTTGGGAATACCAATATTCATTTCCTTTAGACCAGATACTTTGAAGGTCGACAGTGTCGGTACTACAATAGATGCCTAAAAGTGTTACACGTTAATTGTGTGATGTCTTGTTTATAGTTTGTTGAGGGCTCGGGATATTCTCATTTATATGGCAAATTGCTTTTGTCAAATAAAGAATTTTTGCTTCATCATCATCACTAGTCATATTTATTTATTTATTTAACACTTTCTTGTACATAATACAATAAAAATGGGGAGTAACTTAACTATAAAAGAAAACAAGAGGCGGCCTTATCGCTCTAAGCAATTTCTTACAGGCAACCTTTGGATGGATAATAAGAGAGGAATAATAAGAAGGGTAGAATAAAGTGTTCAGAAAGAAGTAAAAGAGGAAAAAAATAATAATAATAAAATAATACTAATAACTTAGTTAACATATATAAATATATATACATATAAATATCTATAAACATACTTACACATAAGTACAAAAATAAAAATAGACAATATATATACAAAATATATAGTCATATTCATTGGTGGAGATAAGCCTTTTTTATTATTTCGTGCTTAATCAGTCTATATTCGTCCTACTGCTGGACATGGGCCTCCTTACAACTAAGAAATTATTTTTCTACCACAGGCACTCAACTGTGACTTTCTAAATTATGCGTGTTTTCATAATTTTGTTTTATATACAACCATCGCAGTGATGGCCTCGAGGTTTGGGCGCGCGGTCGAGAATCTCGGCGGTCGCGGGTTCGAACCCCAGGCACACACCTCTGACTTTCCGAAGTTATGTGTGTATTCACATTGAATTATCACTTGCTTTAACGGCGAAGGAAAACATCGTGATGAAACCTGCACACCTAAGAGTTCTTAGGAATTTCTTAGGTGTGTAGTCCGCCAACCCGCACTAGGCCAGCGTGGTGGACTATGGTCTAAACCCTCTCAATGGTAGAGAAGACCAGTGCCCAGCAGTGGGCGTATATGGGTTGATGAAGAAGATACAACCATCGGTATTAAATGTATCTAGTTTGTATAGAAAACGTCAACATTTTTATTTTTTGTGGAACAAAACAAACATACCTCACGCCTATATTCCCCGAAGGGGTAGGCAGAGATGCATTTCTGCACCCACATTTCGCCAGGTATGTTTGAGTCTCACGTAATAGGGGGCGAGCCTATTGCCATTTTTCGGGCACATTTCCAGACTCCGTGCTGCTACTGAGAATTTCCTAATGGAAAAACCTAATAACAATTTGCCCGACCCGGGAATCGAACCCAGGACCTCTAGATCTCACGGCACATACTTGTACCGCGAGACCACGAGGCAGTATTTTGTGTGGGATTTTCTTTAATGCCAATGGGTTAGCTATCACCTTAGCTAGTTACCGATCACGGTCTGATACCCAGCATGATAATTTTATAAGGACAGAATCTTGAGGACAATCGTTTCATTGTATTCAACATGGAAGGAAGGAAGTTGACAATATATTTGCATAATTTGTGTTGAAATCCTTTGTTTTGCATGATAAGGAAGCGCTGGGGCTTAACCCACGACTTGATTGAGATAAGAGAATATTTCACCAAGTTACCTGCATTTTAATTTGACAGACCCTATTTTAATTTTATTCGAATGATCATCAGAAAGGAACTCCTCTACAAGTGAGAAGATTTAGGCCTTAGTCCACGCTGGCCTAGGGCGGACTACACACCTAAGAAATTCCTATTGGGGCATTTCACGTGAAGCGGACAGGGAAAAAAAAGTGAGGTTCTGAAAATCGTTCATATTCGGCCCATTTATACCTCTAGTAGGAATGAATGTGGACACAAAATATTTTTTTTGTATATTAAATATTTCACAAGTTATGGGCTTCTAAAGAATTGCCGTAATTGAAATATCAATTTTTTAAAAGTCGTTTATCGTATTTAACAAATTTACAATAAAATATTTAACATAGCGATATATATTGGAAAAATACTGTTCTTTTTAATGATGAAATAAAATTTAAAAAAATATTTTTTTTTCATGTCCTACACCGGAAGTAAACTTTTTAAACCTGAATTTCAGTCACTTCGGCCGCTTTTTTTTTCTTCATTTTTTTTCCAAATATAGCTTAAAGTGTACTAAAAATACACGAGAAAATTGAAAATGGAATCGCTATAAGTTTCGGAGTTAGAATAATTAATGTACCATCGTGTCGCATTGGGCGTGATATCTGACGCTTTTAAGGTCGAGTATTTTGCGCGATATTGCATTAAAACTCGCAACTTTATTAAAATTTTATCTCGTTTCAGCGTATTTAAGCTCTAAAAAAAATATGGAATAAGTAATATTAATAACAAAATTTAATCAGTAGTTTTTCCGTGGAAGAGTAACAAAAATATATTTCATTCCATATTCTTACCAATTTTCGCTTAAATAATATTAGCAGACTATATATATTAATATTATGTCATCATCATCATCATCATCGACATCAACAATCCATATGGGCACGGGTCTCCTCTACCATTGAGAAGGCTTAGGCCATAGTCCACCACGCTGGCCTAGTGCGGGTTGGCGGACTACACACCTTAGAAATTCCTAAGAACTTTTGGTGTTCAGGTTTTATCACGTTGTTTTCCTTCACTGTTTTGTTAAGCCAGTGATAATTCAATGTGAATACATACATAACTTCGAAAAGTCATAGATGTATGCCTGGGGTTCGAACACGCGACGGTCGAGTTTCTCGACCGCGCACCGAAACCTCGAGGCCATCACTGCTTTAATATTATGTACTTAACCCAAATATAAATTAATAAAATATTATAAAGAATAAAATGATTTTAAGGAAGCAGTAGATAAAAATATTATTTGCGAAACACGATAAATAACGCAATCTGCAGCGTAAGTAAGTAAGTAGTAAGTGTCTTCCTTAAAATGTTTTTATTCTTTAATAATATTTTATTAATTTATATTTGGGTTAAGTACATAATATTAAAGCAGTGATGGCCTCGAGGTTTCGGTGCGCGGTCGAGAAACTCGACCGTCGCGTGTTCGAACCCCAGGCATACATCTATGACTTTTCGAAGTTATGTATGTATTCACATTGAATTATCACTGGCTTAACAAAACAGTGAAGGAAAACAACGTGATAAAACCTGAACACCAAAAGTTCTTAGGAATTTCTAAGGTGTGTAGTCCGCCAACCCGCACTAGGCCAGCGTGGTGGACTATGGCCTAAGCCTTCTCAATGGTAGAGGAGACCCGTGCCCATATGGATTGTTGATGTCGATGATGATGATGATGATGACATAATATTAATATATATAGTCTGCTAATATTATTTAAGCGAAAATTGGTAAGAATATGGAATGAAATATATTTTTGTTACTCTTCCACGGAAAAACTACTGATTAAATTTTGTTATTAATATTACTTATTCCATATTTTTTTTAGAGCTTAAATACGCTGAAACGAGATAAAATTTTAATAAAGTTGCGAGTTTTAATGCAATATCGCGCAAAATACTCGACCTTAAAAGCGTCAGATATCACGCCCAATGCGACACGATGGTACATTAATTATTCTAACTCCGAAACTTATAGCGATTCCATTTTCAATTTTCTCGTGTATTTTTAGTACACTTTAAGCTATATTTGGAAAAAAAATGAAGAAAAAAAAAGCGGCCGAAGTGACTGAAATTCAGGTTTAAAAAGTTTACTTCCGGTGTAGGACATGAAAAAAAAATATTTTTTTAAATTTTATTTCATCATTAAAAAGAACAGTATTTTTCCAATATATATCGCTATGTTAAATATTTTATTGTAAATTTGTTAAATACGATAAACGACTTTTAAAAAATTGATATTTCAATTACGGCAATTCTTTAGAAGCCCATAACTTGTGAAATATTTAATATACAAAAAAAATATTTTGTGTCCACATTCATTCCTACTAGAGGTATAAATGGGCCGAATATGAACGATTTTCAGAACCTCACTTTTTTTTCCCTGTCCGCTTCACGTGAAATGCCCCTATTGCTAGAGCAAGGTTTCATAACGATGTTTCCTTCACCGTTATAGCAAGTGATAATTCCTTGTGAATACACACATAACTTAAAAAGTTGGGAGGTGTGTGCCTAGGGTTAGAACCCGCAACCGCCGAGATTCTCGACCTCGTGCCTAAACCTCAAGACTATCACTGCTTTATTACCTATATTTAACGCCATCTAGTGAAAAATAATAACAGCAGTGATGGCCTCGAGGTTTAGGCGCGCGGTCGAGAATCTCGGCGGTCGCGGGTTCGAACCCCAGGCACACATTTCTGACTTTTCGAAGTTATGTGTGTATTCAAATTGAATTATCACTTGCTTTAACGGTGAAGGAAAACATCGTGATAAAACCTGCACACCTAAAAGTTCTTAGGAATTTCTTAGGTGTGTAGTCCGCCAACCCGCATTAGGCCAGCGTGGTGGACTATGGCCTAAACCCTCTCAATGGTAGAGGAGACCCGTGCTCAGCAGTGGGCGTATATGGGTTGATGAAGAAGTAAAAAAAAAACAACACTAACCTGTCTAAATGAGTCACCTTGCTTCACCGGGTAGGGCACGGTCTTATTCTTCGCCAAAGACACATTAACTCTCACAGGCTGTCGCGGTATCAACACAGTCTTAGTCTTCTTCTTATCCGAATCTATTTTCAAATTCTTCAGCGATTCTACTACATCGTCATCAGCTTTCGGCTCTGCGAACCCACTGTCTTCTGATGACTGTGAATCGATTCTTTCACTCCTAGCATCTTCTTTTACGACTTTAAGCGTAAAGAACTGCGAATCGTCATCGTCTTCAACATCATTCTTCTTCTCTATTTTTAGCTTCTCCAAATCGTCTAGAACTCTGTCCACTGGATCTACTTGTTCCTTCTTAACTTTCTGTTCTTTTACGTTCTTTTGTTTGTCTTCTTTAGGCTCCTTCTGTTTGTCCTTCTTGCTGAAGCTGAGTTTAAGCATTTTGAAAATGCTGCATTTTTTCTTCTCACCGTCCATCGTGGTCAGCGTGGTATTTATGATTTTAGCGCTGCCCATACTTGTCAAAACGTCGTATCAATAAAAACCAGTCGTATTTTCTTCACATATAATCGTTTGACATCCTGGAACAAAGAGATTTTTGAGGTTAGAATAGGTTTTATACATTTTTTAGGATATATTACCATAGTTTTTAGAAATTCTGAAGTGTATTCTCGAGTCAGGCAGTGAAATTGGGTATTTTAATTGGAAAATTCTCAGAACAGCTGGGAGTCTGGAAATATACCTGAAATTAGGCAATAGTCCCTTTTCACTTGAACAATGACGAATGGAAATTAGATAATATATTTTTATGTCTTGACATCGTTGTTGTAAAATATAGTAAGGATAAGCGTGAACGGGATTTGCATATGGGCATTTGTCAATATATTTTTATCACCATACTGCGTAGGAGAAATGCTACATCATAATGACTATAGAACAAAGTGTATGCCTCTGATAACCCCGACTAATCATATGTACGACTATTCAATGTAATCAATGAATCAACGTAGAAACAAATAATTACAAAAATATTTTAAATAATAAATAAATACACCCAACAGTCACATACATAGTCCTGACTAGGGTTTGCAATCCCGCATTCCGCATTCCCGCATTCCCGCGGGATCCCGCATATTTTTACGTCCTGCGGAATTCCCGCAATTGTGCGGGAATTCCGCGCGGAAATTTTATGACTCGGCAAGGTAATTCAGCTATCACTGACGGCCTATTAGCTCCATCCCAACAGTGCGGGCGCATCAGACAGTATCGATCAATCGATCGAACGAAATAAAAGATTGAAATGTGCGGCGGATTGTTTATTCTGTTAGAAAAAAAGTAAGAGTTTCCAATTAAAGTGACACTTTACAAGAGACTACTAACAGTTTTGTCTTCTTGTATATTCGTTTATTGATTGCACAATGTAATTAGCAGAAATCGATGCAGTAAATTATCGATAAAGTAAATAACTCAACAATAGGTAACAATTAACCGGGTAACGGATGGATAAGAGTCCCTCAAGACCAGTATGGTTGACGCTTTTTTTTTAAAAGGCCTATGTTCAGCAGTAGACGGCGATAGGTTTTGCGAGGTTGTCATGGCAAAGAAAGAGGCTGCAGAGAGGCATCGTGAAAAAGCCGATCTCACTCGAAGACGAAGCACCTAACCTCTAATCGGTTTCGAGCAAGTTAAGACTTAAGAGAATGGTTTTTTAGAAATGTACATATATGTGAAGACCATATAAGCAAACCGCAAGAAGGATTACCGATATGTGTCTTTCTTGAGATCCCGGTGTCCTTTGCACGTGGTAACCAAGAACCATGAGGTTTTTAGTTCGTAAAAATCCGACATATCCTGCTTGTTAGTAGTAGTTTTCCCCAGACAAAAAAAAGACTGCAATAGGCTTAGTATATAAATAACTGAATGGTAGTAACAATTATTTAGGTAAGGTTCTTCATCATCATCAGCCCATAAACATTCCACGCCTAGGCACAGGTCGCCTTTACCATCGAGAATGTAGGTCTTAACCACCACGATGGTTTGCGAAATAGTTTGGTTTAGTTTTCGTTTGATTTTGTGCAGGTTTCCGCACGATGTTTTCTTTTACCGTTAAATTGTGAATACACACATAGGTAACTTGGAAAATTCAGTCGTGTGTGCTTGGGGTTTGGACCTGCAATCGTCCAGATACTCGACCGCGCCTATACCTCGAGGGTTTAATTGCTGTTTAGGTTACTATTTACTATTTAGGAATGTAGGAACGGGAACTACGGGATTGCAAACCTCCTACCTTACCTCATAAGAACTATGAAAATGTAATTTTTCTATTAGATAAATTTATGAATGTCTCTATTATTTTTTTTAAATATAGTATAACTAATGTACAGGTAATATAGAATTACTCTATGCATATTTTTACATTTTTGAATCTTTGCGGGAATTCGCGCGGGATCCCGCGGGAAAGGCAAGTTTCCCGCAAATTTCCCGCGGGAAAAAAAATGGTGCGGGATTGCAAACCCTAGTCCTGACCCCACACTAAGATACGAGTCTTGCGTCGTGGGTATCAGAAACTACGAGAGACTTTTCGGTCTCACAAACACCCAGACCCGAAACAAATATTTGTGGATCACACAAACATATTGTCTCGGTGCGGGAATCGAACCCGCGGCCTCTCGTTTCGCAAACTGGTGTCTAGCTAACTGCGCCACGGGGCTGTCATATTTTAACTGCGTCTTCATCCGCGTAGACTTAAGGGTTGCGATCAGAAAGAAAATAGGTTGCAGTCTATTTTACTCTTCAGAGTCCTATTTATGCCAATACCAAAAATTGTACCATTGATACCCTAAATCATTTAAATGGTTAAAGCTTGAAAGCGTAACTAGACACTTTCTCAATCCACGCACATGAATCTATTAGAAAGATCGATTGGTTTTTCACATCCATCTTTCATAATTTTTAACCTTTTTAACAACTTTGTGGTCTCGCGGTTCAAGTGTATCTCGATTCCTGAGTCTGGTCAAGTGTAATTCATCATCTTCATCTTATGATGAAGATGATGAATTACACTTGACCTTATGCCATAGCCTTGGGCTTATGCCCATATAGGTCCCACTGCTGTGCACGGGCCTCCTCTACCATTGAAAGGGTTTAGGCCTTAGTCCACCACGCTGGCCTAGTGCGAGTTGGCGGACTACACATCTAAGAAATTTCTAACAACTTTTCTAGGTGTGCAGGTTTCATCACGATGTTTTCCTTCACCGTTAAAGCAAGTGATAATTCAATGTGAATACACACATTACTTAATACTTTGAAAAATCAGAGGCGAGACTGGGGTTTGAACCAGCGTACGTCGAGATTTTCGACCGTGTGCTGTAACCTCAAGGCCTTCACTGCTTTAT
This sequence comes from Cephonodes hylas, assembly GCA_030295005.1. NCBI lineage: Eukaryota > Metazoa > Arthropoda > Insecta > Lepidoptera > Sphingidae > Cephonodes > Cephonodes hylas. Next base: position 3,098,455 of record AP025388.1, on the reverse strand, counting down.
CAAGTTATCTATTTGGAAATTCTTAGTAGCCGGACAAAGTCTGGAAATGTGCTACTGAAAATTTCAAATAGGAATGCTTTGTACACGACACTTATCGTCATCCTTATGTGTAAAAAAAAATTATAGTTTATTAATCGCATTATTAATCATGATTTATCACAAATCAGAACACAAAAGCGATATAGTGCAGTAATTTAGTAATTATCAATTACTATTATTATTTAATTACGGTCACGTAGTAGAACGGTGAAGGAAAACATCGTGAGGAAAACAGTGTCAATACTGCCATAAAAGCTCAAAAGCGTTACACGTTAATTGTGTAATGTCTAGTTTATAGTTTACTAGCTTTTGCCCGCGACTCCGTCCGCGTAGACTACAGGGTTAAGTTCAGAAAGAAAATAAGTTTAGTCTATTTTACTCTTTAAAGTCCTATTTATGCCCATACCAAAAATCATACAAACCATAACACGCCGGCCTGCGCCTTGTACATAATTTATTGCGCGTAAACGGCAAATTTCTTTTAAATTAAATAGTTATACTGAATAACGCATTAATTTGGACAAGGATTAATATAATCTTTATAAAAATACCCTCACAAACAATGCTTTATTTTATAATGATTTAGTTAGCATAAAAGAGGTTATAGTGAAGCAACCCTAAAAGTTAGACATATGCTACCGCTGACTTTTTTGTAGATATTATCAAGCTCTACAACTTTTCTCTGGGACTCAACTATGTATCTTCCATGGGTAAGGCAGGGTTTGCAAAAAATAGTTTCGTTTGCCCGTTTTTTCCCCGACTTACTTCGCAAATCCTGCTACAACAAAAAAGTCTTATCATTTTTCGGACTAATATATAGCCTATGACACTCACAAAGAACGTAGCTTTCTATTGGTAAAAGAATTTTCAAAATCGGTTCAGTAGATCGCGAGTTTACTTTCTGCAACGTCACAAACATACAAACTCACAAACCTTACCTCTTTATAATATTAGTATAGAAGTATAGATTGTGGACTCAATAAATTTTCATTTATATGTCAAATTGCTTTTGTTAAATAAACAGAAAGCTTAAAGATAACTGTTCAAAATTTTGATAGGCAAACTGAGCTTTTAGGCTTCTATGGAAGTACCACTTGAAGGTAACTTATATGCCTAAAATTTCTCAGGTATTAGAGGCGTTCTTTAAAACCGGAATGGACCAGCGTTGTGGATTGAGACCCCTTAACCCTTGATTAAGAGACCAGTGTAATCTATACTAATATTATAAAGCTGAAGAGTTTGTTTGTTTGTTTGTTTGTTTGTTTGTTTGAACGCTAGGATCTCAGGAACTACTGGTCCGATTTTAAAAATTATTTCACTGTGAGATAGCACATTTATCGAGGAAGGCTATAGGCTATATAACATCACGCTACGACGAATAGGAGCGGAGCAGCAATAAAGAATGTTTCAAAATCGGGGACGTTTTTTTCTTTTTGTGAGCTTCCGCTGCGTGCGCTGCGGAAACGGTTAAAGTTTCGCTAAAATAATGTATGAGAGAAATGTTGCTCTTTAAAAGTTCTAAAAAAAAGTCCGCGACAGCATATGTCTATTCTTTAAGGTTGGCTGACTATAACGTTTTTTATCCTAACCAAATTTATTTTAAAGTTTTATTTGTGAAGGTGTTTTTATAAATATGATATTAATCCTTATCCAAATAAATGCGTTATTCATTACAAGTATTTAATTTTAAATAAAATTGCCCTTTACATCATTTGATTTCACTGAGTATCTTAGAAGATATTGCAGTTTTAAAATATTGATCAAGTGCGCAATAATGATGCACAAGGCGCCGATCGACGCGTTACGGTTTCACGTTTGAACAATTTGACCGAATTGTATGATTTTTGGTATGGAGATAAATAGGACTCAGAGATGTAAAATAGACTACAACTTATTTTCCTTCTGAACTCAACCCTGTAGTCTACGCGGACGGAGTCGCGAGCAAAAGCTAGTTAATTAATATTTGTTTCGTGTCTGGGTGTTTGTGAGACGTAAAGTCTATTGTATTTTCTGATAACACTTTTGTTATATCATGGGGTGATAATTATGTGACTGTTGGGTGTATTTATTTATTCGTAGTAGTACCTACTTTAAAACTTTTGACGTTTTCCTAACAACCATAGGTATATAATATACTAGCGACCCGTCCCGGCTTCGCACGGGTGCAATGCTGATATTTAATGGATGTTATCATACATATAAACCTTCCTCTTCAATCACTCTATCTATTAAAAAAACCGCATCAAAATCCGTTGCGTAGTTTCAAAGATTTAAGCATACAAAGGGACATAGGGACAGAGAAAGCGACTTTGTTTTATACTATGTAGTGATGTGATTATTAGAAAAGCGTAAAAATTTTATCTTTAATCGTGATTTTCTTTAACGCCAGCGGGTTTGTAATCACCTTAGGCTTAGAGAAACTAAGGCAGGTTATAGCTTAGGTCCTATTTTTTTTTTTTTTTTTTTTTTTACGAGAGGAAAGCACCTTAAGCTCCCCTGTTCGGTACCTCGGGGGAGGCCCTGAGGGGTATGTCGGGGTCTCTGGCCACGCCAGCATACCGACTAAAACCTCTCGGTGACCATCACGCGCATTTAGGGCGGTTTTACGGCATCTCAGGGCAGAAGTGCCCTAAATGATCCGCTGCCGCCCAGCGCACCGTCCAGTTATGGACCCCTCCAAATTGGGAGGGCTTGGTATGCCCTCCACTTACTCTATTTGGACGTTCACCTTTTGTGAACGTCCGCGACAGTTAAGAGGCCACGCCCTCTGCCACCAATCTCGGGGTTGCTATCGTAGGGTACCGCCCCCGCAGTACGCCCAGCAACCCCAGTACCCCTGTTAGTCGCCTCTTACGACAGGTAGGGGATACCGTGGCGGAATTCTTACACCCCCAATCCACAGGGCGGAAGCTATAACCTGCCTTAGTTTCCGATCACGGTCTGAATACACTCTGTATAAAATACTTATCCTGTTTAGTGGAGGGCTTACTTGTTTAAATATAGCTTAATCTATTTTTGATATTTTTCGCAAACAAGGAAATGATTATTTTTAACGTATTAACAAAATTCCAATGTTTATCATAGTACGAATCTTATTTGTGAAACAAAATTATCTTTATTGTAGAATATTAATATTTTGACGATAATATTAGCATTATGGTGCAACACCTGTGTTATTTAGCGGTTGAGTTTGGCCTTAGTCCATAGAGAGCTTCTTAAGTCCCAAAGGGCAACATCGATCTATTGAGCATAACAAATCAGTACAGTTGAATAAGACTAGAAAGGAAATGTTCACATGCCGAGCGTGCCGAACCTACGACTACACTGTCATATGTTAGACACGCACGCTTCTTAGTAATTCATTGCGAGTAAAATCAACACTTTAATGTGCGACAAACAGCAGCCCGCCATGTTTGTGTGAAATTATCATTGGTGTGTTGTAGTAGAATGAACAGGTGACAGACAAGCGGCGACACTCGGACACATACTCAATACTGGATATTTCCCTTCTAATCTATAAATATTTAGTATTAATTTGTGATATTAATTACCATTCAAACGGAATACATATGTCTACTCTTAGCGTCTGTTAATCTCCTCTGGCTTATCACGATATTGTTATCACAGCGTCACATTTGGCAACTCTTATCAATTGATAACGATTTAGCCTTGTAAATTCGCCATGTAGAAGAATTGTTTTTTTTATTGTCATGATAATGTGACGCACTCAATTTTGAGTGTTTGACATAGTGAGTCATATAGTTGGATAGACTTTGACGGAATTATTATGCATTGTGCTTCGTTATCAACCCATACACGTCCCACTGCTGGGCATGGGCCTCCTTTACCTTTGAGAGGGTTTAGGCCATAGTCCACCACGCTGGCCTAGTGTGGGTCGTGGACTACACACCTAAGAATTTTTTTTTTGAACTTTTAGGTGTGCCGGTTTCATCACGATGTTTTCCTTCACCGTTAAAGCAAGTGATTGTTCATTGTGAAAACACATGTAACTTGGAATAGTCAGAGGTGAGTGCCTGGGGTTTGAGTCTGCGACCGCCGAGATTCTCGACCATGCGCCTAAACCTCGAGGCCATCACTGCTTCTTTTACATCTTTAGTTGTCTTTAAGTCATAGCCTTGTAATACAGTAGGGGAATTTGTTTGAAATAATCATTGTTGGTGTGTTGTAGTAGAATGAACAGGTGACAGACAAGCGGCGACACTTGGACACATACTCAATATTGGATATTTCCCTTCTAATCTTATTCAGCTGTTCTGTGTACAAGATGTAGTAAAACATCGTTAACTCAGCGGTTTGTTGAACATTAATTGTACGATATAGACAAGTTAGGCGAATACACAAGGCCAAGATAATTTTAGATGGTTACCGATTACTGAAGTAATTTCTTATATTGGATGGGTGCCAAAAGAATTCCGGGATTTTGTTACACCGTAGCCTTTTTATCAGCCCATATGTCCCACAGCTGGGCACGAGCCTCTAAAACTGAGGTTTAGGCCATAGGCGAATTTTTAAAATTATGTGTGCGAATTGGCGAACCTAAGGAATTCCTAAAAACTTTTAAGTGTCCAGTATTCCTCTTCAATCGCTCTGTCTATTAAAAAAACGCATCAAAATCCGCTGCGTAATTTTAAAGTTTTAGGCATACATAGGGACAGAGAAAGCGACTTTGTTTTATACTATGTATTGATTTATCATATTCCATACAAATTACTTAAAGCTACAACTCCTACATACCCTGACGTAGATAGAAAGGCAACAAGTGTTATAACACCGTCTAGTCTGTCCACAGACAAAAAACAACCTTTCACAAAACGTTGTAAAAAACGGTCGAGAGCGTCGGTGTGAGTGGCGGCCACGACCTGACAGCAGTTGACGTAAAAAATGGCCACGGTAACTGGAAATCTGCACGCGAAAGTGTTACTTGGAATACATATACATATATAACACCACATATATACATATATACTATATCTTTCATCACATCATATTTTGTTATGTCTGACACATCTTTTTAGCAAATTAACTTAGTACTTCCATAGTAGACTAGATCTTTTCTTACAATATTTTATTAACATAAGCAATCCCTACTAATAAAATAAAAATGCGAAGTAATTCTGTCTGTCTGTCTGTTACGTTTTCCCGCTTAAACCTCTCAACCGAATTTGATGAAATTTGGCATAGACAATCTTTAGACCTTGAGAAAGGACATAGGCTACCTTTTATTGCGAAAAAAGGGATGAAGAGGTTGAAGTATATTGAAAGTTTGTATGTAATTTCTTAATTTTAAAAGATAAAACCATGAAACTTTATATTTAAGCACTTAATAAGAAATAATTAAACATTTGTCCTAACGATTTTGAAATTTCGACCAGTGAGGGGGTAAAATAAGGGTTGAAAGTTTGTATGGGAGTTCGTCATTTTTGGGATAAAACTAACTATAAGTTATTTTCTATCTGTACTCAACCCTGTAGTCTACGCGGACGAAGTCGCGGGCAACAGCTAGTAAGATATAAAGGATGAAATGTGAAACAGTCTTTGTTCAAGAGGGACTTTACAGATCAGTCACACATTATGACAAAGATATGATTAATGGATGAATAATAATTCTACGGATGCTGCGGAACTGATAAGATTATCATCAGATTGTCAACAACCTCATATCTTAAACCAACACCTATTTTTTCACTGTCAAAATGATAACGACGCCAGATGGTAAGATTCAAGATAATCATAAAAATTGCCTCACGAATCTCGGCGGTCGTGTGTTCGAACCCCAGGCAGACACTTGTAAATTTTCCAAGTTATGTGTGTATTCACTTTGAATTATCACTTGCTTTAACAGTGAAGGGAAATATCGTGATGAACCTGCACACCTAAAAGTGATTAGGAATTTCTTAGGTGTGTAGTCCGCCAACCCGCACTAGGCCAGCGTGGTGGACTATGGCCCAAACCCTCTCAATGGTAGAGGAGACCCGTGCCCAGCAGTGGGCGTATATGGGCTGATAATAATGATGATAAATTAGTGTCGGTACTTCCATAGAAGGCAGAAAGCGTTACACGTCAATTGTGTCATGTCTAGTTTATAGTTTATTGTGGGCTCTGAATATTCTCATTTATATGTTTAATTGACTTTGTAAAGATTTAAAGCTGAAAGCTAAGCTTTTGGGCTTTTGTGAAAGTACTTCCGCTGGGTTGACAAAGAAGTATGTCCCGGGGATCGATTCCGAGCTCTGGCATTGTGATAAATGTTTTTTTCTGCTAGTAAATTACCTATGCATGTGTGAAGTCCACAGTTTTCAATATATCGTTAAGGGGGGGGTAGGGTTTTGAGGGTTCAAAAAAAGTGTTTTTTTTTTATTGCATATTATGAAAGTATAGTAACTCAAGAATGTTGTCTGTTAATAGGAAGTCAATCGGAGCAAAACTCACAAAGATATAGCTTTGGAAGTAGGCGTGTTTTATCAGGGTCTTTTCGCTACGAGAAACTTTAAACGCGTTTTTCTCAAATCGATGTTTTTTGAGTCGGTGCTCTCTGTATCTCAAAATCTATTCAACCGATCGTTCTCAAATTTTTTACAGCATTTCCTTACATAATTTATGAGGTAACCCTGTTGAGATTTTTTCGTTTTTGATTTTAATTTTTTTATTATTAACAACGATAGTCACGAATTTAGGCCAAAAATCGGTATTTTCACTTTCAAGTCTTGTAAAAAGTTCAAAAATTAAAAAAAATGGAAAATCTCGACAGAGATACCTAGAGGGACATAAAAATTAAAAAAAAAACTTTGGTTATTTCATTTGTGATGATCCAGTGCTGAGGTATGACGTGCACCGCAAAATGTATTTTTTCTGAGGCGCCTGCGAAGAATTGCTGCCATTCGGTCAATTTTTAATATTTTTCAACCAATATTTTACAGAATAAAGTTCCATTACTACTCTTTAATGTACAATAATCAGAAATAAATTTACTTTCACCGTACGCCCAAAAAAAAATCTGTAAGAACCTGTTTTTTTCTGCCTTCAAAACCCTACCCCCCCCTTAATATAGACAGAGATCCCAGAGCCGCCAGACGTTAATTATTTTCTGATGGACGAAATGTGGACCTTTGGGTAGCGTTAGTATGTACTACCATCGTATGCATACTCGCTAACTTGGTCGAACGGCCAATTTAAAGATATCAGGGTACTTTAGAATTGACGTAAAGCTTGCAAAAACAAGATGGCGGCTGCAAAATGGCGTGCATGTATTGAAGCATTTGCGTGGGATGAATACAGAATATTAAGTGGTTCAGAGGATCGAGTTATTTACGTATTGTGAGATTTATTACTACAGTTTTATTTATGCTAATCGAGGTTCAAAAGCATAGGTATAAAACATATCGACCTATGCGCAGAATAAAGTTACATGTGCTTTTGCACAACTTCTCTTTCTCAGCGATTTAAACTTAATTGGGGACAAAATTATCAGTAACTTTTTTTGTTCTTCAAACAACAACAAAATTTATGATTATTAGTACTTCTAGTGCAATATATAAACAAGTTTAACTCTATAAAGACATAAAAAGTACTTTGGTGTTATAGTCATAAGTAACCTTATTCTATGCAAAGATCGGAATGTCGTTGTTAAGAAAATGTTTTTTTGGCGGAATTTTCTTTAACGCCAGTGGTTTGTAATCACCTTGGCTATTACCTGCCTTAGTTTCCGATCAGGATCTAGAGATCCTGGGTTCGATTTCCGGGTCAGGCAGTGTTACATCACGGAGTTTGGAAATGACCCCGAAAAGATGTAAGGAACTTCTTAAGTGTGTTACGACCGAATACTGAAACGCTACTTAATTTTAAGTCGATAAAAACCGACTAAAATAAGACGGGATTAGACGTTTAAGTTCACCTTAATTTTTAAGTTGCGTTTCAGTATTCGGCCATAAGTCCGATAACCCGCACTAGGCCAGCGTGGTGGACAAAAGACTAAACCCTCTCAGTAGTAGAGAGAACCCGTGCCCAGCAGTGGGACGAATATGGGCTGAATCACTTTCCCCTATATTCCCTTTAATTCTATTTTAAAATGGCTGCAAAATGTAATACAGCTGTTATTATTGCCAATAATTTATTGGTCATAAAGACCTGTTTTAAAGTGAATGTTGATACATAGTTAAAGAAATATTCTATTTTATTGCTATGTCAATAAGATACATTTTTGTATGTAATAGTTTCTTTCATAACTTGCATAATAACCCCGCATCGTAACTGTATGGCATATTTTTTAATTTGCCTTAAAAAATTACATCGGCTAATATCCAATTGATATTCAATTTAGTAGCTATAACAATAAAGTTCATTTTTCAATAACAATTCTCATAGTATTTTCCTTCTAATATTTTTCTAGTTATTATTGTTCAACTGATAAACAACTATAAATTTAAGAGGACAAGTTCTAATTTGCATTGCAACATACATTAATAAGATTTATTATATTTTTAATCACGAAATAAAGGATTGCAAGAGAAATAAAATGATCACATAAAATATCAACCTAATTTCAATGGAGTTAAGACTTATTTTTGTATAGCAAATAAATGAAAAATGCGTTTGTCCCAATAAGAATAAATTAAAAATATATTTAACACTGTAGTATGTAAATGATAATGGACTTTACATCAATAAAAATAAAATATATTTTTCAATGTCAATTTTATCGCATTTTTTTAAAAATCGAACATTAATCGATTTTAGAAACCATACACAATGCATTAGATTTTGAACTTTAAAGCTTTATGTATTAAATTTATTTTCGTTTGGTGGTATCTGAGGAAAATTGGATACAAGGAAAATACGTTTGAAAGACAAAGTTATTAATATATTCAAGATGGCCGCTGCAATGAGAATGCTGGGACAAATAAATAGATTTTAATGGCGAATTAGTTTTGACACCTGACCATTACGATTTACTTATCACAATAATGGCCACGTTGCTTCAAAATAGAAATAACATAAACGCAAAATTCATTTATTTATGTACTAAAAACAGACATCCATACCTACTATAAAAAATAAATACAGCCAATAGTTATACAAAATGATTGCCTCGAGGTTTATGTCGCGGGTTCGAACCCCTAGCACACACCTCTGACTTTTCCAAGTTATGTGCGTATTCACAATGAATTATCACTTGCTTTAATGGCGAAGGAAAACATCGTGAGGAAACCTGCACACCTAAAAGTTCTTAAGAATTTCACAGTCCGCCTACCCGCACTAGGCCAGCGTGGTGGACTAAGGCCTAAACTCCCTCAATGGTGCCCAGAAGTGGAGCGTATATGGACTCTTTTCGATTTCAATAGGACAGAAGATTTGTTAGTGTGGTGTCAGAACTGTGTATATGACTGTTGGGTGTATGTAATTTATAGCACAGCAAAGTGTGTTTAAATTACTTCAGATTTAACATCTGGTGGCTTAGTCATGAGGTCGATATATTAGCGTGTAATGAGTATTATCACTACATAGTATAAAACAAAGTCGCTTTCTCTGTCCCTATGTCCCTTTGTATGCTTAAATCTTTGAAACTACGCAACGGATTTTGATGCGGTTTTTTTTAATAGATAGAGTGATTAAAGAGGAAGGTTTATATGTATGATAACATCCATTAAATATCAGCATTGCACCCGTGCGAAGCCGGGGCGGGTCGCTAGTATAATATATAAATCAATTTGCACACAACACACTCTGACTTATCAAAGTGTATTCACAATGAATTATCACTCGCTTTAACGGTGAAGGAAAACGTGATGAAACCTACACACGTAAAAAAATTTTTGGTGTAGTTCCGAGAATATCTAGAGGCTACAATAAACTATAAACTAGACATTACACAATTAAAGTGTTACGCTTTTGGACTTCTATAGAAGTAGCATATGGTATGTATCTTTCCTCATCAACCCATATACATCAAGTGTTGAGCACGGGTCTCCTCTACCATTGAGAGGGTTTAGGCCATAGTCCACCACGCTGGCCTAGTGCGGGCTGGCGGACTACACACCTAAGAAATTCCTAACAACTTTAAGGTGTGCAGGTTTCATCACGATGTTGTCCTTCACCGTTAAAACAAGTAGTAATTTATGAATACACACATTCGAAAAGTCAGAGGTGTGTGCCTGGGGTTCGGACCTTCGACCGCCGAGATTCTCGACCGCGCGCCTAAGCCCTGAGGCCATCAGACATCAGCAAGCTAGATATTCCACAACGTGTAACGCTTTTGAGGTTCTATGGAAGTATCGCCACTGGTATTAAGATTTAAAACGCAGGATGGCCCCACAATCAAGAATTCATACGGTGTCCTTGTTTCCCGATATGGACGCCAAATGTATCATGCATGCGAACTGGGATTAGCATTAGACGACTTCTATGGGCAATGACGTCATCACACTCATCCAAAAAGGTTGTATTTGACTTGCAAAGTTTTGGATTTTTATATCTGGGGACTCGCGGTATAACTAATAAATAATAAATACACCCAACAGTCACATACATAGTCCTGACCCCACATTAAGATACGAGTCTTGTGTCGTGGGTATCAGACACTACGAGAGACTTTTCGCTCTCACAAACACCCAGACCCCGAGACAAATATTTGTGGAATCACACAAACATTTGTCTGCGTGTGGGGATCGAATGCGTTTCGAAAGCTGGTGTCTAGCCAACTGCGCCATAGGGCTGTCGAATAAACGAAGTTAATCATAAAAAATATGTCTTTTTTTACTGTCGTTTTTCGCTTCATCGCCTTTAAACACCAGCATCATTAACCCATATACGTCCCACTGCTGAGCACGGGTCTCCTCTACCATTGAGAGGGTTTTAGGCCATAGTCCACCACGCTGGCCTAGTGCGGGTTGGCGGACTACACACCTAAGAAATTCTTAATTTAGGTGTTCAGGTTTCTTTGCGATGTTTTCCGTCATTGAGTACGTAAAATATTTTGGTGATTATACACATGGCTTCTATAAGTCAGAAGTGTATGATGATGATCATCATCGTCATCTCCTCTACAACTGAGACAAAAAGACTTAAGTGAGCAGATGTCAAGACATTTTCCTTCAACGTTACTTATGATAAAATCTTATAAAAGAACTTCTCGGAATAAAAATTTACTCGGAAAATTAAGGTTTTAATAAGAATATGTTAAGGTTCAGAAAAATGCCTAAATAAGTTTTCTGTCTTGCAATCTCGCGGCACTAGCAGTAATATAGGTCTCGTCTTCAATTCCCAGGTAGGAAAAATCCTATTAACTTTTTCATTTCACAAATATTAAGTAGCAGCCAGCACTCTAAAAAAATATTGGTAAAGCCGGATAATAAACTAGCTCCATTTTACTTGGTTCTAAAAAAAATTCCTAGATCTTGGGAATTTCTTAGGCGTGTAGTCCACCAATGACGTAGACTAAGTCCTAAGCTCGCTAAACGATGAGACTCGTTCCCAGCAATGGGACATATCGACCCTGTTATGGAAGAACGTCGTAAGCGACATTTTAGTAATTTTACAGGAGACGTTATTTTCTGATAACTTTTTTATTTTTTATTATACATCTCCAGTTTTCGTATATGTTGCAAAACATAGTAAGTTGTATTTAAAAACAATTAAAATGTTAGAAAAACAATTGCAAAATGAGTACTTTGGTCGCTTAAGATAAAAGTGAACGTCACGATTTCTTCTTGTTTTTCGGAAATCGTCACATACGATGTTATTTTTTGAGTAATAAGTCTACTCATTCACGTTATATTATAGAATTTTGCTGTATGTTTCCTACATATTGGGTGGCAGATCAGATCCTTACCATGAAACAAAAATATATGTATCAATTTTTTATTTTCAATTTATCAATTTTTAATAGAAAGCATAGGAGACTGGAGCCGCAAACGACTTTGTCCAGATCTTATTATATGAAACTCTTTTGGTTTCAGACTCATGCTATAAGTAATAGTAGTCATTCCTTCTTCCACTTTCGTAAATAGTTGTATTAGTAAGGATCTTTTCTTAATCAAAACTGGCATAAAGAACAGGATCAGAATTTTACTGCGAGCTTGACTATTTAAATAATCGTTGTGACTGCATTTTTTCCTGTACGTGGTTTTATACTCCTCCGTATTCATGGCTTCATTTTGAGTTGTGGGTACTATCTAAATTTTTATGCGCTCACACATTTCACACTTATCCTTTTGTAAATGGATCCCTATAATAAAGTCATTACTAAAAGCGTCTTTGACTGTTTGTTTTTGCACAGAATCAATTGCCTTAATAATTTCATCTTGAAGATGTATCTTATGATACAGGTATAGGCAATTTTTGAATTCGGGAGGTAAACACAACTTATTTTTTCTTCGTCACTGCACTAGTGAGATTTCGCAGCTGAAAGTTTTTGAATCATTCGCCTAACAGCTTAAATAATCGAGTCACTATATTTGTAAGAAGTTGTTGCATTTCCTCTTTCATCTGCCTTGGACATATTCAAAGCAGTCATATCGTCAAGAGTGTAGTTTCTTAACTTCATTTCTGAAATTTCTATCGTTTTCAATAGAAAACCTTCCACCATCTCTCCAAAGAAAGTAATAAAGATATAAAAACTGTTCGCCTGCTATAATTTTCTACTCCTCTTTGGCAAACGTTTGTTTTCTCAACGGTTGCCAGCAGCCAGTCTCGTTGACTTGCAAAATTCCTTAAGCCCCAGTAATGTTTCCGATATTTATCACTCCCTCATTCATCTCAGATTTATTACCACACTTTTTTCCTGTATACGGAGTTGGGTGTACTTTCTTACCCTTTCCGGACCACCTTTCTAGTTTAGCTTGTAATCGATTTGGTTAAGGGCGCTGCTTTCTAAATCCTTTTTGGCTCAGTATATCGTCATCATCACGTATTCCGTTGTTCGACTCCGTTTCTGTAAAACTGGTTTTAAGATTCAAAAACTGTAATCGAAACCGTAGAAGAAGCTGTAGATGCACACGCTTTATCAGTGAGTACAGGAGACTGAATGCAACACACGTTCAAGAAAATAATGTTCTATCGTAAGTGACAAAAATTTATCAAAAATTTGAAACTTTTACTTTTGTTGTTTACGATACTATTTATTTTAAGTAATAATTTTCTCATTTATGCAAATATCGAACTGAGAGTTTTTCCAGGATGAGCGAAATTATTTTAGCTATCCGTTATGATAAAAAAGTGAAATACCTACTTTTTGTCGCTTACGACGTTCTTCCATAACAGGGTCGATATATTAGCTGATAATGACTTGGAAAAGTCAGAGGTATGCTTGGGATTTGAACCCGCGACTGCCGAGATTCTCAACCCGACTAAACCATCAGTGCTTTGCATGTTATTATTTAGTAAACAAGTACAAATGGTCGCGCAGAGTACTTCAACTGGTATTTCTCGTTTTTCGCTATCTTAATAGGATCTATAATTTGTGTTGGGGAAGGCCTGGTAGCACTTAACCTATAAGGCAAAATGGCGACGGAATATTAAACATATAACATATGTTGGTATATGTACTATGTCGGTACTTCCATAGAAGCCCAAAAGTCTATTTTGCTTATGACTCGTTGAACAAATAGCTTAAAAGATTCTCTTAGACAAACAAGTTTCGACCTTATCAGGATAAACAACAAAACTAGTGACTTTAGCTATTAAATATGTAATTTAGGCGCGACGGCGAAAATCTCGATGGTCGCAGTTTCGAACTCTAGGCTCACACCTAATAACTATTGAGACCACAAACCCATTGGCTTTAAAAAAATCCCGACATAAAATTAAAAAAATACGTTTTCTATACAAACTACATACTTTTAATACCGATAGTTCTATGGAAAACGTCATGTTTTTTTTTAGGCAGGATTTTCTTTGACGCCAGGGGGTTTGTAATCACCTCAGCTATTACCTGCCTTAGTTTCCGATCACGGTCTGAATACACCCTGTATAAATAAATACCGTAATAGGCCCGTCTACTATTGAGTATAGCAGGGGTTCCCAAACTTATTTACACTATGACGCCCTATATGATAATTATTTTTATTGCGACGCACCCCCCCCCCCATCATCAAAACTACCTACTTTACTGGAAATAAAAACAGCATTAGTTAGCCTAATATGAGGTTATCAGAAAAATACGGACAGCAAATGTTTGCCGATCGCCTCGCGACGCCCCTCGGATGTTGCCGCGACGCCCCAGGGCGTCGCGACGCACAGTTTGAGAAGCCCTGGAGTATAGTATAAAATAAAGTCACTTTCTCTGTCCCTATGTCCCTTTGTATGCTTAAATCTTTGAAACTACGCAACGGATTTTGATGCGGTTTTTTTAATAGATAGAGTGATTGAAGAGGAAGGTTTATATGTATGATAACATCCATTAAATATCAGCATTGCACCCATGCGAAGCCGGGGCGGGTCGCTAGTAAACAATAAAGTAAAGAATCCTTAAGGTCGTTTTTATTAACAAGCACTTTGTGTAAATTTTCGCAGAAGCCGTTATGATAACTGGTTTCTCCAGTATTGTCTCTCAGGTTAATGTCATGCTTGTACACTTAGGAGGTAAGCAGAGATTCTATACTCACTCTTCACGCTTATCCAGTGTTACTACAATTTTCTAGTCTCGTAATAGAAAAATCTATAAAAATATCTATAGCGGTGAAGGAAAACATCGTGATGAAACCTGCACACCTAAAATTTCTTACGAATTTCTTAGGTGTATAGTCTGCCAACCCGCACTAGGCCAGCGTGGTGGACTAAGACCTAAACTCTACGATGGTGGAGCCCCGTTGCCTACAATGGGACGTATATGGGCTGATATGGCTGGATTGTGATGAGAATAGAACTTGAGACCTGCAGATCGTAAATCACATACTTATGCCGGAATCGAACCCCAAGCCTGTTATTTCACAAGCTGTTTTCCAGCCAACTGCGCCACGAGGGCTTTCAACATTGCAATTACTAAAAACCTGTTTAAACTGGTTTAAACTAGATTGGAACCACTAACCTACCCTACACTGCAAAAAATTTAAATGGAAGCACGTTCTATTTACAAATTATACGTTCTGTCCCTTTCCCTCTTTGTATGTTAGAAAGAGAAGGCATAACCAATGAAGCGAGAACTGTGATGAGTAATCATGGTGTTGTCAGGTAAAAAAAAAAAGATAAAAAGTACTACCTAAAACATTTTTTTTGGTGTGTGAAATTTTGAAAAACATTTCATTTCGTATGTGACTGCAAAGTTTTGATTTTGATTTCATCAAGAATTTGTTATTGGTTAATGTTTAAATTTGTTTAAAATCGGCAATAGTCTCCCATATAACTGCAGGTGTACATATAGGTGTAGATATTTGGGTGTAGATTTGCACCTCTGCCTACTTCTTAGGGAAATACTGACGTTTTATGTATGTATCTGTATAGGTTTTCATAATAATTCTTACCTAAATTACTTTTTATGAAGAATTGGAAGCATTGAAACACCTTTGAGGTCTTTTACCTGAAAAAATAAAAATTATTTTTAGAAAAAAAAATTAAATATTGATGAATTGTTGACTCCACGGCGTAAGTCCAGGGTCGATTCTCGTCTCGAGTAAATTTGTTACGACTGGTCTTAAGCTCAAGTCTTCTTATGCAAATTTAAGGCAGCTAGGAAAACTTGTAGAAATTCAGTTCTTACATGTTAATGTCTATGTTAAATATATTGTTATTCACGAGAGTACCAATAAATAAATTATTTAATTGAGTAATAAAAATATATTTCGGCCTCAAAAACGTCAAAAACTACTCGTTAATTAAGCTTATCGTAAGAATTCTGTAGTAAAATATGATGATGTCATCCTGGCCGATTTCGGCTATGGCGACTGATTCTGCATGAGAATTTCAGGTAGAGCGTAGTTGACATGCTCTTGTATGGCTGATATAACCAATTTTGGCAGTAAACGTGCGCGAGTAGCATGCACATGTCAAGGTGCCATTGACGTAATTATAGTAAATAGAATTAATTCCAAAAATAATGATATTAAAAGTCGTAAAAGGATTTTTTATAGCGAAATATAAAAACCGATGGACCTTGTAATAAAGGTTAGCGCTATAAAGCACAGAACAGCTGAATAAGACTAGAAGGGAAATGTCCAGTATTTAGTATGTGTCCGAGTGTCGCCGCTTGTCTGTCACCTGTTCATTCTACTACAACACACCGACAATGATTATTTCACACAAATGAAGGGCTGCTATTGGTTGTCGCACATTAAAGTGTTGATATTACACGCAATGAATTACTAAGAAGCGTGTGTGTCAAACATATGACAGTGTAATCGTAGGTTCGGCACGTTTGGCATGCTCACATTTCCTTTCTAGTCTTATTCTAAAATAAATAAATAAATGTCAGTGTTAGTCCTTTTCTAAACAATCTGGACAACCCCCATGGCTAAAAACCAGCTTGCGAAACGAGATCCTGCGAATCTGGTACAGAGTATGTTTGTGAGAGCGCAAAAGTCTTTCGTAGTTTCTGATAACCACGATACAAGACTAGTATGTTAGTGTGGAATCAGAACTATGTATGTTAGTCTTGGGTGTATTTATTTCCTATGACATCACAGACGGAGGGTGGGATACGACATCACGACCATCATCAGCGTCTAAGTCAATGTATATCATCTTTTTCTTTATTTTTTATCCTTAAAACGAATCTGCATAAAAGCGCATTGAACTGTTAACTCGGTCACATTAGCATGACGTAAAAAAAGTCGACTAATTTATTACCCAAATAAAACCTTTTTAGGATATTTTTTCTTGCAGCTGGCAACACCGGCGCACGCGCAGCCATCGTGATCTCTATATATAGCTATACTATATGAATTGATCGTGTTTTTAACCTTACTCGCTTAATTGGACAACGCTTACATTGTTGCCAATTTGTTTGTGCGACCTTGTTGTTGCGGGTTCGAGTCCTATATGGTGTAAAAGTTTTGCTATGGAATAGTTTGATGACAAATTATCTGTATATAATACCATCATCAACCCATATATGTCCCCTAGGCAAGGGTCTCCTCTCATTCAAGAAGTCAGAGGTGTGTGCCTGGGGTTCGAACCCGCGACCGCAGAGATTCTCGACCGCTAAACCTCGAGGCCATCACTGCTTTTCTGTGTATGTCATTTGGCTTAAAAAGGAGCCTAATGCTTCCCCTAACGCGGAAATCGAACCCTGAACCTATACAAGGTGTATTCAGACCGTGATCGGGAACTAAGGCAGGTAATAGCTACGGTGATCACAAACCTATTTGCATTAAAATACCGACAAATATAAAAATTGCGTTTTCCTAACAACCATAGGAATTTAATGTATGATATAATGTATGTTTACAACACAATAAAATAAACTTAAGATTTTTTCACCACATCTTGTCGGAGCCATAATATGACCAGGCCTTTTTGCTATTTAAATTTGTCTAATTAAGATAGTTTGGTCATAGTTTTAGTATAAAGTACGATGAGATTGCCATGTATAATCACTACATAGTATAAAACAAAGTCGCTTTCTCTGTCCCTATGTCCCTTTGTATGCTTAAATCTTTGAAACTACGCAACGGATTTTGATGCGTTTTTAATAGATAGAGTGATTCAAGAGGAAGGTTTATATGTATGATAACATCCATTAAATATCAGCATTGGACCCGTGCGAAGTCGGGGCGGGTCGCTAGTGATATATAAAAATCCCCCTTTTTTCTTGAATAAAAAAAAATACGTTGTGGAAGCTTTCTATGAAGTTTTCTTTCCGGGAATGCAATCCGCGCCTTCTAAGTCAGATAAATGCTGTTTAACACGAAAACATTGAAAACATTTTTATGATAACGACAATTTGAAATAACTTTAAATTATACAGTCAAAATATATTTATATATATCGGAGTAGGTATGATTGGTGAATAATCTCGCTCTTCAGTAGGAATATTTCCTCCATTTGATTCGTCCAACAAGCAGAGTGACGTTCCTTCCGAGTCGCAGAACGGAAGTGTCTGAGTGAGCTTGTGCTTGTCCTTATGTAGCGAGAATCCCCTCTTAGCTACTTACCCCTTCCAATACCACTACTACTTTTAGTCAAGTCAGCAACTTATTTATGCAATTTTAAAGAACAGTCAATTTTATTAAACTGTATGAAGGTAGTTAATTCTGAACAATATTAACATATTTCACTCACTCCGACATACATACATACATAAACTCACGCCTGTCTCCCGTTAGGGTAGGCAGAGACTATAGAGTGCCAAATGCCACGGTCCAGACACACCTCTTTCGCTTCCTCCACTGACATTATCCTCTTCATGCATGCACGTCGGTTTCGAGGACTCTTTATATTCTTCTTCTTCATCAACCCATATACGCCCACTGCTGAGCACGGGTCTCCTCTACCATTGAGAGGGTTTAGGCCATAGTCCACCACGCTGGCCTAGTGCGGGTTGGCGGACTACACACCTAAGAAATTCCTAAGAATTTTTAGGTGTGAAGGTTTCATCACGATGTTTTCCTTCACTGTTAAAGCAAGTGATAATTCAATGTGAATACACACATAACTTCGAAAAGTGAGAGGTGTGTGCCTGGGGTTCGAACCCGCGACCACCGAGATTCTCGACCGCGCGCCCAAACCTCAAGGCCATCACTTGCTTCAATTCTTTATATTACCCTTCTTGAATAAATTAATTAATTTATTCCGACATATACGTTTAGGTATGTACGTGGCCCGTATGTAACACGTGCGTCATATATATATGTCTATATGTTGTCCTTTGTTCCATATTTTATGGCTATTAGCAACCTCCTGAATAAATATTTTGCACGTTGTATTAATATTTTAAATTTACGTAGGTATGTGTGAATAAAAATGTCCACAGAAATCCAAAAGCGTTACACGTTAATTGTGTAATGTCTTCTTCTTCTTCTTCATCAACCCATATACGCCCACTGCTGAGCACGGGTCTCCTCTACCATTGAGAGGGTTCGGGCCATAGTCCACCACGCTGGCCTAGTGCGGGTTGGCGGACTACACACCTAAGAAATTCCTATGAACTCTTAGGTGTGCAGGTTTCATCACGATGTTTTCCTTCACCGTTAAAGCTAGTGATAATTCAATGTGAATACACACATAACTTCGAAAAGTCAGAGGTGTGTGCCTGGGGTTCGAACCCGAGACCGCCGAGATTCCCGACCGCGCGCCCAAACCTCGAGGCCATCACTGCTTCTAATGTAATATCTAGTTTATGGTTTATTGTGGGGTCGGGATATTCTCATTTATATGGCAAATTGCTTTTGTTAAATAAATATTTAATATTTAAAGATTGTTCTAAATTTTGTAAGGTAAGCTGAGCTTTGGGGCTTCTATGGAAGTATACTGGTTTAATATTTTTGGAAGCTTTAAGATTTTTGGGACTACCTTTGAATTATTAAATGCTATTTGCAAATGAGATGCAAAACATACTAAAATAAATAAAAGAAAACAATAATGATTTTTAACAAATAAAGCTATATTTTTGTTAATGTTACTTTTTTATACTGGCTGCAGGAGGCTTCCGACCGTTCCCGGTGGAAGTCATTGGGGGAGGCCTATGTCCAGCAGTGGACGAATATTGGCTGTTGATGATGATGATACTTTTTTTATTGTTTTGCCTTGTTGTGTGTGGATAATAATTTTATTTCTATTCTATTCTTAAACATAAAACTTATTAATGATAAGGCAAAATCATCTAAAAGCATCTTATATATCAAAAAGAAAACCAAAACATATTTTTTAGACAGGGGAAAATCAACCCAAAAACATATTTTTATATCTTCTTCTTCTTCATCAACCCATATACGCCCACTGCTGAGCACGGGTCTCCTCTACCATTGAGGGTTTATTTTTATATAAACTTTGTATATGCGTGATTTATGTAAAAAATATGCAAAAATTACATACATTTAATACTGATGGTTGTATGGAAAGTGTCATTTTTTTTTTTACTTTTTGTCGGTTTTTTTTTTTTTTTTGTTTTTTTTTTTTTTAAAGCCTTTGGGTTTGTGATCACCGTCGCTATTACCTGCCTTAGTTTCCGATCACGGTCTGAATACATCCTGATTCTCGAACACAGTGTAACAGTGAGAAACTTTGTGACATTTCACCCTCTGTTTACCCCTAAAGGACACAGTCGTAATATTATTCATTATCCTTAATAACAAATCAAGATGTATTAAACATTTGTCACATGCAAAAAGCTGTTCCATTTACATATATGTAAATTAATTGATAAATGTTATTAAATTTTGTGTGAATAAAATGTTTTTGATACGGTCAAATAAGTCATAGCGATTTTATAAGGATAAAATATAAAACCTTAAGGAAAATGCATAGAAAATAAAATGGGGGGAGGGGTTGTTCCAAAAACGTCCCTTTATGATAAACAGTTTGAAAAAGCAAAAAATTGCGCTTTACTATATCAGCTTATAGTCTCTTTCAAAGCTAAGAAATTAGGCCTCAGTCCACCATGCTGGCCTAGTGCGGGTTGGCGGGCAACACACCTATATTCTTAAGAAATATAATGTGTGTTCCTTACGATGTTTTCCCTCACCGTTAACGTACGGGATCATTCATTGTGAATCCAATAGATACATTTTTAAACTCTAGAACACCTTTAAAATTCTACAATACAAAAACCAAGTTTTTCGTTACTACAAAAAGTTTATACTAAGGAGGACTTATATTAATGATAACGTATGACGTCATCAAATCCCTAAGGAGATCTCGGAATCGAATGACGTCACTACACGAATCTTGAAAGTTGCTTCTGAACGGGTTTAGCCTGAGAAGTGTTTTTGTCTACATTCACTTTTAAACAAGATATAATATGCTGTATGAAAAAAGTAGAATTTATTTATTGTAGTTGTAGTAGAATTTATACATCATCATCATCATCATCATCAACAGCCTTTCACGTCCACTGTTGGACATAGAATTTATACATCAAAGAGTAAATATATTTTTGTCGAGATTTTCTTTAATGCCAGAGGATTTGTGATCACTTTAGCGATTACCTGCCTGCGTTTCCGATAATGGCCGAATACACCCTGTATACAATGTATTTTTAAACTCCCTTACTTTTCCCGAGGATTCGATTCTGGGATCGGTTTAAGTATAGAGAATCTAAAAATATTCTTGTTGTATAAATAATTGTTACTACCTTCTAAAGAAAAACATCTGCCTTTTGAATTTATTTTGAATACATCTTTTTAAATTAAGAATAGTTCTATCTCACTCTAACTGACTAAGAGTGAAAGAGACAGAACATCTCTCAGTTCAAACACACTAAGTAAGGCCGAACATGTATTCTATTTTTGAAATAAGCCTAGTAACCATATGATAATGACAATAAAACGCATCAAACTATGACCTTTAGTCCAAGGCAAATAAAGGATATTTTCGCGTATTGCAAAAACAATTATGAAACTCAATATACGTTCAATGGAAGTACTATTTAAAAAGAATAAATATAAGGTCTAATTTCAAATGCCGACGCATGACTAGGCTGTGCGAGTTTCTAATCTGGTTCAGTTTTGTGAATTTAGACTTTATACGAGGGGAATAAGGTTGATTTTTAATTGTATGGTACAGTGCTAGGTACTGACAGGTACCGACTGGCGTTCTTTTTTTAAACAAGTACTCAAACAGCTTTGTAGGCGGAATGCGCGTAGTGGATGCAGTTATTTTGCCAAGTGCGGGTTCGTTAACCGGGTAGGACCTTGTTACCATTACTATGATATTTACTTACTCTATCAGGTTTAGTATTTTCACTTAGTCAAAAAAATAAAAAAATTGATGCAAAAAAATTTTTACTTGTCTCGAGATATTTTGTAAAATAGTCATTTTTAATTAGTCTATATAAGTCCCACAGCTGGGCATGGACCTCATCTGCAACCAAGAGATTAGGCCTTAGTCCACCACGCTGGCCTAGTGCGGGTTGGCAGACGACATATGAGAATAACTATGCAGTATGCAGGTTTCCTCACGATATTTAACTTCGTTAAAGCAAGTGATAATTTTATGTACAAACTACATAGCATGTAATTTGAACTTCCGACTTCGTGATTCTCAGTCTCATAACATCTTAACTTGCGGTTAGGTCTCGAAGTGTTTGCTACAAACCCGTTACTATTTCGGGTGTCAATGAACTTTTATCGAATTCAAGCGGTCAACGTTCTTACTGAAATTATTTTTGTTTTTGCTGGACTGAAAACTAGCTTATAACTGTCTGAAAACTAGGTATAGCAGTGATGGCCTCGAGGTTTAGGCGGTTGAGAATCTCGACGGTCCCGGGTTTAAACCCCAGGATCTGACATTTCCAAGTTATGTGTGTATTCACAATGAGTTATCACTTGCTTTAACGGTGAAGGAAAACATGAAAAACCTGCACACCTAAAAAGTTGTTAGGAATTTCTTAGGTGTGTAGTCCGCCAACCCGCACTAGGCCAGCGTGGTGGACTAAGGCCTTAAAAGTTCAATGGTAGAGGAGGCCTGTTTCGTAGTGAAACTTGTATTGGCTGATAATGATAATGACACACATAAAAGTTAAAGGATTTGAACCCACTACCGCAGTGATTCTCGACCGCGCTTCAACATCAAGACATCAAGACCAATAGAAAGTGCCTAGCAGTGGTTCTCGTATTTGCTAATGATTATAATGACGCACATAACTTCGAAAAGTCAACGGATTTGAACCCACTACCGCAGTGATTCTCGACCGTCCCACTGCACGGGTCTCCTCTACCATTGAGAGGGCTTAGGCCACAGTCCGCCACGTTGGCCTGAACCAGTATAAAAAATCTATACTAATATTATAAAGCTGAAGAGTTTGTTTGTTTGTTTGTTTGAACGCTAGGATCTCAGGAACTACTGGTCCGATTTGAAAAATTCTTTCACTGTTAGATAGCACATTTATCGCGGAAGACTATAGGCTATATAACATCACGCTAAGACGAATAGGAGCGGAGCAGCAATAAAGAATGTTTCAAAATCGGGGACATTTTTTCCTTTTTGTGAGCTTCCGCTGCGTGCGCTGCGAAAACGGTTAAAGTTTCGCTAAAATAATGTTTGAGAGAAATGTTCCTCTTTAAAAGTTCTAAAAAAAAGTCCGCGACAACATATGTCTATTCTTTAAAGTTGGCTCACTACAACGTTTTTTATCCTAACCAAATTTATTTTAAAATAAAGTTTTATTTGTGAAGGTGTTTTTATAAATATGATATTAATCCTTATCCAAATAAATACGTTATTCATTACAAGTATTTAATTTTAAATAAAATTGCCCTTTACATCATTTGATTTCACTAAGTATCTCAGAAGATATTGCAGTTTTAAAATATTGATCAAGCGCGCAGTAAAGATGCACAAGGCGCCGATCGACGCGTTACGGTTTCACGTATGAACATTGTATGATTTTTGGTATGGACATAAATAGGACTCTGAGAAGTAAAATACACTACAACTTATTTTTCTTCTGAACTCAACCCTGTAGTCTACGCGGACGGAGTCGCGAGCAAAAGCTAGTAATTAATATGGCGTCAACTGACGTCAGAAACAAAAGTATAACATCGTATTAATTATATTGACACGGTGATATATATAGCCGCATATGATAAGGCTCGCGGCCTTAATGGGAAGGGGGTGAGGAAACGTAGGGGGGAGAGGTAGTGACGTCGCTTGCATAGAGTTTGGTATACAGTAGTTGGTTGTTGCGATTTTTAAGAGGCTATTGAAGATTTTGGTTTTACGGCCTATATCATTATCATCATCATGACCAGCCTTTTACAACTGTTGGACATGGGCCTCTAACAAAGAATGTGTTTGCTATAAAAACGACATTTTTATACAGGGTGTATTTAGACCGTGATCGAAAACTGAGGCAGGTAATAGCGAGGGTGAAAACAAACCCCGTGGAGATATTAAAAAACCCGACAAAAAATAAAAATTTTGACGTTTTCCATACAACCATCGGTATTAAAAGTATGTGGTTTGTATGGAAAACCTCAAAATTTTTTTTTTTTGTCTGGATTTTCTTTAATGCCAGGGGGTTTGTAATCACTATCGCTATTAGCTGCCTCAGTTTTCGATCACGGTCTAAATACACCCTGTATTTCAGGTTATATTTTTTATCGCTAATAGGTTTGTAATGACGGTAGCTATTACCTGCCTTAGTTTTCGATGACCTTTATCCACGCGGTATATACAAACATTTGTCTCGGTGCGGGAATCGAACCCAGGCCTCTCGTTTCGCAAGCTGGTGTCTAGCCAACTACACTACGAGTACAAAGGGAACAAATTAATAATTTTAAAGTTTAAAGTTGTTTATATTTAAACTTTAACATATGCGTTTATGTGTCATAAAATTTGTCACCGATGACTTAACAACAAAGCTATGTATGACTGTATGTTATCAAATTATATTTACCACGTAAGCATTGTGGTAATATATACTATGTATTTTGTATGTGATAATCAAAAAACATTAAACGGATTTTCGTAACATTTTGACCAAATATGGGTGTATTTATAATATAACATAGTATAAAACAAAGTCGCTTTCTATGTCCCTATGTCCCTTTGTATGCTTAAATCTTTGTAACTACGCAACGGACTTTGATGCGGTTTTTTTAATAGATAGAGTGATTGAAGAGGAAGGTTTATATGTATGATAACATCCATTAAGGGCGCTCCAACATTTTTGACGCGCTCGATTTCGTCGATCCGCGGCGAGCGAGCGCTCGCCCGCCGCCCGCGCACCACACGCCGCCGCGGCCGCACGCACACACTCACATCACATTCACCGCGCCGCCGCCTGCGACTCGTACGCGTCACTGTCTCGCCCTAGTCTTACCGTGCGCGCCAAAACACAATACTGTTCAATTATTGGTATTTACGTATATTTATATTATTGAAAATGTGTACAAATTAAGACGTGTATGTGTTTAAAATATAAAGTATAAAGTTAAAACATATCAATATATCTATTTATACATTGACATTTAGCTAGACATCAGTGGCGAAATTAAGGCCGCGGGTTCGATTCCGCACCAATAGTTTCTCGTAGTATGTGATACGACTAAAGACTGATACGGGGTCATTGAGATAATATTACTACGTATAGAGAAGACACCCTAAGCAAAAATCATGCTCCATTTTATTACGAGATAAAACTAAAACCGCAGCAGCACTCAAATAATCAATTAGCTGTCTAACCAAATGGATACAAGTGTAGTTTTCTCGCGACTAAAAGGTCGAAAGCGCCGTGTATTTCATGGCGCTTACGCGTTTCGTTCACATCCTTCAATGAATTGTCATTTTCATAGACTAACACAAATGAATGTGATTCCTGGATGTATTTATTTATAACTAGCTGTTGCCCGCGACTTCGTCCACGTAGACTACAGGGTTGAGTTCAGAAAGAAAATAAGTTATAGTCTATTTTACTCCTCAGGGTCTTATTTATGTCCATACCAAAAATCATACAAATCAGTCAAATTACGTGGAACCGTTACGCGCCGGTCGGCGCCTTGTACATAATTATTGGTCATTATTTTAAAACTGCGATATCTTCTAAGATACTCAATGAAATTTGAAATCAAATGATGTAAAGAGCAAATTTCTTTAAAATTAAATACTTATACTTAATAACGCATTTTTTGGATAAGGATTAATATAATCCTCATAAAAACATCTTCACAAACAATGCTTTATGTTAGAACAAATTTCGTTAGCATAAAAGAGGTTATAATGCACCAACCCTAAAAGTCAGACATATGCTATCGCTGTCTTTTTTGTAGGTATTATCAAGCTCTCCAACTTCTCTTTAGGACTCAACTATATATTTCCCATGGGTAAGGCAGCGTTTGCAAAAAACGCTTTCGTTCGCCCATTTTTTCACCGACTTACTTCGGAAATCCGGCTACAAGGAAAAAGACTTATCATTTTTTGGACTAACATATTATAGCCTATAACATCCGGAGATTGATTTCTACAACGTCACAAACATACAAATTCACAAACGTTACCTGATTATAATATTAGTATACATAGTATAGAAGTATAGATTATAATTTATTGACTGCCTCGTGGTCTCGCGGTACATATATTGGCTACGCGATCTAGAGGTCTTGGGTTAGATTCCCAGGTCGGGCAAATTATTATCGAGTTTTTTTATTGGCAAATTCTTAGTAGTTTGAGTACTTTACACTGGCTCCTTATAGACATGGGATTGAAAACATTTTGGCGAAAAGCTGGTTCAGATAAGTCCGTAAATGTATAAAATGTGCTGTAAGTGGTACAAAACGGATTCAGTTAAAAACTTTAATAAATGCCACAGCGGAATTTGCCTAGAGTCCGAAACTTTAGGCCTGCAATATACATGTATCTACATAATACCTAGTTGCTACATATTATGCTAAATATGAAAATACCCGAAAATTTTCCCATTCGTGTATATTTTTCGGGTATTTTCCTTATTTTTTCCATATTTGGGGTTTTTCCGGGCAAAATCCCATCTATAAACCCCTCGGACTCCTATTTATGCCCATAGCAAAAATCATCCAAATCGGTAAAATCTATACTTATCTATACTAATATTATAAAGCTGAAGAGTTTGTTTGTTTGTTTGTTTGTTTGTTTGTTTGTTTGTTTGTTTGTTTGAACGCTAGGATCTCAGGAACTACTGGTCCGATTTGAAAAATTCTTTCGCTGTTAGATAGCACATTTATCGAGGAAGGTTATAGGCTATATAACATCACGCTACGACGAATAGGAGCGGAGCAGCAATAAAGAATGTTTCGAAATCGGAGACATTTTTTCCTTTTTGTGAGCTTCCGCGGCGTGCGCTGCGAAAACGGTTAAAGTTTCGCTAAAATAATGTATGAGAGAAATGTTCCTCTTTAAAAGTTCTAAAAAAAAGTCCGCGACAGCATATGTCTATTTTTTAAGGTTGGCTCACTATAACGTTTTTTATCCTAACCAAATTAATTTTAAAATAAAGTTTTATTTGTGAAGGTGTTTTTATAAATATGATATTAATCCTTATCCAAATAAATACGTTATTCGTTACAAATATTTAATTTTAAATAAAATTGCCCTTAACATCATTTGATTTCACTGAGTATCTTAGAAGATAATGCAGTTTTAAAATATTGATCAAGCGCGCAGTAATGATGCACAAGGCGCCGATCGACGAGTTACGGTTTCACGTTTGAACAATTTGACCGAATTGTATGAATTTTGGTATGGACATAAATAGGACTCTGAGAAGTAAAATAGACTACAACTTATTTTCCTTCTGAACTCAACCCTGTAGTCTACGCGGACGGAGTCGCGAGCAAAAGCTAGTAATATTATAAAGCTGAAGAGTTTGTTTGTTTGTTTGTTTGTTTGAACGCTAGGATCTCAGGAACTACTGGTCCGATTTGAAAAATTCTTTCAAGATTAGATAGCACATTTATCGAGGAAGGCTATAGGCTATGTAACATCACGCTACGACGAATAGGAGCGGAGCAGCAATAAAGAATGTTTCAAAATCGGGGACATTTTTTTCTTTTTGTGAGCTTTCGCTGCGTGCGCTGCGGAAACGGTTAAAGTTTCGCTAAAATAATGTATGAGAGAAATGTTCCTCTTTAAAAGTTCTAAATAAAAGTCCGCGACAGCATATGTCTAGCTTTTAGGATTGGTTCACTATAACCTCTTTTATGCTAAGTAAATTTGTTATAAAATAAAGCATTGTTTGTGAAGGTATTTTTATAAAGATTATATTAATCCTTATCCAAGTAAATGCGTTATTTAGTATAAGTATTTAATTTAAAAGAAATTTGGCCTTAACATCATTTGATTTCAATGAGTATCTTAGAAGATATCGCAGTTTCAAAATAATCATCAAGCGCGCAAAAATATGTACAAGGCGCCGACCGGCGCGTTACGGTTTCACGTTTAAATTATCTTGCTGATTTGTGTGATTTTTGGTATGGGCATAAATAGGACTCTAAGAATTAAAATAGACTACAACATATTTTTTTTCTGAACCCAACCCTGTAGTCCACGCGGACGGAGTTGCGGGCAAAAGCTAGTTTTTTATACGTGAAACCGTAACGCGATGGTCGGCGCCTTGTACATAATTGTTGCGCGCTTGATGATTATTTTGAAACTGCGATATCTTCTAAGATACTCATTGAAATCAAATGATGTAAAGGGCTAATTTCGTCTAAATTAAATACTTATAATGGATAACGCATTTATTTCGATAAGGATTAACATAATGTTCATTAAAATACCTTCACAAACAATACTTTATTTTAGAAAAAATTTGGTTAGCATAAAAGTGGTTATAGTGTAGTAATCCTAAAAGATAGATATATGCTGTCGCGGACTTTTTTTTAGAACTTTTAAAGGAGAACAATTTTATCATACATTATTTCAGTGTAACTTTAACCGTTTCCGCAGCGCAGGCGGAGGAATCTTTCAAAAGGAAAAAAATATCCCCGATTTTGAAACATTCTTTATTGCTGCTCCGCTCCTATTGGTCGTAGCGTGATGATATATAGCCTATAACCTTCTTCGATAAATATGCTAACTAACACTGAAATAATTTTTCAAATCGGACCAGTAGTTCCTGAGATCCTAGCGTTCAACCAAACTCTTCAGCTTTATAATATTAGTATAGATAGTATGAATTGGCAATCGCATGAAAACATAATGTACTTATCTCAATTTAGTGACTGACCCTGTTTACTATCTAGTACAAAATACCCGTCAAGACGAATGAAACGAGCCTATACTCGATTAGGTAGGATTGTTTAATTGCCGAGTTCTTATGAACATCTTTCAGCTCCGTCATCAGACCCTCGATACCATCTAACAGCAAATTATTCGACAAGACGAATCAAACGAGCCCATACTCGATTAGGTAGGATTGTTTAATTACCGAGTTCTTATGAACATCTTTCAGCTCCAACATCAGACCCTCGATACCATTTAACAGCAAAGTATTCGACAAGACGAATCAAACGAGCCCATACTCGATTAGGTAGGATTGTTTAATTACCGAGTTCTTATGAACATCTTTCAGCTCCAACATCAGACCCTCGATACCATTTAACAGCAAAGTATTCGACAAGACGAATCAAACGAGCCCATACTCGATTAGGTAGGATTGTTTAATTACCGAGTTCTTATGAACATCTTTCAGCTCCATCATCAGATCAGCATCATGTCAGCATGATATAGCGGCGTCATGCGATTTAAAATTGCAGCTCAGTAGGCAACTAAAATGAGTGAAACTAAATAAAACATTCTATAAAATAATTAAAACTAATTACTTATATTTTATCTTTATGTAATAAAACTAATAATTTTAAACAAATAAATTCACCCAACAGTCACTTTTTCAGTTAGACTCCGTACTAAGTTTTGTATTGAAAGTCCCAGAGACTACGACATCCCGGAGCGGGAATCGAACCCGTGGCCTTTTATTTAACTGCGCCATGGGTCTGTCAAATAAATAACCTAATAATAATATCTAAGATCTTCACAAGAGGGCCAATGTATTCATAATTGGCAACAAAGCAAATTATTGAATTATTTTTTAAATATGACGTATAAAAACCATTATCATTTACTGAACTTACGAAATTATTTACACTAAAATTCAATGTCATATAAGGACACATAACCCAATTCAAATTCCAATACTACAATACGTCCGAAAGAATACTCATTCATTGATTGTAAACAACAATGTTATCTATCGGAACGGCTATTGGCTCATGCCTGTTCTATTGCTACGCTCACACACACATCGATAGGTAGTTATTTCGTTGTCAACGAGAGGGGGGTAAGCGACGAGACAGCGACATAGACATGCTTCCAAGACCGCGGCTCACCGCGGAATGGCACTCGGTGGGCGAAAAATGTATGGGGGAATTTACATGCGTTGACGTTTTAGCCTATAATTAAAAAACTATATATTTCTATGTCCAAAATGTTTACTATTTGTATTGAGGAGTATATAGGTCGCAATATTATGTATATTTAAAGTCGAAACATTGATTAATTTTAATGTATAGGGTACCTACTTAGACCCTATTTTTCTAAATTTTGAGCGATCATTGTGTTGGTAAAATCGTCTTTGTGTATACATTTTATATGGTGACATATACTTTTTTTTAATTACATGTATAGATGAATATATGCTCTTTGATTGTATATATAATTTGTTAACATTTGAAATATTTTAATTCAATAAAAAGGCACGTGAAAAGCGTCGATTTTTGCATAAAAGTGTAATAGCGCCCTTAAATATCAGCATTGCACCCGTGCGAACCCGGGGCGGGTCGCTAGTTTATAATATAATGATTACATTTGCGAATAACTTTACCTTTTAAGACTTAAAGGGATCAAAAATCGACGTTTAGACTTACAATTCTCAAAAGCAGGTTGCTTTTGCTGTTATGTCCCATAAATAAGTACACCCAACAGTCACATACATAGTCCTGACTCCAGACTAACAAACAAGTCGTATTAAAAAACGACGAGAGACTTTTCTCTGACAAGAACAGTTTAATAAGACTAGAAATGTTGGCCTGAACTGCCCCCTGTGTCTTGTGATGGTGTACATATTGAATACAGCGACACAGTTAGAAACTTAGGGTTGCACCTAGATAATTTTTTGTCTTGGGGTCCACAACTGCGTGAGGTTAGCCGTAAAGTTTTTGCCTCAGCAAGAACCCTGCGAAGATTGCGCAACTTTCTGCCTATTACAACGAAGATTACGCTAGCACAAACCCTTCTCCTCCCCATCCTTGATTATGCGGATGTCAGCTATCTAAATCTCACTGAAGAACAATTAAATAAACTTGAGCGCCTCCAAAATTTCTGCATCAGATTCATATTTGGCTTGCGCAAATATGACCACGTTTCAGAATTTCGCAATCAGCTCAAGTGGTTACCTATTCGGCTTCGCCGGAATACCCACGTTCTTTCTCTTCTATATAACATTCTCTTTAATCCTCTTACTCCTCCCTATCTCAAAACTCGTTTTCATTTCCTACATGATTCTCATTCAAGGTTCTTGAGGTCATCAGATAACTTGAAACTTAAAACTCCAGTCCACACTTCCAGCTTCATGGACAACTCTTTTACAGTCAGAGCGGCTAGATTGTGGAACTCGCTTCCAGTGTCCATAAGACTGGCTAAATCACTGCCTATTTTTAAAAAGATGGTAAAAGACTATTACTTGTCGCACTAAGTTAAGACTTATGTATGTATGTATTTATGTTATTGAAATATATATTTTAATGTTCTCTTTCAAAACTATTTTGTACACTTAAAACTACCTAGTATCTCTGTTTCTACATGTCCATTCCTGGTTGCCTGGGAGAGATCGCCCTCAGGCGATAAGGCCGCCAATTGTACTTTTGTGTCTTGTTTGCTGTATGTTATTTTTAATTGTTTTTTGTGTGTACAATAAAGTATTAAATAATAAATAAAATAATAATAAATGTTCACATGCCGAGCGTGCCGAACCTACGATTACACTGTCATATGTTTGACACACACGCTTCTTAGTGATTCATTGCGTGTAATATTAATACTTATTTTTTGACAACCAATAGCAGCCCTAATTTTTGCTTGAAATAATCATTGTTGGTGTGTTGCAGTAGAATGAACAGGTGACAGACAAGCGGCGACACTCGGAGACATACTCAATACTGGATATTTCCCTTCCAATGTTATTCAGCTGTTCTGTGCCCAGTCCCCAAATGTACAATCATTTGTCTTGGATCGAACCTTGTCTCACAAAGTATCTATATAACTGCGCCACTAGTACTGGAATTAATAAGTGAACATAAATGCTTGGCATTTATAACAGGTTTATAGGTTGAATAAAAAATTGCACGCGGGGAAACACATGAAGAATATGCTTTTAGTAAAACCCATGCGATCGATCTATTTAACTAGCGTATAAGTATAGCCTTGGGCTATAACAGGGTTTCTCAAACTTTGGGTTTCATAAATCCCTATTAAAGTTTTAAGGCGACAGCGAACCCGCAAAATTTTCTTTTTCTTCTTCTTCATCAACCCATATACGCCCACTGCTGAGCACGGGTCTCCTCTACCAGTGAGAGGGTTTAGGCCATAGTCCACCACGCTGGCCTAGTGCGGGTTGGCGGACTACACACCTAAGAAATTCCTAAGAACTTTTTAGGTGTGCAGGTTTCATCACGATGTTTTCCTTCACCGTTTAAGTAAGTGATAATTCAATTTGAATACACACATAACTTCGAAAAGTCAGAGGTGTGTGCCTGGGGTTCGAACCCGCGACCGCCGAGATTCTCGACCGCGCGCCTAAACCTCGAGGCCATCACTGCCTCAAAATTTTAAATATTAAAAAAGTAGCAAAGTGCACAAAGCAAATGCTTTTTCAATATTAGTCAAAGCCCAAGTCAAATCATCTTTATTCAAGTAGACTAGTGCTTTAGAATAGTCATTTTAAAACTATTGTGTTATGTGTGTTGGGCGTCTTTTTTCCTTGTCGCGAATGGAATCAATTTTAAGAATAATTATGAACTTCAAGTCACTATTATGGAAATCTTTTAGCCCCCTCAAGTCGAAAGGCGAACCCCTAGACACTTTGAGATTCCCTGGTTTAAGAAATACTTAACATTACACCTATATTCGAAAGGGTAGGCTGAGGTTACAGTCCCACGTAATAGGGGGCGAGCCTATTGCCGTTTCTCGGGCACATTTCCAGATTCCGTGCTGCTACTGAGAATTTCCTAACGGAAAAACTCAATATAACTGATTGACTCGAGACCTCTAGATCGCACGGCACATCCTTATGATGCGGGACTTTAATGCCACTAAATGGTCTTAGTCCATGACTGTCTCTTAGAAAAAAATATTGGTCTAGCTAAAAATGTTGATTAAGAAACAGATTACAAATGTAAATAATTCTTCTTCTTCTTCTTCATCAACCCATATACGCCCACTGCTGAGCACGGGTCTCCTCTACCATTGAGAGGGTTTAGGCCATAGTCCACCACGCTGGCCTAGTGCGGGTTGGCGGACTACACACCTAAGAAATTCCAAAGAACTTTTAGGTGTGCAGGTTTCATCACGATGTTTTCCTTCACCGTTAAAGCAAGTGATAATTCAATTTGAATACACACATTACTTCGAAAAGTCAAAGGTGTGTGCCTGGGGTTCGAACCCGCGACCGCCGAGATTCTCGACCCCACGCCTAAACCTCGAGGCCATCACTGCTTTTAATAATTAATTACTCAGAAGTAGAGGTATCGATCCCGGGATCCCGGGCTTCGGGATCCCGGGATCCCGGTCATATTTCAGTCCCGAAATTTTCGGGATTAAATTCAATAAATCCCGGGATTTTCGGGATTGACATATTTATAATAAAAATCAATAAAAATGTGCTTTCTAAGATCATTAAACAAGAAATTACTCTTTCTGAGGCTAGTTTTACACGAGGCAATAATTTGGAGAAGACCTATAAAAATTTATAGACGATTCCTCCAACTTCCATCGAGTCTGAACGCGCTTTTTCTGCTTCTACATATGCCACAAATTAAGAAGTATGCTTTCGGATGAGACGTTGGATGCGTTGTTATTTCTAAGATTTTATTTTCGTGGGTTAAATAAGTAATTTATAGTTCCTATATTTATATTTTATTTAAAATACATTGATCTCTGTTGCATGGTCTTTTTTATAGTACAATGGCGTTTCTTTGTTTATATAAAAGGGCTTAGTTTGTTTATTTTATCAGAAGAAATTATAATTTTGTTTTATTTTTTAATATTTAAGTAAAGATTTAAAATAAAAGATTTATTTTAAAATGCTTTACTTTCTTTTTGTTACCACTTTTTATTACTAATACAATCCCGGGATTACCCCGGGATCCCGGGATTAACTGTTGATAATCCCGAAATCCCGGGATTACAAAAATCGACCGGGATCGAATCCCCTACTCAGAAGTGATATTGAAATTACTCTTTACAATCACGTATAAGAACGGCGTGGTATCGAGAGATCTCATATTCGATTCCCGGGTGGGATAATTGTTACGCGTTATAATATCCTCAATAACACTTTTATGTGTGGTAAAATGAATAATAATAACATCAGAAAAATTCCTGAAAGCCATCAACGCCATGCGTGTAAGATTTCAATTAGATGAGGCCTATAAAATCAAAACCAGCTAAACGCCAGTTGGAATCAAAGACAGTTAAATACAAATTTATTCAGTCTGTACTCAAATATTGTGGTATTTTTATAATTTAAAATTCTGATTTTTAGTGGTATTCACATTCTTTATAAATCTCTTTTAAAATTTAAAATATCATAGCCACCTAAACAAAGTTATCGATTTTTGTAGATTACTGAATATTTGACTCACTTGGATTTAGCTGCCTTTGATTTTATAGGCCTCAATTATTGAGTCTACGGAAAGATTATCTCTACTTACTCCATCACATTATCTTCGCTGATATGACATAAGATTCAAACGATGATTGTTATCAGTCTTATCAATCACCGTATCTAATTCCGTTTTAATAATGTAATAAGTTGTACATTTTTTAATAACTAGCTGTCTCGGCAGATGTCGTCCTACCCAGAAAAGCTTTAAGCAATATGCCGATTGCGACAGGCAGTGATGGCCTCGACGGTCGCGGGTTCGAACCCCAGGCACACACCTCTGACTTTTCGAAGCTATGTGTGCATTCACAATTAATGATACCTCGCTTTAACGGTGAAGGAAAACATCGTGATGAAACGTGCACACCTAAAAGTTCTTAGGAATTTCTTAGGTGTGTAAACCCTCTCAATGGTAGAGAAGGCCCGTGCTCAGCAGTGGGACAAATATGGGCTGATCATAATGACCTTTCTTAACGAAACATGGCATTGATAAAAATTGCTAGAGAATCTATTAGAGCCTATCTCAATTGATAGTAGTAATCTTGGCACATAGATATAATTCGAATTTGCCAAATGATACCATTATCAAGCCCTCAAGGGCATTTTAATATGGAATTATCAAATTTGTATAGAATACTCTACTTTGGGTCCCTTTTCGTCTCCCTATTTTAAATTCTCGGGGCAACACTGCCTTTTCCTGGGATAAAATATGTAAAATAAATAAATTAATACAACCAACAGTCACATATATAGCTCTGACCCCACTAAGATATCTTTTCTAGAAGTCTTGTGTGTATGAGAGACTTTTCGGTCTCACAAACACCCAGACCCAGAAAAAAATATTTGTAGATCGCATAAAAAGTACCCATGTTCTCAAAATGTCCCACGACTTTACTTATCTCCATACTAAAAGTAAACATTCAAATTGGTCCAGTGGTTTAGGAGTTAAACCTTTAAAAATATTTAAAAAAAAAATGGACTAAATGTGTTGACTTGCTAGAAGACTATGTAAAGAAATATATTTCTTAAGTAAAAATATCCTTATTTCATATTGATTATTATAATTATTTTCTGATCACTTTCATAATTATGATGGTTAGAAAGAAACCAGTGGTGGTACTTCCAGCCCAAAAGCGTTACACATTAATTGGGTAACATCTAATTTATATTTCGACCTATGCATAGAATAAGGTTACTTATGACTATAACACCAAAGTACTTTTTATGTCTTTATCGAGTTAAACTTGTTTATATATTGCCCTAGTGAAGTAATAATAATCATAAATTTAGTTGTTGTTTGAAGAACATAAAAAGTAACTGATAATTTTGTGCCTAATTAAGTTTAAATCACTGATAAAGAGAAGTTGTGCAAAAGCACATATAACTTTATTCTGCGCATAGGTCGATTTATAGTAGGCTTAGGATAATCTCATTTATCAAATATTGTGAAATAAAGATTTAAATCTTGAAGATTATTGGGAATTTTGTTAAGGAAGCTGGGTTTTTGGCTATGGAAGTACTGCCACTGGTTTATCCATACTTTAGATATAATTTGTGAGTTAGCAACTGTTATCTGAACTAGGAAGTTTCATGTTCACGCTTATCAAACACTTTACTAAGCTGTAGTATTGTAAATATTTATATGTTCTGTTTATATGAGTATATGACATACATATAATAAATAAATACACCCAACAGTCACATACATAGTTCTGACTGCACATTTTACAAGTCCTGTGTTGTGGGTATCAGAGACTACTAGAGACTCATCACTCAAACATTTGTCACTACGGGGATCAAACCCGCGGCCTCTCGTTTCGCAAGCTGGTGTCTAAATAACTGCGCCACGGGTCTGTCTAGTTGATAATGATATAAGTGATTATTTAACCAACGTTTCGAGACTTTACTTAAGTAACTTAAACTTCAAAGTAGATTTGTGAATGGTGTAAAACTTGATCTGTCTAAAAATCTGATTATTTATTTTATTACATCATTTAACAGAAGATATATTTGCTGTAATATATTATTATAAAAAACGGCATAACATTTGGATGTAGCACCACAGAACAGGTAAATAAGATTACAATGGAAATATCCAGTATTTAGTGTGTGCCCGAGTGTCGCCGCTTGTCTGTCACCTGTTCATTCTACTACAACACACCAGCAATGATTATTTCAAACAAAAATTAAAGGCTATTGGTTGTCACACATTAAAGTGTTGATATTACACGCAATGAATCACTAAGAAGCATGAGTGTCAAACATATGACAGTGTAGTCGTAGGTTCGGCACGCTCGGCATGTGAACATTCCCTTTCTAGTCTTATTCAACTGTTCTGTCTAGCACCAAGTGTTACCAAGCTATCACTTATCGAAAGATTTACTAAAATATTACAATGTAAGCGTGTGTGATAGCAAAAAAGTAAAATAAATAAAAGGTGACATTTGTTTTCAGTCTAAATATTGTTAAATTTATGTAATACAATAATCCTTTTTATCTCAAGATAAGATTAATAAGTTGTGAATTATTTTTACAAATCATTTACTGCGCACGTGAAACCAAAGTTCATAGCAACAATTGTTGTCATTAGCCTATCATCAACCATACGTCCCACTGCTGGGCACGGGCCTCCTCCACGGTCCACCACCGAGAGGTTTTAGGCCTTAGTCCACTACTCTGGCCTATTGTTATACTATATTAGTTTCATATTTTCAGTACATATATCGACCTATGCGCAGAATAAAGTTACATGTGCTTTTGCACAACTTCTCTTTTTCAGCGATTTAACCTCATTGGACACAAAGCTATCAGTTACTTTTTATGTTCTTCAAATAACAACAAAATTTATGATCATTATTACTTCACTAGTGCAATATTTTATGGGTAAGGAGGCAAACGAGCCAGTGAGCCACCCGATGTTAAGTGGTCAACACCGCCCATAAACACCCACAATACCGGAATCATCGGTGCGTTGCCGGCCTTTGAGGAAGATAAAGGCTCTTTTTTTTAAGGTCCCTAGATCGTATCCATTTGGAAATACTGTCGACGGAAGTATTTCCAAATTTTTATATTTATTTTTTTATTTGAAATATTTTGTATTAACAAAATTTATTATTACTTCACTAGTGCAATATATAAACAAGTTTAACTCTATAAAGACATAAAAAGTACTTTGGTGTTATAGTCATTAGTAACCTTATTCTTTGCATAGGTCGATTTTCAGTCTGTTTCCAATACATATGTACAACGCTTCCTACTTGAATCTATCGCTAATGAACTGTAAACATAGTTATTAATTAACCGCAATACTGATAAAATATTATTATGTACTAAAATATGTTTGTTTACCGCATTTGGTACTTATTGGGTATAAAATTAATTAGTGAATCACTTCTTATCATAGAATATACTGTACTATACATATAAAGAACACCAACCATAGTTATTATAGAAAAGTTGAATATGACTAAAGGATATGCCGAGCGTGCCGAACCTACGACTACACTGTCATACGTTTGACACACACGCTTCTTAGTAATTCATTGCGTGTAATATCGACACTTTAATGTGCGACAACCAACAGCAGCCCGCCATGTTTGTGTGAAATAATCATTGCTGGTGTGTTGTAGTAGAATGAACAGGTGACAGACAAGCGGCGACACTCGGACACATACTCAATACTGGATATTTCCCTTCTAATTTTATTCAGCTGTTCTGTGTTAACAACACACTGAGGTTCAAGCCTTGTGCATAATAAACTATGAGAGACTTTTCGTTCACAGACACGGAAAGAATTATTAAATTAGTGGATCACACTTGTATAAAGAATTAGCATTTAAAATACACTTAGATTTTAGATTTGACCTGAAAATTTTAATACTTGAAAGCCATAAAAGCTATCATCTAAAGCAGTGTTCGGCAACCTTTTGGCAGACAAGGATATAAGGACCGCTCTTGTGATATTTACTCCAGATTCCTAAAAATACTATAACTTATGTATGTGCTTTTAACTTATTCAAAACACCCACGGGCCGAAAGTAATGGGCGCCATACACGGTACGATTCGTCTGCACGATCGATCTGATGAAAATCGAGACGATTGATCGGATCAAAATATTTCATACAAAAAACAAAGTAAATCGTTTACGATCTTGACATACACCGTCCATTCGTCGTTACGATCGTACAGACGAATCGTTCCGTGTATGGCGCCCATTACTTTCGGTCCGTGGGTGTTTTGTATGGAGCCCAAAACACGACGTTGCCGACCACTGATCTACAATGTAACACCTTTAGTGAAACGAAATTTTCAGTATTCGCATGTTTAGGTTTTTTACCGGCATTATTATAAAGATTGGAGATAATCGCTTGCAATCAGGTACTTGCACTCACTTTGCGGGTACAAAGACCGATTATGAACAAGCCGGATGTTCATTTGTTTGTTAAAATCGATAGCGATAACAAGATATTATCGCGACAACTTCCTCAAATTAAACCTTTGGTAGTAGTCACGAACTCTTGATCATCATTATTATCATCAGCTCTTATGCATCCCACTGCTGAGCACGGTCCTCCTCTACAATGGAGAGGGTTTGGGCCTTAGTCCACTACGCTGGCCTAGTACGGTTTGGCGAAATACAAACCTACGAAACTAACATAAAAAAAAAAAAAAAAAAAGCAGTGATGGCCTCGATGTTTGGGCGCGCGGTCGAGAATCTCGACGGTCGCGGGTTCGAACCCCAGGCACACACCTCTGACTTTTCGAAGTTATGTGTGTATTCACGTTGAATTATCACTTGCTTTAACGGTGAAGGAAAACATCGTGATAAAACCTGCACACCTAAGATTTCTTAGGAATTTCTTAGGGGTGTAGTCCGCCAACCCGCACTAGGCCAGCGTGGTGGACTATGGCCTAAACCCTCTCAATGGTAGAGGAGATCCGTGCTCAGCAGTGGGCGTATATGGGCTGATGAAGAAACTAACATAACTACCCGCACTAAAATAAACGATTTGCAGTAGGATAGAGAGAAGAAATAAACAAAATTAGAAATATTCCTACGGCTTGGTGGAAGACAGACGTGAAATTAAATACGGGAGTACAAATCTACCCACATAATAATAATATAATTATTTATTGTGGGCTCAGGATGTTTACATTTATATACCAAATTGTTTTGTTAAAAAAGATTTAAGGATTAATAATTATTAATCGGAATTTTGTAGGGTAAACTGGATATTTGGGCTTCTATGGAAGTACTGCCACTGATTGGAAGGTAACATTATAATATTTCAGATAATTTCACAATACTTCATCGCAAACACCTTATCTATTTTCATGAATCATTTTGCTTATTATAAATAACAATTGAATATATATAAGACTATAAAGGTAATGTCCACATGCCGAGCGTGCCGAACCTACGATTACACTGTCATATGTTTGACACACACGCTTCTTAGTGATTCATTGCGAGTAATATCAACACTTTAATGTGCGACAACCAATAGCAGCCCTTCATTTGTTTGAAATAATCATTGCTGGTGTGTTGTAGTAGAATGAACAGGTGACAGACCAGCGGCGACACTCAGACACATACTCAATACTGGATAT
This sequence comes from Cephonodes hylas, assembly GCA_030295005.1. Classification (NCBI taxonomy): domain Eukaryota; kingdom Metazoa; phylum Arthropoda; class Insecta; order Lepidoptera; family Sphingidae; genus Cephonodes; species Cephonodes hylas. The sequence goes on along the minus strand of AP025388.1, from coordinate 3,058,289 downwards.
TTCCCTTCTAATCTTATTCAGCTGTTCTGTGGATAACCTTATGATAATCCCTTTAATTTTTTCTAATTTATATCGTACACAAATACCCAGAATATACTTTAGAATTTAGATGACTATAGTTCTATCAGCTTTTTTCAATCACAAGATCATCACAAAGTCTGGCATTAAAGATGGACTCAAGGTTTAAGTGCGCATACAAAAAAATTGACGATGGCGGGTTCAAATTCCAGACACACACTTCTGACTTATGCAAGTTATGTGTGTATTGACAATGAATTATCACTTGCTTTAACGGTGAAGGAAAACATCGTGAGGAAACATGCACAGCTAATTCTTAAGAATTTCTTATAGTCCGCAAATCGATGTTAGGCCAGCGTGGTGGACTAAGGCCCACTTAGCTATAGAGGAGGCCTGAGTAAATGGAATACATATGGGCTGATAATGACGATTCGTAAATTACAAGAATTCTTTAATCTTTCCTTTAGCAATAAGTAGGTTATCTTATTTACCATAATTCTCTGTAAAAATAAACAAATTCACTTCCGAATTCATATACCAATATGATTTATACATTTGATAATTTCAATATAGATATCTTTTATCTCGCTCACTCTTATAGTACTTTACATTAGTTAAAAAGAGACAGAGCATATCTTAGTTTGAAAATATTTAGCGACGCTCGAAATTCAAAAGTATTAGTTTAAAATGGCGACATATTTCTGGAATTTATAACAAATTGATCGTAAATTATATATTAGCAAATAATGTATTAGTAAAATTAGATATTTAAGTGACTGTTTGTTTTCCTAATAAAATGAAATTAGCATATAAATATCCCATTGCTGGGCACAGGCCTCCTCGTAAAATTGAGAGGGATTTTAGTTCATATTACATTGAGTTAAATATTGCAAGGAATTTCTTGAAAAAAACATTTAGGTGTGCAGTTTTGTTTTCCTGCACTAGTAAAGTAAGTGATAATTATGTACGTATAACTTGGAAAAGCCAAATTGAATAGTTGAGCCCGTTACTGTTTAGTATTCTTAAATTTCCATTAGATAAACATACAGACAAATAATAATAATGTTAAATACTTTCATTTCACTAAAATTTAGTGTTTTTAGCCAATTTATAAAAGGAACAACTTGTAAATATCTTTTACTATCGATTAAACAAACTATATGACTTATATTTAAAGTCACACGTGTGCTAAATAATATTGAAAAAACAAATGAGTTTTTAAATTTTCGCGCGCTTCCTATGGAAATATTTAGTCCAATGACAACGACACAGATTTTTTTGCACATTTACCAAACTTTTTCAGCACATTCTAGTGACGTCGACATAAACAAAAATTAAAAGGCCTACAAATGACGTAATGTAAGCAAAAATATTTTCGTGATCCCATTTTTGAATCTTGCAAAAAAATAAACACGAAAACTCACCTTATCCTAACCGTGATTGGAACAATAGCACTACAAGCACTTAACACTGCAATCCAGAATATAATAATCACTAATGACACAGAATTCTTGGAAATGTTTTTGATAATTTAGATGCACTTTACACGCGTTACACTTGCTACGTTGCGCGCGAGTGGAATGGCGCGGGCGGAGGGCGCAGTGTTGCCAATTACGCATCACAATAACTACTAACCTGCAGTTTGGTAGTTTGTCATGTTTATTTATAATTCCTTATCAGTGTAATCGTTTGAGATGGTGCAAATAAAAGTTAATGAATAATGATTGTTTTAGGTTTAAAGGATTTTGTTATGTTGTATTACGTATTTTTTGTTTAATTACGTGACTTTTACTTTGCGTAATGTAAATGCATATAACTTTTGTAGCGTCGCAGGAGGTACAATGAAACACCAGCTCGTGAGAATTAGAATTGATTTATTTGGAGCAAGCGATCCTATATTTATACGCGCTGACCACGTCGAGCGAGACAGCATGCTCGGCTGTCTCAACCGAAGCTTATAAATATTGGTGCCCAAATCGTACGGTCCCTCAGTCGGTTGTTAGTGACAGGTGGGTAAGCGCAGCGGCGCGGCTCGGCGAGAAAGAGACGGCACGATCGGACGTCTCGTGCGGAGATTATAAATATAAGCGCCTTCGGTTCGCGTTCTTCGCCAGTGCTGCGCGCGCAGTTGCGTGAGAGTTACTGCGCTGTGTATATCACTCCCCCTCAAGAAAAACGTACTGTCCTCTTGACTGTACGCCCGCTTCTCGTGACATATGGCTGGTTATTCTCTGCAGGTGTCGATGTATGATCACTTGATGTATTACGACTGGAGGTCGGTGCGCCAGAGTTTAGATTTTCCGCGTCATTTATTAAGAAGGCTGGTTTCAATCTGTCCAATGACACGACAGTGGTGCGCAGTGGTAATTGTATCTTAAAATACTTGTCATATCTCTTCAAAACTTCAAATGGTCCATCGTAAGGAGGCGTTAGGGGAGCCCTGACTGAGTCATTCCGTACGAATACATGCGTGCACGTCGTTAGGTCTTTATGTATAAACGGCTGCGGTATGGTATATGAACGTTCAGGTGCTGGTCTCATGGATGCCATCGTGTGATTAAGACGCCGTACTAATTCCGCATCTTCAATATTTGACTCAGTCTGGATGAAAAAATCTCCCGGTATGCGTAAAGTTGCGCCATAGGTCATGAGAGCGGGGCTTAAGCTGTTGTCCTCACGTAGAGCGGTGCGAAGGCCCAATAGAATTGTAGGCAATTCGTTTGTCCAGTGTGTCGTAGCGCCGCGAGACATTAGTGCAGCTTTCATTGTGCGATGCCATCTTTCGACTTGACCGTTAGACTGCGGATGATAGGCAGTTGTGCGTATTCTTGTGATGCCAAATTTCTTCATCAACGATTTGAATAAAGTCGATTCAAATTGTCTCCCTTGATCGGTTGTTATTCTGAGTGGACAGCCGAAACGTACGATCCAGGTCTCGTACAACACTTGGGCTACTACCTCTGCTGTAATATCTCGTACAGGAACTGCCTCGGGCCACTTAGTAAAGCGATCTATGATGGTGACACAATATCTGCAGTCATTTGATAATCGCAGAGGCCCGACGATATCTATATGTATGTGTTCGAATCGTTTTGATGGTGGAAACTTGTCTAAGGGCGTGACAACGTGACGGTGAATCTTGGCGCGTTGACAGCTTATGCAGGCTTTCGTCCACATTGCCACTTCTTGGTTTAAAGACGGCCAGAAGAATTTGCTTGCCATTAGTTTCCGTGTGGCTCTCACGCCTGGATGGCAGAGCCCATGTTGAGCTTTGAAGGCTTCATAGCGGTACTCTGCGGGTAGATATGGTCGTGGAGCAGCCGTCGATAACTCGCATGTGATAGTCCGGTTGGAGCCTGGCAATGCTACCTCGCCGAATTTCAAGTTTGGTTGCCCTTTTAATTTTTTTAATACTTCATCTTTGTTTTGGTCAATGCTCAGCTGTTCGAAATCTATTATAGTAGGACAGTCTATTGCCTCAGCTCTTGATAATGCATCAGCGACTGAGTTATCCTCGCCCTTGATGTATCTTATACTGGAACAGAATTGACTTATGAAGTGTATTTGACGTTCTCGGCGCGGTGTGTCGGTCGGGCTTGCCGTTCTTGTAAGTGCGTAAACAAGCGGCTTGTGATCTGTATAAACAATCACGTCAGTGCCTTCAATCAATCGGCGAAAATGCTTAATAGCTGAATAGATCGCTAGGAGTTCCCGGTCGTACACACTGTAGCGTCGTTGAGTGGCACTCATGGATTTAGAGAAAAATGCCAGTGGTTTCCATACTAAATTTATCTTTTGTTGGAGAACCGCACCGAGGCTGTGGTCGGAGGCGTCGGTAAATATGGCCAGGGGGCTACCTTGAACTGGATGACTAAGTGTGGTTGCATTCGAGATGCTTTGTCGGCATTCTTCGAAAGCTTTTTCTGCTTCGCTGGTCCATATAATAGGCGTCTTGTCGTTTCTGTTCTTGTTGTGTAGGTACTTGTTTAATTCGAACTGTAGATCTGCTTGATGAGGTAGGCAATCTCGGTAAAAATTAATCATGCCGAGAAAGCGTCTCAACTCGATAATGGTCTTGGGCTTGGGATACGCCAATATAGCTTGCACTCGATCTGTCGTGGGTTTGATGCCGAACGCTGATACCTCGTAACCGAGAAAGTTGATCTGTTTTTTTCCAAATACGCATTTCTCGATATTTAGCGTGACGCCGTACGTGTCTAATCTTTGAAGGACTGTGTGCAGCAGTTTTCTATGCTCATCTTCATTTTCGGCGGACAGGAGTATATCGTCGACGAAGCAAAAACATCCTTCAACTCCTCTCAGAACCTCGTGCATGAAGCGTTGAAATGTTTGACTAGCATTGCGTAGCCCAAAGGTCATGCAATTGAATTCGTAGAGACCAAAGGGTGTTATGATGGCTGTCTTCTGCGCGTCCTCTTTAGCAATAGGAATGGAGTAGTACGCCATTTTCAGATCCAACTTTGAAAAGATTTTCTTGTTGTTCAGCTGATAGGTAAAGTCTTGAACACGGGGAATGGGGTAGCGATCCGGTAGAGTGACAGCGTTCAACCGTCTGTAGTCGCCACAGATTCGTAGGGTCCCGTCCTTCTTTTTGACGACGTGTAGCGGGCTTGCCCAGGGACTCTTTGAAGGCTTGCATATCCCCATTTCTATCATGCGGTCAAATTCTTCCTTCGCTGCCTTGTACTTTTCAGGAGGGAGGGGACGAGCTCGAGCGTAAAGAGGTGCGCCCGTCGTCTCGATGTGATGAACTACGTCGTGTTTAGGTGGATGTTTCAGTGACATAGGTCGCAACACATTGGTATATTGCTTCAGGATGTCATGATAAGCTTGATTTTTGCTGATGACATGAATACTTTCCGCACAGATATTGGTTTCAAGGGCGTCGATTGCGAGTTCTGTAACTTTATCGACAAGTTTCTTCCTGTCTAAGTCGACCAATAATTTGAAGTGACGTAAAAAGTCAGCACCCAGTATTGAAGTCTTGACGTCAGCGATGACGAACGTCCATCGGAAGTCTTGATTGGTGAGTTGTTTGCAGCATAGAGTGCGATGTCATTGGTGAGCTTTGGGTTCTTCTTATGCGTGGCGGTCAATACAGATATATCCGCGCCTGTGTCCACGAGGAAACGTTCGTGAGTGTTGCGATCATGTACACAAAGGCGATTGTTGATATTTTTGACATCGACGTCCGCCACGGTCGATGTCGATTTCAGTTTTCCGACCTCTTGTTTCTTCTGCAGCATGGCGACTCGCAACGCTTCGCTTTGTCGCCAAATCTAAAATGGTACTTGCATTCCCACGTTTCATCACCCGGTTTAGGCGTTACGGTCTTGCGGGTTCTTGAATTAGATCTTGAACGGAAGCGTGCGCGAAATGGACGGCGGTAGCGGTGGTATGGCGTGCGATCCCGTCGAAGTTCGGCGATTTCGAGACTTAATTTCTCAATCTGCTTCGATAGAAGCATGACGTCAGCATTAGCTGTACCGGAGGATGTAGAGCACGATGGTGATACTGCAGCAACGGTGGGGTGTTCCGTATACTCCGTCATCTTGTCGGCCATCGCAGCAAGCGTTTCTAGCGGGGCTTCAGTGTTAACTGACAGTACTACCCGCACCTGCATGGGTAGGTGATTCAGCCATTCAATTTTTAAGCCTTCGTCCGTAATCATCCCGCTACTCAGTTCCCTCATTCTTCTTAAAAGGTAAGACGGCTTCTGGTCGCCTAGTTCAAGCCCAGTGATGAGTTTTTGAAAGTTTTTAACTTCAGATTGCTCGTAGGCGGCGAGTAGGCGCTTCTTCACTGTCCCGTATTTGTCTGTGGCCGGTGGATTGTATAAAATGTCGGTAAGATGCTGAAGATCTGTAGATTGCAGTTGCTGAAGCAGATAGCGGAACTTCTGGTCATCTGATGTCTTCAACGGGTCTATGACTGCTTCGAACTGGATGAACCACGCTCTTGGATATTCGCGCCAAAATGGAAGGAGTCTTGATTGCACGGAGACGGCGCTGATGTAATCGTTGCTCGCCGATTCTTCTTGTAGTTTTGCTTCATTCTCAGCCATGGTGAAGTCAGAGTGTCGTCGGGTCACCAGATGTGGCGTCGCAGGAGGTACAATGAAACACCAGCTCGTGAGAATTAGAATTGATTTATTTGGAGCAAGCGATCCTATATTTATACGCGCTGACCACGTCGAGCGAGACAGCATGCTCGGCTGTCTCAACCGAAGCTTATAAATATTGGTGCCCAAATCGTACGGTCCCTCAGTCGGTTGTTAGTGACAGGTGGGTAAGCGCAGCGGCGCGGCTCGGCGAGAAAGAGACGGCACGATCGGACGTCTCGTGCGGAGATTATAAATATAAGCGCCTTCGGTTCGCGTTCTTCGCCAGTGCTGCGCGCGCAGTTGCGTGAGAGTTACTGCGCTGTGTATACTTTTATAAACGGAGGCCTTACTTTTCTGACAAGTGCGAAAAGCTATTGAGGTTCCATTCCAGTCGCCATGATCAAGTCTATCGACCTTTGCCTCCAATAGCAATAACCTTGTTTAAAATTCGACGAAGTAACACAAATATTTAACAATAATAAAGCAGGGAGGTGTGTCTCTTATCGCTGCAATAACCTTCATCTCATATCTAATGCATTTTTACTAAAATATTCAAGTTATCTTTTCAGACATCACATTGTATAGAAAAAAGTATTTATGTATTTAAAAGTTTCTTGTAAACATAGAAGAAAAATCGCGAGGAAACCGGAACACTTAAAAGTTATTAGGAATTTATTTAGTGTGTAGTACGCCAACACCCTTTGAATTGTAAAGGCACCCAGCAGTAGAATATAAATGGGGTGACGATGATGGGATGATGTACAGATAGTAAAACAGAAAAGAAGTGTAGTTAATTTTAAGGTATAAATGGCGTTTCTTTAAGCACAAAGCAATGTGCCACTAACAACCAAGGATGGAGGTAAATGAAGAGATATTAATAATCTTTATTAGTGCAAATAACTAATAAATGTATATTATTTTCATGATTAAAATGAATAAAATTTATAATTAAAATACACTCAACAGTCACATACATAGTTCTGACCACACACTAGGATACAAGTCCTGTGTCGTGGGTATCAGACACTATGAGAGAAGTTTTCGGTCTCAAAGACATCCAGATCCGATACAAATATTTGTGGATTACATGAACTGATATATCACATGAATATCACACCTGAACATGAACAAGAAGTATGAACATTTGTCTTTGCGTGGGGATCGAACCAGCGGCCTCTTGCTTCACAAGCTAGCTATTAAGTAATTTAGACATTGACAACGCGCCTATTTTGCTTCCTTCCTCCTCTAATTTTTTTAAATCCATTTTATGGTTGTGTTAGCGTTAAGACCGCCAATTTTATAGTATCCGAAAATGTGCAAATTTATTAGTAAATTGATTATCAAAGTAAAATAATGATGATAAGTAATAGAACAAGTATTGATATATGATTATCAGTACATAGATAGTAGCCCTTATGGGTTTTTACAAGATGTTGCGATTCTAGATTCTATTTACATTGGAGGACGTAGACAAATTAACATAAATGTCAATCGTAATCGCTAATAATCTCTATGTTTTAACACGTTCTCTGGCAGAACGTCATTTCAAGTGCTTTCGTTGATTATGAGAGGTTACACAATGTAATATGACGTCCTTTTTAGATCTGATTGTAATGGTCAGAACGTTTATCTACAGAACGTTCTCTGTGGCACATCATATCAAGCGTTTATTGTCATTTGCACCGATTCTCTTGTAAAATTTCACGAGAACGTGTGTCTTACACTATTGTATAGGAAAATTGGGTGTCAATATAAGAAATACGAGAAAATAACTAGCTCGCGCGAAAGCGTTAATAGCATATCTCGTAAGACAATTGAACAACAAACAACAAAAAACATATCTCACGCCTATATTCCCCGAAGGGGTAGACAGAGATGCATTTCTGCACCCAGATTTCGCCAGATATAAGTCCCACCGCCCACGTAATATGGGGCAAGGCTTTTGCTGCTACAAAGAAATTCCTATTGGGAAATCCAATATCAATTGGATGGTTAAGGGTTTTAACTCAATTATTTTTCAAGGGTCTTCGAAATATTTAGGTACTTTTTCATCAATCAAGCTTAGCCTGGAAGACTTAATTCTATTAAAAATCCTATAATTTACGTAAACGATATACGGTATATAGAAGCAAGAAGGAACATGGTTTTAAAAACTCTACAAGTTTATATCCTAGTCTATTGCCGTTTTTCGGGCACATTTCCAGACTCCGTGCTAATTTACCCCAATAACACTTTTCCCGACCCGGGAATCGAATCCAAGACCTCTAGATCGTACCATAATTGTACCGCGAGACCACGAGGCAGACAATTGACTGGTTTCATAGTAACTTGCCTGGGCGTCGACGGCGAATACTTGTCGATTTTATTCTCTCTTCTTGGCATAACACATTTGCTGGCCTCGCTCAAGGCGTTGTTTTACCTCCTCTTATTTATTAACTAGATATCTAATAGACTCGTTTATTCCTACCACTTATTATTTTTTAATATACTGACCTAATTAAAAAAACACAAGTATAAGGTAAGTAAATGAAAAAAAAAAATGCTAGTTCGTCAAATATAACATTTAGCAGAAAATATAAAACATATTATTATGTTTTAAAAATATATGTACTAAATAGTTACATTACATACATTACATTTTCATCATTTAATCTGACTATAATTAATCACAAAGTCAACAATAGTAAAAATACAAAATGTTGAATTAGTTCAGTATATTTTTAAGCGTGCGATGTATTTGTTATCACCGTGGCTAGATAGGTAATCTTAGTTTTTGTTCACAGTCTGTTAACACTTTGTATGTATCAGAATTAGTATGTACATTGAGTATAATTGACATCTAAAATCAAATAGAATTATAATTAGACTCATCATATTCTCTTGCTCTATCCCTAATTTTAATTGTGGTAGGCGCAGTATGTTTTATCCTTTCAAACATCCCTATCAGCCGCCATGTTTTAATTCGCCTCTTTTTCTTTCATATCCTCATTTAAACATCCCCGTATATCTTTGATGACTCGTTTATATATTCCATCCATCCGTTACCCGCCACCTTTCTCAAGTCGTCGAACCATTGTGCTGCAGGCCTTCCTACACTACGTCTGCCTAAGCAGTCTCCACTCCAACACCACAACAGGGATGAATGAGGGCTGCTCAACACCGGGATGGTTGGCGGTTTCTTGGTGAGGCCTACGTTCAGCAGTGGACGGCGATAGGCTGCGTATATTATATATTTCATCAGGCCTGGTTGCCTGAAAGAGACCGCATTGAGCGATAAGACCGCTAATAGTCCACTTGTAATAAGTACTTTCTTGTATTGCTATTATTCTGTTTAGATCGTGTGCAATAGTTTTTATTTATCTATCTCATGCCCTCCAACCATATTTCGTTTGGCATTCCTCTGCTTGTCCTTTAAACTTTCATACTCTCGTATTTATAATTTGACTCGTCGGTATGTGTTTACTGTATGGACTTAGTGATTAAGACATCACATGACAATAAAGGCAAACAAAACATTAAATAGATAAAGAAGGGACTATTGTAATAGAAAACAAACATAGTTCCAAAGTACCATGTTAGAACTTTATATAATGCTTATATGTATGTTAAACAATCACAGAAATATAAATAAAAAGCTGTTTTATAAATTAGTAATGTTATGGTATTTTCTTCTTCATCAACCCATATACGCCCACTGCTGAACACGGGTCTCCTCTACCATTGAGAGGGTTTAGGCCATAGTCCACCACGCTGGCCTAGTGCGGGTTGGCGGACTACACACCTAAGAAATTCCTAAGAACTCTTAGATGTGAAGGTTTTATCACGATGTTTTCCTTCACCGTTAAAGCAAGTGATAATTCAATGTGAATGCACACATAACTTCGAAAAGTCAGAGGTGTGTGCCTGGGGTTCGAACCCGCGACCGCCGAGATTCTCGACCGCGCGCCCATAACTCGAGGCCATCACTGCTTACTGCATGGTATAAAATGTAAAATAAGTATAATACACACTAAATATTATGACTAAGTTAACAGTATTATTATACTTATAAACATTCAAATTAAATTTGCATAAATTATCTAACATAAATAAAAATTGCGTTATTTAAATTGTCAGTATGTGTAAGCAAAAAAATTTACAAAATTTACTATACCCCTAATATTACCCGAATTAGTACAAAATTTATAAACTGGCAACATTTCATAATGCGAATGTTAATTTATTTGTGCCATATTCGTCATTAAGAGGGACAGAGATGGGAATATACGTGATAACTGTTGTTAGAAAGAGATAGCATTACTTGCAAACCTTGAGACACGGTACCCAACGGGAAACGTACTATAGCTTATGTTGAAGATAAAATGGTTTTATGTAAGATATTTCGTACATTTATTTACAGAATACTGTTACAAAGAAATAGAAAGTATTTATTTGCTGTTTGGCGCGTAAATGTCTTGATATAGCTCTATATCTCTAGATATTAAATTGAGTATAATGAAAAAAACTGACAAGGTAAATATTATTGCTATGTTTCATCAATTGTAATCAATTTCCTCGTAATAGCGAATTTATTGCCGTTTTTTTGACACATTACGTGTTGCTACTGAGAATTTCCTAACCAAAAAAATCCTTGAAGAATTCATAAAAATTAGCATATTATATACTCAGCCTATCGCCGCACATAGGTAGGTTTTTAGGTTTTATGCGGCCAAAATTATTTTACTTGCTAAAACTATTCTAAATGACATAATTGATAATGTAAAACAATTTTCTTTTGATTTTTTTTATTTTAATTCAAGAAAATATAATATTTATGAAAAAAAATGTCAAAAACCTAACGTGACATATATTAAAAAATATAAATCATAAACGTACATTTTAAATGTTAGTGAGTAATGAATTGACAGTCGTCACATACTCCATGCCAATTCGTTACTCCAGATCCTCATCGTCCGAGGATTCTGGTGAAGCGGAATCTGGTTTGGTGGGTAAAAGCATGTCGAAAGTCTATGGAGAAAAGGAATTAGACATTTTTTTTTTTCTCCTTCTTTGTTTTATACTAATACTGCTAATGAGCGGATCAGAGCTCAATAATAGTCGATTGTAAATGTCGCGGTTGCACTGTTCGCGGGAAAATTTTCTTGCGTAATTTTCTCTATACATGCGAAAGTGCTTATTTCGGGCCTCTTGAGCCTCCTCCGGGAATGGGCCTATTGGAAGGATGGAATTCTTTATTATGGCAGTACCATGTATGAGCACTTTGTGCAAAGTAGGAATCATCGGGTGCCACCAATAGTGCTTCACGTATAATTTGGCGGTATCTAGTGCGTATTGATCATATTTCTTGACATCAATAATTTATCCACTTGAAATCGTTTCTAAAATTACTTTGGCTTTGCATTTTATCGTAGAGAAATTGACGGGTGACTAATTTTATTCCGGATGAGCCAGGAAAACCTGCGACGAAAATGAAAATTAAAATGATTTGGAACATTTTTCAACATAACTTTTTTTACCCTACCTGCACCTACCTGCAGCTGATTTTTATCAAAATCATAAGAAAAGAGTATTAAGTATTATAATAAAAAATAATTTTGAGGCGATAGGAAGCGATAATATAACTAAATTACGTTTAAATTGAAAAATCCAGAATATTTTTTCAAGAAAACGTTGTATGTTTTAGAGGTTTAAAATAAAGTATTTTTTATGATACTAGGTTGACAATTTCTATAATAAATAATGGTATGTACCTGAAGCACTCGAATCCACATTGTTTACATTAATAACTCTCTTCAAATCAAAAATATTAACGACGAAAACAAGTCATTTTAACAACGTAAACAGCGAAAGCGCGGGCGCAGTGGGAGACTAACAAGATTCCACCACCTGCACACGTCCCCCACGCGGGTATTTAAGCCGAGAAGACCGGCTAATTATCACTTGTTCTATTGTTAACGTAGAAAAATATTCCATTTTGCATTTGTAACTAGTTTAAAATTTTCAATTTTGGCCGCATAAAACCTAAAAACCTACCTATGTGCGCCGTCCACTGCTGAACGTAGGCCTCCCCAAGAAAGCGCCAACCATCCCGGTCTTGAACAGCCCTCATACATACAACAACCGACACCGCTCTCAAGTGGTCGGACCATCGTGCTGCAAGACCGCCCTGTGGATTGGGGGTGTAAGAATTCCGCCACGGTATCCCCTACCTGTCGTAAGAGGCGACTAACAGGGGTACTGGGGTAGCAGGGCGTACTGCGGGGGCGGTACCCTATGATAGCAACCCCGAGATTGGCGACAGAGGACGTGACCTCTAAACTGTCGCGGACGTTCCCGAAAGGCGAACGTCCAAATAGATTAAGTGGAGGGCATACCAAGCCCTCCCAATTTGGAGGGGTCCAAAATTGGACGGTGCGCTGGGCGGCAGCGGACCATTTAGGGCACTTCTGGCCCTGAGATGCCGCAAAACCGCCCTAAATGCGTGTGATGGTCACCGAGAGGTTTTAGTCGGTATGCTGGCGTAGCCAGTGACCCCGACATACCCCTTACGGCCTCCCCCGAGGTACCGAACAGGGGAGCTTAAGGCGCTTTCCTCTCGTGATAAAAAAAAAAAAAAAAAAAAAATCGTGCTGCAAGACGTCCTACACCACGTCTGCCTAAGCGCCAATTCCACTCTAACATTTGTCTGCTACATCGGCCTAGACTGGAATTGTAAAATAGTGCTTAACAGGTGTATTTAGACCGTGATCGGAAACTAAAGCAAGTAACAGCTGCGGTGATCACAAACCCTTTGTCGTTAAAAAGAATCCCGACAAAAAGTCAACTTTTGTTATTTTTTCATCGGGACTTTCTTAAGGCCCATGGGTTTGTCATCAGAGTAGCTATTTAAGGCCCCATTTACGGTACGATTCGTCTGTAGTTACGATCGATCTGATGAAAATCGAGACGATTGGTCGCATCGAAAATTTCGCCCAAAAATCGATAACAATCTTGACATCGATTACTCGTTTCGATCGGTTTGACGCGACAGATCGTACAGATAAATCTTACCGTGTATGGGGCCCTTTTCCTGCCTTATTTTCCGATCACGGTCTGAATACATTCTTTATGAGTCTATTTAAATAAAGATTCAATTGACTTCGACAAATCGCAGTTGGCTAGACACCAGCTAGCGAAACGAGAGGCCGCGGGTTCGATAGGTAGACAAATGTTTGTGTGATCCACTAATATTTCTTTCGTTGTGTGTTTTTGAGAGTAAAGTCTCTCGTTTCTGATACGACACAAGACTTCTATTTTAGTGTAGGTCAGAACTATGTATGTGACTTGACTATGTATGTGTATTTATTATCTCTTCATCTTCTTCATCAACCCATATACGCCCACTGCTGAGCACGGGTCTCCTCTACCATTGAGAGGGTTTAGGCCATAGTCCACCACGCTGGCCTAGTGCGGGTTGGCGGACTACACACCTAAGAAATTCCTAAGAACTTTTAGGTGTGCAGGTTTCATCACGATGTTTTCCTTCACCGTTAAAGCAAGTGATAATTCAATTTGAATACACACATAACTTCGAAAAGTCAGAGGTGTGTGCCTGGGGTTCGAACCCGCGCCGCCGAGATTCTCGACCGCGCGGCCAAACCTCGAGGCTATCACTGCTTTAATGTATTTATTTATACTTTTTTGTATTGCGAGTATGTAAACATCCCATTTAAAAAGTTTTAAACAAAATGTCCCGTTTCAACAACAAATAAATCTTTCAAAAAGGTTGACTCGCCTTGAAAATAAAAAAAAAAGTTTGTAAAATATTTCATTATGGACAATTTTAGGTCACATGACGTTTCGCTTTAGTTAGTTTATAGGAAATTGAAATGAAGCACCTTCCGACATTCATCATCATCATCATAACCAGCCAAATTTGGTTCACTGCTGCACATAGGCCTCCCCCCACATTACTACCCAAAACATTAGGGCTAAGTATTTTTATGACCCGATCCCAACACACCCGCCACTGTACCTCGTGTGCTCCAGGATCAACAGCACGCACAGTATTGACGCCGAGCAATGAAGCTTTAATCTAAGTGAACCTCATTTGTCATCTTCAACGAAGTTAATCAGAAAGACAGTATAAAGGAGTTGAGAAACAAAGAGTTGTCCACTTCCCTCCACAGCGAAGCGGGTGACAAAACATTGAAAGTTTGAGCTTAAATATCACATGGTATTCCTTGCTTGTGCCTAAGCAGTGATGGCCTCGAGGTTTAGGCACGCGGTCGAGAATCTCGGCGGTCGCGGGTTCGAACCCCAGGCACACACCTCTGACTTTTCGAAGTTATGTGTGTATTCACATTGAATTATCACTTGCTTTAACGGTGAAGGAAAACATCGTGATGAAACGTGCACACCTAAGAGTTCTTAGGAATTTCTTAGGTGTGTAGTCCGCCAACCCGCACTAGGCCAGCGTGGTGGACTATGGCCTAAACCCTCTCAATGGTAGAGGAGACCCGTGCTCAGCAGTGGGCGTATATGGGTTGATGAAGATTCCTTGCTTGGTATTAAGAAAATGTAGTTATAATTAAGAAAAACATAGTCATCAAGCCGACCGTGTTGAAATAAAAAAGATTTTTCGATTTTCTTTGTTTATAAACAGGTTAGTTTAAGTGCTTTTTAAACCGGTTTAACAACTTTAGCTACCAAAAGGGATAATTTATCAAGTATAATAATAAAAATAAAACGATTTAAATTCAATCATCTTGTATACTGTCTTTATCCAATTTAACTTAAATAGCATTCTTTACAATTTTTCTGAAAAACTTAATTTTTTATTAACAAAAGCAATTTGACATATAAATGAGAATATCCTGAGCCCACAACAAACTATAAACCAGACATTACACGATTAACGTGTAACGCTTTCAGCCTTCTATGGAAGTACCGACTGTTTTCCTCACGATGTTTTCCTTCACCGGTCTACTACGTGACCGTAATTAAATAATAATAGTAATTGATAATTACTAAATTACTAGACTATATCGCTTTTGTGTACTGATTTGTCGTAAATCATGATTTATCAACGAGATTAATGAACTATCATTTTATTTTAACGTTATTGAGATTCTATGGAAGTACCGACAGTTATCTAATTCATCATCGTCAGCCCATATACGTCCCACTGCTGTGCACGGGCTTCCTCTACTATTGAGACGGTTTGGGCCTTAGTCCATCACGCTGGCCTAGTGCGCGTTGGCGGACTACATCTATCTAAGAAATTTCTAGAAACTTAAATGTGCAGGTTTCATAACGATGTTTTCCTTCACCGTTAAAGCAAGTGATGATTCATTGTGAATACACATAACTTGGAAAAGTCAGAGGTGTGTGCCTGGGGTTTGAACCCGCGACCGCTGAGATTTTCGACCGCGGGCCTAAACTTTGAGGCCATCATTACTTTAATCCAATTCCTAATTATTTATTATTAGTCATATAGTAAACTATTGCATAATTGTAGTGAAATACGGATAGTGATAACAAATTGATAACAATAATCGCTTGAATCTTATGTCATATCTGCGCAGATAATGTTTGGGAGTAAGAAGAGATAATCCGTCTGTAGACTTACTCAATAATTTTTACAAACTGACGCGTAATATCTTTAATCGTAATCTCGATCTATCCCCAGAACTAGGTTATATTTGCAAAATCTCAACTTCTCTTTCTCAGCGATTTTGAACTTTATTGGGAACAAAATTATCTGTAACTTTTTTGTTCTTCAAAAAAGCAACAAAAGTTATGATCATTATTACTTCACTAGTGCAATATATAAACAAGTTTACCTCTATAAAGACATAAAAAGTACTTTGGTGTTATAGTCACAAGTAACCTTATTCTATGCATAGGTCAATTTATCAAATAATTATAATCAGTTGGTTTAACGGTGAAGGACAACATCGTGATGAAACCTGCACACCTAAAAGGTTCTTAGGAATTTCTTAGGTGTGTAGTCCGCCAACCCGCACTAGGCCAGCGTGGTGGACTAAGGCAAAAATAAATATTTGTTGGGTTTTAGTTTTAACTTCATTTTTTTTTATTTTCACGCCTTTTCCAATGATACAAAACACGGCATAATTATCTCAATTCAATTGTTAAAAAAAATCTTAATTATTGCCAGAGGGCCCCACTTTAGTTAACTGTGCCCCGAACTGACAGTTTACTTAGACAAACAGCACTTGACATTTTTAAATAAAGAAATAAAGGGTCTATTGTGTAATAGATTGTCTCCCATCTTTTATTATTCAAGGACGATACCTGAGCACTTAAACAAATCACTTTCGACATTCTTAAACTATTATAATAAAGCTGAAGAGTTTGTTTGAATGCTTCAATCTCAGCAACTACTGGTCCGATTTGATTTTTTTAGTTAGATAGTTAGTTTGTGTTAGATTGTACATTTATCGAGGAAGGCTATAGGCTGCATATCATCACGCCAAACCAATGAGAGCAAAGCAGCAATGAAAATTAAGAAATATTTATTTATTTTGTTTTATAGTTTGTTTTTATAGCGGCAACAGCACACATCTTTTAAAATTCTAGGCCGGGCGCCTAAACCTCCGTCTATCACTGCGTCTTTCAATCAAAAAATAAATAAAAAATCCGACAGCCCCGTGGCGCTGTTGGCTAGACACCAGCTTGCGAAACGAGCGGCCGCGGGTTCGATCCCCGCACCGAGACAAATGTTTGTGTGAACCACAAATATATCGGGTCTGGGTGTTTGTGAGACCGAAAAGTCTCTCGTAGTTTCTGACACAAGACTCGTATCTTAGTGTGGGGTCAGGATTATGTATGTGACTGTTGGGTGTATTTATTATTTATTAAAAAATTCTATCTCAAGTGCACCTCTGCTTACTCCTTCGTAATGAAGTGAAAAATGAATATGTGTGCAACTAGGTTAGCAACATATTATTAGTGTCCTTGGACTTACCATTGACGATACAAAAGTTGTCTGAACACCTAAACAAACTTCACGAAATTGAACATTTCCGTATCATCACAGCTGAAATAATTTCACCGAATTTCGTTATATAAAAGTAATTTTCACTTTTTACAACAATATTATAGACATTAATTAATAAGTCTCGTGTCCTGTGCGATATTTTCCATTAGGGAATTCTCAGTAGCAGCACGGAGTCTGGAAATGTGCCCGAGAAACGGCAATAGGCTCGCCCCCGTTACGTGGGACTGATATATCTGCCGAATTGTGGGTGTAGAAATAACATGATATACAGGCATTAGGTTATTTATTTCAAACGTTATATTGTACACATCATATAGAACTTGGCAAAATATTAGTGAGTTTTACGATAGGATATTTTTAATTTTAAATTCTGAGCCTATCGCCGTCCCCTGCTGAACGTAGGCCTCCCCGAGAAAGCGCCAAACATCCCGGTCTTGAGCAGCCCTCATCCATCCGTTTCCCGCCACCTTTCTCAAGTCGTCGGTCCATCGTGCTACAGGACGTCCCACACTACGTCTGCCTCAGCGCGGTCTCGATTCCAACACTTGTCCAGTCATTTGTTTTAGTCTTTAATGATCCTGGAATATAATGTACATATATTTTAATAGTGTAATGTCTAGTTTAAATTGATTGATTAAATCAGTCTTTCCCAAAGTGGGCGATAACGCCCCCTAATGGGCGCTGCAGGTCTCAAGGAGGGCGGTAAGAGACCCAGAAAGAAAATGGGGGCGTTGTGTAGAGGCCTGGGGGGTGATTTGTAATTTTATTTAGCCAGGAGCGACAAAAATGGGTAGATACGCGCCCAAAATCGGTATTAGATCGCAATATACATGACCATTCTATACAGTTCTTTTTTTTTTTTTTTTAGAAGAATCTTGGGTAATAGTGTGTGGGTAAAAGTGGCCACTACTATCCAGAGTGGCTCTTGTTTTTTTGTAAGCATTCCTATATAAACAATGTTATATTTATTTTATTTTCATTTGTGGTTTCGCGCGTTTTAACGGGGGCGCTAAAAAAAATTTTATTCTCAAAGTGGGCAGTAGACAAAATAAGTTTGGGTACCACTGGATTAAATAAAGATTTAAAGTTTAAAGATTATTATTCGGAATTTTATTTTTGGCTTTTGAGCTTTTATGGAAGTACTGTCACTGATAAATACACCAATTTTAGCCTTTAGGCGTAAGACATATTTATTTTAATTTTTAGCCTCACGTTATTCTTGAACAACCCATATACGCCCACTGCTGAGCACGGGCCTCCTCTACCATTGAGAGGGTTTAGGCCATTAGGTTTATGTTAGACTTATCGAGGATAAATTGCATTTATGAATGAATAATAAAATAAGGATAAGCGCAAATATTTCTTCTCAATTAAATTAAACCTGTTTTTAAATGCGTTTTCCTGGCTATAAAGTGGATATGTTTGGTTCTATTTTCGTTTTTCCTCAAAGGTTGAAGCGATTTTGTATAAATTAATTGTTTACTTTAATAAAATATAGGTGGCGTTGTACTGGCAGTAGCTGTATTATAACATAGTTCGGAATATGAGGGATAGATGGCGCTCAAAATAATTATTCATGTTTTCTGACTAAATTCAAATTATTATGTTCTGTTTCTATGGTCATAGTCATAAAACCCTTTATTGGGTTATGATATATATATTTTTAATTAGGGGTTAATTGCGTCATTTTAATACTACGATAACCTGTTATATTATAATTTTCATATGTAACTTCACGCCGTATTGCTGAAGGGGTGGGCAGAGGTGCATCAGTCCCACGTAATGGGGGGCAGGGGCCGAGCCTATTGCCGTTTTTCGGATACATTTTCAGGCTGCGTGCTGCTACTGAGTATTTCCCAATGGAAAAACGCAATAACACTGGCCGACCCGGGAATCGAACCCCACTCAAGATCCTACGACACATACTTTTACCCCGAGACTAAGAGGTAATAAATGAAAATTATTTTTGTTGTAAAAAGTCTAGGCAGATAGTGCTGCCATCTATTGTTTTAATTGCTTACTTACTATCTGCAAAAGTACAATATATCGCACGCTTAATAATATAGTGACCTAATTCAAAAAGCCGAGTCTAAGTAAATGGGGAAAAAATGTTACTTCGTCAAATACATTTTGTAGAAAATATTTAAAAAATAATTATGTTTAAAAAATATATACCTATACTAAATAATAACATTAAATACATTACAATTTTATTATTTAATTCGACTATATTTAACCACAAAGTGAATGAAGGAGAAAATACAAAATTTCGAATAAGGTCACTATATTTTTAAGCGTGCGATATATCCAATATTCAGATTCAAAACACCCGTTGATTAAGGGAATATAAAACAATGTCTAATTTAGGATTTCTTCTATGATATTTATTGATGAAATATTTGGCTTCAAGAGAAACATTGATAATATCCTCAACTTTTTTGAGAGTTTCCGCGGAGATTTAAGGACCTTAATTGCTTTGTTCTTGGGTAAAACCTTATTGCTAGTTGTAAATACGAACTCGTTACAAGATTAATCGTTTCCTATATATCGACCTATGCGTAGAATAAAATTATATTTGCAAAATCTCAACTTCTCTTTCTCAGCAATTTGAACTTAATTGGACACAAAATTATCTGTAACTTTTTTGTTCTTCAAACAACAACAAAATTTAGTAGGTATTACTTCACTAGTGCAATATATAAACAAGTTTAACTCTATAGAGACATAAAAAGTACGTTGGTGTTATAGTCATAAGTAACCTTATTCTATGCATAGGTCGAAATATTCACAGTATTTTGTTTTCTATACCTAGGTAAATGGTACCTGGTTGTCTGGTAGAAAACGTTTTTAGCAATAAGACCGATAATTTACTGTGCCTAATTTTCTATTTTGTTCTTTTGTCTATATTTTTTATATGTGGTGTTTAATAAATAAAGATTTAATGAATAAAAAATGCTTTGAATTATATTTTTTTTATTTAACACAAGCACATCATTTACAGGGTGATCAGACCGTGTTCGGAAACTAGGGCAGGTAGTAGCTAAGATGATTACAAACCTCTGGCATTAAAAAATCCCAATAAAAATACGTTTTCCATACAAACTTCACGCAATTAAAACCGATGATTGTATGGAAAACGTAAAAAAAGTTTTTTTTGTGGGATTTCTTTTAACGCCAATAGGTTTGTGATCACCGCAGCTATTACCTGCGTTAGTTTCCGATCACGGTCTGAATACATCATCCCTACATAGTATAAAACAAAGTCGCTTTCTCCGTCCCTATGTCCCTTTGTATGCTTAAATCTTTGAAACTACGCAACGGATTTTGATGCGGTTTTTTTTAATAGATAGAGTGATTGAAGAGGAAGGTTTATATGTATGATAACATCCATTAAACATCAGCATTGCACCCGTGCGAAGCCGGGGCGGGTCGCTAGTAATATATATGATGACAAAGTTTAATAATTTATGTAAAGAGTGTCTTACAGTTTAATAAATACCCAGTGTATTATTTAAAACTAGTTTATTATCATATAAAGAACACGTGTTCATACTCCATACTACGTCAATCACCATGATTAATTTGAAAAGGAATTTAATTGTATAAGGAAAATTGTCGCTTTTCCCACATTACATAACATACTATTTAAATGACTAATATAAGTTGCAGTAAACTGACATAACAGAGGAAAATACATTTTTCAAACGCCATAAACTATGATAGAAATTACAGGACAATTGAATAATAGAAGGGAAATGTTAGGATGCCGAGCGTGCCGAACCTACGATTACACTGTCATATGTTTGACACACACGCTTCTTAGTAATTCATTGCGTGTAATATCAACACTTTAATGTGCGACAACCAACAGCAGCCCTTCATTTGTTTGAAATAATCATTGTTAGTGTGTTGTAGTAGAATGAACAGGTGACAGACAAGCGGCGACACTCGGACATATACTCAATACTGGATATTTCAGTTCTAATTCTATTTTACTTATCAAAACTACGTTATGCATAGATTTCTAAGCCCCTCCGTGTAATACAAACACAATCCAGATCTTTTATAATATGACAGCCCCGTGGCGCAGTTGGCTAGACACCAGTTTGCGAAACGAGAGGTCGCCTTCGATCGCTACAACAAGACAAATGTTTGTATTTGTGAGAGTAAAGTTTCTCGTAGTCTCTGATACACAGGAATTGTATATTAGTGTGAGGTCAGAATTATGTACATGTATGTGACTGTGCAAGCAGTGATGGCCTCGAGGTTTAGGCGCGCGGTCGAGAATCTCGGCGGTCGCGGGTTCGAACCCCAGGCACACACCTCTGACTTTTCGAAGTTATGTGTGTATTCAAATTGAATTATTACTTGCTTTAACGGTGAAGGAAAACATCGTGATGAAACCTGCACACCTATAAAGTTCTTAGGAATTTCTTAGGTGTGTAGTCCGCCAACCCGCACTAGGCCAGCGTGGTGGACTATGGCCTAAACCCTCTCAATGGTAGAGGAGACCCGTGCTCAGCAGTGGGCGTATATGGGTTGATGAAGAAGAAGAAGATGTGACTGTTGGGTGTATTTATTTATAGGACATAACAGCAAAAGCAACCTGCTTCTGAGAACTGTAATTCTAAAAATAAACATCGATTTTTGATCCTTTTAAGTATTAAAAGGTGAACCAGTTCGCAAATGTTATCATAATATTATTGTCCTAACATATTGTTGTGAATAAGCAGGGATAGTAGTAAGGTTTGGGCACCTTGGCACCAAACCTAAACACTTAAAAAGTTCTTAGGAATTTCTTAGGTATGTGGTAGTCAACCCGCACAAGGCCAGCGTGGTGGGCTAACGAAACCCCCTCAATGGTAGAGGAAACCTGTGCCCAGCAGTGGGACGTAAATGGGCTGATGGTGATAATATTTTTGTTAAAATGTCCGTTTTAAGCAATTATTACCTGACTTTAAAAAAAGGAGGAGGTTATCAATTCCTCTTTTTTATGTTTCAAAGGACAATATTTACGTCAAGCATTCCGAAAAATGAATGTGAGTCAATTTAATGTCATATTTAATATTACTTTTGTAGCTTTCGTTGAAAAAGCGAGCATAGGGGACTATACCATTACCGCTTTTATTTAAAACACTAGCTTTTGCTCGCGACTCCGTCCGCGTAGACTACAGGATTGTGTTCAGAAGGAAAATAAGTTGTAGTCTATTTTACTTCTCAGAGTCGTATTTATGTCCATACCAAAAATCATACAATTCGGTCAAATTGTTCAAACGTGAAACCGTAAGGGCCGGCGCTCACTGCCGTCATAGCATAGCAGATTCAACTGCAGCATGCCGTGGCATGCCGTAGCATCCCGCAGCATGCCGTAGCATGCCGCGGCATGTCGTGGCATCGCTGAAAGCCCAACCACTCCGGTATCAGTTTTGCTCCGCGCGGATTCGAAGTTGGTTGTGTCGTTGCGCTATGGCATGCTGTGGAATGACGCGGCATGCTGTAGCATCCCGCGGCATTGCGCGTCATTTCACAACGCGCCGCGCCATCGCGTACCGTAATAAATTAACTTGAATTTTGACATCCTTGAAATAAGATTCAAAATAGCTTTATTACTAAAGAAATGCTTTGCTATGCTATGACGGCAGTGAGCGCCGGCCCTAACGCGTCGATCGGCGCCTTGTGCATGATTACTGCGCGCTTGATCAATATTTTAAAACTGCAATATCTTCTAAGATACTCAGTGAAATCAAATGATGTAAAGGGCAATTTTATTTAAAATCAAATACTTGTAATGAATAACGTATTTATTTGGATAAGGATTAATATCATATTTATAAAAACACCTTCACAAATAAAACTTTATTTTAAAATAAATTTGGTTAGGATAAAAAACGTTATAGTGAGCCAACCTTAAAAAAAAGACATATGCTGTCGCGGACTTTTTTTTAGAACTTTTAAAGAGGAACATTTCTCTCAAACATTATTTTAGCGAAACTTTAACCGTTTTTGCAGCGCACGCATCGGAAGCTCACAAAAAGGAAAAAATGTCCCCGATTTTGAAACATTCTTTATTGCTATTCCGCTCCTATACGTCGTAGCGTGATGTTATATAGCCTATAGCCTTCCTCGATAAATGTGCTATCTAACAGTGAAAGAATTTTTCAAATCGGACCAGTAGTTCCTGAGATCCTAGCGTTCAAACAAACAAACAAACAAACAAACAAACAAACTCTTCAGCTTTATAATATTAGTATAGATATCACTTTCCTTTTTCCTGCTGTTTTATCTATACTAATATTATAAAGCTGAAGAGTTTGTTTGTTAGTTTGTTTGAACGCTAGGATCTCAGGAACTACTGGTCCTATTTGAAAAATTATTTCACTGTTAGATAGCACATTTATCGCGGAAGGTTATAGGCTATATAACATCACGCTACGACCAATAGGAGCGGAGCAGCAACAAAGAATGTTTCAAAATCGGGAACATTTTTTCCTTTTGGTGAGCTTCCGCTGCGTGCGCTGGGGAAACGATTAAAGTTTCGCTAAAGTAATGTATGACAGAATTGTTCCCCTTTAAAAGTTCTTAAAAAAAGTCCGCGACAGCATATGTCTATCTTTTAAGGTTAGCTAACTATAACGTTTTTTATCTAAACAAATTTATTTAAAAATAAAGCATAATTTGTGAAGGTGTTTTATAAAGATGATATTAATCCTTATCTAAATAAATACGTTATTCATTACAAGTATTTAATATAAAATAAATTTGCCCTTTACATAATGTGATTCTAATGAGTATCTTAAAAGATATCGCAGTTTCAAAATAATGATCAAGCGCGCAATAATGATACACAAGGCGCCAATCGACGCGTTACGGTTTCACGTTTAAACAATTTGACCAATTTGTATGGCTTTTGGTATGTACCTAAATAGGGCAGGACTCTGAGGAGTAAATAGACTATTTCTTATTTTCTTTCTGAACTCAACCCTGTAGTCTACGCGGACGAATTCGCGCGCAATATTTTATAAGTGCGTCAATGATGTCCTCGCTAATCATATATTTTAAAAAGAGTAACATACAGGGTGTATTCAGACCGTGACCGGAAACTAAGGCGGGTAATAGCTAAGCTGATTACAAACATCGAGACATTAGAAAAAATCCCGGCAAAAAGATAAAACAATTAACGTTTACCTTACAATGGAAGATATAAAACGTACGTCCGTGTTTGTCACCCACAAGGTGGACCGACGATTTGGTAAAAATCGCGGGAAGCCGCTGGATGCAGGCCGCTTCCAATAGAGCGCTTTGGAAGTCTCTGGGGGAGGCCTATGTCCAGCAGTGAAGGTCCTTTGGCTGATGATGATGATGATGATGATGATGATGATGTGTTTCTTAGGAATACTTTAACATTTTTATTTTTTTCGTGATTTTCTTTAACGTCAAGGGGTTTTAAATCACCTTGGCTATTACCTGCCTTTTACCGATTTCGGTCTGAATACATCTTGTACAGATAAAAAGATATATTAATTTTATGATACATACATTTCATGTGACGGCCAAGTCAATTTATTTAAAACATTAATAAAATATATTGGTAAGTAATATGGTCAAAGATGCTATACAGGGTGTATTTAGACCGTGATCAAAAACTGAGGCAGGTAATAGCGAGGGTGATCATAAACCCAGTGGCGATATAAAAAATCCCGATAAAAAATATTTTTTTTACGTTTTCCATACAACCATCGGCGTTAAATATGTGGTTTGTATGGAAAACCTCAAAAATTTTATTTTTTGTCGGGATTTTCTTTAATGCCAGGGGATTTGTAATCACCATCGCTATTACCTGCCTCAGTTTTCGATCACGGTCTAAATACACTCTGTATATCAACCCAGAAGGTCGCTTAAGTAAACTGTATAAATTTATCGACTTTTAAAATGTATCTCAAAAATTTTTATTGCAGAAGAACTGAGTTGCGAGACTTGTTTTTTAATTTACGTTTGAAGGAAAACATCGTGATAAAACCTACACACATAAAAGTTCTCAGAAATTTCTAAGGTGTGTAGTTAGGGTTTGCAATCCCGCGTTCCGGGTTCCCGCATTCCCGCGGGATCCCGCATATTTTTAAGTCCTGCGCGGAAATTTTATGACTCGGCAAGGTAATTCAGCTATCACTGACGGCCTATTAGCTCCATCCCAACAGTGCGGGCGCATCGGACAGTATCGATCAATCGATCGAGCGAAGTAAAAGATTGAAATGTGCGGCGGTTTGTTTATTCTGTTAGAAAAAAAGTGAGAGTTTCCAATTAAAGGGACACTTTACAACAGGCTACTACAAGTTTTGTTCGTTTATTTATTGCACAATGTAATTAGCAGAAATCGATGCAGTAAGTTATCGATAAAGTAAATAACTCAACAGTAGGTAACAATTAACCGGGTAATGGATGGATAAGAGTCCCTCAAGACCGGGATGGTTGACGCTTTTTTTGGAGAGGCCTACGTTCAGCAGTGGACGGCGATAGGCTTTGCGAGGCTGTCACGGTAAAGAAAGAGGCTGCAGAGCGATTTTTGAATTTTTGCGGGAATTCCCGCGGGATCCCGCGGGAAAGGCAAGTTTCCCGCAAATTTCCCGCGGGAAAAAAATGGTGCGGGGTTGCAAACCCTATGTGTAGTCCGCCAACCCGTACGAGCCCAGCGTGGTAGACTAAGGCGTAAACCTTCTCAGTTTTAGAGTAAGCCCGTGCCCAGCAGTGGGACTTATACGGGGTAATAATGACGATAAGTTCATTGCCTTCGTAGCGCAACCCTTCATGTTTGAAATAATCATTGTCGGTGTGTTGTAGTAGAATGAACAGGAGACAGACAAGCGGCGACACTCGGACACATACTATTCCCGTCTCATATTATTCAACTGTTCCGTTTCAGAACTATTAATTTTTTGACAGTTGGAACGATTTTTTTCTGCTATTCAATTTTATGTCCCGAAAATATGGCCCATAGATTTCTTTTAAAGTAATTAATCAAAAGTATTTACGCAATTGTAAATTTTCATGTACTGAAATAAATATTTTTAGTTTTGTCTGCTTGTGTATTTGATATATGCCATATTATGTGTGTGTGACTATAATATTATGTGAATCTTGCTTGGGGTAGTTGGTTAGACACCAGTTTGCGAAACGAGCGCAGGTTCGATCCCCGCACCGAGACAAATGTTTGCGTGATGTACTGATATTTGTTTCGGGTCTGGGTGTTTGTCAGACCGTGAAATCTTTCGTAATGTCTGATAAGACTTGTTTGTTAGTGCAAGGTCAAGTCTATGCATATGTGACTGTTGGGTGTATTTATTTATTACAGCCTGAAACTGGTTTGCCGTCTTAGTTTATGACCAAATTTTCTATCCAAATCACTTATTAAATACTTCTTCTTCTTCTTCATCAACCCATATACGCCCACTGCTGAGCACGGGTCTCCTCTACCATTGAGAGGGTTTAGGCCATAGTCCACCACGTTGGCCTAGTGCGGGTTGGCGGACTACACACCTAAGAAATTCCTAAGAACTCTTAGGTGTGCAGGTTTCATCACGATGTTTTCCTTCACCGTTAAAGCAAGTGATAATTCAATGTGAATACACACATAACTTCAAAAAGTCAGAGGTGTGTGCCTGGGGTTCGAACCCGCGACCGCCGAGATTCTCGACCGCGCGCCTAAACCTCGAGGCCATCACTGCTTCATTTAAATAATAATAATTCATATTAAATACTATATAGCCAAAACTGCGGTATTAATGTAACTTATGTACATTTAATAAGCTTAGAATTTCGAGCCGAATTTGTACAGTTGTCTCTTCGCCGCGTTAGAACAAAGTTCTATTGTCTATAATTACTCGAAATGAAATCACTTCTTGTATTATTGGTGAGAATTTTATTATTAATTGATTTATTTATCACACTTTACACCAGAAAATATACAGAAATATGGTTTAAGATTTAAAAAGTATGAAAAGAGTGAAGCAAATAGGTCTTATTCTTCTTCTCTCTTCTTCATCAATCCGTATACGTTTGTGCTAGCTGTTCGATTGTAGAATGCCCTTCCTCCTGCCATTAGACGAGCTGAAACTATCCACTCCTTCAAAAGATAAGTGAAAGATCACTACCTTTCTCTTTAATCTAACTTTCTCCACTCACCTGTTTATATGCTAGATATTATAAATGTTTGCGTATTATATATGTTCATAAATTTGTATCTATTAGTATGTTTTATATATATTTATAAATTATTAATTTATCCTAGTTAATATGTGTTTATTTTAGAAGTTTCTTTTCTTTAACTTCTATACACTTTATTCTACCCTATTTATTTTCCTCTTTTACTATCCATCCTAAGGTTGCCTTTAAAATATTGCCTAGAGTGATAAGGCCGTCTCTTGTTTTATCTCTTGTTAGTTAAGTATCGTCATTATATTAAGTTTAGATACAAGAATGTTATAAATAAATAAATATACGCCCACTGCTGAGCACGAGTCTCCTCTACCATTGAGAGGGTTTTAGGCCATAGTCCACCACGCTGGCCTAGTGCGGGTTGGCGGACTACACACCTAAGAAATTCCTAAGAATTCGTAGGTGTGCAGGTTTTATCACGATGTTTTCCTTCACCGTTAAAGCAAGTGATAATTCAATGTGAATACACGCATAACTTCGAAAAGTCAGAGGTGTGTGCCTGGGGTTCGAACCCGCGACCGCCGAGATTCTCGACCGCGCGCCCATAACTCGAGGCCATCACTGCAACTTATTATCCTTATTATTAGGGGTCTCATTGCTGGATCCGATTTCTTCCAGACAACCGTACTTGTTACAACACAAAGTAAAATATATTATTAGTAGTGTTTGACGGAACGTGTGTAGGAAAAGACATGATGTCTTCAGCTCATATACGTCCCACTGCTGGGCACGGGTCTCCATTAAGAGGGTTTAGGTCTTAGTTTACAATGCTGGCCTAGTGCCGGTTCGATAAAAACTATACTTATACTAGCGACCCGCCCCGGCTTCGCACGGGTGCAATGCTGATATTTAATGGATGTTATCATACATATAAACCTTCCTCTTCAATCACTCTATCTATTAAAACCGCATCAAAATCCGTTTTGTAGTTTCAAAGATTTAAGCATACAAAGGGACATAGGGGCAGAGAAAGCGACTTTGTTTTATACTATGTAGTGACATGCAGAGTGTATTCAGACCGTGATCGGAAATGAGGGCAGGAAATAATTAAGATGATTACAAACCCTGGTATTAAAGAAAATCCCGACGAAAAATGCAATTTTGTGACGTTTTCCAAAGTATACGTATAAAATGCATGTGGTCGTTAAGAAAATGTTTTTTTTTATTTGTTCAAATTGTCTTTAACGCCATGGTGATGTAAGCACTTTAGCTATTACCTGCTTGGGATTTCGATCAAGTTCTGAATACACTCTTCATGTGATATTAGCTTTTATTTACTCTTTATATATTAGCCCTCTGGCTAGGTGGGGTGACGATATCCGCAAGGTGGCTGGCAGCGGTTGGATGAGGAGGGCCGAAGATCGAGCCCAGTGGCGTGCCATAAGAGAGGCCTATGTCCAACAGTAGACGAATAAAGGCTGATGATGATGATGATGATGATATTAGAAGGTTTTTTTTTATATTTCAGCTTCTACATTACGCACACAGCCGTCCGAGTTTTGGTAAATATGCACTGTTATTACCCTGACTTGAAACAATTCCTATCAAAAGCAGTATCCGTACTTAGTACGAGTATAGAAACTCAAAAGTGTTGTACTTTAATTATGTAATGTCTAGTTCAGGGCTTCCCAAACTGTGTGTCGCGGAGCGATCGGCAAACATTCGCTGTCCGTATTTTTCTGATAACATCATATTAGGATAACTACTACTGTTTTTATTTCTATTTTTATGTCAGGGGATGCCTTTTCCATTGATCTAGCCAGTCATGGAACAGGGCTACGAGTACGCGAGCTCGGCCCCCCGAGCTGTTACAGTCTCCTAATACTTCCTTATCCGGGACTGTAGCATCCTTACCATCAGGCCAAATATCCTTTCCCGCAATATCCTGTACCCAAACACACGCTATCCCCACACAATTCCCTTTAAAACAGAAATTCCCAAGGAGGGTTGGCGTCAGGCAGGCGGCCGGCCGTAAAACATCTGCCAAAACTCTTATGCAGCATGTTTTGTCCTTCCACACAGGAAGGAAGGACAAAACATACTGCGCCGACCCCAAACAAGAATTGGGATCAGGGCAGGAGAATGATGATGACTACTGTTTTTATTTCCAGTAAAGTAATTAGTTTTGATGATGATGGGGGGGGGGGGGTCGCAAAAAAAATAACAATTCTATAGGGCGTCATATTGTAAATAAGTTTGGGAAGCCCTGGTCTAGTTTATAGTTGTCCCGATGCAGACACACATCCTGTTGCTGGATGCTACTTCTAACTTTGAGAGGATTTAGGCTTAGTAGACCACGTTGGCTTAGTCCACGTTGGCGGACTACACACCTATGAAATACTTAAGGACATTTATAAAGCTGCTTTAGGTTTCCCCACGATTTTTTCCTTAACCATTAAAGTATTGATATTGTTTTGTAAATATACATATAACATTAAAAATACCATTTTGCAAAAATAATATGATATAACCGTGTAAGTGTTTATAGAGAAAACGTCATTTTTTTTTTGTCGGCATGTTTTTTTGACACTAATGGGTTCGTAATCACTTTTTAACTATTACCTGAATACACTCTGTAGTCTCTTCTTTATTGTCTAAAACAGGGCTTCCCAAACTGTGCGTCGCGACGCCCTGGGGCGTCGCGGCAACATCCGAGGGGCGTCGCGAGGCGATCGGCAAACATTTGCTGTCCGTATTTTTTTGATAACCTCATATTACGCTAACTAATGCTGTTTTTATTTCCCGTAAATTAGGTAGTTTTGATGATGGGGGGGGGGGTGCGTCGCAAGAAAAATAATTATCATATAGGGCGTCATAGTGTAAATAAGTTTGGGAACCCCTGGTCTAAAATGTGTTTGTTGATTTTTCTTCTATTTTTTCAAGCATTATTTTACTTTTTCCAGACAATCCACAACCTAATACGAAAAACTGCATTAAAATGACATCATCGAAGGAAAATGAAATAAATATTATATTAAAAAAACTATCTGATTTTATAAACAAAGTCATAGACGAACATGAGAAAATAAATATTCCTTATATCAATATTAGTATTGAAAGCTTCAATGGTGATGAGAATGATGAAACAGAAACGAATTTACAGGTTTATGTCAACGATTGTGATGATATTGATGATGAAGTTAAAGAAAATAATGTTACCAAACCAATTTATCATGGATTAACAGGAAAAACAGATGTTGGTCCCAAGAAACAAACAATTGGGGCCAATAAAACTCCTGAGTTTAATGATAAAGCATTCAAAAACATTTCTCGTAATGAAATAAGTTCAGAAAACATAGATAAAGATATAATGTACAATAAACTTTGGAAAGTGAGGTTTATGAAAGATATCGAAAAATTATTGGATGATACTGTGTCTGATATTAGATTTATTGGATATGACGAAAATAATGAACAAAAAGGTGAAAAATCGTTGAAAGAAAGTAATGCAACCACTTCAAATAACCTACAAGAATTAAACAAAGCTAATTCTACTGCTGATGATGAAGAGAAAGATACTAAAATAAACCGTTCCAATGACATTAAAGATAAATTTAAGAAAAGTGAGTTTATCAAAGATAATGAAGAAGATGAAGAAATACATGTTAGAAAGCAAAAAAATATTAAGATTGTGAATGAAATAGATGAAATTGACGAGTATTTCAAAACGGTAAAAACTAATATTCATAGAAATATTGACGATGATAACGATTCGAATAGCGATGATGATGATTATGATTGTATACCAGATGAAGACGAAACGGATGCATTCAAAGAAACTGATGATAATGATCAAACTGAACTAACAAACTTAAATAATACAACAATAATTGTAGATACAAATCCAGTTGAAAATATTGATCCAGACTTAAGCAAAGATGATTCATATAAAGGGAGTTTAGACGAGGATTGTTCAGATGAATTGGAAGATGACAAAAACTTTGAATCCGACGATAATATCGCAGATTTGATTGTTAATAACACACAGATCTCAGGAGTTATTGAACAGCAAAATGATAAAGATGTTTTCAATGTTACGAAATCACAAAACAATTCATCGACTTATCTTATTGAAACTAATACTAATAACTACAAGAATATTGATGAAATAAACCAAATTACAGAACATAAAGATGTGAAACAAATAAAAAGAAACATTACTACTAAGAAAACAGAAGAAGATGATGAATCTGTTAACTTTTTAGATGATACTGAAGGACAGAATGTTGCAGAAGTAATGACGTTTACTCTAGAAGAAAACGGAGAAGAGATGCTTAGAATGATTGAGAAGAAACGTAATAGAAGTATGCCGTTGTTAGTGTACGTGCAAGAGACGAAAGGTCGAGAAGAATATGTGTTTTTAAATAAGAAATAATATAATAAATATTTTTTGTTTAATGTTTTCTTTTAATTTTACTACAGCCTCTTTGAATGGAGACGGCTGCGATCAGCAATGATGGCGATAGGTTGAGATATATAACCTCTTTATGAACAGACCTTGATAGTTCTCATAGAGAAAAGTCGCTTGTTTTGTTCTTGAAAGAAGCTACCTTCTCAATTAAATCAAATTAGTGTAGAATATCTAATGATTTGAAAAGAGCTACACTACAGTTTCTTACCCGTTCTTCTCTAGTGATGCCTTCCAAATAAATAAATAAAGCCTTTATTTAACAATCTCTACATAGTTGACTATTCTAAATTAAGATTAATAGTTGTTGTTGACACCGGTGCGCAAAGATTGTCTTGCTTTCCTGCATAGCCCTCCCCTAGACTTTGCCACAGTGCGCGATCTTGAGCTTGCCTTCCAAATAGGATAGTTGAAATGAGTAAGGAATATATTTGACATTTTATAGATTCAGTACGTAGTAAGTAGTAAGTCATTTAGTGGCATTAGATGAAAAGTGATTGGCAGCTCAAATATGTACATATATCTTTTTAATTGTTTTTTTGGCTTTTGCTTATAAAATTGCTGTAAACAAGAAACAGTAAATAAAAAAGCGCCTGTTATATTTTTCTGAGCAATGTTTTATGAGTGCATTTTGTACTGTACCTATAGCTACTGTTGCAACTTCGAATGCAATTTTAAATAAATATTTTTCATTAGTATCCCTCTCGCATTGGTCGTAGCTCGATGATATGTACCCTACAGCCTTCCTCGATAAATGTGCTATTTAATACTGATTTTTTTTTTTAAATTCCTTAGTTTTTCCTTCTTTAGTTCCTGAGATTAGCGCGTTCAAACAAACTCTTCAGCTTTATAATAATTGAATTTAAGAATTTCGAAAGTGATGTTGTATAAGTGCTCAGGTATCATCCCTGTACTATAAAAGATGGGAGACATTCTATTGCGCACAATAGACCCTTTATAACTTACTAGCGACCCGCCCCGGCTTCGCACGGGTGCAATGCTGATGTTTAATGTATCTTATCATATATAAACCTTCCTCTTGTATCTATTAAAAAAAACCGCATCAAAATCCGTTGCGTAGTTTCAAAGATTTAAGCATACAAAGGGACATAGGGACAGAGAAAGCGACTTTGTTTTATACTATGTAGTGATTACATAATGTGAAATGTCACGCCTGTAGGTATTCTTAAAAGGGGTAGGCTGAGGTCCATTTTTATACACACATTTTGCCAATTGTCTCACGTAATAAGTGGCGAATTTATTGCTCTTTTTCGAGCACATTTTGACTCCGGCCTGCTAATGAAAATTTCCTAATCATCATAATGTCATTTAAAGTCCATTGCTGGACATAGGCCTCCCCCAAGGACTTCCACCGGGATCGGTCGGATGTCGCCTGCAGCCAGCGTCGTCCCGCGACCTTGACAATTAATTTCCTGATGAAAACATAAATTTTAAATCTATTATTAATATAGAAATTTATTCATATCTAGCACGCACTAACTGTAAAGGACATTCACAGAACAGCAGACTAACGTTAGAATGAAAATATCCAGTATTGAGTATGTGTCCGAGTGTCTCCGCTCGTCTGTCACCTGTTCATTCTACTACAACACACCAACAATGATTATTTCAAACAAATGAAGGGCTGCTGTTTGTCGCACATTTATAAAAGTGTTGATATTACACGCAATGAATTACTAAGAAGCGTGTGTGTCAAACATATGACAGCGTAGTCGTAGGTTCGGCACGCTCGGCATGCTCACGTTTTCTTTAGGCTTATTCAACTGTCCTTTACGATATTATAAAGTAGAGCTAGGCATTATAGTATATAATTAAATATTTTTTTATCGTCACGTTTGCAATGCGTAAAATCGTCTTTGTTTCTTTTTATTTATTGAACATCTGTGCAAAGACATTTATTTGTACAGCAATACAAAAGATTTGCGCATTATTATTGTTGAATATTTGCTTATAATTTCAGATTTATTTATTGGAAATTACACGGGGGTACTGGGCTCGATTCCCGAGTCAAAAGTATTTATGGCTTTTCATCATCAGTCCATATATGTCCCACATTGGCACGGGACTCCTCTACCATTGAGACGTTTTAAGTCTTAGTCCATCATAGCCTAGTGCGGATTGGCGAACTACTTCTTCTTCATCAACCCACACGCCCATTGCTGGGCACGGGTCTCCTCTACCATTGAGAGGGTTTTAGGCCATAGTCCACCACGCTGGCCTAGTGCGGGTTGGCGGACTACACACCTAAGAAATTCCTAATAACTTTTAGGTGTGCAGGTTTCCTCACTTTGTTTTCTTTCACCGTTAAAGCAAGTGATAATAATTCATTGTGAATACGCACATAACTTGGAAAAGTCAAAATGTGCCTATGGTTTGAACGGGGGCCTAAACCTCGAGGCCGTTACAACTCTTGGACATATGCCTCTCCTATGTCACACTGGGCTCGATCTTCGGCCCTCATCCACCCGCTGCCACCTTGCGGATATCGTCACCCCACCTAGCCAGAGGGCGTCCTACACTACGTTTGCCGAGCCGCGGTCTCCACTAAAGATTATATCCTAGGTCTAAAATATAGTTTGTTTTATTGCAACAGTTTGTACTCCACTCCATAACACTGCAAATTAAGCCCTGAGTTTTGCTATTTTGTATAGTTATGGCATACAAGAGGTTAAATATTAATAATGTCTATTAAACAAGTTTGTTTATTATTTATTATTAAAAAAATGTGGTATTTCGTGTTGATGAGGAAGTCAAACAATAAAAAAAATGTAATTTAATTTTTCTATAATATATTTTTGGTGGCTGGCAGCGGTTGGATGAGGAGAGCCGAAGATCGAGCCCAGTGGCGTGCCATAGGAGAGGCCTATGTCCAGCAGTGGACGAATAAAGGCTGATGATGATGATGATGATATATTTTTAAAATAAATTTAGTATTTAGTATGTATGTAGTAGAAGCGTTTCTCGGCGTTTTTTCTTCAAAGCGAAAACATGTTCCGAAGCGGCAATAAAAAATATTTTTATATTGACGATTCAAGGGAACTTGTAAAAGTCTTTTCGAATAAAGATAATTTTGACTTTGTCTTTTTCTTAAATCAAGTTCACGTTTTTGTGCAAAATATAGGCCGAGTTATAGAAGAAGTATTCTACGTCAGTAAGTTTACAAATAAAATATTTGCATAAACTGTTTAAATTGGGTCTCGCGTGCGAAGTTTCAATAAGTGATGTTACCGTATCGAATTATAATTGTGAATTTTTCGACATTGATAAAATTACTATTTAAAGCAGTGTTGGCCTCGAGGTTTGGGCGCGCGGTTGAGAATCTAGGCTGTCGTGAGTTCAAACCCTAGGCAAACACCTCTGATTATCCAATTTAAAAAAATAGACTCATACAAAAATGTTTGGGCTCGTCCGGGATTTGAACCCGGGACCTCTCGCACCCTAAGCGAAAATCATACCCCTAGACCAACGAGCCAGTGACAGGCCTGCCAAAATTAACAAACCAGTTCAATATATCTTTTTAACCTATTTAAAAAAAAAACTTTTTTTCTTCATTTATTTATCACAAGTTTAACTAAAAAAACGAGGCTAAAAATAGTACGAAACAAGATTTTGAGGTCACTGGATTAATATGCCTTATTGAAAAACCAAGTTAATCGAGACGAAGACTCTCCAATTTAGTAAAGTCTTCGTTGCAGTGTGATAATAATGAATTACAATTATCAATAACCATTTTGCGGGTTTTGAGGGCTTTGGTCGGTAGAAATAAAAAAAATAATCAAATAAAAAAATATATATTATCTGAAATCAACAAAATATTAAGTGAACATTGCACTCTACCATGCATTGCAACGTTTCTTCGCTTTGTGACAAGCGCCCGAGTAGTTTGCAAGTTTAATTTGACGAAAATGTGAACTTAAAATTATCGAGCTTGCTTTTCGGGAGATTATTTGCTTTATCAGGAGTCGGGAGGACATATAAAAAACTCGGGAGAATCCCGCCAACCCCCTACTGTCTGGCAACCTTCTTAAAATTGAAGTTGTGATGACCTCGAGGTTTAAGGAAGCGGTCGAGAAATCGGCGATCGCGGATTCAATGCCTTCTGACTTTTCCAAGTTATGTGTGTATTTGAAATTATCCCGTACTTTAACGGTGAAGGAAAACATCGTGACGGGACCTGCACACCAAAGACTTCCAAAGTTGTTTGTCGAAAGTTATTACCGCGATTTTCACCAAATCGTTGGTCTACCTTATGGGCGGACGTCCAACGCTGCGCCTGCCCGTACGTGGCCTCCACTCGAGAACCTTTTTGCCCCAGAGAACGTCAGTTAAATGTTAAAGATATATCCTAGAACGGCTACAGTCTATTCAAATTCAAATTCCAGGAAAATGCAAGAATCAGTGTCGGTATTTCACAAAAAAGCGAAAAAAAAAGCGTCACACGTTAATTTTGCAATCTCTACTTAATATTTAATTGTTTAGTATCGGGTCAGGATAATATGCTTTATATGTTAAACCGCTTTTAAAAATTTAAAACCTTAGGATTATTATTCACAATTCCGGAAGGAAATCTGTGCTTTCGGACTTCTATATAAATAGTAATAAATAAATACACCCAACAGTCACATACATAGCTCTGACCCCGCACTAGGTTACAAGACCTGTGTGGTGGGTATCAGACACTACGAGAGACTATTTCAATCTCACAAACACCCAGACCCGAAACAAATATTTGTGGTTCACACAAACATTTGTCTCGGTGCGGGGATCAAACCCGCGGCCTCTCGTTTCGCAAGCTGGTGTCTAGCCAACTGCGCCACGGGGGCTGTCCCTGGGCACGGGGGCTGTCCCTGGGCACGAGGGCTGGGCTGTATATATATTCTATACGGACGGATTTCGGACAGTACGTCCACTTGTAGAGGAAGTCCGTGCCAAGCAGTGTGACGAATATGGGCTGATAATACTGATGATAAACAAGGTGTAAAAAGAGCAGTGATGGCCTCGAGGTTTGGGCGCGCGGTCGAGAATCTCGGCGGTCGCGGGTTCGAACCCCAGGCACACACCTCTGACTTTTCGAAGTTATGTGTGTATTCACATTGAATTATCACTTGCTTTAACGGTAAAGGAAAACATCGTGATGAAACCTGCACACCTAAAAGTTCTTAGGAATTTCTTAGGTGTGTAGTCCCCCAACCCGCACTAGGCCAGCGTGGTGGACTATGGCCTAAACACTCTCATTGGTAGAGGAGACCCGTGCTCAGCAGTGGGCGTATATGGGTTGATGAAGAAAGAAGAAGAAAGAAGAGAAAAAGACCGTGGTCGAATAATAAAACAGATAATGGTAATTACAAACACATTGCCGTTAAAAAATTCCAAAAATAAAATTGGCGTTTCCATACTCACCTTATGGTTAAAAAAACGTCAAAAATTTTGTTTTGGCCGCCATTTTTTTATCGTCGATGTGTTTGTTACTGTTACTATTGCCTGTCTTAGTTTTCAATAACGATGTTTTCATATGTATTATTTCTATAAAAAAATATATCAGTTTACTAGACTATTCCTAGAACATTACGATTATGCACAAAGCAATATCAATAACTGCACTGCGCGCGAACATGCAAAACAAATAGTAAAAATGTAACAATTATTTATATTAATAGAATCGGAATCAAACATAGCTGCACGTCACTACAAAAGGTAGAAATCAATAAATTAATGTCCGACATACAAATATAATCCTTTACATATATTTATTAAATATAAACAATTAAAGTTTGCACAGATGCAAAATATTATTTATTGCGATTTTTGTTTGTCTATGCTCGGGGGGTATATAAAGTCCCACTTTTCATGTCGAGATTACAGTCAACTTGTTTGGTCTATAGCGGGTCTTTGGATCCACGGGACCAAAATGCGTCTGGTGACATGTCTTTTGGTCCTCACGCTCAGTGTAAGTTTTTTTTATTTGGCTGTTTGTTTTCATTTCCTTTGCCATATTATTTAAAATCTCTTGTGTCCATTACTGGGAAAAGGAGGTTTAATAGGGATAAATTTGTTTTATCCTACCCTAACTT
Organism: Cephonodes hylas; assembly: GCA_030295005.1. NCBI lineage: Eukaryota > Metazoa > Arthropoda > Insecta > Lepidoptera > Sphingidae > Cephonodes > Cephonodes hylas. The sequence goes on along the minus strand of AP025388.1, from coordinate 3,020,436 downwards.
GTACAGTTTTTAAAACCATGTTCCTTCTTGCTTCTATATACCGTATATCGTTTACGTAAATTAGGATTTTAAATAGAATTAAGTCTTCCAGGCTAAGCTTGATTGATGAAAAAGTACCTAAATATTTGAAAGACCCTTGAAAAATTATTGAGTTAAAACCCTTAACCACCAAAATGATATTGGATTTCCCAATAGGAATTTCTTAGTAGCAGCAAAAGCCTCGCCCCATATTACGTGGGCGGTGGGACTTATATCTGGCTAAATGTGGGTGCAGAAGTGTACCTCTGTCTACCCCTTCGGGAAATACAGGCGTAAGGTTATGTCTGAAGGTTATTTTGGCGACTGTTGTATGAGTAGGGTTTTTCTCGATGTTGCTGGCTTATAGTAAAAAACACAAATGATATCTGGGTTAGACCTTATCCAATAATTAAAATCATAATAAGGGTTTTTAAAGGGAACCGATTAGCTTGAGATTTAATATTGAGGTGTATTATATTGACGATAAATATTAATACAATGATTTTTTTTACAGTTATTGAGTGTTCAAGGGGGTAAGTGTCTCATTTCCATTATCTTCTAATCCCTGTAAATCGAAAATTAAATTGTAGCAAGACTAATTTTTAATGCCTTAAAAACATCACTAACTTTCACTTCGAGATGTAAAAAACTTAACAAAATATCCGATCTTTCAAAATTTTCTTCATCAAAATCCTCATCCTCGATTTCCAGCTATAAATTAATATTAAATCCATTTCAGATTCTGAACCCTCCTACTACCCCGTTGAAATAGAAGACGACGGTGGATATTACCACTATGGAGAAGACGGGTCGATAATACGAGACCCTGACGATGACTACCACGCAGTTGTTAAGAAATCAGTCAGCAGCAATCAGTATGACCATTCCGAATCGAGCCAAAGCAGTAGTACAGTAGTTGTTGAAGATGGAGCCGTGTCGGGATCTGAACAAAGTTCCAGCCACGCTTCAGGGCACAGCAAAAACTACTATGCTTCTGATGATGTAGTATCAGGCGGATCCAGTGGCTACGATAGCTCCAATCAACAATACAGAAACTACTACCAAGACGATAAAAAAACTGCCATAAATTCTGGCAACAGCGGTCAGAATACTTACAACTATGACAATTACTACAAAGACAAGGATAAGAATATCATCAATTCTGGTAATGGAGGATCGGTTTACGGCCAACAGAACAGCTATTATGCTGATGATGATAAAGTTCTTTCTACTTCTTCAAGAGGATCGCAAAGCAGCGATCAGTCTAGCTCCTTATACCAGGATAAGGATATCACAGCTGCAAGAACTGGAGTTTCTAGCAGATCGCAACAGGAAGGCAGAGTGTCTTACGCAGACGAACATGGATCTTTCACACAGCAAAGTGAAAGCGAATCGGAATCGGGAAGCGAAACTAGTGTTATTACCAAAAACTACGCAGATGATAAATATGGTAATTATTCTCTCTGTGTGTATCTTTTAGGAAAAGGAGAGCAAATATTCAAAATATTCCCAAAAAATTAATGTTTTCTTGATAATGTCAAAGATACCCTCTGCATAAATCTTCTAGTAGATCCATGACTAGTAAAGTATGTAAGCTCGTTAGCATTATTTAGTCCTCCAAAACATATTAGGGTAAAAGATAAATCTAAAATCTACATCGGTAGTACAAAGAATTGTAGATGACAATGTTTTTTCAGAAGACGAAGACCTAGGCTTTGAAGTGATGTCTTTCGAGAGCTTCGAGAATGGAGAGCCGGTTATTAACTTGAGACTTAAGCAAGTCGGTAAGTTACAAACATTAAGTATCATAAGTTGCATCCTCTACCGTTGAAAGCATTAGTCCACTACGCTGGCCTAGTTTTTAATTTTAGCTGTGAATATATTATGTGTGCCTGGGGATTGAACCCGCGGCCGTAGATTCTTGAAAACACGACTAAATCTCAAGGCAATCACCACTTTTATTCCCTAAAGGCGAAGGAAAATATTCATAAAAATCCATTTTAACGAATTAAACATTTCGAATTGCTTTTCGTTAATAAATGGTTAAGCAAGGAATTTATCGTTATATATTCTATTATTTTAAGACGTGAAAATAGAAGTTTCCTTGAAACATGATCTTAAAAAAAATATTGGGAAGATATATAAGTAGCAATATTCTACCAGAATTTTAATACTATTATTATGGATAGTAAGCATAGCCTCTTCGATTTCATGTAAGCACTATGGACTATGGCCTAAACCCTCTTAATGGTAGAGGAGACCCGTGCTCAGCAGTGGGCGTATATGGGTTGATGAAGAAGAAGAATAATTTTTTATAGTGCCTATTACATAATAACATGAAACCATTTTACAGAACACCCACATGGAGGACACGGCTCAGGTGAATATTACTTTTTTTATATATTTCGTTCTCAGTAACTAACACCTATTTTCATATAACCTGAATGAATGCTGAAATGCACCTCTGACCTAAACTACATTAATTAATCGGCTTCATTATAAAAAAGGGGAGAGGCGCTGAGTTCTGAAATATACAAAGGTTTATTGAAAAATTGTATAGCCCATATTATATTATGTTTTTTCCAAATAAATATTTATTATTACTTTTCAATGTTAGTAAGACATGACTAACCTATCTATCCCATTTCAGGACCACATCACCACCCTGGACATTCCATACCTTTCTATGGCGGAGGCGATTACATTCCAATACTGCCTCCAAGACCACATCCACGACCGAAGCATCTGCCACATCCCATACCTCCAGGTAAATATGAGAAACGAAGATAGATAAATTAGATAAGGTATTTATAAAGGTAATGAGGATGAAAGGATAACAAAAAAAGAGTCTGAAGAGGTAATTTAAAAATCAAAAGGCGCCAGAAAGCAACGTAATTTTATTTAGATAAATTATTTTACAATGAGCATATCTTTTAAAGTTAGTGCGGCATTAAAATGTTAAACGTGTCTCCTTTTACATAAGTGAAACGGTCTACAAAAGTATTTATAATTTGCGTTCTAGAATCAAAGTAATTGAGGTGAAGATTTCTTCTTCATAATTTGCAGTATCGTTTCCATCTTGAATACCAACAAAATAGGCAATGTTTGTTAAATAATGTTTATTATTTCAGTCGTTACAAGTACATCAGGCAGTACTTCAACATCTGGCAGCACTACCTCGGGACCTGGAGGCACCACATCCACAACTGGCAGTACTTCGACTACTGGCGGAAGTACCTCTGGACCTAAAGGCACTACATCCACTACTGGCAGTACCTCAACTTCTGGAGGAACTACCTCTGGACCTGGAGGAAGTACATCTACTACTGGCAGTACTAGCACCACTGGCGGATCCACTACAGGACCCATAACTGGACCCAAACCTCGACCACGACCCAAACCAAGACCGCGTCCACGGCCCACTGTTAAACCGGTCCCAGCGCCTGGACCAATAACGACAACAACTGGAAGCACAAGTACCAGCGGTGGTACCACATCAGGACCTGGAGGCACTACATCTACGACTGGCAGCACTAGTACCACAGGTGGCAGTACTGGACCAAAAGGCACTACTACGACCGGCAGTACGTCAACCTCTGGCGGCACTACCTCTGGACCTGGAGGTACCACATCCACGACTGGTAGCACTAGTACAACTGGCGGCTCTACCGGACCAGTCAAACCTACTCCAGGACCAAAACCAAAACCAACACCAAAACCAAGTCCAACGAGTAGACCCAAACCACGACCAACAATTGGTCCCGTCACTTCAACAACTGGTAGCACTTCAACATCTGGCAGCACTACCTCTGGACCTGGAGGCACTACATCCACTACTGGCAGTACTTCAACTACCGGTGGAACTACCTCTGGACTTGGGGGTACCACAACTACTACTGGCAGTACTTCAACTTCTGGCGGCACTACGTCTGGACCTGGAGGCACTACATCCACGACTGGTAGCACTAGTACAACTGGCGGCTCTACCGGACCAGTAAAACCTACTCCGGGACCTAAACCAAAACCAAAACCGACACAAAATCCAACGAATAAACCCAAACCACGACCAACTATTGGTCCCGTCACTACGACAACAGGCAGTACTTCAACTTCTGGAGGAACTACTTCTGGACCTGGAGGCACTACATCCACTACTGGCAGCACTAGTACCACAGGTGGCAGCACTGGACCAAATGGCTCGACCACGACTGGCAGTACCTCAACTTCTGGAGGAACTACCTCCGGACCTGGAGGCACTACATCCACGACTGGTAGCACTAGTACAACTGGTGGCTCTACAGGACCAGTTAAACCTACTCCAGGACCAAAACCAAAACCAAAACCAAAACCAAGTCCAACGAGTAGACCCAAACCACGACCAACAATTGGTCCCGTCACTTCAACAACTGGTAGCACTTCAACATCTGGCAGCACTACCTCTGGACCTGGAGGCACTACATCCACTACTGGCAGTACTTCAACATCTGGCGGCACTACCTCTGGACCTGGAGGCACCACATCCACGACTGGAAGTACTTCAACATCTGGCGGCACTACCTCTGGTCCTGGAGGCACTACATCTACTACTGGCAGTACTTCAACATCGGGCGGAACTACTTCTGGACCTGGAGGCACTACATCCACGACTGGCAGTACTTCTACTTCTGGGGGAACTACTTCAGGACGTAGGGGCACCAAAACCACTACTATCTCTTCTACACAAGGCTCAGGTAAATTAAGCATAAGTCTTTTTAATTTTAAAAATTCTTCATCACTCCATATATGGCTCGTTGCTGGGCACAGGTCTCCCTTATGATTTATTCGGCTTTAAGGCCTTAGTCAACCACACTGACTTTGTACGGGTGGGTGGTCTACACCTAAGAAATTTCGAAGAACTTTTGGGTGTGTGATAGTTCAATGTAAATACACACATAACTTCGAAAAACTAGAGGTGTGTGCACGGTGGTTTGGACACGCAACCGCCGAGATTCTACTGCTTAGAAGCCACTGCTGCTTTTCCAAATTAATTTTTAGTTTTTTTTTTTAATTACTGTAAATGACAATGCTATATAACTCTATAGATGATTTCTTAACTAAGATATTCTTTACGCAGGAGTAACTACAGTAGTCACGACTACAAACGGGGAGACAGTGGTGACAACATACGACGACGACGTCTACTACGTTGTTGACGATGGTGACGTTGATGTTATTGACGACGACGATGATGATGATGATGATGATGGCGATGACGACGCCTACGACGTTATTGTCGACGATGATGGTGATGACGATGTTGACGATGACGACGATGATGACGACGACGAAGGCGAAGATGATGACGAACCCGTTGGGCCAAGTCCAAAACCGACTGGACCGAACACAACTGGCAGTACCTCAACTTCTGGAGGAACTACTTCTGGACCTGGAGGCACTACGTCCACGACTGGCAGCACTAGCACAACTGGCGGCTCTACCGGACCAGTTAAACCTACACCGGGACCAAAACCAAAACCAAAACCAAAGCCAACACCAAGTCCAACGAGTAAACCCAAACCACGACCAACTATTGGTCCCGTCACTACGACAACAGGCAGTACTTCAACATCTGGCGGCACTACCTCTGGACCTGGAGGTACTACATCCACTACTGGCAGTACTTCAACTTCTGGCGGCACTACCTCTGGACCTGGAGGCACTACATCCACTACTGGCAGTACCTCAACTTCTGGCGGCACTACCTCTGGACCTGGAGGCACTACATCCACTACTGGCAGTACCTCAACTTCTGGTGGAACTACCTCTGGACCTGGAGGTACCACATCCACTACTGGCAGCACAAGCACAACTGGCGGCTCTACTGGACCAGTTAAACCTACACCGGGACCAAAACCGAAACCAAAACCAAAGCCAACACCAAGTCCAACGGGTAAACCCAAACCACGACCAACTATTGGTCCCGTCACTACGACAACAGGCAGTACTTCAACATCTGGCGGCACTACCTCTGGACCTGGAGGTACTACATCCACTACTGGCAGTACTTCAACTTCTGGCGGCACTACCTCTGGACCTGGAGGCACTACATCCACTACTGGCAGTACCTCAACTTCTGGCGGCACTACCTCTGGACCTGGAGGCACTACATCCACTACTGGCAGTACCTCAACTTCTGGTGGAACTACCTCTGGACCTGGAGGTACCACATCCACTACTGGCAGCACAAGCACAACTGGCGGCTCTACTGGACCAGTTAAACCTACACCGGGACCAAAACCAAAACCAAAGCCAACACCAAGTCCAACGGGTAAACCCAAACCACGACCAACTATTGGTCCCGTCACTACGACAACAGGCAGTACTTCAACATCTGGCGGCACTACCTCTGGACCTGGAGGTACTACATCCACTACTGGCAGTACTTCAACTTCTGGCGGCACTACCTCTGGACCTGGAGGCACTACATCCACTACTGGCAGTACCTCAACTTCTGGCGGCACTACCTCTGGACCTGGAGGCACTACATCCACTACTGGCAGTACCTCAACTTCTGGTGGAACTACCTCTGGACCTGGAGGTACCACATCCACTACTGGCAGCACAAGCACAACTGGCGGCTCTACTGGACCAGTTAAACCTACACCGGGACCAAAACCAAAACCAAAACCAAAGCCAACACCAAGTCCAACGGGTAAACCCAAACCACGACCAACTATTGGTCCCGTCACTACGACAACAGGCAGTACTTCAACTTCTGGCGGCACTACCTCTGGACCTGGAGGCACTACATCCACTAGTGGCAGTACCTCAACTTCTGGCGGCACTACCTCTGGACCTGGAGGCACTACATCCACTACTGGCAGTACCTCAACTTCTGGTGGAACTACCTCTGGACCTGGAGGTACCACATCCACTACTGGCAGCACAAGCACAACTGGCGGCTCTACTGGACCAGTTAAACCTACACCGGGACCAAAACCAAAACCAAAACCAAAGCCAACACCAAGTCCAACGGGTAAACCCAAACCACGACCAACTATTGGTCCCGTCACTACGACAACAGGCAGTACTTCAACTTCTGGCGGCACTACCTCTGGACCTGGAGGCACTACATCCACTAGTGGCAGTACCTCAACTTCTGGCGGCACTACCTCTGGACCTGGAGGCACTACATCCACTACTGGCAGTACCTCAACTTCTGGTGGAACTACCTCTGGACCTGGAGGTACCACATCCACTACTGGCAGCACAAGCACAACTGGCGGCTCTACTGGACCAGTTAAACCTACACCGGGACCAAAACCAAAACCAAAACCAAAGCCAACACCAAGTCCAACGGGTAAACCCAAACCACGACCAAAAGGCAAAGGACCAGGTCACCACACCTATATTACATCAAGTACAAGCACTAGTGGAGGTTAGTACATTTGGTTACTTTTCTACGTCTACTATGTCAGCCTTTATAAGTCTCACAGCTTGGCATAGACGTTCTTTGCAACTGCAAGGGGTTAGGCTTAAGTCAACGTAACCTTTTGCGTATTCAATATTTGTATTCGATAGATACGTCCATTATTTGTACAGTAGAGCACGTAGAAACTTGGGACAAAACATTTTGTAACTCAAAGCACGGTAAAAATATTACATACAGTATTTTGACTCGGCCACATTTTGAGAACAAAGGCCTGCCGCCGCGCGGTCGTAAACATGCGATAGGGCTGCGCACCGCAACATTTTAAATAAATCTACCTCCTTTGACTTTCTATCTAAATAAATGAAATACTTTGTGAATGGAAGTGTGTTCAATAAAAATGCATGTTATTTTTTATTAGTGTATTTGGGTCAATCAACTTTTAAATGTACCATCAATGATAGATTTTATACATAATTTTTTTTTTCTTAAATTTGTATATTTTATACGTATTTGTTGTTGATAATTATTTATATTTAAGGAATTCAAATAGAGCAGAACAATTTATGGTAAATTTTACTCAAAAATTCACATGACTGTAATTAAGATAGTCCCTTGGACATTTAAAAATTCAGTCAAATTGTTAATTTACTTTTAAATATTAGAATCATATTTGAAAAACCTTACTGTTCTTTTAAAGTAAAAATGACGATAATGTGTCTTTAGGAGATAAGAAAAAAGTGGTTGTCCAGTGGACATTTACGTTTGTCCATAGGAAATACTCGGGTGTCCAAAGGGGATTCTATGATGAAAATCGCCTGTATTTCTTCTTTTATGTAATAAAAAAACGACTATTTGAAAATAATTATCAGTATTATAAGAGAAAATATTGAATAATTCAGACAACGATCTTGGATGTCCAGGGGACTGGTGGTGATATTTATTAGTCTTTCCGCTCCCTGGTAATAAATATTAATATTTTAAATTCGGTTTTACGCGCAGTTAAAAATATACATTAAATGGAATATATTCCACTTTAATTTACTATCATATATAAAATAATTACGTTTTTGTGCTGGTTGTCCAGTGGACACACAATAAAGCCACGCTCTTTTTCAAAATACACTCGGTCGTCTGGCGCCGCGGCAAAGATGAAATCAAAATCACGGCTGGATGAGTGTTGTCACGAAATAAATCGACTTGAGTTCCAAGCAGTAGTCACGCCATACATGTTTGAATTTTGGAACTTTTTTACCGTTGTCCGGTGGAAGTCAGTATAATAAAATTTAATAGGGACAAAAATAAACATGCAAAAAGGTCGTTGAAATTTTAAAGCAATCAAAAGCTATTTGCTAGCATCATAGTAGATATTGTAATAAATAATTATGTGCAAGTGTAATTGATTGCCATATATAATTTTTTTGAAAAAAATAATGTTTCATTGTACTAACCTACTGGGGGACAAATTTACATACTACTGACAGGACAGATAAAAGTTGATTGACCCATTTAATAAAATTGACATCAAGTCAAACATTTCAATAAATCACCGCTAGCCTCAAAAAGGTAATACCGATGGCTCCAATGAACACTCCTCTAACTCAAAATTTTGAAATTTTCGTTTTTTACTATTTAATAGTAAAGCAATTTACGTGGAAATTAATTGAAATTGTGAAAATTACGTACATGAAAATTAAGTGAAATTTGCTTTACTATTAAATAGTAAAGCAATTTACGTGAAAAACGAAAATTTCAAAATTTTGAGTTAGAGGAGTGTTCATTGGAGCCATCGAATTACCGTGCCGCAAGCGCGGTGAGTTCGGCGGCATTTATTAAAGGGACTTGGGTCGTCGGCGCTTGCCACGTAACACTACTAGAGTAGCAGACAAAATAATTTCAATCTTATGTCTATGTAAATAGAGTTGCAAAGTTTTTTGAATTTTTCGTTAACAAGTTCGTGTTTTAACAAATATATATTAGTACCGAGAAAAAAACGGCAAACATTACATATTTATTGTATGATTATTTAGAGGTATTTGTTGTTAAAGCGGCAACAGAAATACATTAATCGGAGATCATTTCAACTACATGTCTAGCTTATTTATTTTTCAAGGGGAGATCATCCTTTAAAAACACTTAAATTACTTACCTACTAATAAGTATAATCATTGTATAGTCTTACCTTTCGGAGTTTCCAGGTAATCTAAAAAAAGTTATATCTGGGTGCGTTATTGAAGAATTCATGCAACCATACACAGCACAATATATTCTTCTTGTCATATTTTTTTAAAAATCGCGCGGTTACTGCTAAAACGACACCGTCCGTTCGTCACTGCGGCACAGTCGCGACTGCCTGCATGCCGAGCGCGTGCCGAGATCGGGCGCGTAGGTATAACTCGATTTTGGCCCGTTTGTATGAAGATAAGCTACCGTATATATATTTTTACCGTGCTCAAAGTTACAATTAATAAATAAAAATTCAAATAAGCATACCCAACAGTATTGCACAAAGTTCTGGCTCCACACTAGGATAAAAGTCTTTTGGCGAGACTATCAGAAACTACGAGAGACTTTTCGGTATTATAGAAACCAAGAACCTAAACAGTTCTTTGTAGATCATATAAATATTTATCTTGGTATGGGTATAGAATCAGAGGCATTTTGTTGTACTAGTTGGTATCTAGCCAACTGGTCACAGGTCTGTAGAATGTTAAGAATGTAATGGAATATTTAGAAAGTCTTTTTGTAAAATGCAGGTCAATAATAACGCTCATTAAAAGGTACATAGTTTGCATCGATGAAGAAGTCTTTGCGCATTTCTTTTCACAAAATCTCATTAATCTCCAAGTCAGGTCTAATATCAACGTTTAAAAACCGGTAATAACTCTTATTTTCAAATAACTGCATCGCATATTTTCATTGTATTCATGGTGCAACATTAAATGTGTCACTAGGAAAACTTTCATACTATATAATTATAAATACACAATTACAAAATTGTTTTTATTTTTCTAGGCACTACAGTCGTCACAACATCCACTGATGATGAGACCGTAGTAATTACTTATGTTGACGATGATGTCATCGATGATGGTAGCATTTATGTATACGGTGATGATGATGACGATGACGATGATGACGATATCGATGAGGACGGTGACGACGATGACGATGATGAATACGACACCGGTGATGATGACGATGATATTAAAGATGGTGATGGCAAGAAACCTATTGGAGTCGGTCCAGGTACCGGATCAACAACTGGCAGTACAAGTACATCTGGAGGTTCAACTTCAGGACCAGGGGGTAGTACGTCCACGACTGGCAGCACTAGTACCACAGGTGGCAGCACTGGACCACATGGCACGACTACGACTGGTAGTACTTCAACCTCTGGTGGAACAACTTCAGGGCCTGGAGGCACTACGTCCACCACTGGTAGCACTAGCACAACTGGCGGCTCTACCGGACCAGTAAAACCTACTCCAGGACCAAAACCAAAACCAAAACCAAGTCCAACGAGTAAACCCAAACCACGACCTACTATTGGTCCCGTCACTACGACAACAGGCAGTACTTCAACATCTGGCGGCACTACTTCTGGACCTGGAGGTACTACATCCACTACTGGCAGTACCTCAACTTCGGGTGGAACTACCTCTGGACCTGGAGGCACTACATCCACTACTGGCAGTACTTCAACCTCTGGTGGAACAACTTCAGGGCCTGGAGGCACTACGTCCACGACTGGCAGCACTAGCACAACTGGCGGCTCTACCGGACCAGTAAAACCTACTCCAGGACCAAAACCAAAACCAAAACCAAGTCCAACGAGTAAACCCAAACCACGACCTACTATTGGTCCCGTCACTACGACAACAGGCAGTACTTCAACATCTGGCGGCACTACTTCTGGACCTGGAGGTACTACATCCACTACTGGCAGTACTTCAACATCTGGCGGCACTACCTCTGGGCCTGGAGGCACTACATCCACTACTGGCAGTACCTCAACTTCGGGTGGAACTACCTCTGGACCTGGAGGCACTACATCCACTACTGGCAGTACTTCAACCTCTGGTGGAACAACTTCAGGGCCTGGAGGCACTACGTCCACGACTGGCAGCACTAGCACAACTGGCGGCTCTACCGGACCAGTAAAACCTACTCCAGGACCAAAACCAAAACCAAAACCAACACCAAGTCCAACGATTAAACCCAAACCACGACCAACAATTGGCCCTGTCACTACGACAACAGGCAGTACTTCAACTTCTGGCGGAACAACATCAGGACCTGGAGGTACTACATCCACTACTGGCAGTACTTCAACATCTGGCGGTACTACCTCTGGGCCTGGAGGCACTACCTCCACTACGGGCAGTACTTCAACATCTGGCGGCACTACCTCTGGACCTGGAGGCACTACGTCCACGACTGGCAGCACTAGCACAACTGGCGGCTCTACCGGACCAGTAAAACCTACTCCAGGACCAAAACCAAAACCAAAACCAACACCAAGTCCAACGATTAAACCCACACCACGACCAACAATTGGCCCAGTCACTACGACAACAGGCAGTACTTCAACTTCTGGCGGAACAACATCAGGACCTGGAGGTACTACATCCACGACTGGCAGCACTAGTACTACAGGTGGCAGCACTGGACCAAATGGCACAACCACGACTGGCAGCACTTCCACTTCCGGTGGAACTACTTCAGGGCCTGGAGGTACTACATCGACGACTGGCAGCACGAGTACCACAGGGGGCAGCACTGGACCAAACGGCTCGACCACGACTGGCAGTACTTCAACCTCCGGAGGGACTACTTCAGGGCCTGGAGGTACTACATCAACTACTGGCAGCACAAGTACTACAGGATCTGGTACCGTGCACAAACCTAGACCAAAACATCATCGACGACACCGGCATAGACCACGACCAAAAATTGGCCCTGTCACTACGACAACAGGCAGTACTTCAACTTCTGGCGGAACAACATCAGGACCTGGAGGCACTACATCCACTACTGGCAGTACTTCAACATCTGGCGGCACTACTTCTGGACCTGGAGGTACTACATCCACTACTGGCAGTACTTCAACATCTGGCGGCACTACTTCTGGACCTGGAGGCACTACATCCACTACTGGCAGTACTTCAACATCTGGCGGCACTACCTCTGGACCTGGAGGCACTACGTCCACGACTGGCAGCACTAGCACAACTGGCGGCTCTACCGGACCAGTAAAACCTACTCCAGGACCAAAACCAAAACCAAAACCAACACCAAGCCCAACGAGTAAACCCAAACCACGACCAACAATTGGCCCTGTCACTACGACAACAGGCAGTACTTCAACATCTGGCGGCACTACCTCTGGGCCTGGAGGCACTACATCCACTACTGGCAGTACTTCAACATCTGGCGGCACTACCTCTGGACCTGGAGGCACTACCTCCACTACGGGCAGTACTTCAACATCTGGCGGCACTACCTCTGGACCTGGAGGCACTACCTCCACTACGGGCAGTACTTCAACATCTGGCGGCACTACCTCTGGACCTGGAGGCACTACCTCCACTACGGGCAGTACTTCAACATCTGGCGGCACTACCTCTGGGCCTGGAGGCACTACCTCCACTACGGGCAGTACTTCAACATCTGGCGGCACTACCTCTGGACCTGGAGGCACTACGTCCACGACTGGCAGCACTAGCACAACTGGCGGCTCTACCGGACCAGTAAAACCTACTCCAGGACCAAAACCAAAACCAACACCAAGCCCAACGAGTAAACCCAAACCACGACCAACAATTGGCCCTGTCACTACGACAACAGGCAGTACTTCAACATCTGGCGGCACTACCTCTGGGCCTGGAGGCACTACCTCCACTACGGGCAGTACTTCAACATCTGGCGGCACTACCTCTGGACCTGGAGGCACTACCTCCACTACGGGCAGTACTTCAACATCTGGCGGCACTACCTCTGGACCTGGAGGCACTACCTCCACTACGGGCAGTACTTCAACATCTGGCGGCACTACCTCTGGACCTGGAGGCACTACGTCCACGACTGGTAGCACTAGCACAACTGGCGGCTCTACCGGACCAGTAAAACCTACTCCAGGACCAAAACCAAAACCAAAACCAACACCAAGCCCAACGAGTAAACCCAAACCACGACCAACAATTGGCCCTGTCACTACGACAACAGGCAGTACTTCAACATCTGGTGGCACTACCTCTGGGCCTGGAGGCACTACATCCACTACTGGCAGTACTTCAACATCTGGCGGCACTACCTCTGGACCTGGAGGCACTACCTCCACTACGGGCAGTACTTCAACATCTGGCGGCACTACCTCTGGACCTGGAGGCACTACCTCCACTACGGGCAGTACTTCAACATCTGGCGGCACTACCTCTGGACCTGGAGGCACTACATCCACTACTGGCAGCACCTCAACATCTGGCGGTACTACTTCTGGACCTGGAGGAACCACATCCACGACTGGAAGCACTAGCACAATTGGCGGCTCTACCGGACCAGTAAAACCTACTCCAGGACCAAAACCAAAACCAAAACCAACACCAAGTCCAACGATTAAACCCAAACCACGACCAACAATTGGCCCTGTCACTACGACAACAGGCAGTACTTCAACTTCTGGCGGAACAACATCAGGACCTGGAGGTACTACATCCACGACTGGCAGCACTAGTACGACAGGTGGCAGCACTGGACCAAATGGCACAACCACGACTGGCAGCACTTCCACTTCCGGTGGAACTACTTCAGGGCCTGGAGGTACTACATCGACGACTGGCAGCACGAGTACCACAGGGGGCAGCACTGGATCAAATGGCACAACCACGACTGGCAGTACTTCAACCTCCGGAGGGACTACTTCAGGGCCTGGAGGTAGTACATCAACTACTGGCAGCACAAGTACTACAGGATCTGGTACCGTGCACAAACCTAGACCAAAACATCATCGACGACACCGGCATAGACCACGACCAAAAATTGGCCCTGTCACTACGACAACAGGCAGTACTTCAACATCTGGCGGCACTACCTCTGGACCTGGAGGCACTACCTCCACTACGGGCAGTACTTCAACATCTGGCGGCACTACCTCTGGACCTGGAGGCACTACCTCCACTACGGGCAGTACTTCAACATCTGGCGGCACTACCTCTGGGCCTGGAGGCACTACCTCCACTACGGGCAGTACTTCAACATCTGGCGGCACTACCTCTGGACCTGGAGGCACTACGTCCACGACTGGCAGCACTAGCACAACTGGCGGCTCTACCGGACCAGTAAAACCTACTCCAGGACCAAAACCAAAACCAACACCAAGCCCAACGAGTAAACCCAAACCACGACCAACAATTGGCCCTGTCACTACGACAACAGGCAGTACTTCAACATCTGGCGGCACTACCTCTGGGCCTGGAGGCACTACCTCCACTACGGGCAGTACTTCAACATCTGGCGGCACTACCTCTGGACCTGGAGGCACTACCTCCACTACGGGCAGTACTTCAACATCTGGCGGCACTACCTCTGGACCTGGAGGCACTACCTCCACTACGGGCAGTACTTCAACATCTGGCGGCACTACCTCTGGACCTGGAGGCACTACGTCCACGACTGGTAGCACTAGCACAACTGGCGGCTCTACCGGACCAGTAAAACCTACTCCAGGACCAAAACCAAAACCAAAACCAACACCAAGCCCAACGAGTAAACCCAAACCACGACCAACAATTGGCCCTGTCACTACGACAACAGGCAGTACTTCAACATCTGGTGGCACTACCTCTGGGCCTGGAGGCACTACATCCACTACTGGCAGTACTTCAACATCTGGCGGCACTACCTCTGGACCTGGAGGCACTACCTCCACTACGGGCAGTACTTCAACATCTGGCGGCACTACCTCTGGACCTGGAGGCACTACCTCCACTACGGGCAGTACTTCAACATCTGGCGGCACTACCTCTGGACCTGGAGGCACTACATCCACTACTGGCAGCACCTCAACATCTGGCGGTACTACTTCTGGACCTGGAGGAACCACATCCACGACTGGAAGCACTAGCACAATTGGCGGCTCTACCGGACCAGTAAAACCTACTCCAGGACCAAAACCAAAACCAAAACCAACACCAAGTCCAACGATTAAACCCAAACCACGACCAACAATTGGCCCTGTCACTACGACAACAGGCAGTACTTCAACTTCTGGCGGAACAACATCAGGACCTGGAGGTACTACATCCACGACTGGCAGCACTAGTACGACAGGTGGCAGCACTGGACCAAATGGCACAACCACGACTGGCAGCACTTCCACTTCCGGTGGAACTACTTCAGGGCCTGGAGGTACTACATCGACGACTGGCAGCACGAGTACCACAGGGGGCAGCACTGGATCAAATGGCACAACCACGACTGGCAGTACTTCAACCTCCGGAGGGACTACTTCAGGGCCTGGAGGTAGTACATCAACTACTGGCAGCACAAGTACTACAGGATCTGGTACCGTGCACAAACCTAGACCAAAACATCATCGACGACACCGGCATAGACCACGACCAAAAATTGGCCCTGTCACTACGACAACAGGCAGTACTTCAACTTCTGGAGGAACAACATCAGGACCTGGAGGTACTACATCCACTACTGGCAGCACTAGTACCACAGGTGGCAGCACTGGACCAAATGGTACGACCACGACTGGCAGTACCTCAACTTCAGGAGGAACTACCTCTGGACCTGGAGGCACTACGTCCACGACTGGTAGCACTAGCACAACTGGCGGCTCCACCGGACCAGTCAAACCTACTCCAGGACCAAAACCAAAACCAAAACCAACACCAAGTCCAACGATTAAGCCCAAACCACGACCAACAATTGGCCCTGTCACTACGACAACAGGCAGTACTTCAACATCTGGCGGAACAACATCAGGACCTGGAGGTACTACATCCACTACTGGCAGTACTTCAACATCTGGCGGTACTACCTCTGGACCTGGAGGCACTACATCCACTACTGGCAGTACCTCAACTTCTGGTGGAACTACCTCTGGACCTGGAGGTACTACATCCACTACTGGCAGTACTTCAACATCTGGCGGTACTACCTCTGGACCTGGAGGCACTACATCCACTACTGGCAGTACCTCAACTTCTGGTGGAACTACCTCTGGACCTGGAGGCACTACATCCACTACTGGCAGTACCTCAACTTCTGGTGGAACTACCTCTGGACCTGGAGGTACCACATCCACTACTGGCAGCACAAGCACAACTGGCGGCTCTACTGGACCAGTTAAACCTACACCGGGACCTAAACCAAAACCAAAACCAAAGCCAACACCAAGTCCAACGAGTAAACCCAAACCACGACCAACAATTGGCCCAGTCACTACGACAACAGGCAGTACTTCAACTTCTGGCGGCACTACCTCTGGGCCTGGAGGCACTACATCCACTACTGGCAGTACTTCAACATCTGGCGGCACTACTTCTGGACCTGGAGGCACTACATCCACTACTGGCAGTACTTCAACATCTGGCGGTACTACTTCTGGACCTGGAGGCACTACATCCACGACTGGTAGCACTAGCACAACTGGCGGCTCTACCGGACCAGTAAAACCTACTCCAGGACCAAAACCAAAACCAACACCAAGTCCAACGATTAAGCCCAAACCACGACCAAAAATTGGCCCTGTCACTACGACAACAGGCAGTACTTCAACTTCTGGAGGAACAACATCAGGACCTGGAGGTACTACATCCACTACTGGCAGCACTAGTACCACAGGTGGCAGCACTGGACCAAATGGTACGACCACGACTGGCAGTACCTCAACTTCAGGAGGAACTACCTCTGGACCTGGAGGCACTACGTCCACGACTGGTAGCACTAGCACAACTGGCGGCTCCACCGGACCAGTCAAACCTACTCCAGGACCAAAACCAAAACCAAAACCAACACCAAGTCCAACGATTAAGCCCAAACCACGACCAACAATTGGCCCTGTCACTACGACAACAGGCAGTACTTCAACTTCTGGCGGAACAACGTCAGGACCTGGAGGTACTACATCCACGACTGGCAGCACTAGCACCACAGGTGGCAGCACTGGACCAAATGGCACATCCACCACTGGCAGCACTTCCACTTCCGGTGGAACTACTTCAGGGCCTGGAGGTACTACATCGACTACTGGCAGCACTAGTACCACAGGTGGCAGCACTGGACCTAATGGCACATCCACGACTGGCAGCACTTCCACTTCCGGTGGAACTACTTCAGGGCCTGGAGGTACTACATCGACTACTGGCAGCACTAGTACCACAGGAGGCAGCACTGGACCAAATGGCACATCCACGACTGGCAGCACTTCTACATCTGGCGGTACTACAACGGGACATGTCACTAAGCCCCATCACAGGCATAGACATCGCCGTCCACATCACAGACCAAGACCACGACCGGTTCCAAAACCCGTGCACGACAGACATACAATTGTTACGAAAACAGACAGTAGTAAAACATCTACTATTGTATCAGGTAAATATAAAGTTCTAAAGATAACGTAGCTAATAGTATCTGAATAATATATGTACCTAGCAAGTTTATTAACGACTATGGTCATCACTTGACTGTGATTATGGCCTTAAAAAGAATATACAGTTAGACCAGGAAATCATCTTACTAAACATGGTAAGATTTAGATTACTGTGAACTTGATATTCACACTAAGACAATTTGTTTGAGTACTGTTTGACTTCTTCCGAAACAGGCAATTTCGATAATGGACCATTTTGACAATCGTATTCTAACTTCAGCGTTCATTGCTATGTAACCGAATAAGTTTAGCAATTTTCGGTGGTAGAATCTGAGACCTCTCGAATATAAGCGTTAATAACGTTGAGGAGGCAAAAATATGTTGTTTTTGTAATTCGTCTCTCTGCTAAACATGGTTTATTTACTATTGAGGGTTTTTAAATATGTTTCTCATAAAAAGAACGCCTGTCTTATTGGGCCCCACATTTGAACCAGATATTCGAACCATTAGAAACGATTAGAAAGTGCTGTTTTTTTAACAATTTAACATCCCGCTAGCCCCACACTCCGTCGTAAAAAGAAGGTAAATCATTCTAAATAAATGTTTGTTTATTATTTGCAGGAACCAGTTCCTCGAGCACGGTTTACTCGTACGAATCTGATACTGGATCTGACCAAGCACCTGGCACTACGACTGGTGGCACTTCCACTTCTGGCGGAACTACTTCCGGACCTGGAGGCACTACATCTACAACTGGCAGCACTAGTACCACAGGTGGCAGCACTGGACCAAATGGAACAACTACCACCGGTAGTACCTCAACTTCTGGCGGCACTACCTCTGGACCTGGAGGTACTACATCTACAACTGGCAGCACTAGTACCACAGGTGGCAGCACTGGACCAAATGGAACAACTACCACCGGTAGTACATCAACTTCAGGAGGAACTACCTCTGGACCTGGAGGCACTACATCTACAACTGGCAGCACTAGTACCTCAGGTGGCAGCACTGGACCAAATGGAACAACTACCACCGGTAGTACCTCAACTTCTGGCGGCACTACCTCTGGACCTGGAGGCACTACATCTACAACCGGCAGCACTAGTACCACAGGGGGCAGCACTGGACCAAACGGAACAACTACCACCGGTAGTACATCAACTTCAGGAGGAACTACCTCTGGACCTGGAGGCACTACATCCACGACTGGTAGCACTAGCACAACTGGCGGCTCTACTGGACCAGCTAAACCTACTCCAGGGCCAAAACCAAAACCTAAACCAACACCATATCCAACGCGTAGACCCAAGCCACGACCCACAGCTGGCCCGATCACTACTACAACGGGTAGTACCTCAACTTCTGGCGGAACCACATCCGGGCCTGGAGGCACTACATCCACTACTGGCAGCACTAGCACCACAGGTGGCAGTACTGGACCAAATGGCTCAACCACGACTGGTAGCACTTCTACCTCTGGTGGAACTACTTCAGGGCCTGGAGGCACCACATCCACTACAGGTAGCACAAGCACAACTGGTGGTAGCACCGGCGGACCAGTCACTGGACCTAAACCAAAACCGAGACCTCATCCAACACAACGACCTCGACCACGACCTACGTTGGGTCCAGTCACTACTACAACAGGTAGTACTTCCACTTCGGGCGGCACTACATCAGGACCTGGAGGCACTACATCCACTACTGGCAGTACTTCAACATCTGGCGGCACTACCTCTGGGCCTGGAGGCACTACGTCCACTACTAGCAGTACTTCAACATCTGGCGGAACTACCTCTGGACCTGGAGGCACTACATCCACTACTGGCAGTACTTCAACGTCTGGCGGCACTACCTCTGGACCTGGAGGCACTACATCCACTACTGGCAGTACTTCAACATCTGGCGGCACTACCTCTGGACCTGGAGGCACTACATCCACTACTGGCAGTACTTCAACATCTGGCGGCACTACCTCTGGACCTGGAGGCACTACATCCACTACTGGCAGTACTAGCACAACTGGCGGCTCTACCGGACCGGTAAAACCTACTCCAGGACCAAAACCAAAACCAAAACCAAAGCCAACACCAAGTCCAACGAGTAAACCCAAACCACGACCAACAATTGGCCCAGTCACTACGACAACAGGAAGCACTTCCACTTCCGGCGGAACAACCTCTGGACCTGGAGGCACTACATCCACGACTGGCAGCACTAGTACCACAGGTGGCAGTACTGGACCTAATGGAGCAACTACGACTGGCAGCACTTCAACATCTGGTGGCACTACCTCTGGACCTGGAGGCACTACATCTACCACTGGCAGCACTAGTACTGTAGGAGGTAGTGGCTCCCCATCTGGCACCACCAGTACAAGCGGCGGAACTACCAGTGGACCAGGTGGTACCACATCTACTACTGGAAGTACTACCACAGTTGGTCTCCCAGAGAAACCAGGCCATGGAAGACTCTGTGTGTGCTTCAGACGTATTGAAGACGTACCCGTCCAATATAGGAAACAATTGGGTTTTTAAAGTGAAAAATGAGTTTTTTAAAGTAAGTAGCAGATAAAAATTCTCCGATTCTTCGGAGTACAAAAAAAATTATGAAACATTTGTGAGTGAAGTTTTAAATTTATTGTATAGTATTTATAGTTTGTTTTGACTATTTATTGTGTATTTTGTGATATATTTATGAAAAAATATCTTTATTTAATCAAAAAATGCTAATGATAGTATTTATTTGGCTTTTTCCTAATGAATATTACACTAATTTGTTTGTAATGCCAATTTTATGACTAATAAAAATTATTTATGCATCTACTGTTTTATTCCAAATCCCTGGAAATCATCTACCTGCATATATTATTTGAAATATGTTGATATTGTACATTACTACTCAAGACATTACTACCAGATTTTCTATTATTACTTTTTTGAAAATTATTTTATATTTTATTATTGGCAATACTTCTATCCAGCTCAAAAGCTGGGCCTGCCTTAAAAAATTGAATAATAATATTTAAGTTTTAAAGAAATTTCATACATAATTGAAAATATACTGAACCACAATAAATAATAATAATTATAAAGTAGAAGTAATAAAAAAATAAATTTAACCATAATGGGCTTCTATAGAAGCAGGAATTCACTGGTCATTATCAAAAATATAGTAAAAGTTTACATAGAAAAAAATAAAGTTATGCTATAAATTGGCATGAATTAAAAATTCCTAATTACTAGTGAACAAGATATAAAATAGCATATTTATAAATAAGTATGCTTTAAAGATAGAAATATATATTTTTGATCAAATATAAGGACAAAATCTCATATTAATTTCAATTACTCGTGAATATGATTGTGAATTTAGGAAATATGGTTTTGTTGACAATATTATGTTTCTACATACAATATTTATGAAATATAGATCACAGATTATGTTTATTCAGCGTTGTAGCTAACATGACATAATAAAACTGATATGAGAATAATATTAGTTATTGCAATAGAGCAGCGACCCAAAGTAAGTCTTGGCCTCTGACAATAAGGTTCTCCACTTCGATTGGTCCCATGCCATCTCCCTCTAATCATTGACCTGGAGATCCTGCTAGTCCTTTTGGACCCTTCCAATGATACTTGGGTTGACTAAGTGGGCAAAGACTGTACATCCACTTTAATGCACAATCCTCATCCATTCTTTCCTGGTGTCTAAGCCAATGAAGTCTGGTAGGCTTTTTCTCGCCAATCATATTGGGTTTCTCAATAAACTCTTCAATTTTTCCTATTGGTTCAATTCACTAACTGCCATGTTCCATTTGTATATTATTTATTTATTTTGAGATTATACTAGTAAGCTATGGGTGGTACATAAAATAGGGAAAACTTGTATTTTGAGAATCAGTAGCATTCCAGGTTAATATTCAATTTTTCTTACCTAAATTTTAAATTACATAACTTAATGAAACATTAATTATAACATTATTGATTCTACATTATCATATAATCAATATTTTTCTAATTACAATATAAGATTTTAATTTTAAAAATAAATGTGTATGTAAGTAGCATACCTATAGTATAAATAATATTTCATACCAAAAGAAATAAAAGTATAGAATAAAACAAAAGAATTAAAACCCTTTTCAGGGTTTCATTGGAAGATAAGAAATTAATTTGGATTAATACTTTAATTAATTATAAATGTTATATATATTTTTATAATCATATCGGTTTAATCTTCAAAGTTTTATACTTACACACATACATTTTTCTTGAATATTATTAATAATTTTAACCCACTTTCAATAAGTACCACAATATTAGAGTCATATGTGTATCATATGTAGTATCTATATTATATTGCTAAGGTAAAAATGCATTAACATAAATAAATAACTTGAAGAACAGAAATAGTACCTACCATCTAACAGGGCATAGCATGTGGTTTTCATCTTTTATTATAGAAGAGACTAAATATGATGTTGTCATCGTCAACATCAGCCTCAAGACGTCCACTACTGGACATAAGTCTCCCCCAAAGACCTTCAGGCTGTTCTGTCGGAAGAAGCCTGCATCCAGCGGCTTCCCGCGGTTTTTGCCAAAACGTAACAAAAGAAAGTTTAAGTTTTTTAATGTTTAAATAAGTTGTTATATTCAACTAGAATTACAGTATTGAAGTAAAAAAAAATGGTTAATTTAATTATCTTGGAATATTTTCATGTACCGGTAGCATAATTTCGTAGGTACCTTCTTTTTCCAAGTTGGAGCTATTCAATAAAATTTTCTCGGAAACTCACTAATTTGCTTATTTTATACATTTCGTAACAGTTATCTTACGTGAATAGTTCATAATATGACTAGAAAATCGCAATATATCTTTTGAAATTAACTTTAAAAAGAGCTGAAAATAATACTTACAATTCCCGCCAAAATTAAATGCAATTTGAAAATGTCATTTTTTTTAAACAGCGAGGGCGTTAAATACATGCTGCCAGTTCGATTTTTATTATAAATCTGTATAAATTATTAATAGATATACTCTTAATAAATGTAGTAGAGAAGAAATAAATTTTATTTTTGCGTAATAATCATATTAATTACACAAAATATTGTTTTATTGATCTATAAATTTATGTTAAAGGAATACGTACTGAGTGATGCTGGCAAGGTAGGTACTAGGTAATAACGAAAGGATATTCAAATATTATTGTCTATGAATTCAATTTTTAAATTGCATTTAGGTAAAAATTAACTAATATGAATTTCGATACCTATAAAGAACATAAATAACACAGAAAAACATGTAATATTAGTTTACATTTTGCGCCATTTAATACGAAAAACATACATACATACATAAACTCACGCCTGTCTCCCGTTAGGGTAGGCAGAGACTATAGAGCGCCAAATGCCACGGTCCAAACACACCTCTTTCGCTTCCTCCACTGACATTATCCTCTTCATGCATGCACGTCGGTTTCGAGGATTCTTTATATTACCCTTTCTGAATAAATTACCTATGTGGTCTTTATAGGTGCACCTGGGCCGTCCTCGACCGACTTCACCACTCATTCCCGCACAGTAAATCTCTTTCGTAACTCTGGAACCATTCATCCTTTCAATGTGGCCAAACCATCTAAGCATCCTCTTTTCAATTTTGGTCACTACATCTACTTTCAATCCACATTTTTCCCTTATCACACTATTCCTCACTCTATCTACCAATTTCACTCCACAGATGCTTCTTAGCGCTCTCATCTCAACTGCATTAATTTTGCTTTCATGCCTCTGCTGCCATACCCAAGACTCACTTCCATACATTAGTGTTGGCACCAGGACTCCTTGGTGTATCGCTAATTTAGCGCGGTCCGATATGTTTTTGCTGGCCGCGATGGAGTACAAGGCACCATTAACACTTTTACCCAACTTTACCCTTCTTTCAATATCTCCTTCACACTTGCCATCCCTTGTAATTACAGAACCCAGATATACAAATTCATCCACTTGCTCCAGTTTTTCATCCCCTATCATTATGCTGCATTCGGTTCTGGGTTCACTCCTTTCTAAAATCATTACTTTCGTTTTTCCTACATTCACTTTCATACCTTTCCTTATAAATGCCGCATTCATAATATTCACCATTTGCTGTAACTAATACTCCTATGACGCAAGAAGGACTTGATCATCAGCGTATAAGAGACATTTAAACAGTGACTCATTCATCCTAATACCATAATTCGCTTCTTTCAAATCAGTCAAACAACTATCCATGAAGAGGTTAAACAACCACGGTGACGCCACACAGCCCTGTCTGACACCACGTTTGATGTCAAACCAGCTCGTGCAGGCACCATTTAGTCTAACACAGGCACTTGATTCCGTATACAACGACCTCAACGCCCGTATCAGACTGTCGTTCACCCCATACATAGACAGTATTGACCACAGTTCATCCCTCACGAATCAATATAAGAAATACGAAAAACTTTGTAAAAAATCTTGTAAGGGCTGAA
This sequence comes from Cephonodes hylas, assembly GCA_030295005.1. Taxonomy (NCBI): domain Eukaryota; kingdom Metazoa; phylum Arthropoda; class Insecta; order Lepidoptera; family Sphingidae; genus Cephonodes; species Cephonodes hylas. Next base: position 2,995,881 of record AP025388.1, on the reverse strand, counting down.
ACTGCGTTAAGCGGGCGCCCGCGACGGGTAACCGTCGCGCGTCTACTCGCGTGGACACGCGGGCGGGCTCCGTGGGAACGCGACAGTGCCCGTCGCGGGTACCCGTTGCGGAGACCGGATTTACGCAGTTTTAATAGTTCAATTTTTACGGTGTGCATGTACAGTCGTGTCGATGGAGAACTTAATATATTATTATACACAGTAAAATGACGACTAACAAAAAAGAAAAAACAGCTAGTAAGCCCGTTTATTGACTGAACAAGTCCCTGCGTGTTACCGTTGGCGGGCACCGCGCGTGCCCCCGCGACGGTTCCCGTGGCACGGAGGCGAGCCCCACCGCGCGGGTGCGGGGCGCGGCTCCTCGTGCCGGACGCCCGCGCGGATCCCCGCGACGGAGCACTTTTGTATGAAACCGCGCGCGGGCCCGCGTAACGCAGTTTCAGCCCTAATAGTCGCTAAATTTTCTTCTCTGTTTACGTATTCAAGACGAAGGCGTTTAATTAAAAACTATTTTGGTCACATTCGATTTGGTTTCCTTAAATGGAGCGCTTGATTGGTATAAATTGCTGTTTTATCCGTTACATTTGGGACGAGTAAGAAAACAGATTTTTTTATTTTCCTAGCTATGTATGTTTTATTCCTAGTATTGGCCAATTTTTAATAAACGCCTTGCTTCGTAAACCTGTGGCACAAAAATTGCCGGGTTTGTCTCTCAAAGTTTATTCATTTATTATTGTCATTATCATCATTAGCTCATATTCGTTCCACTGCCCGTCACGGCTTCCTATAAAAAAGGGAGGTTTAAGCCTTAGTCCACCACGCTGGCCTAGTGCGGGCTACACACCTAAGAAATTTGATATAAGATTTTGTCTGTTGATATAATAGAAGGTAAATCCTTCTAATCTTATTCCGTTTTTATTTAGTGTTGACGCTGTCACTCGCTAAATTCCCGCCATCTTGAAAATAAATAATTATACTTTCTAATCTTATTCAAAAAAAGCAGTGATAGCCTCGAGGTTTGGGCGCACGGTCGAGAATCTCGGCGGTCGCGGGTTTGAACCCCAAGCACACACCTCTGACTTTTCGAAGTTATGTGTGTATTCAAATTGAATTATCACTTGCTTTAACGGTGAACGAAAAAATCGTGATGAAACCTGCACACCTAAAAGTTCTTAGGAATTTCTTAGGTGTGTAGTCCGCCAACCCTTACTAGGCCAGCGTGGTGGACTATGGCCTAAAAACCCTCTCAATGGTAGAGGAGACCCGTGCCCAGCAGTGGGCGTATATGGGTTGAGGATGAATCTTATTCAGCTGTTGTGGATTTTTGACGCTGTCACTTGTTAAATTCCCGCCATCTTGAAAATAAATAACAATGCTTTTAATCTTATTCAGCTGTCGTGCATTTTTGACAACATTACTTGTAAAATTCCCGCCATCTTGTAAATAAATCATAATAATACATATCTATCCACCCACACAAGCTGCCTAATCATTGAAAACAATTTGTATCAAGATGTCGGACACTAACAAATAGAATCGTTAATCGTTGCCGCCTGCAGAAAAGATTTATATCACTTTGCCGCTAATACCCTACGATAGAGGAGGTTGGGGATGTTTTTATTTTATTTATTTATCCTAGTTTATATGTATTTACTTTAGTTGTTTTCGTTTCTTTGATTTCTTCTATACACTATATTCTACCCTATTCATTTTTCCTCTTTTACTATCCATCCTAAGGTTGCCTTTAAAATCGACCTATGCATCGAATAAAGTTATATGTGCTTTTGCACAACTTCTCTTTCTCAGCGATTTAAACTTAATTGGGCACAAAATTATCAGTAACATTTTATGTTCTTCAAACAACAACATAATTTATGATCATTATTACTTCACTAGTGCAATATATAAACAATTTTAACTCTTTTATAGACATAAAAAGTACTTTGGTGTTATAGTCATAAGTAACCTTATTCTATGCATAGGTCGAAATATTGCCTAGAGCGATAAGGCCGCCTCTTGTTTTATATCTTGTTAGTTAAGTATCGTCATTACTTTCAGTGTACATACATACAAGAAAGTTTTAAATAAATATTTATTTGAATATGGAGCGGGAATTGCCTACATTCCATTGGTCCTATGTATATTCCAATAGGTCCCTAGATGATTTCAAAACACAATTCGTGTCGGTAGGTGGCGCTGCTATCGGCATTTCGTTTAAAGCTTTTCCGGGCATTCGTCTGCCGGGACAGCTAGTTAGATTACATAGGGTGTATTCAGACCGTGATCGGAAACGGAGGCAGGTAATAGAACAAACATATTGGCGTTAAAAAAATCTCGTGGAAAAAAATACACATTTTTTGACGTTTTCCATACAAACGTTAAAAAAATATTGTTTGTCGGTTTTTTTTTAACGCTAATGGATTTGTTTTACCGTAACTATTACCCGCCTTAGTTTCCGATGACAGTCTGAATACACCCTGTATAGACTTCACCTTATGTAGAATTTGCATACACGAGTTTATGCTCTAGAGACATCCTTTAATTACTTAAGTGCTGATATTTATGAGGGTTCATCGTTTCATCTACACGTGGCGCAGATTCTAAACATTAGCTTGCGAAATGAGAGGCCGCTGGTTCCCCGCACCGAGACTGTTTGTGTCATCCACTAATAATTTTGGTTGTTTGTGAGAGAAAAGTCTCTCGTAGTTTCTGATAGGGCATAGGGCTTGTATATTAGTGTGGAGTCAGAACTATGTGTCTGTTAAGTGTATTTATTTATTAAGTAGAAGAGAATTTTTTTTTTTGATGATAGTTTTTAAAGACCTTGTCGTTATAACCATTCGAAACTGAATTAATTGTTTTAACCTTATCGATTTTATTAAGTTTTAAGCCGTTATAAAACCTACATACAGAACCATTAATATAATTTATTTATGTTCATCATCATCATCATTAGCCAATTACGGTCCACTGCTGGTCATAGGCCTTCCCCAATCACCTCATCTTTAAGGCTTACAAGAATGATAAGATATATTACAAGTAGGTATACGAAATAGGAAAATACATTTTGTATCACCTTTGTTGTATAATTTCAAATTATAAAAAATTAAAAAAATAACTCTGCTCTGCTTATAATAATTTCCCCTTTGAATAATATAAATCGTTTAGTTAGCTATTAATGCAACAATTTCATTCACCGTTATTACAAAATGCCGTTTTAATAAAATTTTCATCGACTCCGCAAGTATTTCGCTAACAGATATATTTGACTTACATATTAATAAAATATTGTAAACCGCCATCATAACATCTACAATATAAACCAAAATTACTCAACAACTCTTAAATTTAAACAACCAATTTTTCCATGACAAAAAAACCCGCGAATTTTCCTAACCTCAAACTATTTTCGCGCGCGTCCATCCTACTGTATCTCCCCTCATTACTATTCAGTACAAACAACCCCATGTATAAAAGGCTCGGTAGGCACATCCCTTGCATCAGAACATCGTCTGACTCCAAAGAAAAATGTCTTTCCATCACATAACTGTTGAATTAGTCGTCCTTTGCTTATTCAGCTATGTCTTAGCTGGTAGCAATGAATTGAAGGTATGTATGCGTTTCCTTTGCTTTAAAAATTGTAAAATTAAAAAATAACAAAAAATAGTCTTTTGACTAAGGTTTTGTGACAAACAGCCATATTTATTTAAAAATATGAAATTATTAAAATAAATAGAAATATTTTTTTAACTGATGTTTGTGACAAATAGCCATTAGATAATTTAATAAAAGTAAAGCTTATAAAAATTGATTTACTTAGTTTATTAATGTAGATCCTTTTTGTAACTTGGAGTTTCTAATTGAACCAAAAAATTAAATATATAATTAGCTCATTATATTTTACACCAAGCATTACATAAGATATATAAAATTAACTGACGTTTCTACAATAATTATAATGGAGAATTAAATAACTTTATATTTGGACATAACATTGACAATTAAAACCAAAACACATTAATTGCAATATTATATTTCTTTTTTAGACTTAGGTTTTTTATGACTTTTTTAAATATTCAGACGAAAAATTTTAAGAAGATTTTATAAACAGGCACAATATTTTAATCGCCTATTTTGTCAAACAAACTTAAAAGTTATTTGTTGTTTTATGATATTATAACCCAAAGGAAGCAGTGATGGCCTCGAGGTATGGGCGCACGGTCGAGAATCTCGACGGTCGTGGGTTCGAACCCCAGGCACACCTCTGACTTTTCGAAGTTATGTGTGTATTCACATTGAATTATCACTTGTTTTAACGGTGAAGGAAAACATCGTGATAAAACCTGCACACCTAAGAGTTCTTAGAAATTTCTTAGGTGTGTAGTCCGCCAACCCGCACTAGGCCCGCGTGGCGGACTATGGCCTAAACCCTCTCAATGGTAGAGGAGACCCGTGCTCAGCAGTGGGCGTATAGGGGTTGATGAAGAAGAAGAAGAAGAACCCAAAGCAATAAACATATCTTTACGGGGTGTATTTAGACTATGATCGGGAACTAAGAATGGTAATAGCTACGGTTTAAAAAAACCCTACAAAAAATTAAAATTTTTACGCTTTCCATACAATCCGCATACATTTAATATCGATGACTGTCTGGAAAGCGTGAAAATGTTTATTTTAGGTCAGAATTTTTTTAATGGGTTTGATTTTTTCTGTATTGAACATAATGGAACAAAAGCGGTCGCCTTTGCCGAAAAATGGTTAAAAGAGATTATTATTAATCTGTACTAGCTTTTGCCCGCGACTCCGTCCGCATAGACTACAGGGTTGAGTTCAGATAGAAAATAACTTATAGTTAGTTTGATTCCTAAAAATGACGAACTCCCATACAAACTTTCAACCCTTATTTCACCCCCTCACTGGTCGAAATTTCAAAAACAATGTCTCATTATTTCTTATCAAGTGCTTAAATATAAAGTTTCATGGTTTTATCTTTTAAAATTAAGAAATCCCATACAAACTTTCAACCCCTATTTCAACCTCTTTATCCCTTTTTTCGCAAAAAAAGGTAGCCTATGTCCTTTCTAAGGGTCTAAAAATAGTATGTGCCAAATTTCATAAAAATCGATTGAGAGGTTTAAGCGGGAAAGCGTAACAGACAGACAGACAGAATTACTTTTTCATATAGAAATACTAGCTTTTGCCCGCGACTCTGTCCGCATAGACTCTAGGGTATGCAGAAAGATTTTTGCATTTATAATATGTTTATCCCACGGGAATACATTTTCCAGGATAAAATTATCCCATGTTAATTCTGTGAGCTCTACCTCTCTCTATACCAAATTTCATTCAAATTGCTTTGGTAGATCCAAAAATACTGATTCACACGGGAATACTACATTTTCCGGAATAGAAAGTATCCTATGTTTTATCCTGATGTATAAGCTATATTACTGTAAAGTTTCGTTAAAATCCATTCAGTAGTTTTTACGTGAAAGCGTAACAGACAGACAGACAGAGTTACTTTCGCATTTATAATATTAGTATGGAATTATCTTCTGCTTGCAGGATGAAAGCGATAGAAGTGGCCACAGCGACAAAGGAGCGTACAGTGATAGAGGGGCGCTGTGGTTCGGCCCAAGGCTTGGCAAACGATCACTGAAATTATCAAGCGAAGATGACAGGTGAATATTTCATAACATTTAACTACAAAATGAGATACATCATCATCGAACGAGCGGCCGCTGATTCGATCCCCGCACCGAGACAAATGTTTGTGTGATCCACAAATATTTGTTTCGGGTCTGGGTGTTTGTGAGACCGAAAAGTCTCTCGTAGTTTCTGATACCCACGACACAAGACTCGTATCTTAGTGTGGGGTCAGGACAGTGTATGTGACTGTTGGGTGTATTTATTTATCAGCATGCCTCGGTCGTATTCCCAAACAAATACAATTTAGGGACCTTTAAGAAGAGAGCCTATATTTTCCTCAAAGCCGGCAACACATTCCTCTGGTATTGTGGGTGTTCCTGGGAGGTGCTGACCACTTAACATCAGGTGGCTCACTAGCTTGTTCCATAAAAAAAATGTACAAACATTCTTTTAGCCACTCTTTTCCTAAATATCTTTACGTAATTTCATCTATTTATATAAAAACGTTATAACGTATAACGCTTAAAGCTTTAATTTATACAAACTAAATAAAAATCTCAGCAGTGATGGCCTCGAGGTTTAGGCGCGCGGTCGAGAATCTCGGCGGTCGCGGGTTCGAACCCCAGCCACACACCTATGACTTTTCGAAGTTATGTGTGTATTCAATTGAATTATCACTTGCTTTAACGGTGAAGGAAAACATCGTGATGAAACCTGCACACCTAAAAAGTTCTTAGAAATTTCTTAGGTGTGTAGTCCGCCAACCCACACTAGGCCAGCGTGCTGGACTATGGCCTAAACTCTCTCAATGGTAGAGGAGACCCGTGCTCAGCAGTGGGCGTATATGGGTTGATGAAGAAGAAGAAGAAATAAAAATCTAAACATCTATTGCCACCTCTACTGCTACACACAGGCCTCTCCTATGTCACACTGGGCTCGATCTTCGGCCCTCATCCAACCGCTGCCACCTTGCGGATATCGTCACCTCACCTAGCCAGAGGGCGTCCTACATTATGTTCAGCCGTGGTTTCCACTCCACAACACGTTTCCTCCAACGGTCATCAGCTCTGCGACAGATGTGACCTGCCCAATGCCAGTTCAGCTCGCTAATCCTTTGGGCTATGTGGATAACATCGGTTCTCGGTTGGATGGCATCATTTCTGATTCTATCCTTGAAAAAGAGAAAAGAAAAAAGTTTTATTATTGGCCATAATAAAAACAAATGCAAAACAAACAGCAAATGAAATTTACACAGCCAACAAAACAATAATGCCTTCAATTCGGCTGTATACTGCAATTCCGCTTGCACGGTATTGCAGCACTGGTTTACAATGAAGGGACCTTCAGAAACTGTTCAATTTACACTTCCTTGTGTGGTAAATTAGTCTTACTATTACGTCTTCTTCTGAAAAGGCTTTTAAAAAGTGTATTTTATTACAGACAAGCATTCTTCAGGCTTTTGGAAGCTGCGGACACACTCAAATTCTATTACGATCAACTTCCGTATTATGAGAGACAAATAGAAGAACCTACTAAAGGTAATACTGGTCTTTACATCATCATCATCATCATCATCAGCCCAAAAACGTCCTACTGCTTTGCGTCGTAAGAGCTTTTAAGTATGCAGGTATCCGCGCGATGTTTTCCTTCACCGTTAAAGCACGTGATAGATAGTGGTGAAGGAAAACATAGTGATAAAACCTGCACACTCAAAAGCTCTTAGGAATTTTTATTGTAGTCCGCCAACCTGCACTAGTCCAGTGTGGTGGACTAAGGCCTACATACCCTCTCAATGGTAGAGGGAGCCCGTGCCCAGCAGCAAATGGGTTAGTGACGAAAAACATTATTACAAGAAGTGCCTGCCCGTGTTCATTCATTCTATTATCCTTTTCCTTCATCATAACACGCGATCAAACTTTCTAAAGTGAATTTTTCAGTGACGAAAAAGGTTATCTTTACGCCCAAGCTGGGAAGGAGTGTGGACAGTTATCAAGACAAGCAGTTTTATGACAACGTAGAATTTACCCCACGACTGGGCAGGCGGCTCTCTGAAGATATGCCGGTTACCCCACCAGATCAGGAAATGTAAGTATTTCAAGTCATGTGCGTATGAGTCATAAATTAGATTTAGTTCACTTTATCATGGAGATAAAAATATTAACAGGCTCTAGTTGTTGCTGTTGGCTATATAATAATCCTCCCAACCGATTTTCGGCCAAGGCGACCGCTTCTGTTCCATTATGTAAATCGAATTGGAGTCATAAAACGGAAGCGGTCAGATGGGTAGAAGATATTATAGTGCTCAGGCGTACCCGCAAACGCAAGAGCACTCCCTCGACTGCCCTGTAGCTAGGGGGCGTAAGAATCCCACCACGGTCTTCCCTGCCTGTCGTAAGAGGCGACTAATAGGGACCCTTGGGGCCGCTTGATGAAAGTGACCCTGAGGCGGGTGGCAGCACGGTGGCCTGTGTCTATCGCGGGCGCCCAGTCATAATCAAGGCGCCCATACAAAGCTTGTGGGGGTGCAGCTGCGCCCCTTATCACACCGAGACGGCCGGGACGCTTTTCGTCTCGGAAGCGCACTGGGTGGCTGCGGTTTAATGATGGGAAACTTATCGCTCACAGACCGTGGTCACCCTCCTTGGCGCGAAGGAGGCCACCGAGGGGTTTTAGTCGGTACGCCGGTGATGGTTAGGGAAAGCTTAGGGACACAGCCCGGCAATAACATCTGCGCGGACCTCACCGCGCGCCGGGCTTGACCGGTGACCCCGACATACGCTTCCTGCTTCTCTCTCCAGAGGGGGGCGGGAGGTAGAGCCATAAGGAGGCTTTCCCCTAAAAAAAAAAAAGCATTCCCTCGTCCGAGCCCTCTTGATCCGATGGAGCGGAGAGCCGCTACGACCGGAGAGAGAACAGAATCCAGATGCATCACTTTGGCTATATACCAGCTTGTGAAAGCTGCGGGCTCGATGCTTGCAAAGACAAAGACACAGGACTTGTAGCCTAGTGTGGGGTCAGAGAGTACATATGTCACTGTTGGGTGTATTTATTTATTATTATTTATTTACACCCATAATTGTGTACTAGCTGTGTCCTAAACACTTTGTTTCATATTTTTTTAAGCCTCCTTTCTTTTCGTAGTAGATTTTGCAATATCCTGTTAATCTAAAACCGGTTATAGACCTAATTCGTTTATGTTTTTTAAAGTATTTTTCTAAATTTCAGCTACCACCAAGACCCTGAACAGATTGATACCCGCACAAGATATTTCTCTCCCAGATTGGGCCGTACAATGAATTTCTCTCCAAGGCTAGGAAGAGAACTGAACTACGGTAATATACATCAAATTATATTATACTAGCTTTTGCCCGCGATTCCGTCCGCGTAGACTCTAGGGTTAAGTGCAGAGAGATTTTTGCATTTATAACATGTTTATCCCACGGGAATACATTTTTCAGGATAAAATTATCCCATGTTAATTCTGTGAGCCCTACCTACCTCTATACCAAAAATCATTTAAATCGATTTGGTATTTTTTTTTTTTTTTTTATTTGCCTTAGCAGGCAGACGAGCTGACGGCCCGCCTGATGGTAAGCGGTCACCGTCGCTCATGGACTTGGCAATGCCAGGGGCACAGCCACGCCGCTGCCTACCGTGAGGAAAATGCTCTTTTTAAGCCTCGTTTGAAGAAGGCCATGTCATAGCGCTCGGGGAACAGCGAGGCAGGGAGTTCATTCCAGAGCTTGCACGTGCGTGGTAAAAATGACCTCTGGAAACGCACCGTACGCGTACGGTACGTCTCCAGGTGATATGGATGAACTCTACTGCGGTGACGGGTGGTGCGATGGAAGAATGGCGATGCCGGAACCAACCCAAACAGTTCCTCGGAGCATTCCCCATGGAACAGCCGGTAGAACACACAAAGAGACCCAAAGTCCCTCCGCAGTCCTAACGGCTGTAGATTCTCCGTGAGATCGGGATCATCGACGATGCGAACGGCCCGTCGCTGTAAGGAGTCAAGTGGGTCGAGTTGGTATTTTGGGGCACCTGCCCAGAGATGCCCATTCAGGTAGATCCAGAAATACCCATTCCCACGGGAATACTTCATTTTCCGGGATAAAAACTATCCCATGTTAATTCTGTGAGCTCTACCTCTCTCTATACCAAATTTCATTCAAATCACTTTGGTAGATTCAGAAATACCCATTCCCACGGGAATACTACATTTTCCGGGATAAAAAGTATCCTATGTGTTATTCTGATGTATAAGCTATATTGTGGTAAAGTTTCATTCAAATCCATTCAGTATTTTTTACGTGAAAGAGTAACAAACATCCATACATCCATACTTACAAACTTTCGCCTTTATAATAATAGTAGGATACATTTAGACAGACGTAGTGTGAACTTTTCGAAGTTATGTGTTTATTCACTTTGAATTATCACTTGCTTTAACGGTGAAGGAAAAAATCGTGATAAAACTTGCACACCTAAAAGTTCTTAGGAATTTCTTAGGTGTGTAGTCCGCCCACCCGCACTAGGCCAGCGTGGTGGACTATGGCCTAAACCCTCTCAATGATAGACAATACTCGGGCCCAGCAGTGTGACGAATATGGGTTGATGATGATAATGATGAGACGTAGTGTGGAACGTCCTGCAGTACGATGGTCCGACGACTTAAGAAAGGTATCGGGCGTTCGATGTATGAGGGCTGCTCAACACCGGGATGGTTAGCGCTCGCTTGGGGAGGCCTACGTTCAGCAGTGGACGGCGATAGGCTGACTATATAAAATTGATCAAATTATCAAAGACGTTTTTTATATATGTATCACCCAATGGATGTTAGAGAATGCCTACCAACGGCGGTACTTCCATAGAAGTCCAATAGCGTTAATTTTGTAATGTCCAGTTTATAGTTTATTGTGGGTTCAGGATATTCTCATTTATACAGGGTGTATTTAGTCCGTGATCGAAAACTGAGGCAGGTAATACCGATAGTGATTACAAACCCCCTGGCATTAAAGAAAATCCCGACAAAAAATATATTTTTTTAGGTTTTCCATACAAACCACATACTTTTAACACCGATGGTTGTATGGAAAACGTCATTTTTTATTTTTAATCGGGATTTTTAATATCACCACTGGGTTTATGATCACCCTCGCTATTACCTGCCTCAGTTTTCGATCACGGTCTAAATACAAGGTATGTCAAACTGCTTTTGTTAAAAAAAAATCATTTAAAGACTAACCTAAACCCTTTCAACTTATAGAGTAACAAGTAAGTAACAACTGTTTGTTTTCCAACTCCTCCTTTACATTGCTTTTCTGATGAACTTCGTTGCGGGATTGTGACAATTTAGGTCCCCTTAAATTCGCTGAGCTTCATTGCTCGGCGTCAATACTGTGCGTGCTGTTGATCCTGGAGTACAGGAGTTACAGTGGCGGGGGTGTGGTGGAATAGGGATAAAAAGTTATAGAGTAGGCCGGTGCCCGGCGGTGGGTACTATACGACCTGAGAATAATTTTCTATTTATTGTTTTAGATCTCCCCGCAAATGTGCGAGTGGCCCGAAGTGCCAACAAAACCTCAGTGAACTAAATACTAAGCTGTTATAACGCTGCGTGAATTTACAATGTTTTGGACGAAATGTTATTCTATATTTAAGGATGTATAATAAACTATTGTGATTTCAATCTGTTTGTTTTCATCATCATCAGCCAAAGGACGTCCACTGCTGGATATAGGCCTCCCCCAGAGACTTCCAAAGTGTTCTAATGGAAGCGGCCTGCATCCAGCGGCTTTCCGCGATTTTAACCAAATTTTATGTTTGTTTTATATCTAATTTTGTATTAAAAATACATATTATAAATTGTAGAGGAGGCCCATGCCCGGCAGAGGGACGTACGTGGGCTGATAATAATAATGCTCATAATTTAACCATACTTAAATGACATGTTTTAATTATTATGCCAAAACCGTAAATATATCACAATATATCAAACCATATGCTTCAAATATGTAGATTAAAATGAAATTCCTTAAAAAGAATGCGCTCTATTTTCCAACCTCATTTCAAAAACCTATAAACAAAAACGTATAAAAATTATATTACTCCACATAAAATGCTCTTGATTTCGGTTTTTCTAATATGTAAGTACGATTCTTTGCTATTTTTTACACGATTTAAAAACAAATAAACCAAAAGACATCCATATATTGCTTTTGAATAGATACTGGCCTTTAATATTTGGCGCCAAAATGGCTTAAATGTCAAAATTTTAATTCAACCTTAAAAAACTGTAATAATTTTCATGCATGTTATGTTTTTATTTCCTTCCAAAATCTGTAATTCTATTGCGATTCACATTTACGACTATCAATCAATGATTTCTATATTCAATGGAGTTTTTAGCCCCAATTGTAAATAGGTAATGCATTTCATAAAAATAAACACCTTCTTTTAGGCCTCATCAACCTATTAACAAACCAAACCAATGGATACGTCCTTTTCGCTGCAAACCTAGAGGATTTCCGAAGCATAGCCAAGAAATTCATACCCGAAAAACTGGCTGACCAACTTGCTGAAATGGCCTCAGAATCCTCTATGAAATTCAATCAGAAAGCCGTAGATAAGGACGAAGAATACGATAATGGTGAGAGCGAAAGAGAAGACGCTACTACAAGATCTTACATAGAAAAATCAAAAGAAAATACTAAGAAACGCTATGAAATTCAACCAAAATCGAAGCAAAATAATATCCCTAAAGTTAATATAGATGAATTAGTAGAGAAAGTAAGAGAAAGACTTTTTAAAGGCGGTAATAAGAAACGAAAAGCTATTACTGAAGCTAAACGACAGAAATATACTGATGAAGACGTAACATATACCACAGAATCACCTAATTATGATTATTTTGGAAAAACAGACAGTCAGAATACTTACGAAACAGTTAGTGAGGGACCAAAGCCTGAATACTATGACGAAGAAACAACAAAAAGTCAGAAATTACAAAGGATTAAACCTTATAAGAATAAAGAGCAAAGACAACAAATAGAACAGAAAGACTATGAAAGCGCAACGCAGAGTGATGTAGAAGCGAATCCTACAACTAAAGACGGTAGAATATTCCAAGGAGTTGATCTACGAAATACAAACGATAGTTATGAAGATTACGTCACTCCATCTAAAGATCAGATTTTCGAAAGCGGTGAAACGAAAAGTGATCAAAAAGTGATTGCATTACGTCAAGAATCTGTAACTGAGAAGCAGGAGTATAAGAGACCTCATGATGAAGACTATAATGATATGAAAGCAAGAACTGAAAGTCTAGTTTACGATGATAAGGAAGTTCGCCAAATCAAGACAACAGATATCTTTGTACGCAGTAAAAAGACTACGAAAAATAGAAATGCTAAAGGTAAAGGAACAATGATTCCTACAAGAGAATATTATAAAATGAGCTCGCCTGATTATTATAAGAAGTTGCCTGTTATAGCAGAGAAGTATAATTTTGACGAGCCCATACCGGAAAGGGATAGGGAACCGGAAAATTTAAAACCCATAGGCAACCCTCCTGCTAGGATTAATAAAAAAATTAAAGTGTAGATTTTTGTTTTGACTTTTTCTCTTTATCGCTTTGATTTTTGATTTATTTATATTATCTGTTAAAAATGGTTATTTTATTTCTTCTTCTTCTTCATCAACCCATATACGCCCACATCTGAGCACGGGTCTCCTCTACGATTGAGATGGTCTAGGCCATAGTCCACCACGCTGACCTAGTGCGGGTTGGCGGACTACACACCTAAGAAATTCCGAAGAACTTTTAGGTGTGCAGGTTTCATCACGATGTTTTCCTACACCGTTAAAGCAAGTGATAATTTAATTTGAATACACACATAACTTCGAAAAGTCAGAGGTGTGTGCCTAGGGTTCGAACCCGCGACCGCCGAGATTCTCGACCACGCGCCTAAACCTCGAGGCCATCACTATTTCATTTCATATCGTTTAATTTAAACAGAAGACAAATATACCGTTTTTTTGGATTTAAACGGAACTATTAATTTCACTAGCAGAGTAGGTTTTTATTTTAAAACACCATCAAATTGATGTCCAAGGCCAATGCATTACCGTCTTTATATAAGGGCAGTAAATTAGCATAGTAAAAAAAAAGTTTTTATAATTCGCTTTCTTTACTTTCTGAAGATGGTCTTAAATTCATTTGTTCTAGGAGTCCCAGCATAATTGAGGCCTATAAAATCAAAACCAGCTAAACGCCAGTTGGAATCAAAGACAGTTAAATACAAATTTATTCAGTCTGTACTCAAATATTGTGGTATTTTTATAATTTAAAATTCTGATTTTTAGTGGTATTCACATTCTTTATAAATCTCTTTTAAAATATAAAATATCATAGCCACCTAAACAAAGTTATCGATTTTTGTAGATTACTGAATATTTGACTCACTTGGATTTAGCTGCCTTTGATTTTATAGGCCTCAATTAAAGACGAACTTAATCAAAGGCTTAGGATCTTGAAAACCGGCAAGTTTTAAAATTCTAATTATATAGGTTAGTTAGTTAAATCCTTTAAAATGTTTCATTGCCGAAATAATTAAGCCTTGAGTAAAGCAATATTATTTTTTCGTTATCAAATTTTATAGTTATTTTTATGACACACAATCAAAAGCAATTTCGGAATTGGAACGTAAAATATTTTTACGGGCATAAATGTGTCAACCATATTTAATTTTCAAAATGGCGTCATATTTTTATTTATTCCTTTTTATATCATTATCTACAGCGTCAGTACCTATTGTGATCAAAGTACCACACCAAGTTGACAATTTAAATCCAATTAATCAGTATATCCGTACGAATAGAGGGTTACAGCCGTTATCTATGCAAAATTTAATGGGATATACGGAGATCCCGCCAAAATTTACAATGAGACAAGGATTGCAGATACAAATAGAAGGAGATAGAAATAAAAATAGCGATACAATTTTTAGCGGCAGTTTTAATGCGTTTTCTGGAAGAAGGAGAAGGATTTAATATGTTTATAATAAATTATGGTATACTTTTAATCAATTTTTATAAAAAATATTATATTATATTAAATTTTTATAATAAATATTTTTAAAAAAAATATGGGGTTTAATTTAAGACATAATATATTTAAACGTTTGCAAAATTAATTTATAAAGCTTGCTATTTCTCGGCACTGGCGATTCGAAACATGAATGAATTCTCAAATACCTTGCGAGAGTAAAAATTAAATCCAAAAACACAATTTAGTGGCCAGTCGAATACGTTAAAATGTATTTTAATTCGTTAGAATTTGGTATCCGCATTGTAATAAAATAATAAAGATTTAGATAAGTACATAACATGAAAGTCCTTACTCCTTAGCCACTTCATAAAAAATATACCAGCTCAAAAGCTCGTTCTAAATTCAAAATAAAACCATAGACAATATAATTAATTTATTATCTATGGATCTCGGCACTCGTCTCCGTCGTCGTAAAAGCATTTTTTCTTCCTAGTTGTTGTGTAGTGAGGGGTTGGTACTGATGTCTTCGTTGAGCCTGGAATGTATTAAAATTGTTATATTTACGGTTATACCTCTAATATTATTCTGGTCCCCTAGTACATTGATAGATATATCGCACTAGTAATACAATAGTGCTGTAACTCAAAAAAGACGATTTTTCAGAATCAACGAAAAACGAATTTGTCGTTTCCTGTAATAGGAATAAATATAATGAATGTTTTATGAGTTTTTGGAATTTAAAAATATTCATAATAATAGAGAACTAAAGATGACAAAATATTATCACTACATAGTATAAAACAAAGTCGCTTTCTCTGTCCCTATGTCTATTTGTATGCTTAAATCTTTGAAACTACGCAACGGATTTTGATGCGGTTTTTTTAATAGATAGAGTGATTGAAGAGGAAGGTTTATATGGATGATAACATCCATTAAATATCAGCATTGCACCCGTGCGAAGCCGGGGCGGGTCGCTATTAGTTTATAAATGTCTGTCTTCATTTAATTAGAATATAGTAATTTATAATGAAATTAATGACGCGTCAAAATATTTCTTCTTTCTGAAGTATTAAACAGATTTGAACTCAATTTTTTTTATTGTAGTGCCCTAAAAAATAATGCTTCTTTATGGTACATCAAAAAAACCCAAAGCAATTTTTTTTTTTTTACATACGATTTTTAATCAGCATAAAACAGGATACTCTTGTTTCTTTGTTTTTTTCTAACCCCAAATAATAATGTTAAAGCTTTAATTCTTTACTTAACAAAAGCAATTTGCCATATTAATGAGAATATCCTGAGCCCACAATAAACTGTAAACTAGACATTACACAATTAACGTGTAAGGTGCCCCATACACCTTCAATAATATTGCACAATATTCTGATTGTATAATATTATTGAACGTGTAGGGATAATATTGAAGCATTGCGCCGTGATTGAACAAAAGATTGAGGGAGCTTAATTTTTATTGAACAATATTTTTATTGCGCTGTGTAGGCTTAATATTGCGCAATATATTTCTTTTTTTTTCTTTTCAACAAAATCACCAGCGTGGCTGCCGCCAAAACTACGTCGTCAGACATGTTGCTCGCACGAAAATATTGATGAGACTGGTTAGTCAATTTTATTGACAGTAGGTATTTATTGAACGTCTGGAGTCAAAGGGGGTGTTCAATATTATTGAACAATAAAAAGATTGTGCAATATTATTGTAGGTGTATGGGGCGCCTATCGCTTTTTGGCTTCTATAGAAGTACCGATATTTATATAGATACAATACCTTCATATCCTGTGATTTCGACACAGGGCGGCCTAAAGATCCTTGCTTGTTTCAACAAATTGGTTGTGTTAGTAATATCCAAACTCCAGGAGTGGAAAATTGCCTTCAAAGTGTGTTTCAGCCCTCTAAAACTGTGCGTTTTGCTTCCTAGAAGTTAAAGACAAGGTTTTAAATAGTGTAATATTGGATACATAGTGTATACAGAACGTGATCGGAAACTTAGGAAGGTATTAACCAAGGTCATCAGAAACCCCCTGGCGATAAGAAAATCCCGACAAAAAATACAATTATTTACGATTTCCTTAGAACTATAAGTGTAAAATGTTCTTGGTTGTTAGGAAAACGTCAAAATTTGTATTTTTTGTCGAGATTTTCTTTGATGCCAACGGGTTTGTGATCACCACAGCTACTACCTTAATTTCCGATCACGGTCTGAATACACTCCGCATATGATGCTAATGGTAGACATGGATCGCGGTTTATCATTCTAAGGTTCGATCCTATACAGTAGTGACTTTTAAAAGTTATGTGTATCTATACAATTAATTTACAATTATTTTACAAGCAGTGATGGCCTCGAGGTTTAGGCACGCGGTCGAGAATTTCGGCGGTCGCGGGTTCGAACCCCAGTCACACACCTCTGACTTTTCGAAGTTATGTGTGTAATTTACAAAGAATTATCACTTGCTTTAACGGTGAAGGAAAACATCGTGATGAAACCTGCACACCTAAGAGTTCTTAGGAATTTCTTAGGTGTGTAGTCCGCCAACCCGCACTAGGCCAGCGTGGTGGACTATGGCCTAAACCCTCTCAATGGTAGAGGAGACCCATGCTCAGCAGTGGGCGTATATGGGTTGATGATGATGATACAATTAATTATAACCTACTTTAACAGTAAAAAAATATGGTGATGAATAACATACAACTCAAAATATTAGCTTTACGATGAAATATGTTTTCTTTAACAGTCCAGTGTGATTATTTTTATTTATACAGCTGTTTCGATACTTAAGCATTCGATATTAATTTTTACATATGTGATTAAATGCTTGTTAATTGATTACACTTATGAAAGAATACTTAAATCCTGGATCTTTCATTTTGTCATTCACTACGCTTAATGGACCCAGGATAATAAATAAATACACCCAACAGTCACATACACAGTCCTGACCCCACACTAAGATACGATTTCGTTGTGGATATAAGAATCTACTGCAAAAAATAATATATTTTATGTGTGTATTTAACAGTGAAATAAAACATCGTGAGGAAGTCTGCACACCTAAAAGTTCTTAAGAATTTCTTGGTAGTCCGCCAACCCGCACTAGGCGAGCGTAGACTAAGGCCAAAACCCTTATAGAGAAGGCCTATGTTTAGCGGTGGGATGTACATTGGATGATGATGATATGATGATCCTTCCTCGGTTGCCTGTAAGAGATCGCCTTGCGCGATAAGGCCGCCCTTTGTACTTTCTCTTTGTTTGTTCTTAAGTTAAATTTAAGTTATATGTGTACAATAAAGTTTAAATAAATAAATAAATGATATCAGCTCCAACCTAGGTCAAGAATATATTCCATCACACGAACCATATTTTTCTGGGTTAAAAGGTTACATTTTAAGGTACCGTCTATATCTGCTACCTTTATCTAAACGCAACAAACAATTTACTCTAAATTGACAAAGCAATTGGTTCTCGTTTTTGGCATTACCTTTAGTTAAGTATAAAAGACAGGCCGCTTCCAATAGAGCGCTTTGGAAGTCTCTGGGGGAGGCCTATGTCCAGCAGTGGACGTCCTTTGGCTGAAGATGATGAGATGAAGTATAAAAGAAGTAGGTTTGGTATCATTTGCTAAGTTACTTAATTTAGTATATATTAATACCATAAAGAGAAAAGATATGCATTATTATAACAAGTAAATGTAAAAAATACTTGAAGAATTTTTATTATTTTTAGTCCTTAAACGCCCTTTACAACTGAGAGGGTTATAATAGAATTCTTCTTCTTCTTCATCAACCCATATACGCCCACTGCTGAGCACGGGTCTCCTCTACCATTGAGAGGGTTTAGGCCATAGTCCGCCACGCTGGCCTAGTGCGGGTTGGCGGGTTACACACCTAAGAAATTCCTAAGAACTCTTAGGTGTGCAGGTTTCATCACGATGTTTTCCTTCACCGTGAAAGCAAGTGATAATTCAATGTGAATACACACATAACTTCGAAAAGTCAGAGGTGTGTGCCTGGGGTTCGAACCCGCGACCGCCGAGATTCTCGACCGCGCGCCCAAACCCCGAGGCCATCACTGCTCATATTAGAATTACTTACCCTTAATAAGGTTTTTGAAAAAATATTTCACAGCAGTGACATCCCATTGAAACAAACGAATTTGTAAGTTACTTATTTGGTACATGATCGAGTAAATGTCGTCTTTGCTCAAACCAGTTACTGGCATCGTCAGAAGTTGAACTAATCTGGAATATATTCACGATACCAAATTATTACATTTCTATACTCATTACCACTATGGATGCCTTATCCATTGATCTACTCAGTCATGGAATAGGGCTACGAGAACGCGACCGCGGCCCCCCGAACTGTTGCAGTCTCCTACTTACCTTACCATCAGGCCAAATTATTATCCTTAATTGCAATATTCTGTACCCAAACACACGCTATCCCTACCCCATTCCTAAAACAATGAAAGTTCCAAGGAGAGTTGGCGTCAGGCAGGCGGCCGGCCGTAAAACATCTGCCAAAACTCTTATGCAGCATGTTTTGTCCTTCCTTCCTATGTGGAAGGACAAAACATGCTGCGCCGAGCCCAAATAAGAATTGGGAGCAGGGCAGGAGCATGATGACTCATTACCATAGAAGCAGAAATGCGAATGTTACTATGGATGTAAAATAAAAGATTGCAAAAGAATAAAATGAAAGTTCCGCTGTCGATTAATCTTTACCTTATAACTACAGCCTCCCTTACTGTAACTTTCTTAATCTGGCTTATATCATTCTTCTGTCCCGTCAAGAAAGGTGTTATTAGATCGTGACAGTGCGTCCATTTTGTAGGAGTTTCCATCATATCAGTATTGTAAGTTTGTCTACGGTAAAATATGTCTGTTGCTTTCGACGTTTTCTTTTTGGTAGTCTTCTTGGATTTTTTTAATGCCTTCTTCATCTCCCGGAGCGGAGCTTTGATAAAAAAAACGAGTGTGCTTCAAAAAATAAGACTGAAATAAACCTTACAAATACGCCCAAAATTATTCCAATTTTTATCTGTCTGACTGACAGATAGCTGATTTAATTAGGAGATACATTATATAGATAGAGACTAGGACCACAGAACAGTTGAATAAGACTAGAAGAATGTTCACATGCCGAGCGTGCCGAACCTACAACTACACTGTCATATGTTTGACACACACGCTTCTTAGTAATTCATTGCGTGTAATATCGACACTTAAATGTATGACACTGCCATTCGTTTCAAGCCTGTTTGAAATATATATTATAATCGTTGGTGGAGTGATGGCAGCAGAATGAACAGGTGACCGACAAGCGGCGACACTCGTCCCCAAAAAATACTGTCTGTCTCCCTTCTAATCTTATTTAGGTATCATTAATTAAATTTTTAATCCTACCTTTCTCCTCTTTTTCCGTAGTCGTCTTCAATTCTCTCAGTTTATACTTGTTTTTCTTTTTCCTCTCGTCATCATTGGATATCGGTGTGATGGGCCGACTATCCATTTCAACATACTCGTGGTCAGTAAAATCGTCGACTATTGGAGTGAAAAAATTCTGACTCGCTTGAATTTCTTTCGCAATTTGATTTTTTAATAGTTCCACTCGCTCATGCACCCCTAGTGTTATGTCAGTGGATCTTAAGCAGCCATCGTGGATTACTGCAATTAAATACAGTCACATTTTTATGGGAAAGAAGGCACACGAGCTAGTGAGCCACCTCATTTTAAGTGGTCAACACCGTCTCTGAACACATCTGAATCATCGGTGTGTTGCCGGCCTTTGAGGAAAATAATATAGGCTCTTTTCTTGAAGGTCCTTTATTCATAGGACATACATACAGTTCTGATCCCACACTATGATCAAGTTCTATGTCGTGTGTGAGAAATTATAATATGCAGAGTATACTCAGACCGTGATCGGAAACTAATGCAGGTAATAACTAGAGATGTTCCGGATATGATATTTCGGATCCGGATACAGATACGGATATAGGAATAAAATTATATCGGTTTCGGATTCGGTTACGGATATGAAATTATTTCGGATTATCCGTAAGTTTCGGATAGTTTCGGTTACGGATATTAGATTGAAGTAAATTATAAACACAAAGGCGCGCGAATGCTTTGGAAGTTGAAATTGCCATTGCGCAAAATAAAGGCTCCGAAGTATTCGATAAGCCACACACCTCCTGTTGTCACCTGACGAAACTCAGAACACAACAAGGCACCACCGTCACCTCAGTCCCAGAAATTCTCGGAGAGGTCGAAAAGTATTACGGAAACTTATATGCTCAAAGAGCAGTTCCGCCTGTGGCCTGCAACGTGGATGATCCGCGAGCCAGACTGACCCGCCACTACTCAGGCGAGCTTCCGACATCGAATTGGGTGAGATTAGAATGGCCCTCGGTCAACTTCACAACAACAAGGCTCCGGAAGATGACGGAGTAACCACTGAGCTTCTCAAGGCAGGAGGTACTCCTGTCTTGAGAGAACTGGTCAAGCTTTTCAACTCCGTCATCCCAACTGGCACAACACCTGAGGCATGGAGCAAGAGTGTGGTGGTTTTGTTCTTCAAAAAAGGAGACAAAGCCTTATTGAAGAACTACCGCCCCATCTCACTCTTGAGCCATGTCTATAAGTTGTTCCCGAGGGTCATTTCGAATCGTCTCGCCCGAAAATTCGATGAATTCCAACCACCGGAGCAGGCTGGGTTTCGGAGGGGCTTTAGCACCATAGACCACATACACACACTAAGGCAAATAATAAAGAAGACTGAGGAGTATAACCATTCCTTATGCCTCGCGTATGTGGACTACGAGAAAGCTTTTGACTCCGTCGAGACCTGGGCTGTTCTGGAGTCCATGCAGAGATGCCAGATTGACTACCGCTACATCCAGGTGATGAGAAGCCTATACGGAGCCGCTACGATTGCCGTCCAAGTACAAGAACATAGTACTAAGCCAATCCAATTGCGGCGAGGGGTAAGACAGGGAGACGTCATTTCTCCGAAACTGTTTACCAACGCATTGGAGGACGCTTTTAAGACACTCGACTGGAAAGGACGGGGCATCAGCATTAACGGCCAGTGCATCTCTCATCTGCGATTCGCGGCGGAGTCTCTGCAGGACTTGAAGGAAATGCTTAACAGCCTAGACCGATCTTCAAGGCAAATAGGACTCGGGATGAACATGGACAAAACAAAGATCATGTACAATCGTCATGTACTCCCGAGACTGGTTGTCGTAGGAGATGCCACTCTCGAAGTTGTCCAAGAATACATCTACCTTGGCCAAACAATTCAACTGGGCAGGCACAACTTCGAGCAGGAGGCAGACTGAAGAATACGTCTAGGCTGGGCGGCATTCGGGAAGCTGCGTCATATTTTCAAGTCGTGGATCCCTCAGTGCCTGAAGACGAAAGTCTTCAATCAGTGCGTCCTACCCGTAATGACATACGGAGTCGAAACGTGGACATTCACCAAAGGTCTGGTCCACAAATTCAAGGTCGCCCAGCGTGCTATGGAGCGGGCAATGCTTGGAGTTTTTCTGGTGGATAGAATTCGTAATGAAGTCATCCCCCAGAGAACCGGAGTCACCGACATTGCCCGCAAGATAAGCACGCTAAAGTGGAAGTGGGCTGGCCATGTCTGCCGACGTTCGGACAGCCGGTGGAGCAGACAAGTATTGCATTATTTACATTTTGCTTATTCTCATTTATTTGATTTAAAAAATGTCCAAATGAAACTTGACTTTGATCGCATAATATCACAAGACTTCAGGCTAATTTTAAGCTAAGTATAAACTTTAAAATAAAACACTAACTAGATATGTTGTTTATGACAAGAAATAACAAACAAACTGCAAGATTCACGTGGCGCGCGAGCGGTGAAACAAAAACCTGTCGAAACGTGTCGTTTTATTTAGACTCCGCCCCTATCCGGAACTATCCGAAATTTTAAATCGGATACGGATACAGTTACGGATATTTTTTTATTTCGGTAATCCGATTGTTTCGGTTACGGTTACGGAGCTCCATAACATCCCTGGTAATAACTATGGTAAATACCAACCCATTGGCGTTAAAAAAAAATCAACAATTTTTTTTTTACTTTTTATACTGAAGTGGCAGTGGGCGGGTCACATCTGTCGCAGAACTGATGGCCGTTGGGGGAAACGTGTTCTGGAGTGGAGACCACGGCTTAACATAGTGTAGGCCCTCTGGCTAGGTGGGGTGACGATATTCGCAAGGTAGCAGCGGTTGGATGAGGAGGGCCGAAGATCGAGCCCAGTGGCGTGCCATGAGAGAGGCCTATGTCCAACAGTGGACATGAAAGGCTGTTGATGATGATGATGATACAACCACCGGTATTAAATGTATGGAAAGCGTCAATTTTTTGAAAGCCAAGAGGTTTTTGATCACCATAGTCATTACCTACTTTAGTTTCCGATCAAGGTCGAAATCTGTACATTGTTTTGAGCCTGGAGGGAAGTGGACAACTCTTTATTTTCCAATTTTTTTTTATATTGTCTTTCTGATGAATTTTGTTGCGGGATTATGACAATTTAGGTTCCTTTAGATCAGTGTTTCCCAAAGTGGGCGATAACGCCCCCTTGTGGGCGCTGGAGGTCTCAGGGGGGGCGGTAAGAGACCCAGAAAGAAAACGGGGGCGTTGTGTAGAGCCTACAGGCCTGGGGGGTGATTTGTAATTTTATTTAGCTAGGAGCGACAAAAATCGGTAGATACGCGCCCAAAATCGGTATTAGATCGCAATGTACATGACCATACTATGGTAATAGTGGTGAAAAGTGGCCACTACTGTCCAGAGTGGCAGTAGTGGCTCTTGTGTTTTTTTTTAGGATTACAGTTAAATAAATAATTTCTTTTATTTTCATTTGTGGTTTCGCGCGTTTTAATGGAGGCGCTAAAAAATGTTTTATTCTCAAAGTGGGCAGTAGACAAAATAAGTTTGGGTACCACTGCTTTAGATTGTCTGAGCTCCATCGCTCGGCGTCAATTCTGTGCGTAGGGATAAAAGTTCTGACCCCACATTAAGGTCAAGTCATGTATCATCATCGTTAGCCCATCCACGTCCCACCGCTCGGCACGGGCTTCCTCTACCATTACTTTTTTTCTTTCTTCTTTATCAACCCATATACGCCCACTGCTGAGCACGGGTCTCCTCTACCATTGAGAGGGTTTAGGCCATAGTCCACCACGCTGGCCTAGTGCGGGTTGGCGGACATCTAAGAAATTCCTAAGAACTCTTAAGTGTGCAGGTTTTATCACGATGTTTTCCTTCACCGTTAAAGCAAGTGATAATTCAATTTGAATACACACATAACTTCGAAAAGTCAGAGGTGTGTGCCTGAGGTTCGAACCCGCGACCGCCGAGATTCTCGACCGCGCGTCTAAACCTCGAGGCCATCACTGCTTGAGAGCTTTATTGCTCGGCGTCAATTCTGTGCGTAGGGATAAAATTTCTGACCCCACATTAAGATTAAGTCATGTATCATCATCGTTAGCCCATCCACGTCCCACCGCTCGGTACGGGCCTCCACTACCATTACTTAGACTTTAAAAAAATAGACTAGTTTTAAAAAATAGTATAAAAAAGTGTTAAAAAATGACAATTCAAAACAACTTGTAAAAGTCTTTTTGAATAAAAAAGATTTGACTTTGACTTTGTCTTCGACAGCCCCGTGGCGCAGTTGGCTAGACACCAGCTTGCGAAACGAGTGGCCGCGGGTTCGATCCCCGCACCGAGACAAATGTTTGTGTGATCCACAAATATTTGTTTCGGGTCTGGGTGTTTGTGAGACCGAAAAGTCTCTCGTAGTTTCTGATACCCACGACACAAGACTCGTATCTTAGTGTGGGGTCAGGACTATATATGTGACTGTTGGGTGTATTTATTTATTTATTTGTCTATCACGCTCGCCTAATGCCGTTTACTACAGACCTGAGAAATCCCTAAGAGCTTTTATGTATGCAGGTTTCACGATGTTTTCCTTCACCGTTAAGCAAGTGATAATTCATTATGAATACACACATAACTATGAAAAGTCAGAGGTGTGTGCTTGGGGTTCGACCCTGCGATCAATTTAAATATTAATTTAGTGTTTATAACTCACCAATAAGAAATATTATTACAGATAAATTCATTATTTTCACATCAAATCACAAAATTTAAAAAACCTAAAATAAAATTTCAAGAACGCGACATAATTTTAAAAAATATATGCGTAAAGAATTTTAGGTTTTCAATTGTTTATAAATAAGAAGTAATGAAAAGTATTAAGTTTATTCAAGCATTTTTAAACAATTTCTTCTTTTAGTTTAACCCTCAGACATCGTGCAGTATAGTTCTCGTCAAAGTAACAAGAATTTAACTTGAAAATGTCCATAATAATTGATGTGAATTTTCCAGGATTCTCAAATAGATAGGTTTTTAGATAGATAGATTTAGAAATAGATAGATAATTCTTCTAGAAATGCTCACAAGCTAACTAACAAAATTTGTGCTGATGTTCTTAATAAATTAGATTTTTTTTAATTTTGTTGCCCTGTTCCCAATTTATTTCGGGTCAGTGAAGTATGTTCTATACTTCCCCACACATACTGCACCGAGACAAATGTTTGTGTGATCCACAAATATTTGTTTCGGGTCTGGGTGTTTGTGAGACCGAAAAGTCTCTCGTAGTTTCTGATGACTACGACACATTTATCCTTTGACTGCCTCGTGGCCTTGCGGTACAGATATGTGCCGTGCTATCTAGAGGTCCTGGGTTCGATTCCCAGGTCGGGTAAAGTGTTATTGGGTTTTTCCATTAGGAAACTCTCAGTGGCAGCACGGAGTCTGGAAATGTGCCCGTAAAACGGCAATAGGCTCGCCCCCTATTACGTGGGACTGAAACATACCTGGCGAAATGTGGGTGCAGAAATGCATCTCTGCCTACCCCTTCGGGGAATATAGGCGTGAGGTATGTGTGTGTTGTTGAATGAAAACATGAGTTTCTCTAAAGCACAGGATCAGAAATGATGCCATTCGTCAGAGAAACAAAGTCATCTACATCCTCAGCAATCCTGAATTTTTATTTTAGTACATTTCCCTTTTTATTAATATAAATAAAATCATTATCAAGAAATGTTAAGGCCTAAACCATCTCAATGGTAGAGGATTCCTGAGCTTAGTAGTGAGACTTATGTGGGATGATGATGATGAAAATAAAATTATAATAGGATTAGTGTAGGTCACTCTAAAAACTGAAAAAAACAAGCAGTGATGGCTTCGAGGTTTGGGCACGCGGTCGAGAATCTTGGCGGTCGCGGGTTCGAACCCCAGGCACACACCTATGACTTTTCGAAGTTATGTGTGTATTCAAATTGAATTATCACTTGCTTTAACGGTGAAGGAAAACATCGTGATAAAACCTGCACACCTAAAAAGTTCTTAGAAATTACTTAGGTGTGTAGTCCGCCAACCCGCACTAGGCCAGCGTGGTGGACTATGGTCTCAACCCTCTCAATGGTAGAGGAGACCCGTGCTCAGCAGTGGGCGTACATGGGTTGATGAAGACTCTAAAAACTTGTGTGTAATTCAAATAAGAAAAGAGTTAGAGTTTGTTCCTCAAAGGCCGGCAACACGCTGATGATTCCTCCGGTATTGTGGGTGTTCATGGAGGGTGTTGACTAACCGCCCTGTGGATTGGGGGTGTAAGAATTCCGCCACGGTATCCCCTACCTGTCGTAAGAGGCGACTAACAGGGGTACTGGGGTAGCAGGGCGTACTGCGGGGGCGTACCTCTTAACTGTCGCGGACGTTCCCGAAAGTCGAACGTCCAAATAGATTAAGTGGAGGGCATACCAAGCCCTCCCAATTTGGAGGGGTCCATAATTGGACGGTGCGCTGGGCGGCAGCGGACCATTTAGGGCACTTCTGGCCCTGAGATGCCGCAAAACCGCCCTAAATGCGTGTGATGGTCACCGAGAGGTTTTAGTCGGTATGCTGGCGTAGCCAGTGACCCCGACATACTCCTTACGGCCTCCCCCGAGGTACCGAACAGGGGAGCCTTAGGCGCTTTCCTCTCGTGATAAAAAAAAAAGAGGGTGTTGACTAACATTACGTGGGTCACTAGCTCGTTTGCCTCCTTTCCCATATAAAAAAACCTCCGATTTTAGCAATTTGTTTTTAATTAAATCTTTTCTTTTTCCAATAATGCGAACAGTGATCCATTTCAACTTCTTCATATTCTGCAAAAAAGACATAAGATTTAAGTAGTCTATCTGTGTTTGTTTTATTACCTTACGAAAGACAAAAGCAGAGATCTAAAATGTCTCAGAAACGGAGAAAATAAAAACCTTTTTTAGTTGGATTTCCAGGCAACAAGAAGAATAGATATGAAGGAACCCCACAGAATTGTTGAATAAGGCTATAAAGGAAATGTTCACATGCCGAGCGTGCCGAACCTACGATTACACTGTCATATGTTTGACACACACGCTTCTTAGTAATTCATTGCGTGTTATATCAACACTTTAATGTGCGACAAACAGCAGCCCGCCATGTTTGTATGAAATAATCATTGTTGGTGTGTTGTAGTAGAATGAACAGGTGACAGACAAGCGGCGACACTCGGACACATACTCAATACTGGATATTTCTCTTCTAACCTTATTCAGCTGTAGCCCTTACCGTCGTTATGTTTACAATTCCTCATCTTCAAAGCACATCTGTTAATGAATATCACAAAATGGTTGTCGACTGTGCTCACGCCACAAATAGGGTCCGGGTTTTCGTCCTCACAAGATGTAGGACAATCAGACCTCAAATACATTACGTAGATAGCGCAAAATTTCGTATCTATTATGTCGTATTCTGAAAAATAAATAATAAATAAATACACCTAACAGTCACACAAGCAGTGATGGCCTCGAGGTTTAGGCGCGCGGTCGAGAATCTCGGCGGTCGCGGGTTCGAACCCCAGGCACACACCTCTGACTTTTCGAAGTTATGTGTGTATTCAAATTGATTTATCACTTGCTTTAACGGTGAAGGAAAACATCGTGATGAAACCTGCACACCTAAAAAGTTCTTAGGAATTTCTTAGGTGTGTAGTCCGCTAACTCGCACTAGGCCAGCGTGGTGGACTATGGCCTAAACCCTCTCAATGGTAGAGGAGACCCATGCTCAGCAGTGGGCGTATATGGGTTGATGAAGAAGAAGAAGAAGAACAGTCACACACATAGTCCTGACCCCACACTAAGATACAAGTCTTGTGTCGTGGGTATCAGAAACTACGAGAGATTTTTCGCTCTCAGAAACATGTTGATTAATATTTGTCTGCAGCAGTGTCGTAACTGGGGCGGTGCCAGCAGTGCCCAGGCACAGGACGCAGAAATAACCAGGCTAGTATCTAGTTTTATCTCATGCATGGTAGCTAAGCCTCTTTAGAGCATTTTTCAGGGGCGCAGTTTTGAAGGCTCGCACCGGGTCTGCAGAGTTCGAACCCACCGGCCTCATTAAAGTCACCGCGGGGATATTAAAATTAAAATGAAGCGCCTTGGTAAAGTAGTAATTTAAGTTTGTAAAACGGGAGGTCGCGACTTCGATTCCGTATCAAGAAAAATGTTTATGTCTACTTCACCCGGACAAAATGTTAAATACCATACTACTTTTCAGAGAATACTGTACCGGGATAAAATAGACCCTATGTTCTTTCCAAGGCCCTATCTATCTCTATAGCAAAATTCATTCAAAGCGGTCCAGCAGTTTTGGTTTCAAAGCGATACAGAGTTATTTTTGCATTTTAAGTTATAATTAAAACGACTGTTTTGCGGTCTAGCCACACAAATATGTTGACCTATGCGCAGAATAAAGTTATATGTGCAAAATCTCAACTTCCCTTTCTCAGCGATTTAAACTTAATTGGGTACAAAATTATCCGTATTTTTTTTTTGTTCTTCAAACAACAACAAAAGTTATGATTATTATTACTTCACTAGTGCAATATATAAACAAGTTTAACTCAATTATAGACATAAAAAGTTCTTTGGTGTTATAGTCATAAGTGACCTTATTGTATGCATAGGTCGATGTGCCTTTTAAAGGTCCCGGGTTTGATTTCCGGGTCGTGGAAAGTTTTTCTATAAAGAAATTCGACCTCAATAAATTATACTTACTCAAGAATCCTCTATATGCTGCACAGTGGTTATTAAGTATGATATGGCAGGCGCTTTGAAACCATTTGAATCTCATGTTCTTTCTGTTCAGTCCACAAGCTCTTTTGTGGTAATCGTTGCAATGATATGGGTCACAGTAATCCATCCATGCTGGGTGGAATGGCTTCCTAAATTTCTTCTTGAAAGACTCCGGCATTTCGGGCTTTATTATGAGGTCTGAAAACAATCTTCATTAGAATATATCGCACTAGTAATAAAATAGTGTTGTAACTCAAAAAATATCGAATTTGACATAACACTATAATCAAACGTAAAATTTAATTCCTCACAAGTCATTAATGTCGTTATTGGAATAATGCAAAAAATGAATAAGTTATGACGTTTTAAGAAATTATGCATGACTTACCGATGTCCAACCGCTCATGCCAATATTGTGTCATCTTAAGTTCCCTATTATTTTTAATTTGTGAAAAGGTAATGTCTTTAATTTCATTCCAAAAACACATAAAGCATTCATTATATTTGTACCTATTACAGGAAGTGACATTCGTTTTGCGTTGATTCTTAAAAATCATCTTTTTTGAGTTACAGCACTGTTGTATGACTAATGCGATATGTATATGTCGCAACTAGCTTAATAAGTCATTTAATTAATAGTCTAGTCCAGGGGTTCCCAAACTTATGTACACTATGACGCCCTATAGGATAATTATTTTTCTTGCGACGCACCCCCCCCCCCCCATCATCAAAACTACCTACTTTATTGGAAATAAAAACAGTAATAGTTAGCGTAATATGAGGTTATCAGAAAAATACGGACAGCAAATGTTTGCCGATCGCCTCGCGACGCCCCTCGGATGTTGCCGCGACGCACAGTTTGGGAAGCCCTGGTCTAGTCTCTTTACTAAATGTCGTCGTTCAACTAATGTGTATAACTAACTAAGATGTATTCAGACCGTGATCGGAAACTAACGCAGGTAATAGCTACGGTGATCAAAAACCTATTGGCCGATAAAAAAACCCGACAAAAATTAAAAAAAAAGGTTATTTTTACAAACCACGTACATTTACATACGACAGCCCCGTGGCGCAGTTGGCTAGACACCAGCTTGCGAAACGAGCGGCCGCGGGTTCGATCCACCGAGACAAATGTTTGTGTGATCCACAAATGTTTGTTTCGGGTCTGGGTGTTTGTGAGAGTAAAGTCTCTCGTAGTTTCTGATACCCACGACACAAGACTCGTATCTTAGTGTGGGGTCAGGACTGTGTGTGTGACTGTTGGGTATATTTATTATTTATTTATTTAATACCGATGGTTGTATGGAAAACGTCAAGATTTTTATTTTTTGTCGAGATTTTTGAAATGAAAACTCCTTCAGCGGTGCTGAGAGGACAACGTCAGAAGCTGAAAAATGTTAAACTCGTTACATAGAAGCTCAAAAGTCAAGCTAACCTTACATCATTCGGAATATTAATATTTAACCTTTAAATCTTTATTTAACCAAAGCAATTTGTCAAATTAATAAGAAAAAACTGTCCCTACAATAAAAACTATAAACTAGACATCACACAATTAACGTGTAACGATTTTGAGCTTCTGTGGAAGTACCGACACTGTCTAAAATATTGGTATTATTTATTAACTTACCTTTATATCGATCACGAATATAATTCGGATTGTCATATTTAGGTGATGGGCTAGAAGAATAAAAAAGTGATTAAAAAGGCTACTGATCTTGTATATTTCACTATCTTTGTAAAACTTTAAGGTCCTACATACACCCAGACCAAAAACAAATATTTGTGGATCACACAAACATTTGTCTAGGTGAGGGTTGAACACGTGTCTTGGAGATTGACGTAAGATTAAAAGTTGAGGCACTGAAAGCCTCCCTCCGTACGGCTGCCGTGGAGGAATGGCGAACCAGGCTGGAGAATCCCAGTGCTGGTGCTAGGACCGTCGAGGCAGTGCGTCCTGTCTTCGACCAGTGGGTAGGCAGGCGCCACGGTGCGGCGACGTTCTGCCTGACGCAGGTGTTGTCGGGGCATGGGTGCTTCGGCCATTTCCTGTGTCGGGTGGCACAGAAGGAGGAGTCGACCGTGTGTCACCACTGTGACAACTGTCTGGACGACACAGCCCAGCACACACTAGAAGAGTGTCCAGCCTAGGAGGTGCAGCGCAGCGCTCTCCGCGCTATTGTCGGTGGAGACCTCTCGCTCCCGGCCGTCGTCTCTTCGATGGTCGGGAGTCGGAGGTCCTGGCGAGCGATGCTCTCCTTCTGCGAGTACGTCATGTCGCAGAAGGAGAGCGCGGATCGAGATCGCGAAAGAAGCGATCCCGCCCGCCAAAGACGTCAGAGAAGGAGGCGCCGGGTCAACAGAGTCAATTAGACCCGGCGCCCAGCCCTGTGGCAAGGGGGCGTTAGAATCTCACCACGGTATCCCCTGCCTGTCGTAAAAGGCGACTTAAAGGGGCCCTCGGGGTCGCTGAGCGTGCTGCGAGGGCGACGCGTCCTCAATGAAAGTGACCCCGAGCGGGGCGGCGGCACTGTGGCCTGTGTACGTCGCGGGCGCCCATCCACAACCAGGGCGCCCAAACCAAGCTAGTGGGGGCGTAACTGCGCCCCCTTTTAACTCCGAGACGTCCGAGACAATTGGTTAACGGTGGGCGCCTCTCGCTCACGTACCATGGTCGCCCAACTTGGCGCGGAGATGGCCACCGGGGGGTTTTGGTCGGTATGCCGGTTTAGGGATTTCGTTAGGGACCCAGCCCGGCACTAACATCTGCGCGGACATGACGTCGCCGCGCGCCGGGCTGGAAGACCGGTGACCCCGACATACGCTTCCCGCCCCCCACTGCCCCCGGGCTGGCGGGAAGTAGAGCCATAAAAAGCTTTCCCCTCGATAACAAAAAAAAAAAGATTAAAAGTTATAAACTTTTTTAGTTGAATGAATCACATCTCTTATCAACCCGTATATACTATCACTGCTGGGTACGGGTCTCCTCTACCATTGAGAGGGTTTAGGCCATAGTCCACCACGCTGGCCTAGTGCGGGTTGGCGCACCGCGCACCTAAGAAATTCCTAAAAACTTTTAGATGTGCAGGTTTTATCACGATGTTTTCCTTCACCGTCAAAGCAAGTGATAATTCAATTTGATTACACACATAAGTTTGAAAAAGCGTGTGCCTGGGGTTCGAACCCGCGACCGCCGAGATTCTCGACCGCGCGCCTAAACCTCGAGGCCATCACTACAGTTGAATGAATAACGATAATGAATTTTCATAAAATTAGGTTCTTTTAGGCGCAGGGGACTAGTATAAGAAGAGGAACAGTTTAAATTAGTCTAATTCAACTGTTTTGTATCTGAAAGTATGTTACAAATACCCTTTTCAATCTCCATAGATAAAGTTCTTGAAGTTTCACTTTAAACTTACTTTGTTTGGTTAAACTTCACTGGCTTTTTGTCAGCTCCATAGCAATCTGGAAATAAAGAACAAAATGTAAAGACCTATTTTTTATTTAACGTTTTCGTATTTAAAAGTTATGATTTACTGGCTTCTCCTACAACGGCGCTACCCAAATTACTAAGAAGCGTGTGTGTCAAACATATGATAGTGTAATCATAGGTTCGGCACGCTCGGCATGTGAACATTTCTAGTCTTATTCAACTGTTCTGTGATGTAACCACAACATTTTTGTAAATGCGTGACAAGCAATAGCAGCCCCTCATGTTTGTTTGAAATAATTATTGTTGGTGTGTTGTAGTAGAATGAACAGGTGACAGACAAGCGGCGACACTCGGACACATACTCAATACTGGATACTACCCTTCTAATCTTATTCAGCTGTTCTATGATCGAATCTAATATGAATAAAGCAAGTAGAAATTGGAGACAATTTTTTCAATTTCTTAATTACTATAATTATTTACAATAAAATAAATGACAATAGAGTACTTACATATCACGAAGGAAACTTGAAGTAGAAAATAAAAAATGATCTTCATATTGGCATTTGTTTAAAGCGCATTCTACCATTTACGAAACAGCAACGAAAATTATTTCAAACCGTAAAAATCAAACTTAATTAGCGATTTTAATTGACACAATTAATTAACAACTTGGCTTTTTTATGAGTTTTTTACGAGTGTAACAGTAAAGTGCGTCTAATCAAATACTGATTAGTGATAAACGATTTCAACCGTCATCATCACGGGCCTCCTCTACCATTTAGAGGCCTTAGTCCACCACGCGGGCCTAGTGCGGGTTGGCGGATGTACCCAAAAACTTCTAGGTGTGCAGGTTTCCTCACGATGTTTTCCTTCACCAAAGGTCATTACGACATATGTTGTTAATTATTATAATATGTTTATTATGCCGGCTTTAATGTTATTTTGTACCTCTAAGTAGGATGGCAGACAAACATTTAGCAACATTTACAGGCCAAGTCCATTCCCATTTACGAAAGCAAATTTCCAGACTTCATCCTGCCCGTAAACATTACCAAAAGAAAAATTCAATACCAATTTGGATAACCCAGGAAATTAACCTACAAACATAAAGGATTTACTTCCCTTAAATCAAAAATTTTAAGTCGTAATCAAGTTTTTAATTACCCCTTGAAGTACTCACAAGACTCTACTAGAGGGCGTTGTCTCTTACGCTAAGATGTTTTAAATTTTATTAATAGACAATGTTTTACGAAATTCTCTATATAAAGTTAAACATTATTTTAAAAACTGGGGGAAAATCAAGTTGTCAAGAATATTTAAAGCAAATAAAAACCTCAAGATTTATTTTATAAACACATAATATCGTTTAAATAACATTAATAATGAAATATTTAATAATGTAACACACAACACCTTAGGAATTTTAAAAACGTTGATAATCTGCTTACGCACCCAAATTGCCTTAACTTCACTCGAATCTATGACTAATAAAAACACGTCATTTAATTTGTTGTAAAGTTTATTGTCTATGGTGCGGAATTACCAAAAATTTTAACTTTATAGTGACGTCTTGTTTAGTAAACATATTATGTATCGATTATTGCAATCAATTTAATAATAATTTTAAATTAAATATTATTTTTTATAATCCTTAATACTTTTTTTAAAAACGTATATAGTAGATTTTTTAAGAATTACAGTATATTTTTACCAACAAAGTGTGAATTGTTATTTTAAAGATGATCAATTAAATCGACTTAACCTGTGTTATCGACTAAAATACAGCAACCCCTTTGATCATTACTGTCATTGTTTTTAAGTGAAACAAATCTGTGTTGTTTGGTCTTATTAGGCGAACGAAAAAGGTTTTTCTCAGTATTTGTTAAATTTAATGGTTCTATCCGAAATTATATAAAAACGTATTCCTGTAAGCACAGAGTTCTGTATAGTTCATTTGATTCCAATGTCGCATCTTTATAGACCTTTATGCCTCCCGGCACAGTGAAAAGGACCGAAAAGTGCAGTGTAGTGTTTCTAGAAAAGTAAAATATCAGGAACGAAGTAACATAAGGTATGAATTTTTTATTGTGCTGTGATGTTTATAGACTCCTCTTATTAATAATTTAAATTTAAAATAATTACTATTTTGGATGCAGTTATTGATTATCTTAAACAAAGGTCATGTTTAAGATTTTAAAAAATGGAGTGCTATCAATGGCTTCATAGAAAAAAATGGAAATTATTTTTTGGTGATAATATAAACAAACATTGACATGTTTTGTGGATTGAAATGATGAAAAAAACTTTATTTTTAAAATGATACATTCTGATAAATAATGATACTCTCTTGTGGTAATATTGTGTTCATAATGGGGGATGATTTTGTAATACAGGATTATAAGATATTGCAATCATACTGACTTAGGGACTTTAGTTTGAGATGAATGCACATTTTTTGTGATTTCTAATAAGATTCCAGCTGGAATTATGCTATTTCATAATTTATGGATGTAAACTAAAATATAAAATCCATTTTGTTTGAAATAAATGTAAAAATATCAAAATGAGTTAGGATATATTCAGATTATCTGTTATTATTTACAATTATTAGTTTTGTTTGTCCCAGATTTAGCTCCTAAGGAATTTCAATACAATAAGAATTTCTAATAGCAGACAAGGACCTGAAAATGAATACTAAATATTATTTTTACCCCATTCTGGGCAAAGGCTTCCCTTTTATTCTTCCACTCCCCCTCTCTTGAACTAAGTTGCACTATTTAAAGTAGTAAATATTATATATATTCACACCTGATTATATGCCAATTAAATAAATAAAACTGATATTATTCAAATAAGGTAAGGTAACAAGTGGTGGCCTATTTCATATGACCTAAGTGTGTCAGCTTACTAATGCATTAAAAAATATATCTTAAGGTCTTTACAAACATTTTAAGCTAATAATAAACCA
Organism: Cephonodes hylas; assembly: GCA_030295005.1. Lineage (NCBI taxonomy): Eukaryota > Metazoa > Arthropoda > Insecta > Lepidoptera > Sphingidae > Cephonodes > Cephonodes hylas. Next base: position 2,960,553 of record AP025388.1, on the reverse strand, counting down.
ATAATTCTTACAGTATAGTGAATGTTTTGTAGGCAGCGGTGACCACTTTGCATGGCCTTTTTATTATTTTGACTTCTATTTACTAATACTTATTAATATAATGTAGAAATACCTATTTATTAATTTTTATTAAAACCAAATATGAACTTTAAACCATTGAGAATAATAATGTTCTTTAATAAGAATTGATGAATAAAGGCTTGTTAAAAAAATATTTTTAATTTCAAAATGAATTGATTTTGAAATATTGCCACCAATATTCAATAAAGCTTGGTAAACAATAATAGGACTTAAAACATAAAGATAATTCTAGTTAGGATAATGCAAAGATATTTCTAGAACAATTTGGATTGAAATGTCTAGAAACTATTAGGTATAGACTTAATCATAAAATATTTAGACAGATGTTATTATATGATTAACAAAAGCATTGAGTATAATCATAGTCTTTTTAAAGACATGGGAGTTTTGGGCCAAATTACTTCTATGCAATAATATAAATATATTGCCCTTTCGTCTCTTTTATTGTTTATAAGAATACAAAGATTTTTCGCTCACATGACCTTAAGATTTCTGTGTACATGGCCATCGTGCTGCCCAACATATTATATTCCGCTGAAACATGGACGCCGTACCGTCGCCACATTAGACAACTAGACCGTTTCCACCTCAAATGTCTCCGCTCTATACTCAACATCCATTGGGCAGATCGTGTGCGCAACACAGAAGTCTTGAGGCGGGCCAATGTAGGTGGAATTGAGTCGTATCTCATGAGGCGACAACTTCGTTGGTGCGGCCACGTAAGGCGCATGTCGGAGGAGAGGGTCGTCAAGCGCATCTTTTACGGCGAATTGCAGGAAGGCAAGCGAAAACATGGCGGACAACTCTTGCGATACAAAGATGTGCTGAAGCGCCACATGAAGGCTTGTGACATAGATCCTTCCCATTGGGAAGAATTTGCTTCTAATCGTGATGAGTGGAGATCACGCATCAGAGCCAAAGTTCATAGCTTTGAATTGCGTCGGCGTGCAGAGCAAGATGCCAAGCGTGATCAGCTGAAAGCCCGACCACCTGTGGCTATCACCTACCATTACAGCAATGGTGCTCTAACGTGTCCGCAGTGTGCTCGCACCTTTACTAACAAAATTGGTTATGTAAGTCATGCTAGAGCACACGCAAGACGAGGAACGTAACGGATCAGAAGTGGTCGCCATGGCCGAAATCGGCTGGATGAGAGTTTTTGTTTATAAGAGTGTTGTTATTTAAAGTGCTATACATTAAACAATTCTTAATAATGAAAAGATTCTAGATAAAGATTCCAGAGCAATCTATCCATAAGTGTCTATAAAATATATAGAAATAGACTCATTTAATTCTATCATTTATTTAACTTATGTTTTACATTTTTAAATATAAAATTTTATAAAAAAAATAATTTAAAAATATAAAAATTAAACCCACAGATGGCGGGTTCTACGACCTAAGCTATCGGTGGTTAGGGTCAAGGTATTAGAAACCGTCTCACTATATGTGCTGTAAAAAAGACTCATTCACTGTTATGCAATATTTAGTCATCTTTTAATACAGTAACAACTGCATATTATGATAATTGTAATAACCAAGGCTTTTAATTTAAAAAGTAGGTTTTACAATAAAAAGTCTTACCCTACATAAAGTAAATTATATTTATTGTGATCCAAAAATATTTGTATCTGATCTGGGTTTTTTGTGAGACCAAAAAGTCTCTTGTTTCTGATACATGACACAGGACCAGTGTGAGAGTTACAACTGTGTGTGACTGTTGGGCTTATTTATTGATGATAAATAAATACTACAATTGTGAAATTGTTTGTTTTGAAAGCTTTAATGAAAATTTTATTGGCTGATAAAGAATATTGGAGCGCTACCAATTTTACTTATTGAAAGAAATGTGCCAACAATATTACATTTTTTCATTTCTTTCATTTCTACAACCACTTGTTGATTAAGCTGTGTTTACTTTTTTTTACTTATACACATGCATAAAAATTTACATTTGTGTTTCTAAAAGCATAGACAGACATAAATTTCTGCATTAACAATTGGAATTTAATAGCTATGTCATAGGATGCAGAACTGTTGCTTTTTTTCAATAACATGGCCTATTCATTGACTTGAGATCCAAGAAAACCAAAGCATTAGGATTTTTTTTATTAATATTTATGTGTAATACCGTTAGACATTGTCTTTCTCCGACTATGACAAAGCCAAAGGTGTTACAATTTTGACAAGCTATGTATTTATCTTCATCTGTTCCCTCAGAGCTCCTACTTAATACAACTGGACAAATGAGGAATTGTGATAAGAGTTTTATTTCTTCTGTCTTTGTCTACTGGTTATAGGCTGTAGGTATAGTCACTGAATCTAATGTGGCGCCCTCTAGTGGTCAAACAATACTGCGTTAAAAATTAGATTAGAGATAAAAGTTACAATTTGACAATAATGTTATAATACACATATTCAAGTTTGAAAAGCTGTAATTATGCATTGTTATAAAGTTGTCTGTTTGCTTTTTGGCGCGCATTTTGTGACGAAGGCACCTTTTCCAAGTTCCCATCTAAAGTTGTGCCAAAAAACTTCAGAATTATTAGTTATTTAATTTTTTTTTCAAGAAATAATAGGGGTTGCTATTGTTTGTCACACATTTAAAAAACTGTTGATATTACACGCAAGCCGAATTTAACTGTTGTGTATTTGACATTTTATTTCTTTTGTTCCAGTAAAAATGGAGGAGTTTTTAAAAACGGAATGGACACAGTATTTAATATCCGATTATTGTGTGAATAAAGCTTTCTTAAAACCTCCTTTTGAATTGAAACCTCCAGACAAAATTTATAAGATCAACGGAACGATATTTAGAGAGTACAGGAACGATAGTGTTGATAATGAATTGGTACACTATACGGTGCGAGAAGAAGAACTGACTGAGAGTGACCTTGAAAATGACAAGAAGAAGATTGCAGAAATTACTGGTAAGTTTTTGAAGTAAAACCTCTTTCTTCTTCATCAACCCATATACGCCCACTGCTGAGCGCGGGTCTCCTCTACCATTGAGAGGGTTTTAGGCCATAGTCCACCACCCTGGCCTAGTGCGGGCTGGCGGACTACACATCTAAGAAATTCCTAAAAACTTTTAGGTGTGCAGGTTTTATCACGATGTTTTCCTTCACCGTTAAAGCAAGTGATAATTGAATGTGAATACACACGTAACTTCGAAAAGTCAGAGGTGTGTGGCTGGGGTTCGAACCCGCGACCGCCGAGATTCTCGACCGCGCGCCTAAACCTCGAGGCCATCACTGCTTAAAAACCTCTTTGGGCACGCTTGATTCAGGGAGTATGCTGGCGAATATGGTTGTGTTTTAGAGGAGGCCAATGCCCAGCTGTGGGACGTATATTTATGGGTTGACGATGATGATGAAAAGCAGCGATGGCCTCGAGGTTTAGGCGCACGGTGGAAAATATTCGAATGCTAATCTCTTCTTCTTCTTCATCAACCCATATACGCCCACTGCTGAGCACGGGTCTCCTCTACCATTGAGAGGGTTTAGGCCATAGTCCACCACGCTGGCCTAGTGCGGGTTGGCGGACTACACACCTAAGAAATTCTAAGGAACTTTAAGGTGTGCAGATGCTAATACTAGGAAGAAATTCGTTCCGTTTAAAACAGACTATACCGTTCCATTTTCTATATTAATATTGCCAATTTTTCTTCACTGAGCACTGGTTTTAAGGCAAGGTGATTTCAGAAAGCACTTGTTTCCAGTTAGTTTATTTGTGGAGCTGTGCGTATATCTTTTGACAGCCCCGTGGCGCAGTCGGCTAGACACCAGCTTGCGAAACGGACGGCCGCGGGTTAGATCCTCGAACTGAGACAAATGTTTGTGTGATCCACTAATATTTGTATCGGGTCTGGGTGTTTGTGAGGCCGAAAATTCTTGTAATTTCATATTAGGGACTTTTATATTAGTGTAGGGTCAGGAGTCAGGACTATGTGTGAGACTGTTGGACGCATTTATCTATAAAGGGTTTCACAATTAAGGTGTCTGCCCATTACAGAGTATCATACCATGACCGTGCTAGGCACGTGTCAAGTACGGAAAAAAACACGATACGCTCTACTATGCCCACTAGAGCGTATCGACCATACCCGTATGTAACGGGTTTAGTGACCGTAACGTCCGCGTATCATCCGCATTTTGTACCCGGCGCACATAGGTAGGTTTTTAAGTTTTATGCGGCCAAAATTATTTTACTTGCTAAAACTATTCTAAATGACATAATTGATACTGTAAAACAACTTTCTGTTGATTTTTTTAATTTTAATTCAAGAAAATATTATATTTATGAAAAAAAAATTCAAAAACCTAACGTGACATATATAAAAAAATATATATCATAAACGTACATTTTAAACGTTAGTGAGTAATGAATTGACAGTCGTCACATACTCCATGCCAATTCGTTACTCCAGATCCTCATCGTCCGAGGATTCTGGTGAAGCGGAATCTGGTTTGGTGGGTAAAAGCATGTCGAAAGTCTACGGAGAAATGAAATAAGACATTTTTTTTTCTCCTTCTTTGTTTTATACTAATACTGCTAATGAGCGGATCAGAGCTCAATAATAGTCGATTGTAAATGTCGCAGTTGCACTGTTCGCGGGAAAATTTTCTTGCGTAATTTTCTCTATACATGCGAAAGTGCTTATTTCGGGCCTCTTGAGCCTCCTCCGGGAATGGGCCTATTGGAAGGATGGAATTCTTTATTATGGCAGTACCATGTATGAGCACTTTTTGCAAAGTAGGGGTCATCGGGTGCCACCTATAGTGCTTCACGTATAATTTGGCGGTATCTAGTGCGTATTCATCATATTTCTTGACATCAATAATGTATCCACTTGAAATCGTTTCTAAAATTACTTTGGCTTTGCATTTTATCGTAAAGAAATTGACGGGTGACTAATTTTATTCCGGATGAGCCAGGAAAACCTACGACGAAAAAGAAAATTAAAATGATTTGGAACATTTTTCAACATAACTTTTTTTACCCTCCCTGCACCTACCTGCAGCTGATTTTTATCAAAATCATAAGAAAAGAGTATTAAGTATTATAATAAAAAATAATTTTGAGGCGATAGGAAGCGATAATATAACTAAATTACGTTTAAATTGAAAAATCAAGAATATTTTTCAAGAAAACGTTGTATGTTTTAGAGGTTTAAAATAAAGTATTTTTTATTATACTAGGTTGACAATTTCTATAATAAATAATGGTATGTACCTGAAGCACTCGAATCCACATTGTTTACATTAATAACTCTCTTCAAATCAAAAATATTAACGACGAAAACAAGTCACTTTAACAACGTAAACAGCGAAAGCGCGGGCGCAGCGGGAGACTAACAAGATTCCACCACCTGCACACGTCCCCCACGCGGGTATTTAAGCCGAGAAGACCGGCTAATTATCACTTGTTCTATTGTTAACGTAGAAAAATATTCCATTTTGCATTTGTAACTAGTTTAAAATTTTCAATTTTGGCCGCATAAAACCCAAAAACCTACCTATGTGCGGCGGACGTCGCGTATAATGCCCGTATGCAACGCGTATGTTGCCCGTACGTACCTAGGTGATGCCAAATCAAAACCGGTCGGAATCTATTTCATTCTCGCCTGTGTATCGGTATTACAACGCCACTATAACGGTCATCATACGCGGCTATAACCCGTTGGCAAACCGTTTGCTCACCGTTTCGCTGCCTGCGCGCACCGGTTTGACAACGTCGCGTGTCATGCGCGGACCGTCTCGGCACCGGCAATATATTCTCGCTGACAAATATTAACGCTCCGTGCATGGCACGCGACGGTGTTGGTCGGTTACGGAACGGTCTAGTGGGCATTATCTCAAACGTTTTAATACAAAGAAATGTTTTTTGCCTGATACGTTCCTAGCACGGTCATGGTATGATACTGTCTAATGGGCAGACACCTTTAATCAAGAAATTAGATCATGGTTTATTTCAATTAATTAATAATTGATTTTATCGGAAACGCTTTTTATATCATGTGATAATAATAGATAAGATTATAGAAGAGTATTTCAATCGATGCAAAGATATTTTATTATCAACTGTCATAGATTTTTTTAGATCCCGAAAGGGTAGACTAATATTATCTAAAGCAGTGTCGGTACTTCTACAAAAGCCCTAAAGCGTTACACATTAATTGTGATAATGTCTAGTTTATAGTTTATTGTGGGCTCAGGATATTCTCATTTATATGGCAAATTGCTTTTGTAAAATATATATTTAAAGCCCAAAGATTGTTTTTCTGGGCTTTAACGCTTCTATGGAAGTACCGTCAAATGGATGTGTGTTATGCGACTTTGCCGTGTCGAATTATTGAGATTTTAACCATATTACAATTAGTTTAAGTTAAAATTGTTTTATTAAGTTATTAAGGTGAAAAAATACCATTATCTAAACTAAGGCAGGCAATAGCTACTGATAACAAACACATCGATGTTAAAAAAAATCCGTCAAAAAAAATACTTCCACGTTTTCCTAACAGCTGCAAGTATTAAAATATATACTATGTATGTGGTGTTAAGGTAAAAAAGCTCCTAATGAGACACTCGCGATACTGATACCTATTTATTGTAATTAAGTATTAAAAAGTAGCCACTACAAAATATGTCGCGGAAGCGCACGAGCCACGCCCGCGCACGCGTCTACCCCGGAAGGACGTTTTATCGGCACTGAGGAAGGGCGGGGGAATGGACGCGGGCGCAACCCGTAGGGTTCCCGGTGCCGTGCGGGAGGCCGTGTGGCGGACGGGTACGGTGCACGACCGCCTTTATAATTTAGGCGCGCTATAAACTTCATAATAATAGCTTAAGAGTGTAGTCCGACCGGCACTAGGCCAGCGAGGTTGCAGTGAGATGTGGATAGGCTCAAATAATAAATGTACTTACTTTTACAAAATGCCCAAAATAAGCGATAACATTAATTTAATTAAATTACGTGACATTACTACGTTTAAAGCTTTGCTGTTGCCTATAAAACCATGGCGAAAATGTTGACATCAAAATTAATGTAGGTATATTTTCCGCCCTTATTCTTTGTTATTGCTGCTTCGCTCCTATTGGTCGTAGCGCGATGATATATAATTGATAACCTTACTCGATAAATATGTTATTTAACACTGAAAGATTTTTCGGTTTTGAGTGTTTGGGAGACAGAATAATCTATCGTAGTTTCTTATACCAAGACTCTTAAAGTGGGGTCAGGGCTATGTTGGTGACTGTTGGGTGTATTTATTTATTATTTATATTTACAGAGAAAACCGAAGCTGATTTTTCCATCACTAAAGCTCAGAACGGTCTGGTGATAAATTCGGAAGCCTTCATCAGCGACAATAGCTGGAATACGGTAATAGATCTCGGTGATAACTATCTATGCGTTTCATGTGATAGAAAATTGAAGCAAGTCGAAATTGGTGATCACATTAAGTCCGAAGACCATCGGAAAACCCTGGAGAAATTTCCCCCAATACCTGAACATAATTTGAATGTTATCAGAAAGGTAAGTGAGAGTAAGGATGTAGTGTCATTGGGTTTTTCCATTAGGAAATTCTCAGTAGCAGCTCGGAGTCTGAATATAACGGGTACTCGTCTATTATGTGGGATTTGAGACATCATTTTTCAAGCGAGGTTGCTGAATGCTAGTCTTTCTTTTCTAGAACAGTTGAAACAGGATATAACGACGCTGAAACGTATAATTCGGATGTTATATCCAATATTTTTATGAGCAATAGTTAACTGTTTGAAACTAACGCAGGTAATAGCTACGGTAATCACAAACCTATTGACGTTAAAAAATCCCGACAAAATATTAAAATTTCGTCGTTTTCCATACAACCATCGTATTATTTATTTATTCGATCAATACGGTTAAATCAATTACACTAATCGATAAGACACACACTAGAAATCATAAAATTAAAGAAAAAAAAAACACAAAACAGCGAAAAAGTTAATAAATTAACAAAATTATATTCTTCTTCTTCTTCATCAACCCATACACGCCCACTGCTGAGCACGGGTCTCCTCTACCATTGAGAGGGTTTAGGCCATAGTCCACCACGCTGGCCTAGTGCGGGTTGGCGGACTACACACCTAAGAAATTCCTAAGAACTCTTAGGTGTGCAGGTTCTATCACGATGTTTTCCTTCACCGTTAAAGCAAGTGATAATTCAATGTGAATACACACATAACTTCGAAAAGTCAGAGGTGTGTGCCTGGGGTTCGAACCCGCGACCGTCGAGATTCTCGACCGCGCGCCCAAACCTCGAGGCCATTACTGCTTCAAATTGCTTTTATTAAATTCAACAAAACATCTATAAAATTTAATTCACAATATACTAATCACAGTCATACATCACACATTCAATTCACAATGCCGCAAACATTCCAACAAAATCACCTGCCACTCCTCTGTAAAGATATCACAGTGTGGTGCACTGTCCAGGAGAGCATATAGCCGTGAGAGTACGCGGTATCGGCGACCGGGCACGAGCCACGTATCAAATGAATGTGGTGTATTGAAAACGTCATTTGTTTGTCGGAATTTTCTTCAACGCTAGGAACTTTTTAACGACATTCACTATTACCTGCCTTAATTTCCGATCACGGTCTGAATACACCCTGAATAGTTTCCACCGGGACCTTGCCATTCGGTTGTTATATCCGATCCGTCGTTATATCCGGATTTGACTGTATCAAGATCTGCATTACCCATTTCTCTAGTTGTCTTTGTCCCACGTAATAGAGATCGAGTTTGTTACCGTTTATGGCATTTTTACTGTTGCCTAGCATTAGCCGGGCAAGATTTAGAATTTCGTGCTTAATCCTGAGGAAAACTGCATTTTCCAGGGTCAAAAAAGTGCCCTACTTCCTTTCCCTAGGTCCTGTCTATCTCCATACCAAAAATCGTCTAAATTGGTCCAGCAGTTTAAGCGTGACAGACAGACAGACACAGACTTATGTATTTTGGTATGTTTGGTAGGTATGTTTGGTATATATATATATATATATATGTATATGATTTTTACAGACTCCGTGCTGCTACACAGAATTTCTTGATGGGAAAACCTTATTTTTTACTATCCGGGAATCGAACCTGGAATGGCTAATCGCTCTACACATTAGTGCTGTGTAGCTAACGATAATTTTGCACGTTAGATATATTTATAATAAATTAGATATTTTTTAAATAACTAATATTAGTATTTAAACCTTTTTTTATATTTTTTGTTATTGTTTTTTTTTTATGTTTTATTTTATTTAATATTATTTTCTATACCCATGGTTAGGGATCCTAATGAAATAACATCATAATTTTTATCCTGTATCTAATATTGAGGTCAAAAAATATTCGCTTTTGAGATTTAAGGTCTCTAAAAGTTTCTAATTCCCACGACTCCGTACCTTTACGCCAATATCCTCGAATTCAGTCCACCTTTAAGTCCCAATTATGGGCGTCGCCTATTCCTGACTTTGACTGTCATCTAATCTAGGTGATGCCACTGAGAATTTTCTAAAAGAAAACCCAATTTTTCATTCAGAATCCTATTTGAGATGTGATGGGCCAAAGGAACCGAAATCACTCAGCCCTACAAAATTTCTTTTTCAGATTAGAAATCATTATCACTGCAGTATTTGCAATGTCATTGTAAACGTAGAAATAGAAAAACATTTGGAAACCACGAATCACCTGCAATTCTATATTTTCGCCATCAACAAAGCGTCAGATTTAAACAAACCCAAAAGCATAGACAACCAACCGCCTGTTAATAACGGCTTGTTCCATAACCAAATTCCAGTAGCGTTCCATAACGGGCCGGTCCATTATCATAACCAAGCTGCCAATTTCCCGCCATTTTATAACAATCTAATGCCACATGCGTTGAATTACCAAGCACGTTTTAATATTAACGGATTCAATTGTTATAATCCAATCCCTAATGCTAATATTAGGCCAAATATAAACAATCTTGGGCCATTTTACAACAACATTGGGCCCGTTTTGAATAATGGCGTTGTTTATAATAGACCTGTTGCTCCAGGTGTGTGGCCTAATCCAACCGTCTTTGGTTATGTCAATAATCTACCGTCATTCAATGCGCCTGTCATAACTGGGCCAAAAAATCCAGACAAGAATAATGAAACTGTTAATAATGGCCCGAATAACACACCGGTGGATAACAGCGTTCTGGATAATGGAACTGCCGATAATGACAATGGAATAGCCAATAATGATAATGCAAAGGTTGATAAGTCTGTTAATGATGTTCCAAAACCTGTTATGTCTTACGCATCAGCGGCGAAAAAGCCTGTTGAACAGGGATTAGAATTCGTGCATCATGTTAATGGTAGAAAGGAATTAAAGGTGAAATATAATTCGTGGCATATGATAATTGGTAAGAATAAAACTTTCTATTGTATGGCATGTAAAGTCAAGAATATTGAGAATAAAGTGGAACACTGCAACACTACTAAACATATGAATAGGGTGGAGAGCTGTCGAATTGTAGATGCTTTTGAGGACTATTTTATTAGAAAGGTATGTTTTGTTTTTCGTTTTTGATTTTTTCTTTTTGGTTATTTTTCTTTTATATTTTTGTTTTTTAGGCTTCGTCATTATCTTAAAAGTTTAGACTAAATGTTTCTATTAATTGTATTTAAAAAAATTTTTCTTGGATCGTTAAATGCGATACCCAATCGGTAATTTATACAGAATATAACAAGACCATGATCGAATTAAAACAATTAATAGTTACGGTGATTACAAAACAAAAATTTTACAAAAATCCTGATAATAAATTGACGTTTTACTTACAACCATTAGTATGAAATATTGTGAAGAAACAGTCAAAATTCACGTCAATGCATTTGTAATCATATTCTATTCTTCGACGACAGTCTTTATACACTCTGTCTAGTAATAAAATCAAAGAAATTCCTCTTACTTTCAGGTCGACGATAAGTTTTACCACTGTGGCCATTGCAACAACCTGAAATTCCCTTCAGACATAGCGGAGCATTTAAGAAGATCGCACGCTCACAGTAAAAACACGGATAACGTTAAAATACAAAGATCTAAGACACTAATACAAATTAATTGTGGCAATAACAATGATAAAAAAGCTAGTCCAGATAATGCCAAATCTAAAGAAAAACCAAATCCGGCTCTGGTTGCTAAAGATGATATTTCTACTACAGGCAAAGGGACTATAAATGATAAAGGGACTAATGATAAAGGAAATCCCAAAGATGGTCAAGGAAGTGCAACTACAGTTAATGACAAAGTAAACGCAAAACCTATTTATAAAGCTGACGAAGTTTCAACTAGCGTCAAAGGAAATGCTACACCTACTGTTAAAGGAAATGTTAAATCAAATGCGACTATAGAAGCTACAACGGCAGACAGTACAGGCCCTAATAAAAAAACCACAAGAGAATCAGACAGTCCTGAAGTAGTAAAAGTGACAGCTGAACCTGTCAAATACAATTTCTTACGTAAAACAACCAACGTTTATACAAGTGAGATAAAAATTTGTCCCTTCGATGTTGAGTTGAGGATAAATCTTCTGTCTTATAATACTGTGTTCAGCCATGCTGATAATTTAGTTTGTGGGTTGTGTGATAGCCTGGTTTCTAAGGAAGATCCTGTACATCATATATGTGGGACGGTTCATACAGAGATACTTAGGTGTACGCCTTTCATATACAACTTCAACAATAACCTGATAAGAGAGGTGAGTTTTGGATATATTTAGTTTATTGAGAACTGGACAACTGACTTTTCTAACTCCTGTTTGTATTGTCTTTCTTATTAACTTCGTTGTGGGACGGTTATTAGGTCCCCTTAGATAAGCTATACTTCATTGCTCAGCGTCAATACTGTGAGTGCATTTTCATTAGTCAAATAATCTTTATTCATCTGATTTATTATGATGGACTATAGAAAACTTTTCGAAGCTTTGTGGGTATTTACGATAAAATACTATGTACTTCACTCGCATGAGGCCTTCGTGGCTGATTAAAGGCCTAAACCCTGTCAATGTTAGAGGGGGCCCGTGCCAAGCACCCCCTATATGAACCGATGATGACGATACCAACCTACTCGAGTAGTTTGTGTCCTACAGTGATCTAATATTGATTCTCTCGTTGTCCAAATGTTATACCACCCTGGTCAAATTAGAGCATTTTACTTGAGTCCCAATTAAGACTAATTATATATTTTTTTTACAGATCCGAGACCGTCTCCACTGCGCGATCTGCAACGTTTTCATGACACACGACAACATCTTCAACCACATCATGAATCCTCCACACACGACCCAGTTCACCAAGGCTGTAGCGAGTGACAAATCTGGGTCTCAGTCTTCTCCTGGCCCCAATAGTTTCAGGCCTCCCACCCCATCTAACATGCAAGGCCCTATGGGTCCAGGGCATATGCCATCCAACATCCCTTGCCCAGGGAACATGGCCTGTCCTGGTAACATGCCAGGCCACATGTTCGGCTGGTGGCCTCAAGTCGCTGGCATGCCGTTGCCAAACCCTATGCTTCCAGTCTCCCCGTACCCAGCCCAGGTTTCATACCCAGTGTGGCCGTATGTCTTTCCCCCTCGATGTCCAGTCCCTCCGCTTATAATGCCAGTCCAAAACCCAGTACAGACGCATATTGGCCAACATCCAGCGCCAACGAAAACCCCTGATGGTTCAGAAGACGGGAAACATTCCAAAAAGGCCGAATCACCGGGGACTAATGTTCATGCCCCCGAATTTACACCACCGAAACATAAACTTACTGAGGCAACTAAAGTTGCTGATTCAAGTAAAAACAAAGAGTCTAAAACGAGTGATTCAAATAAAACTGTTGACTCAAATAAAACAGAGTCAAATAAAAGTAGCGAATCAAAAAAAGCTGACTCACACAAAAATGAAGCTTTTGAAGAGACAAAAGTGAACACAAAGAAAATAGACTCGAATGTGATCAAAGAAATAGCTAAAGTGAAAGAGAAAGCCGCGAGGAGTATTAGTTGTGTTAAAACGGATGATATTGAGGAAGAAAAAAAACCTAAATCGAAAGCTGCAAAAAAACTCGACATGAATGCAGTGAAAAGTGACCCAAAAATTGGAGATATAATTGTGAAACGGGAAGTGCTAGAGGAAGTTTCTAGGAAGGTGACCAAAATCATCAATGAAGGGAAAGAAAAACACGCGAAAAAATCATCGGATGCCAAAAAGGAGGGTTTTTTATGTGATGAAATGCAAGATGATGGAGAAGTTACAAAACTGCTGTCTGAAATTAACAAAATCAACTTGGATACGAATTTTTTTGAGGACACTAACGCAGTTCTTACACCGCCAAACGAACCAAAACCAATTGCGAAAGAAACGCTTGCTGTGATTGAATCGATATGGGGCGATTCTCGAATCACCCCGGGTAATAATGAACCTAGCATATTCCCATTTCCTGATATAGAAAAAGCCGCTAAAAATGACGAAAAACTCGATACAGACACATGTTTTTTTAAACTAAATGATCAATTAAGCCTTGAAGACAAATTACTGCCCCCTTCGAGCTTAGAGAAAGAAAAATTGCCCATAGATATGAAAATCAGCGACACAAATGTAGATATGGGAAGTAAAAATGCAATGTTTAAACCAAATAACGGTTTGGTAGCAAAAATACCTTCCCTAGACCAGAATAAGGTAGTTGATGCTAACTCTTTGGGACTTACAACAATTGCTCAGGATAATAGTCTAACTACAAAACCCATAGACAAGAAGAAAATCGTTCTAACCTATGATGAGAACGCGCCAATAAAAATAATAAGAACGGGCACACCAGAAAATTTGTCAATTGAAAACAAATCCTTTGACGATATTAAAACTAAGCCAGAAGTAAATGAGACAGCTGCAACCAAAGCTATAAGTAAGCTGGGAAACAATGGAGTAATAGCTAGAAAATCTAAGCTGGAAAAGAGGAAAATTGAGCATAAAGAAAAACCACCAAAACCAGTATCTTTAGCAGTTGAAAACGTGCAAAACGAAGCTGTATTGGACAAAAAAGAAATTCTTGAGCCGCTAAACACTACGAAAAAAGATGTAACTAATGCTTTTGAACCCGCAATAGCTAAGCCAGAGAAGAAAAAAATATCTTGGGAAGAAGATAAGAAATCATACAAGGAGGTTTTATCGGCGAATAATTTAAAAGATGAACCTCCATTAGAAAATGTAAAATCTAGAGTCTCACCAGAAGTTTCACCTATGATTAACGTAAATCGCGAAGAAAATTCAAAAACCCCAAATTTACAACTGAAAGAAGAAATATCTGTCAAAACCACAAAACCGAACGTAAATAAGAAAATATCAAAAAAAGCAGTATCCGCTACCAAAGAGGACAGTATAGCTGAACCGAAAATCGAAAAAATTGATGATAAATTACAAACCCCCAAAGAGGTTGAAACAACACACCTAGAAACCTTTGACGATGATATGTCATCAGTAAATGAATCTACATCGGACGTAAACGAAATAACGTTAGATATGAACGAACCTTACGATACGGAGGAATATATATACTTGAAACTTCGAGATGTTATGTTTAAAATATCATTTAGTGCGTATAACAGTCTAGTCCCTGTTGGAGACGGTAACAGGTGCTGTTTCGTATGCTGGGAGCCTGTTATGTATCAAGACCTGAAACACCATATTGCTAGCAGCAAACATGACGAAAATATGAGGAGCAGCAAGTTCATGTACCATTACAAACTGAATTTAGTCAGATGGGTGAGTTCAAACATATTCTTTGGGGTTTTGGGTTGGGAAATTCTCAGTAGCAGCATGGAGTCTTGAAATGTGCCTGAAAATTATGGGCTCGAAACTTTTTACGTGAGATTGGGGAAATTTGGGTGCAGAAATTCACTTCTGTCTATACTTGTTGGAATATAGGGGTTATGTATGTTGATAACAATCGATGTCAAAAATTATTGTTAATTATTATCACTACATAGTATAAAACAAAGTCGCTTTCTCTGTCCCTATGTCCCTTTGTATGCTTAAATCTTTGAAACTACGCAACGGATTTTGATGCGGTTTTAATAGATAGAGTGATTGAAGAGGAAGGTTTATATGTATGATAACATCCATTAAATATCAGCATTGCACCCGTGCGAAGCCGGGGCGGGTCGCTAGTTTCGAATATAAAAGTAATTTCTATTTGTCGTGATGGACTCGAGGCTTAGTCACGCGTTTGAGAATCCCGACGGTTGCGGGCTTAAACCCCAGACTTCTCCGAGTCACGTATGTATTTACGGGTTCGATCCCCGCGGAGACAAATGTTTGTGTGATCCACTACTATTTATTTCTGGGTGTATGTGAGACCGAGAAGTCTCTAATAGTCTCTGATACACTGTACAAGACTCGTATCTTAATGTGGGGTCAGGACTATGTGTGTGACTGTTGGTTGCATTTATGATTTCTAATTTTACAGAAAAATTCAGCCTACCACTGCGGGGTTTGCAACGTAATAGTTACTAGTGGCATGCAAAAGCATTTAGCCTGGCAGTACCATATATTCCAAATGGAAGAGATTAAAAGAAGCCCCAGGCAGCTAGCCAGAGACCTCAAGAAAGGAGAGATTAAACAAATCAAACCTTTGATGACCAAAAAGGTTTATACATGCACAAATCCACCGAAGATGACAATTATTCCATGTGAAAATATATTTTAAATATAAAAGAGAAAGTTTTGTGTGAAAGGACTTAATCCAAGTGGCCATATAAATTAGTTTGAGACATGAATGCGAAGAGTTGTACACTGCAAAAGCTGCAAATATTTTTTTGAAGTTTATGGGGTGACTAGGACGGTGGGGTGAATCGATACAGCACAAAATGGCGACTTTCTTTTGACATGCCTAAAACTTAAATAAATATTTATTTTAATAAACTGAGGGTAAGTGAAGAAAATTAATCAAACTTAATGTTGAAACGACAAAAATGTTGACAGTTTATAATAATGCGGTATACAATTCAAAGTGCCATAGATATTTTGAATAAAAAAAAGAATTTAATGTTATGTCTCAAGCTATTAGGATAGATTATAATAAGCTAAAATGTAGCAGAAATAGTATTATATATGTTTCATTGTCTGTCAATGTTCCTGTAGTTCTGAGTGTAACTAAACGTCATATCACTGCAATTCCTTTTCACTCAGAATATTTCAAGCTGTGTGTTGATGTGTAGATAAATTACACTATTTCGACCTATGCGCAGAATAAAGTTATATGTGCAAAATATCAACTTCCCATTCTCAGCGATTTAAACTTAATTGGGCACAAAATTATCTGTAGCATTTTTTGTTCTTCTAACAACAACAAAAGCTATGATTATTATTACTTCACTAGTGCAATATATAAACAAGTTTAACTCTATAAAGACATAAAAAGTACTTTGGTGATATAGTCATAAGTAACCTTATTCTATGCAAAGGTCGATTTGTCTGTCTTTCTGTCTGTGATTACAAACACTATATGTTTATTAGTGTAATTGTATATGTATATTTAAAATTATTTTATTTTACACAAGTGTAAACAGATTTTGGTCGAAAACTAAGACAAGTATTACTCACGGTGATAAAAAAAAACATTGACGTTTAAAAAAATAGAAATTTTGACGCTTTCCTTACAACCATGAGTGTTAAAATGTGATAAGAAAATCATCAATTTTTTTATTTTTTATCGCGATTTTTCTATCATCTATTAAGTCAGTACATAATTATGACCTCTCTTTAGTTTTCGATCATGGTCTTTTTACATACTGTACACTGTATATATTTAATCTGTATTTATATATTTTTCAATAATTTTTGGTGCATAACTTGGTACAACATGATTTTTTTAGAGAGTAAGTCTTATGATGTTGACCAGTATTGTAATGTGTCCAGTATTGGACCAACAACATTGTAACTAGTCAATGTTTTTTTTATAAATGACTAGAAACAGTAACTTAATTTTATGTAATATTTGTGGTTTTTTTTATCATTTTTCTATTATTTTTTTTTTACTACTTGACTGTTTTTAAGCTTTAATATGTAAGTAATCTCAATTTGTTTATTTTGTATTTTTTTGTAGATCTGACGGAAAAAAATGTTTTGTTTAACTTTTTGAATCGATGTGTTTGCCAAAGGCTTGGCTGTGCTGTGAAATTTTTCGTATTGTTGGGAAGTCATATTTTGCCCTATTCACTAAATTTAAAGAATGAAGTACAACTTAGGTCGCGATAATCTTGTATAGTGTAAGCAAAGTTGCCAAAAGGCTCATTTCCAAAATAAATAAAACATATCTTTTTATATTAGCACTAAAGCTAATGAGCATTAATTAAATAAAAACAGCTAAGTTAACATATATCTTTATTCATAAGGGAATTAAAACAATGGAAAATAATTATAATCAAATAATATGTTATCTATGAAAATCGCAAAATTAAAAAATCATTGATATTTATTTGGGATCACATAAAAAGATTACAAATTTTTTTCTATTCAACTTATCTCTTGCATATATATATTCTTTTTTTCTTATTATACAGGGTGTATTTAGACCGTGATCGAAAATTGAGGCAGGTAATAGCGAGGGTGATCACAAACCCAGTGGCGATATTAAAAATCCCGACAAAAAAGAAAAATTTTGACGTTTTCCATACTACCATTGGTGTTAAAGTATGTGGTTTGTATGGAAAACCTCAAAAATTGTATTTTTTGTCGGGATTTTCTTTAATGCCAGGGGGTTTGTAATCACTATCGGTATTACTTGCCTCAGTTTTCTATCACGGTCTAAATACACTCTGTATAACATGCTGTTCTCACAATAAAAACAAGATTTAATGAATTTGGCAATCTGTTGGTTTCCCGCCCTTACGAAGATAGGTTAGAACGAAAGTTAGGTTAGTTTTGGTATATACCAATAAAACCTCAAGTGGAATGTGGCTTAAAAGTCAAGTGATATAGGACTTAAAAGATTGGATTGAAACAGGGAAGTATTATCAATGAGATTTGAAGACAATAGGATATTTTTATTTTCAAAATTTAATTCTGAAAATTCTTTCGGAAATATTTAAAGTGCATGCAGAACTTTTTAATTTTATTTATTTAAGTAAAGAAATTATGACTGTTGTAATAAATTTATGCCTATTTATTCAGAAAAGAAAGAAAATTCTCTTTCTTATGGAGTATTAACATCACAGAACAGATGAATAAGATTAGAAGGGAAATATCCAGTATTGAGTATGTGTCCGAGTGTCGCCGCTTGTCTGTCACCTGTTCATTCTACTACAACACACCAACAATGATTATTTCAAACAAGAAGGGCTATTGGTTGTCACACATTAAAGTGTTGATATTACACGCAATGAATCACTAAGAAGCGTGTGTGTCAAACATATGACAGTGTAGTCGTAGGTTCGGCACGCTCGGCATGTGAACATTTCCTTTCTAGTTTTGTTTAATTGTTCTCTTAACATAATAGTTCATTTGGATTAGAATTGGCTTAAAATATTGTGAGCTTTTAACCTCCGATCAAATACTTTTTTTTTAAGTACGTGCCGTGCGTTCTAGAGGTCCTGGGTTCAATTCCCAGGTCGGGCAGTGTTATTGGGTTTTTCTATAAGGAAATTTTCAGTAGCGGCGCGGAGTTGGGAAATGTGTCCGAAAAACGGCAATAGGCTCGCCCCCTATTACGTGGGACTGATACATACCTGGCGAAATGTGGGTGCAGAAATGCATCTCTGCCTACTCCTTCGGGAAATATAGGCGTGAGGTTATGTATGTATGTAAGTATTAATGAGAAATCTGCTATTCTGGTTGTCAACATTTTATTATACTTTTCTTGAACGACTAATAACTTGTACACGTTCTAATTTCCAAAGGATTGCATTCCAAAGAGATATTCTTTTTTATATTAAAATGCTGCGTTAACTGCCATCTTTTGTTCATTTTTGAAACAATTTTTTGTTGTATGTTATGTAAAATGTCAAGATTTTATTTGAGTATTTGATTGGAGGTGAAAAGTTGTCGTGTTTATTTAAAATTAATTTAAAGACACAAGAGTTACCAAGATATTAAAGAAACTCCTACAGTAAATATAAAATATTATTTGAAAAGTTTTTGTTTAAAGAAATGTCAAAAATCCAACATGGCGCCTTTATTTTTAATGTCAAAATGATGTCCAAAACGCATAAATAGTTGTCATGTAAATAATTAATTTAATTTCTTGTACCTCTTTTTGTTATTGTAAGTGAAATTATTTTGTACAAATTTGTGAAATACAATTTTAAAAGCCTTGCGTGTTTTTGTCCAGTTTAATCAAAACATATTTTAAAAATTACAGTTCAGCTTTGAGTGGGTAAGATACTCTTAAATAATTTGCATCCTTTTTTCCCAATATAAAGCGCCTTAAGCTCCCCAGTTCGGTATCTCCGGGGAGGACGAAAGTTATAAAACAAAAAATAACGGTTTTATCTTATAGTAGTTTTAATATTCCATTAACAATCTACAGGGTTATAACGATGAAGGAAAACATCGTGATAAAACCTGCACACTAAGAGTTCTTAGGAATTTCTTAGGTGTGTAGTCCGCCAACCCGCACTAGGCCAGCGTGGTGGACTATGGCCTAAACCCTCTCAATGGTAGAGGAGACCCGTGCTCAGCAGTGGGCGTATATGGGTTGATGAAGAAGAAGTCGACAAAGAATAGAATATTGAAAAAGATGTCTTTTTACCATTTTCTAAAATGTCCCAATGGCTTGAATTAATTATATTAGAACTGATGCTATGCTTACATTGAGGGGGAATATTCGATTACTTTCGCTGACTTTAGAAGATTGTTGGTTGTTGTTGACATCCCCGTGGCGCAGTTGGCTAGACACCAGCTTCCGAAACGTGAGGCCGCGGATTCAATCCTCCGCACCGAGACAAATGTTTGTGTGATCCACAAATATTTGTTTCGGGCCTGGGTGTTCGTCAGACCAAAAAAGTCTCTCGTAGTGTCTGATACTCACAGGACTTGTAACCAAGTGTAGGGTCAGAGCTATGTATGAAACTGTTTGGTTTATTTATTTGATGTATTCTGAAAATTTACTTACGTAATACATACACGCCTACTACATATAAAACATAATTTACTACGAATTTTCTTTCTTATCTATTTCATCCTTAATAGTCCTATAAGCCATCGCAGCTTGCTTCGCAAAAATGTCCATGTAGGACTGAAATTTGTCTGAAGACAACAAGTTCTTGATAGTCTTAACAACTGCCTTTGAGTCTATTTCGAACACAAAAGAAGGCTTGCCGCTTCGGAAGTTTATTATTTTAGGTTCTGTAATATAGAATATAAGATTATAATTGTGCTGGAAATGCCTTTATTCATTCATTCATCATTATAATCATCAATCGAAGTCTTCCACTTCTAAACTCAGGCCTTCCCCAAAGACTTGCAAAGCGTCTTTGGAAGCGACAAAGTCTCCACTAGAGAACAGAAAGGTTCCCCTATCGACCATCAGTTCTACGAGCTATGTGCCCTGCCCATTGCCACTTTAGCTTACTAATCCTTTGGACTATGTCAGCAACCTTCGTTCTACGGATCTCCTCATTCCCGATTTGATAGGAAAATACCAAGCAAATTGCTGCTGAATTCCACTACCGCACCACTCGCCAGAAATTGAAGTTCCATCCCTACCATCTGGATGAATGGCGTTCTTCAACAGTGCGGTTCAAACGGGGTTTTTTTCCCCGGACAACATCTTTGTGGAATAAGCTTTCCTCGGCGGTATTTCCAAATGGATACGATATAGGGACCTTCAAGAAGAGAGCCTATACTGTCCTCAAAGGCCGGCAACGCACCGATAATACCTAGGGTGTTGTGGGTGTTCATGGGCGGTGTTGACCACTTAACATCAGGTGGCTCACTAGCTCGTTTGCCTCATAGCATAGCATAGCCTTTTCTATAGCTCGCTGAGTGACTTTGACCTTTCTGATGAAGCACATAGAGGATACATTTGACAGCTTGCATAACATACCTCATTTTAGTGTCGTAAGTCATCATTGATGGCAGACGAAGGTAAAAACGAGGTATTTTGGACGTGAATAGATTAAAATAATTACTTACTAACGTATTTATCTTGTTTAAACGAATCTTGCGAACGAAACATCGGTTTGTCTTTCGAGGCAAGATTCATTATAGATTTTTCAATATCTTTGATATTTCTTTCTCTAATCTTCTCCGTTGTGGTTCTGTTTTCGACAACCTCTTCTTCTTTTTTAACTGCATTAGGTTTGAAATGTTCTTTATCAATTTTCACCTGTTTCCGTCCAAATTTACTGGCGATTTTGTCTACTTTATCTGATGGCACTACTTTGTGTATTAAAGCATCTATGTTGGAGAAATTATTGTCCTGTTTTCTAACTTGTAAGAGGACGTAACTCTCTGCTTGTACGACGAAGAGACCTGTCGTTATTGAGAAGGTACTTAGTTAATTTTAATATTTATTTTATATTAGCTGTCCCGGCAGACATTGTGCCCGGAAAAGTTTTAAGCGAAATGCCGACAGCAGCCCCACCTACCGGGTCTAATTGTGTGTTCAAATCATCCAGGGACACAATGGAATAGACGTAGAATCTACATGCCTACATTCACTAATCACTCCCTGACCATTTATATTGGAATAACAAATAGCACCACCTACCGGGTCAAATCGTGTGTTCAAACCATTCAAGGGCCCATTGGAGTATACGTAGAAACTTTCATCCTAATCGGTCCAGCCGTTCGACATACCGACAACGGTGCCGACAACCTGACGAAATTTGGTCGTACCAACTCAGAAACCTTTTTTGGCTCATCACAACAACTTTGCTAAAGATTATCACATGATTAAAGACATAGTTTACGATTCTACATAAGACATACAGACAAACATTTTTTTTTATGTTAATAAAAGTATGAAATGTAAATTAATTATAATAATTTAATATTAAAACAGTTAATAGATACGGTGATCACAAACGCATTGAGATTAAAGAAATAGTTTCACAAAAAACAAGGACGGTAGGTTATAGGTAACTACTTACTTACATGTTGCTAAAGAGAAAAAGTAATAGAAGATTGTTTTTTTTTACCTTAAAGATAATATAAAGAAAATAAGAAATTTTAAATTTTTGGTTGTTTGTAGTACAAAATTATGAAATAGTAGAAATGTTGCGAATATCAGAATATTTAATGAAACGAAATTCCTTACCAAATATCACCAAAATGAACATGTTGAACAGATGTCCGCAATTTTAATGGACTAGAATGCAATTACAAAACTAATTACTTTTAACTATTTTATATGCAATAAAAACAACAATTAATTATGTATTACCACTGTAGTTTTAAAAACTAATAATGAAACTAGTATAGCAAAGTGACAACGTCTGTGTTCCTCTTCAAATTTCAATGTTACCGTTAACCCCTCGTGTGTCTGAGTCGCGCTCGCAAAAAGTACCGTCGTGTGCCCGGCCGCCCGAAATTCACATCAACTTAGCTTTATGATTTTTTACATTTAATTCCCGCGGCTCAATCCTTCACTCATATTCACCAGAGACACATTAATTCATTACACTTTCGATGCAAGTTAAATCAGATTCTTAAGCTTAGAATTTAATACATAAAATCGCGTGTAAAATGTTCGGACGTGGATCCACGTTCAAGGCACGCAAGCGACGAAATTTATTGGACGTGGATCTTAGGCACACGAGGGGTTCAAGTCTATATCATCATAATCATTACAATTGAGAAGGTTTACATAGTCCACCACGCTGGCCTAATGCCAGTTGGCGGACTATACGCCTGAGAAATTCCTAACAACTGCAGGCTTCCTTTGGATGTTTTCCTTAATTTTATCATCATCATCAACGTCATGAGCTAAAAGACGTCCACAGCTGGGCATAGCCCTCTCCCAGAGACTTCCAAAGTGTTCTATCAGAAGCGGCCTGCATCCAGCGGCTTCCCGCGATTTTCACCAAATCGTCGGTCCACCTTGTGGAATAATTTATTGAATTAGTAATTTACCTGATCATTTATCACTACATAGTATAAAACAAAGTCGCTTTCTCTGTCCCTATGTCCCTTTGTATGCTTAAATCTTTGAAACTACGCAACGGATTTTGATGCGGTTTTTTTAATAGATAGAGCGATTGAAGAGGAAGGTTTATATGTTTGATAACATCCATTAAATATCAGCATTGCACCCGTGCGAAGCCGGGGCGGGTCGCTAGTTGTATTAATAAAACAAATATTCAATTTACAAAATATATATTTTAAATATAAATCAGTACAATACTTACAATGATTTAAGTGATTTAGTACATTTTATTGCAAAAATACGGTGCAGGTTAGTTTTTTAGAGGCTTATTAATTCACATTTATTTAATTCGTCGAAAAATAGGAGTATTTAACAGTGTCGGTACTTCCACAGAAGTCCAATAGCGTTACACGTAAATTGTGTAATGTCTAGTTTATAGTATATGAACCAACTCTAAAAGTTAGACATATGCTATCGCGGACTTTTTTGTAGGCCTTATCAAGCTGTACAACTTTTCTCTAGGACTCAACTATATATCTCCCATGGGTAAGGCAGCGTTTGCAAAAAACGATTTTGTTCGACCGTTTTTTCTCCGACTTACTTCGCAAATCAAGCCACAACGAAAAAGTCTTATCATTTTTCGGAGTAATATATAGCCTATGTTCGTTCTCAGGGTCTAAAGATTGTCTGTGCCAAATTTCATCAAAATCCGTTCAGCCGTTTAGGCGAGAAAGAGTAACAGACAGACAGACAGACAGAGTTACTTTCGCATTTATAATATTAGTATGGATTGTGGGGTCATGATCAAAATGCTTTTGTTAAGTAAAATTTTATAGGTTAAAGATCATTATTAGGAATGTTGTAAGGGAAGCTGGACATTTGGACTTCAATGGAAGTAACTTAATTTCATTTTGGGTCAAGTATATTATAATTTTGATTAAATAAAATTATATTTAATATGTACAATTGATAAGGACGTTCTTTTTTATGATCAACCAGAAAATAACATGTCATAATAATATTCACAAATCTATTTTTCCCCATTTTTTGATAAATTCTGTAGTATTAATACAATATAATACAGTCTTTTATGAGGTAATTATTGATAATATTTGATTTATATACCAGCTACATCTTTAATACGTGAAACTCCATCCATGAATAATTTTAACTAACAATTTAAATAAAGACTTTTTGCACATGAAATTCTAGCCAAAAGCAAAAAGATAAGTATAATTTAAATTCAATATTTTCTATAATACTATTTAAGCAGATTTTCGTTATAAAACTATATTTTTAACAATGGACAATTATTTAAGTCTATTCCACAAAATTAAATATGAATATCCTTAAACATTTTAAGAATATTCGGATATTTTTCAATAATCCCATTTTACAGTCTTTTAATAATAAATATTCTGCTTAATATCATGTGATAATGGTAAATTTTGTTTTAATTGAACTTCTTTATAAATGTGGTCTTAATTTAAAATAACAATAAATATTTTTTAACGAACTCCTCTTTTAAGTCTAAGGACATTTAAATATACAGCCTTGATAAAATACAACTATATTTTTGCAAAAAAATGTAAAGGCATAGATAAGATAAAATAAAAAAAAATATTAACGTAGGAATGAAAGAAAATCACAATTAAAGCACCGAAATGGATACTTAAGTACTAATATTTACAGTTCGGGTTTGTATACGTTTGTTATCAAAACGCCACAAAATAACCCAATATGTTAATGTGTAAGAAATGCTCTACCCTTTTTAAAACGCTTAAAAACAGAAAAGAACTAGCAAGTTGTTTATACATACGATTATTATTTCATCATCTACCGTTATCAAAAAATTAAATATTTTCTTTCCACCATAGAGGTCGAACAAACCGATCATCAACTATTTTTTATGAACATTAAAAAATAGCATAACAAACTGGATTCGCGCACAAAGGTACCATTATCAAGAAAAACGCCAAAAAATCATGTCTACTGTATTGCAGCCCCATTTAACATTTATTTATTCTGTTTTTTAGTATTCGTTGTTACAGTGGCAACAAAAATACATCACCTGTCAAAATTTCTATTGTCTATCTATCACGGTTGTGACAGACGGAAAGAGAAGTCTTAGTAATAAGGTCCCGTTTTTACCTTTGGATACGAAACCTTAAAATGCATAGAGCATTCCTAACACACAACGAATCATAGAAATAAAAAATAAATTAAATTATGGCATACGCGAGCACACTTAGTGGAAGGAAATATTATATTTGACATTGAAATGTATACAAATTGACGAAAAATCAGAAATACTCTTAAATTAAACTTAATAAAAAAAATACGGACGAACTGATAACCTTGTTTGAAGTCGGTTAAAAATAGTATCAAAGGTATTTTTCTGTTTATGATATTTAAATAATTTAATAAATGTAAATTAAAAGGGAATTCTTTATGTCCATTTCATGGTGGTCTCTAAAAGATCGTATTTAGCGATAAGAACGTCAATTGTAGGTACTTCATTCTATTTGTATATTGTTTTGTTTATAAGTACTCAATAAATATTATAAAAATCAATTAATTCTGAGAAAATTGTATAAAAATAGGTCTTAAAATGCAACAATTAATATTTAATATATAGCTATTTCTTTCGCACACGCAATGAGTGAGGTTATTGTTAACTTTTTTATAACCTCAATCAAGATATCCATATTAAAATTATGAAGTTTTTAATAGATCTTTAGAATTGTTTCATCTTTATTGTCATTTTGATACAAAAATTAAATTTTCTCCTTGATTTAAGACTTACAAAAAGGTTTCAATAATATTTTTGAATACAAGTAATTTAAACACAATTCTTTCGATATTTCTACACTATTTGATCAATTTTTCAATGTCAAATATAATAGTAATCTTAAAGTTAATAGACTTAAGAAATATTTACAAATCGTTGGTCCAGTGTTATTTCTGGCTAAGGAATCTCTCAAGTTTAGATGAAAAACGGAGGATTTTTTAAACGCTTTCTTTAATGTTATTGTCTGGTATCCCAAGTGGTTTCGGGAATAGTTATAATCGCAATTGGTAGGTGGCGCTAGGATCTAGTTCTGAGATTTTTATTTTTCGCAAATCAGAACATAACCTCAAAAATTTTGACCACGGCTACCCGTTTATTTTTATTAACTACTATTTTCTCGGTTATCTGATATTACCTTTGTGTCACACTCAGAATTTATTTTATGTTATTTCTGTTCTTGTCATATCCAAGAAAATATATTAGATAATCAAAGTCTGCACACACCTTGAAAAGACCAGAAAACTGTCAAATTTGTAGCGTTTAAAAAACCGTCCATTTCGATAACAATAATTCACAATAACTTACAAACTATATAAAAAGCTCAGAGGCCGTTGTCACATTCCACAATCATAATCGTTAACATCAAAATCTATGGATTTTGAAGACTTATATAAAAACCATAGATTATAATCTGAATAAACCTAAAACTGACGATTATCAGTTTCATACATTTTTATCTTCTAAATCAGCGATTCATCAGCCATATACGTCCCACTGGTGGGTACAGGCCTCGTCTAACTTTGAAAAGGTTTAGTTAGTCCACCACGCTGGCCTAGTGTGGGTTGGCGGACTACACACCTAAAAAATTCCTAACAACTTTTAGGTGTGCAGGTTTCATCGCCATGTTTTCCTTCACCGTTAAAGCAGGTCATAATTCATTGTAAATAACTTGGAAAAGTTAGAAATGTGTGCCTGAGATTTGAATCCGCGACTGAGGTCTAAATCTCATCATTATTACTTTTAAATTAACGACTATAATTGTATAATGTGACTTTAAGGCTCTCAGGACGTTTCCATCATGACAACTAGTCTATAACAGTGTAGTTTACAAATAAATGCCTATTTTTAAATCGATTTGTCGATAGTCAGCGCCACCACTGAACTATTGCGGCAAAAATTGGAACTAATGTGACAGATCTGTCAAACTTACGTATTTTTTGTTAATATTCTTTTATGCTTAATTGGTTCAAAACTTAGTAATAATTCCTTTGACGATTGCTCTTTAGTTTCTTGGTAATTTTTATGTACAACAAAGTTATTTATTGTAGTGGTAACCGTATGAAAATTCGTTTAGTGATCTTTCAGTTAGTTGCTGACAAACAGACACAACGTGAGACTTTTTTATACAGGGTGTATTCAGACCGTGATCGAAAACTGAGGCAGGTAATAGCGAGGGTGATCACAAACCCAGTGGCGATGTTAAAAATCCCGACAAAAAAATAAAAATTTTGACGTTTTCCATACAACCATCGGTGTTAAAAGTATGTGGTTTGTATGGAAAACATAAAAAAAAAAATTTTTTGGTCGGGATTTTCTTTAATGCCAGGGGGTTTGTAATCACCATCGCCATTGCCTGCCTCAGTTTTCGATCACGGTCTAAATACACTCTGTATACATTTAGGGGGCAAAAAAGTCATTGATCGAAAAAAACACATTGACTTTAAACCAATCACTACTAAAAATAAAAAAAATAGCGTATTACAAATCACCACATACATTTAAGACTTATAGTTGATAGAAAATCGCATTTTTTTAAATTTTATGTGGTGATTTTTTTATCGTCAATGTGAAAAATAGGCTTTTTTTGTACCTACACTGCTCTTAAGACTTAAGTCTTAGGTACGTTTTAAGTATTGACGTAACTTAAGTCTGACCTTTTGGCCCATGTGGTGCAAACCTTTTCTATGTTATACTTAGATTTTTTACCAAAAACAATAATTTTGGATTCATTTTTAATCTTTATATTGGACGTATTCGGACCGTGATCCCTTAGCGTTAAAGAAAATCCCGCCAAAAAAATAAAAAAAAATACGTTTTCCAAACAAACATTTTTGACCTATAGTTGTTAGGAAAATATCTTTTTTTGGTCGAGATTTAATTTAACGCCAGGGGATTTGTGATCACCCAGGCTATTACCTGCCTTACACACTCACTCACTGAGTTTCTGATCACGGTCTGAATACATAATTAATTACAATAGATTTTTGTAAATATCTGCTGTATTTCATAGAAAAGGTTTCCTATCAAGACCACGATTTTTAAGTATTTTATTGTTACCAACGGCTAAATTACTTCGCTTACTGATAGATTGTCTTAGTCTAATCCCATCCTTATGTGGGTTTAACCAAAATGCACTTTGGTAAGTCTAGCATTACTGCTTTATAATGATAGATTGGACACTTAGTGGAGTAAATTTTCTTTATCCCACAAAAATGTAGGATATGTATACTTTTATTTTAGTATGTTCGATTGATATAATTTTATGCTCAATTATTGAAGAAATTTCAATAATATTTATTTATGGTGGGATTCGAGCATTTCTTTATTCATCTTTATTATTCGTACTAAAATCATACATAGCTTAAATTCAATAAAAAAATCTCGGTTATATAAGTCAACCCACCAACACACTACCATCTAATAACATAATTTAGCCGTTAGTAACTTACATACAACCGTTGGTTTAAGTTAAGAACATGCTGGACAAGATGGCGGCGGACAAGATGGCCGCCGGGGCTGGTGACGTCACACCGCACGTTAATACGTCATTGGGGTATAGATTTGGCGGGAGAGGCTCCTCTCCCGGTTTGCAGTATTCTTTTCTAGCCTGGAATTTAGTAATAGTGATTAGAGTATAGTATTATTAGGTAAAAGTATGTGTTATAAAGTTTTTCTATAAGGAAATTATTAGTAGCTCATAGTGTAGAAATGTGCTTAAAAACTAGTGCCGGTACTTCCATAGAAGCACAAAAGTGTTAAACATTTTGGAAGCATGTTGCGAAATGTGAGGCCTCAAGTTCGAAACCCGCACCGAGTTAATTGTTTGTATGATCCGCAAATATTATTCCTTAAGTGATTTTGAGAGTGAAAAATCTCTCGTAGTTCTGATACGACAAAGGACAATCTTAGTGTGGGGTCAGAACTATGTATGTGGCTGTTGCGTGTATTTATATAAATAACTTACTTTAAATTCTTCCGCGCACATTTCCCGGCAGGGGGGGCAGACCACGCCCCCTTTGTGCAGCCAGTCGTCCTTGATGATCTTCACTTGGAGAACTTGACCGGCGTGGAAACATGTGTACGTATAGTTACCCACCTGTGGGATAGATGGAACAGTTTTATTTATGCTTTATATACAACTAGTCCCGGCAGACGTTGTTCCCGAAAAGCTTTAAGCTATATGGCGACAGCAGCGTCACCTACAGATTTTGTTTTGAAATCATCCAGGGGCCCATTGGAATATACATTATTTCCTTGTCCATTTACATTGGAATGACAGTGGCGCCATCTACCGAGTCCAATCATCCAGGGACCCATAGGAATGTATACAGAAAATTTCATCCCGATCGATTCAATTAGAATGTAAAAAGTAAAGAGGAGTTATAATGACGGTGGCACAGCCTGTCAATAAATTGGTTCTACCAACTCAGAAGCCTTTGACTCATGCACAAAAACTTTAAGATCATCACAATATGATCAAATGTATAGGTTACGACTTACGAATCTATAAAGGACATACGAGGACAAACATACATTCATTTTTCATCATCATCAGCCAAAGGACGTCCACTGCTGGACATAGGCCTCCCCCAGAGACTTCCAAAGCGTTCTATTGGAAGCGGCCTGCATCCATTCATTTTTATATTATTATTTTTATACTTACGACGATATGCAGTCTTCCGCTTTCACACTTATATTTATAACATCCGGAGCCCCAGTGTTGCCACTCTCTGATCTAAAATTAAAGAAATTTATAAGTAAGTTTAATATTATTTAGACTTACTCCTTATTAAAATCAGTCGCATCAAAATCGGTCCAGCCGATGTAAAAATTGTCAAGATTGATTTGTATGTAAGAACGTATTTGTATATTTGTATGTATTTGATTGAACGTGATAAATTAATTGAGCCACAGTCACAATCGTACTACAGATATCGGGATATGCACTTTAACGGTGATGGAAACCATCGTGACGAAACCTGCACACCTAAAAGTTATTAGGAATTCCTTAGGTGTGTAGTCCGCCAACCCGCACTAGGCCAGCGTGGTGGACTATGGCCTAAACCCTCTCAATGGTAGAGGAGACCCGTGCCCAGCAGTTCGAAGGCTGATGATAAATACCTGTCTGCAAGATTTCTGCTCCCACACTTTGTCGCTGTGGTCGAAGCACTTGGAATGCTGGCCGTAGTTCTCCAGAGCGAAATTCACGTCCACTTCTGAAAACATAAAATTAATGAAATTAAATTTAAAAAAAATGAAATTAAATTAATTTATACAAAAACACTTGGTACAAATAGATGGGCTGTACAATTTTTAAGAAAAAATGGAGCATCGCACGCTTAATAATATAGTGACCTAATTCAAAAAGCCGAGTCTAAGGTAAGGAAATGGGGAAAAATGTTTTACTTCGTCAAATACATTTTATAGAAAATATAAAAAAAACATTATGTTTAAAAAATATGTGTACTAAATAGTTACATTACATCCATTACAATTTTATTATTTAATCCGAATATATTTAATCACAAAGTAAATGAAGGTGGAAATACAAAATTTTGAATTAGGTCACTATATTCTTAAGCGTGCGATATTTTTGCCGAATAGGTATAAACCTGTATTTTAGCACACAGCGCCTTTCCCCTTGTTTTTAGAAGATAAATAAATACACCCAACAGTCACACACATAGTCCTGACCCCACATTAAGATACGAGTCTTGTGTCGTGGGTATCAGAAACTACGAGAGACTTTTCGGTCTCACAAACACCCAGACCCGAAACAAATATTTGTGGATCACACAAACATTTGTCTCGGTGGATCGAACCCGCGGCCTCGTGTTTCGCAAGCCGGTGTCTAGCGAACTGCGCCACGGGGCTGTCAAAGCCGCTTAAAAAACAGAGTTTAGTGTAATTTTATGTTCCTTTCTGTGTATGTGTGTGTATGTGTGTACTTCGACTAGAGTAGTAAATAATGATGGGAGGGAAAAATACCATATAATTTTATAGAAAAATAAATAAAAATAATGCTTGAATTGCGAAGATAAATAATTCATATATTTACATACACGTGAGACAGAAATGTGCAAGGATATAAACAGGGTGTATTTAGACCGTGATCGAAAACTGAGGCAGGTAGTAGCGATAGTGATTACAAACCCCTTGGCATTAAAGAAAATCCCGACAAACAATAAAATTTTTGAGGTTTTCCATACAAATCACATACTTTTAACACCAATGGTTGTATGGAAAACGTCAAAATTTTTATTTTTTGTCGGGATTTTTAATATCGCCACTGGGTTTGTGATCACCCTCGCTATTACCTGCCTCAGTTTTCGATCACGGTCTAAATACACCCTGTATATAAACATACTTAGGTAGGACATACATACAGACAAGCTGGCTCACTATTACAAGGTTTAATGATAGTATTTTAGCACCTATTTAGTTATGAATACGATAAAGTTCTATCAATTATATAGAACCAACATCTACAATTTGTAATACGCAGTAAGTAAATAATACAGGGTGTATTCAGACCGTGATCGGAAACGAAGGCAGGTAATAGTTAATGTGATTAAAAAGCATCTGGCATTAAAGAAAATTCCGGCAGAAGAATTTTTTTTTACGTTTTTCATACATTGACGTATATTGAATTCCGATGGTTGTGTGGACGTCATTTTTTTTTATTTTATTTATTTATTTATTTAATTCAATTACACACGTACATGACATACAAGAGGTGAAAAAGTTTACAAGGATAATGTATGTAATAAATTGTTCTACAATTAGGTATCTAACATGGTCCCCTCACTAGGCAAGCCTGTATTGAGGGGTCCCAATATACCGATCGATATTAATAATATCAATATATATAATAGTTGAATAAATTGATTTTCTTTAATACCAGGTGGTTTGTAATCTCATTAGCTATTATCTGCCTTCGTTTCCGATAACGGTCTGGATACACCCTGTATATAGACACTACCCCAAACACTACTCACTAGGGGTGTTCTCCTCATACGAGCAGCGACTGCCCCGCACGAGCACACTCTTGTGTCTCCACGTGAACTCCTGCAGGTAGGGACAGTAGTCGGCCAGGGAGACGGAGCCGCCGTAGTGGGACACGTCCCAGACGCCCGGGAGGGAGTCAAAGTGCTGGAAACAAGTAAAAAACAATCATCATCCTCATCAACAGCCCTTAATTCGTCCACTGCTGGACATAAGCTTCTCTTATGGCAGGCCACTGGGCTCGATCTTCGGCCCTCATCCAACCGCTGCCAGCCACCTTGCAAAAAAACAATCAATACACCCAACAGCCGCACATATAGTCCTGATCCCGCATTAAGATAATCCTGTGTCGTGGACTATGGCCTAAACCCTCTCAATGGTAGAGGAGACCCGTGCTCAGCAGTGGGCGTATATGGGTTGATGAAGAAGAAGAAGACGTTCAGAAGTGGACGGCGATAGGCTGAGGGAAAGAAAAGGACTCGAACCTGATACGCCCTGGGCAGCATGTTGTCATGTCGCACGAGGTTGCAGAGCACCACAGCAGTCCTCCGGGGAGAGCATTCAGTCCTCAGAGGATTGCCTTTGATCCTCTCGCAAAATGGTGCCGGGTTTCTCCTCCTGTATAAAAGATGTGTTAAGAATATGGTTCTAATTATGAAGGACGGGTTTGGTACACTATAAATTGCTAGAATATGTATCATCATCATCATCATCATCGTCATCATCATCATCATCATCATCATCAACAGCCCTTAATTCGTTTTTAATTACTTGATTAAGAATATGTATAATTCCATTTATTTATAGATAGAAATTTAATTTCACAACTATAAGTTTATAAGATAATAGATTAAAAATACTGTAATATATTCATGATAGGCATATAAGGAGATTATGTAAAAAAGAGACGAGTTAAATAGTTATAAACTTACACGGTTTCCGTCCCATTAGTATTGCTTACAAAAAATAAAAGCGTAAATTTTACAATTAAAATACAAAAATAGTGTATTCAGACCGCGATCGGAAACTAAGGCAGCTAATAGCTACGGTGATCATAAACCCATTGGCGTTAAAAACCGACAAAAAATAAAAAATACATTTTCCTAACCTAAATCATTGGTGTTAAATGTATGTTTGTAAGAAACACGTCAAAATTATTATTTTTGTCAGGATTTTTCTTTGCGCCAATGGGTTCATAGTCGCCATAGCTTTTAAGTGCCTTAGTTTTCGATCGGGGTCTTTATACACCCTGTATACTTAAATATTTTACGCCTATATCCCAAAAGAGTAAGCAGAGGTGCAATATTTAGGTTACCACTATGTTTCATGTAATAAGTTATTACTAACATAATCAGCATTTTCGAACGCTTAAATTTTTTTTAACTAACTCGATATCACTGACCTAGGAATCGAACCCGGAATCGTGAGATCGTAGAGCTAATTTATGCTAATATCGTGCTTTATAATAAAAAACTTACTCCAAAGTTGAATTATCCGTCGTGTTGCTTGTAATAAAATGAGCAATTATTAATGCTTCTATTATTAATCAAATTTATTAATACTATGAGCAAAAATCTTAATTTCGACTATAGTTTTTTAAAGCTATAAACAGATAGATTAACATTTATTTTGTAAATAAGTTTCATTATTTTTATCTAAGAAACTATTTAGCGTATTATTTTTACATTGAGATAAATGCTCACATTGTTAAAACTATTTTCCCATACAAATTATTAAAAATAATAAAATATTTAAGTGCTAATAAAATCCATATTATACAATAAACATCACAACACATTTATAGAACAAAAACCACACGAATAAAGAATAACGCAAGAGTATCACAATTTATGAAATAAATATTTTGCTTACTTATACAACAAGCAGAGGCATCATATTATATATATTTTTTATATAAAATCACAAGGATTTTATACTTGCACTCCAAAAAGATAATACTACACTTTATAGCACTTAAGTATGTACTATGTCTATATTATTTTATTTATTTGGCATACCAACAATGTAAATTACATACAGAAAAAATAAGTTAAAGGAATTCTTAAAAATATAGTACAATGTAATCACTTCAAATTATAAGCATGCATGACTTTAGACTTATGTAGTACTTATTAAGTATTGAACATTAAAATAAGTGCAAATTGAGAATAATTTATAAAAATCCAAAAACCACTACCAATATAGTTAAGTTAATGCCACAAGCACAAATCTCAGCACCGCAAGCATTACGCCGCGAGCACAAAACTCATAACCGCAAGCATTATGCCACGAGCACAAATCCCAGTAACACAATACCTCAACCTTTGCGTGTTGAGCCATTCTTTGCACGAGGCCATGGCGAACTTGCATCCCAGGCCACGGCCCCAGTCCAACGGGGTCGCATGTTCATATTCAGCCCGGTACCAGCCGGTATCCTCCATCATTGCGAAGGTTATTCGGCTGAACACAGAGTTCTGAGTGTGTGTGCCTGTCATCGCTTCGTTCTGGAAAGAGCATTTTGTTTTGTTGAGGTGGAAAGGTGACGAACAAATGTGGCATCTACTAGACAGAAAAACAGTGTTTTAAAAATACATAGATATCAGGCTAGTAATATAAATGCAAAGGTACTGTATGTTGCGCTTTCAAGCCTAAATCGATAGACTGTTTTTATTTAGTTTTTCTAAATTGAAAGTACCTTAAAGGAAAAACTATTCCTTAAAAATTAGCAGAAAAAAATAACAGTTTTAAATTTTATATAAGTAATAGAAAGTTAATCGTACTACAACTCCGCAAAGATGATTAAATTTAAATAAAAATATCAATTTTTGAACATAAAACACGCTTTCATAGAAAATCCAACGAAAAAAGAAAACAAATTTAAATTAAAACTACTGAAAAAACATCATGAATTTCATAGTAAATAAAACTAATTGCATCTAAAAATCTTTCTAGAACCTTCTACATCGATCCAGAAGTTTCTACACCCACTCTTCAGTAGACTTACCTCAAACACCCTTTTCTCCCAATGCGTCATGGCTGTTCCATCTCCTCCTTGGTCTTCCAACTCAGCACCTTCAAGTTTCGAGCAGTTGAAATGCTCTCGTACCTGAAAGAACAGAAGACATCATAAAAAAGCAATGTCATAGAGAACACTTAAGGCTAGTTAACATAGTAAAGAAATCTTATTATTTACTGAAACAAAACTTAAGTATTTTAGAAAAATTCTGGTGCCCAAATAAAGATTTAAGTTGTGTATTAGGCACCAGTGAATCACAATGAGGCATTGATCGTGTTACACTTCAATAAAAAAATAATTTAATAATATAGCCAAAGTTACGATCGAGTCTCAAACTACAGGCATACTTCAGAGCCATAAATTCTTCTTCTTCTTCATCAACCCATATACGCCCACTGCTGAGCACGGGTCTCCTCTACCATTGAGAGGGTTTAGGCCATAGTCCACCACGCTGGCCTAGTGCGGGTCGTGGACTACACACCTAAGAAATTTCTAAGAACTTTTTAGGTGTGCAGGGTTTATCACGATGTTTTCCTTCACCGTTAAAGCAAGTGATAATTCAATTTGAATACACACATAACTTCGAAAAGTCATAGGTGTGTGCCTGGGGTTCGAACCCGCGACCGGCGAGATTCTCGACCGCGCGCCTAAACCTCGAGGCCACTGCTTCGAGCCATAAATTACCTCACTCGAAATTCGTGATTTTTTGAGAAAAATGGACATTAAGGCAGGCAGTAGCTACGGTGGTTATAAACACAGACTTTAAAGAAATCCCGACAAAAATAAACTAAATTGATATTTCCTGACAGCCACATGCATTTTATTTTGTAAGGGAAACATTAAATATTTTATTTTCTGTCAAGATTTTCTTTAACACCAGGGGTTTATAACCACTTAACTATTAACTGCCTTAGTTTCCGATCACGGTCTGAACACACCCTGTATAGGTGTGAAATTAGGATTGATAGAAATTTCAAGACAGAATTGTTGCAAGATTTTTTTTTTCTTTTGGTTGAAAAATCTATATAACTCTCTAAACTTCACAAGACATCAAGAAATAAGAAAATTATCAAAAACATCGTATGAATGAAAAATATTCTTACCTCCTTAACTACTCTTGGAGTGACGATCATGTTGAAAGTCCTCTCCATGTATCCTCCTCTGACCATCCAATTTCGTCTGGTCACGTTTCTTACCACTCGATCTGACCATTTGTGGATCTGCAGTCTGTAACGACAATTTAGAATCTTAATCACAGTAACCAGCCATTGATTTGACTTGAGAAAGGTGGCGAGTAACGGATGGATGAGGGCTGCTCAACACCGGGATGGTTGGCGCTTACTTGGGGAGGCCTATACAGCAGTGGACGGCGATAGGCTGAGTATATAACCAGTCATTAACACAAGCATACAGACGTAAACAGACAAACTCGAAGAAAGCCTTCTTCGAGAACTTGGTGGACTAAAGACCTTCCGAAAATTCTAATACTTTACTTTACCTGTTAGTTACTTTAGGACCTATATTCATATATGGACTGATGATGGTGATAATCTATGTAATATAAAGAGAGCATTTATTTAACATTTATACTATGGAAACTGAATTTAGTTCAAGCACAGAAAAAAAAAGAATTTCTGCTATAATTTTCGTTTAAACCGTGGCTTCTGGTCTCTTCGTTCTTCAAGAAAAGTGGATGGTCTATTTAGATAAAAGAATTCTTACTTACTCTTCATCAAGAGGTGGGTTTCCTGTGTCTGGTCGTCTTTCCGTTAACGGTTCACCATTATCATCCCTGAAAAGAAGGAGAATATTTAGTTTTAGACCGCTGTTAAAGTGTCAATTGCGGGGGCACATAGCGCGGAGAACTGATGACCGATTGGCCAAATAGCTCAAGGAATCACGAAGAAACCTGCACACCTAAAAAGCTCTTAGGCGTTCTTAAGGTATAGTACGCTAGTCCAAACTAGTTTTGGTGGACTAAGGCAAGTACCCTCCCAGTTGTACGGAAAGTCCATTCCCTGCAGTGGGACGTATATGACTGACCATGATGGTGATAATGATGATGGCGACGATAATGATAATGATAACTATTATGACAACGATGATGATATCGATGATGATAATAATGATAGTGATGATGGTGACGATAATCATGACGTTGTTGTTGTTGATAATGATGATGATGATGCTAATGATGATGATGAAATTAAGTTTACTCACCTATAAAACGCGAACAGCGAAACACTAAATCCCAAAGCGTGCAGCATCTCGTGTTTGACGGTCGACAGTACTGACGGCAGATCTCTGTACTTTGTTGATAGTTCTCCTGGGCAAAAGTTGGCGTGACCCGCTACTGGCCTGGAATTTATTTATTTAACACTTTCTTGTCCATAATACAGAAATAATGGGAAGAAAATTAACTATAAAAAGAAAACAAGAGGCGGCCTTATCGCTCTAAGCAATCTCTTACAGGCAACCTTTGGATGGATAATAAGAGAGGAATATTAAGAAGGGTAGAATAAAGAGTAGTGGAATTAGACATTTTATAATTATTGCTTATTTATTTCGTTTTATTGCACTCAATTGACAGCCTCGCGGATGAGTCCCTGGGTTCGATTCCCTGGTCGGTCAAAGTGTTACTGGGTTTTCCATTAGATACAGTCTGTTTGACAAGAGCGTGTACGGCAAAACTTTTTAAATTTGGCAGGTAGCTAGCCCCTTCCCCTCAGATGCTTTGTGTATAGAGTTTCAGTTGTCGTTCGATCTTTGTCAGAGGAGGACGCATTTCGTCATGAGTGCTACGTACGCATCACGTTATGAAGCAGTGTTCTTGTGTTTGCATCCAAAAGGACCCAAAATGTCATACGCAGCCGCTGCAAAATACATGAAAAAGTCAAAGACATTTGTTAGTAAGTGGGTGAAACGCTATTCTGAAGTAAAAAATGTCGACGACCTGCCTAATCGTGGCTCTACGCAAAAAACAACGAAAAAGGAGGACAAAATGATTTTACGGGTATTCGAGAAGAATTCTCGCCTATCGTTACGTGGTGGTCAAGCGGTTTTGCTTAAAAAAGGCCTTAATGTGTCATGTGATACTATAAGAAGACGTTTACTGGCTCATGATGTAAAATTTCGTAGCATAATAAAGAAACCGCTACTGTCGGAAAATCATGTTAAAAAGAGACTCACTTGGGCGCAGGAACATTTGGACCGGGATTGGGACAATGTAATTTTTTCGGACGAAGCTTCTTTTTGGGCACGTTCTTCTATCACTCATACCTGGTGTACCCACGCCAATAAATTCATCCAGCGAACCGTTAAACATCCGGTGAAGGTGCACGTTTGGGGTTGTTTTTCAAAACAGGGATTTGGTACCTTGCACATATTTACAGGTAATTTAAATGCAGCTAAAATGGTCAAAATATATCAAATGGCTTTATTACCATCTGCTCAAAAGTGGTTTAAAAGGAAAAACATATATTGGCTATTGCAAGAAGACAATGACCCGAAACATCGGAGTCGTCTTTGTACAGCGTGGAAACAAGAGAATGACGTTGAAGTACTAGATTGGCCATCACAGTCGCCGGATGCAAATCCAATAGAAAATGTTTGGGCACTCATGAAATTGAAGCTTCGAGGAAAGAAAATCTGGACTTTAAAACGATTAGTTCGTGAAATTAGACTTATTTGGAGGTCTTTGTCCCTGGATTATGCAATAAAATTAGTAGAAAGTATGCCTCGAAGACTCCAGTCAATTATTGATAATGGAGGCGACTGGACAAGTTATTAATAATAAAGCATCATTGTCTATATCATGTATAATGAGTGTATTTTTTTCTATTTTTTATCCCAATTCATTCCCGAGTTTTGCCGTACACGCTCTTGTCAAACAGACTGTAAATCTCAGTAGCAGCACGGGGTTCACAATGTGCCCGAAAAACGGCAATACTTTCGCCCTCTATTACTTGGGACTGATACTTGGCGAAACGTGGGTGCAGAAATACACCTCTGTCTACCCCATCAGGGAATATAGGCGTGAGTTTATGTACGTATGTATTTAATATTTTGTTTTATTAATTGAAATAACGAGACCACGACTCGGCAAACGTAGTGGACGCCCTCTGGCTAGGTGGGGTGACGATATCCGCAAGGTGGCAGCGGTTGGATGAAGGCCGAAGATCGAGCCCAGTGTGACATAGGAGAGGCCTATGTCCAGCAGTGGATGTGAAAGGCTGGTGATGATTATGAAATTGTACTGAAAGGTTACTTACCTATCTAAAGCAGATTCCTGCTGGCAATGAGAGGCGTATGCTACCGTCAACCCTCGTCGACACCTTTCGGTTTCGACAGCACTGACGTACAGCACGAAATCGGTGTCTTCTACCCCCTGAGGTTCGTCTTCTTCTTCTAAGCTCACTGGAATAGAAGGGTAGATTTACAGTGATTTATTGGGAAGTTGTGGATGTTCATTGTTATTGTTTCACGGATGGATGAGGGCTGCTCAAGACCGGGATGGTTGGCGCTTTCTTGGGGAGGCCTACGTTCAGCAGTGGACGGCGATAGGCTGATTGATTGATTGATTGGGAAGTTGAAGTGAGAAAAATAGTCACGATTTTGTTTAATACTAGACTAATTCAATATGCATTTTTGTAGAACATACAAATACAGACTGATGGCTTCGAGATTTAGTCGCGCGGTCGAGAATTTCAGCGGTGGCGGGTTAACTTTTCGAAGCTTTGTGTGTGTTCACAATGAAACCCACTTGCTTTAATGGTGAAGGAAAACATTGTTAGGAAACCTGCACACCTAGAAAGTACTTAGGAATTTCTCAGGTGTGTAGTCCGCCAACCCGCACTAGGCCAGGGTGGTGGACTATGGGCTATACCTCTTTCAGTGGTAGAGAAGATCCGTGCCTAACAGTGCGACGTATATGAGCTGTATCGTTATGAAATTAATAATGTAATATTTAAATACAGATAAATTAAAAATGTGCAATTATATTTCTAACATTAAATAAGATACTAACTTTTCGTTTTTCTGAGGGGGTTTCTTGCCGTTTCTTCTCCACAGCGATAACACATTCCGAAGCGGCAATAGTTTAAAAATGACGATTTAAAAAACAAGTATTTTTGAATAAAGATATAATTTTATCTTTGACTTGCAAAAGAGAGATCACAGAAAACAGCAGTTCCGAATTAGTTTTACTCCCAAATATATTTTTTTAATAAAATTGAAATCCAGTCAAATGTTTCAAGAAATCACCTCTAGTTTTAACACTCGTAGAGCGCGTAGTCGTTCTCACTCCCTCCTCCTTAAGATGTGAAGTAGGGATGTTGCGAATATTCGAATCCGAATCCGCATCCGCATATGCGGAACATTCGCATCGATTTGGACATCCGCATCCGCATCCGCATCCGCATCCGCATAAATCGCTGCGGAGCTGATGCGGTTGCGGATGTGTAGCAGATCGCGAAAAGAAAGAAAGGGGTGAGGGGCGGCGAGGTGCGCGTGTCGGTCTCGAGTGTCGAGAGGTTGACCGCACGTGCTGATTGACCAATAGGAAAGCAATAACATTTTATACAAATCAACCAATCGATCAATTTTATACAGATCCGCATCCGCGGATGTGAGGCTCTTAAAATTCGCATCCGCATCCGCATCCGCGTATGTGAAAAAAATTGAATCCGCAACATCCCTAATGTGAAGTGATTTATGGTTGGCCCCTTAGATACACATGATTTAGATCTTACTGTGGGGTCAGAAAGGTGTATAAAAGTGTATTACCTGGTATTTCAGTGGAGTTACCGATGTCGTTGATATCTGTGGTAGTTTCTTCATCCATCCTGATCAAATGTCGCGGAAGCACGCGGCAATTATGGCCAGTACTGTTGCACACATAACAGGGCTGGAACACAACAAAATTGAATATAAGTAAACAGTATTCTTATAGCTTTGTATATTTGTATTTTGACAGCCTCGTGGCGCAGTTGGCTAGACACCAGCTTGAGAAACGAGCGGCCGCGGGTTCGATCCTCGCACCGAGACAAATGTTTATGTGATCCACAAATATTTGTTTAGAGTCTGGGTGTTTGTGAGAGCGAAAAGTCTCTCGTAGTTTCTGATACCCACGACACATGACTCGTATCTTAGTGTGGGGTCAGGACTGTGTATGTGACTGTTGGGTGTGTGTGTGTGTGTGTGTGTGTGTGTGTGTGTGTATCATATTTTTAAAAATTAAATTGCACAATTAATTTAATTTATTTAAAGATGAATTTTCGTGTTGCTGAGGGAGTTTCTTGCCGTTTCATCTCCACAGCGATAACACGTCTCGAAGCGGCAATAGTTTTAAAATGACGATTCAAAATAACTTGTAAAAGTCTACTTGAATAAAGATCATTGGACTTTGAGTTTGTCGTAATTTGAATTTCTTAGGTTTGTATTCCAACCTACACTTGGTCAGCGGGGTGGAGGCCTATGTTCAGCAGTGTGACATTTTTGGGCTGATTTTGTCGCAACTTATCCATAATATAATAATAAAATAATCTTTATTCATTCATTACTAAATATTACAAAAGAATACAAATAATACAGTGTTAGGGCCTTCTTTTAAGTATTTCCATATTTGTACCAGAAGACCCTGGTCTGACTAAAATTATAAACATTTAACATAAATCAATTCTAACAAAATATAAATTAATTAAATAAGCTCTAACCAAAATAAAACATTTGACATATGTAATCAATTATAATAAAATTTAAAATTATTAAATAAATTCGATAAAATTAAAAACAATTCAAACAAATAACTTATGAATTAATGCTAATAACCATAAAATAAAATCAATCCTAATTAAGTACGTATGTGTAATAAATAGAACGTATGTGTGGGTGTGTGTGTGCTTGTATAGTGACCGTATGAAACAAAGTATTTTTTTTCCATCATATCAGTCCATATACCTCTAGTTGCTGGATACGGCCCTCTTTTACAACTTGAGAGGGGTTTAACCTTAATCCACCACGCCGGCCTATTGGTTGGCGGACTACGCACCTAAGAAATTTAGGCGTGCAGGTTTCATTAAGCAGTGATGGCCTCGAGGTTTGGGCGCGCGGTCGAGAATCTCGACGGTCGCGGGTTCGAACCCCAGGCACACACCTCTGACTTTTCGAAGTTATGTGTGTATTCACATTGAATTATCACTTGCTTTAACGGTGAAGGAAAACATCGTGATAAAACCTGCATGAAAGAGCTCTTAGGAATTTCTTAGGTTTGTAGTCCGCGAACCCGCACTAGGCCAGCGTGGCGGACTATGGCCTAAACCCTCTCAATGGTAGAGGAGACCCGTGCTCAGCAGTGGGCCTATATGGGTTGATGAAGAAGAAGAAGAAGGTTTCATTATGATAAATACCTTCATCGTATGTATATGTATATGCAATTTATAGCTTATTTATACGTATTTTTCAAGCCAACTGCCACAACTACAACTTTTCATTCCGGTACCGTGGGTTGCCTGGAAGAAATCGCAGCTAGCGATAAGGCCGCCTGTTGTAGCTATATATTTTGTAAGTCTTTTAAAAGTTGCTAGTTACTAGTGTTTTTTTTATTTTTAAGTTAAGAATACAATAGTCATTAATTTAGTAATACAGATATATAGTGTACAAAAAAGTATATTAAATAAATTAAATAAATAAATAACTTCGAAAAGTCAAAGGTAAGTGGGGTTTGAACCCACTTCCGTGGAGATTCAACCATGCGCCTAAATCTCGAGGCCAACACTGCCTATTTCATTCATGTGGGACAAATTATTTTCCAATATGGCTGTCGGACTTGGTTTTACATGTAAAAAGTTTCCATTGTTTTCCTTTAGCATGGATATTTCGTTATGCTCTACAATAAATTCCGCTTATACTGTAGAGCTAATTTAATAAATTCAATATCAATAAAAATATATTGAACGCCAATAAAATTCCATTCGTCCGTCCGACCATGAAG
Source organism: Cephonodes hylas (assembly GCA_030295005.1). Taxonomy (NCBI): domain Eukaryota; kingdom Metazoa; phylum Arthropoda; class Insecta; order Lepidoptera; family Sphingidae; genus Cephonodes; species Cephonodes hylas. The sequence continues at coordinate 2,917,254 of AP025388.1, read as the reverse complement.
AAAATATGTGTTATTGGTGCGTATCTCTAAGTATTTTATAATGAATATCAGTTTTAATATTTTATAATAAGCTGCTTCTTTGTCTAGTGTATTAGTCTTAACTCCTGTATTCCACTAAAGGGTAGGCAGAGCTGCATTTTTGAACCCACATTTTGTCAATCAGTCCCACGTAATAAGGGGTGAGGTTATTGCCGTTTTCCGGGCAAGGACAAGGACAAGACTCCGTGCTGCTACTGAGAATTTCCTTGTGGAAAACATTACAAATACTCAGTATCTCTAGAGGAATAAATAGATATCTATTTTTGCATCTAAGTTTCACAGTATTTAGTTAAGTCTGGGTGTTTGTGAGACGGAAAAGTCGCGTTATTTCTCATACCCACGATACAAGACTCGTATCTTTACGTGGAATCAGGACTTTGTAAGTGACTGTTGGGTGTATTATTTATTATGCTTATATTTTCCCTTCAGCCCTGCATCTACTCCTGCTGAACCAAATTGTGCAAAGCTTTGTTCTCCTAACAGCGAATATAGACGACATAAAAAAACTAGCAAGGAAATTTGTTTCCGAATCCTTAGCCGAGAAAATAGCTGATTTCATAGCCAGAGCTACCGAACAAATAATAACTAATGTTTCTGATGAAAACGATGGAAAATACCAAGATATATCTAAGGAGAACAATGATATGTACAATATAGGAAGAGAGAGATACCCTAAAAGGACCGAATCGCCTCGCCCTAAACCAAAAAGGCTTGTTCGAAAGACTACAAAAACTACAGAAACTACAAGAAGAGTTACAACCAGGAGCAAACCTAAAAGATTTGGAGTTAACCTTAAAAGCGCTGATGATATAACTAAAAAAGTTCAAGATAAAAAATTAGCAAAAGTAAAACCTATGAAACAGTACTCTTATGCTGTAGAAGAGCGTATAAAACCAAAAATAATTGAAGATCAACCGGCTACAACAGAAATGCCAGGTTTAGATTCAACCATAGGGGTAGCAGAAAAAATGAAAGAAGAACTGAATTTAAAAGCCAATTTCATGAACATGAATCGTTTTCGACTAACGGCGAATTCTAAAGAAAATGATACTGTAGAGCCTTTAGACTTTGAGAATATCCAAAAGGTCTTAACCACCAGAAAGGAGAAGAACGAATTTGATCAGTATGACAATACTAAGTATCCAAAAGCCGAACTGATCGCTACAAGTGGTAATGTATACTTACCCAAAATACCATATGATTGGGATAAGGAAAAAGAAGATAAGAATAATAAATATTGGGATTAAATGTTTTTTTTTTTTATTTTAAATCAGTCACAGAACAGCTGAATAAGAGAATGGAAATAGCCAGTATTTAATATGTGGACGAGTGTTGCCGCTTGTCTGCCACCTGTTCCAATTACTAAGAAGCGTGTATTCACATTGAACTATCACTTGCTTTAACGGTGAAGGAAAACATCGTGATGAAACCTGCACACCTAAAAGTTCTTAGGAATTTCTTAGGTGTGTAGTCCGCCAACCCGCACTAGGCCAGCGTGGTGGACTATGGCCTAAACCCTCTCAATGGTAGAGGAGACCCGTGCTCAGCAGTGGGCGTATATGGGTTGACTATTCTGTGCCATTCATAAACAGGTGAATTCAGACCGGTATTGGAAACTAAGACACACAAACCACGTACATTTAATATGGTTGTCTGAAAAAGGTCAAAATTTTTATTTTATGTCGGGATTTTCTTTAACGCCAATGGGTTTGTAATCACCGCAGCTATTACCTGCTTTAGTTTCCGATCACGGTCTGAATATACCCTGTATAATAATCTCTCATCAGCCCATATACGTCCCACTGCTGGACACGGGCCTCCTCTACCATTGAGAGGGTGTAGGCTATAGTCCACCACGCTGGCCTAGTGCGGGTTGGCGGACTATACACCTAAGAAATTCCTAAAAACTTTTAGGTGTGCAGGTTTCGCCACGATGTTCTCCTTCATCGTTAAAGCAAGTGGTAATAATCAATGGACATATATATGATAGCTGTTGCCCGCGACTTCGTCCGCGTAGACTACAGGGTTGAGTTCAGAAAGAAAATAACTTATAGTCTATTTTACTCCTTAGAGTCCTATTTATGCCCATACCAAAAATCATACAAATCGGCAAAATTATTACCAATTTAGTAAGCATAAAAGAAGTTATAGTGAATCAATCCTAAAAGTTAGACATATGGTACCGCTGACTTTTTTGTAGACATTATCAAGCTCTACAACAGTCTTTCCCAAAGTGGGCGATAACGCCCCCTTGTGGGCGCAGGAGGTCTCAAGGGGGGCGGTAAGAGACCCAGAAAGAAAATGGGGGCGTTGTGTAGAGCCTAGAGGCCTGGGGGGTGATTTGTAATTTTATTTAGGTAGGAGCGACAAAAATCGGTAGATACGCGCCCAAAATCGGTATTAGATCGCAATATACATGACCATACTTGATACTTTGCAGTTCTTGTTTTTTTTTTCTTAGGATGACGGTTAAATAAATAATTTATTTTATTTTCATTCATGGTTTCGCGCATTTTAATGGGGGCGCTAAAAAATGTTTTATTCTCAAAGTGGGCAGTAAACAAAATAAGTTTGGGTACCACTGCTCTACAACTTTTCTCTAGGACTCAACTATATATCTCCCATGGGTAAGGCAGCGTTTGCAAAAAACGGTTTCGTTCCCCGTTTTTTCTCCGACTTACTTCGTAAATCCTGCTACTACAAAAAAAAAGTCTTATTATTTTCGGACTAATATATCGCCGATGACACTCACAAAAAACGTAGCTTTATATTGGTAAAAGAATTTTCTAAATCGGTTCAGTAGATCCCGAGTTTACTTTCGACAACGTCACAAATATACAAACATACAAACTCACAAACCTTACCTCTTTATAATATTAGTATAGATGGATATGATGGAGTCCCAAGGAGGGTTGGCGTCAGGCAGGCGGCCGGTCGTAAAACATCTGCCGAAACTCTTATGCAGCATGTTTTGTCCTTCCTTCCTGTGTGGAAGGACAAAACATGCTGCGCCGACCCCAAATAAGAATTGGGAGCAGGGCAGGAGAATGATGACGATGATATATATGATGGATGTCATAATACTCACATTTAAATGCTTCTCCGGGACTCTGACTTCCCCGCAAAGAGTTTCAGGATTGCATTGGTCAATGCAGTGAGATCGGCCGTCTCTCACGAAGACCTGACGCGTCGGACACTTTCTGTGAAAGAACAATGTCTTTAAACATAGTTAAAGATTTACTAGAAGTTGTGGTACTTCCATAGAGGCACAAAAGACTAGCTAGCCTTACAAAGTTCCGAAGAACAATCCTTAAGTTTTGAGTATTGATTTAACAAAAGCAAATCGAAATATAAATGAGTTTATTCTGATCCCACAATAAACTAGACATTACACTATTAACGTGTTACGCTTTTTTATGGAAGTACTGAGACTGATAATATAATATCGCACGCTTAAAAATATAGTGACCTAATTCAAAATTTTGTATTTCCACCTTCATTCACTTTGTGATTAAATATAGTCGGATTAAATAATAAAATTGTAATGGATGTAATGTAACTATTTAGTACACATATTTTTTAAACATAATGATTTTTTTATATTTTCTATAAAATGTATTTGACGAAGTAAAATATTTTTCCCCATTTACTTACCTTAGACTCGGCTTTTTTAATTATGTCACTATATTATTAAGCGTGGGTTATGTAAACTTAAATTTTGAGATTTTTACATTATCATGTGTGGGATCTATATTACCTAAAAGGATGCTAAAAATTCGAACAAGACATTCCCACGCCCAATTATTCAAATGCATCTGCCACTTAACTAATTTACATGACTTCATACCGAATTCAAGATGACATCACATCGACCAATTTAGGTCCACATTTTATAGCCTATCGCTGGGCACGGGTCTCCTCTACCATTGAGAGAGTTTAGGCCTCAGTCCGCCACGCTGGCCTAGTGCGGGTTGACGGACTACACACCTAAAAAAATTCTAGAAACTTTTAGATGTGCAGGTTTCATCACGATGTTTTCCTTCACCGTTAAAGCAAGTGATAATTCAATTTGAATACACACATAACTTCGAAAAGTCAGAGGTGTGTGCCTGGGGTTCGAACCCGCGACCGCTTAGATTCTCGACCACGCGCCTAAGCCTCGAGGCCATCACTGCTTCAATTTACGAACACATACTTTTATTAAATTTGTTTATTGATGGAAGCATTTTCATCATCGTTATCAGCGCATAAGAAATTCCTAACAACTTTAATGGATACTGGTTTCTTAAACATTTTTTTCTTCAATAGCATTACGAGATAAATATTAGTATTGAGTATGTGTCCGAGTGTCGCCGCTTGTCTGTCACCTGTTCATTCTACTACAACACACCAGCAATGATTATTTCAAACAAATGAAGGGTTGCTATTGGTTGTCGCACATTAAAGTGTTGATATTTCACGCAAGAATTACTAAGAAGCGTGTGTGTCTAACATATGACAGTGTAATCGTAGGTTCGGCACGCTCGGCATGTGAACATTTCTAGTGTTATTCAACTGTTTTATTTTAAGAAAATATACAAATTTATTTATTATTTATTTATTATTATAAGAAAATTTATGCCATTTGTTTTTTGCTTATTGTTACTTTGTGTTATGGTGCTGTAAAATAAAGAGTTATATTATTATTTTGCTTTAAACGACTTTCGTTTCTCCCTTTATAGGGGTTTAAAAAGCACGGGCCATAGCCAAGTGCATAAGAATTTATAATTATTATTATTACAACGTAGACCCTCTCTCTTGTAAATATTTTTAAGGAATAAATAAATAACGCCTTTTTTTTTTTTTTTTTTTTTTTTTTTTAATAAATACACCCAACAGTCACGTACATAGCTCTGACCCCACACTAGGTTACAAGACCTGTGTCGTGGGTATCGGACACTACGAGAGACTTTTTCGGTCTCACAAACACCCAGACCCGAAACAAATATTTGTGGTTCACACAAACATTTGTCTCGGTGCGGGGATCGAACCCGCGGCCTCTCGTTTCGCAAGCTGGTGTCTAGCCAACTGCGCCACGGGGGCTGTCAAAGAATTAGAATCTCACAACACGGAAACTCCTTAACAATATTACCTTCAAAAGTTAAAAGTTTAAATAAATAACTTCTGTATTAATTAATTTTGTTGACAGTGGCGTCTTAATTGTATAAATTTTATTAATAAAGTCTTTGATAAACATTGTTTAGAAAAGACTTAAATAAAACAAAAATAACAGGAATGCTTTTTTTTCATAACCGCCAAACAGTTTATGTTAAAGTGGTTGGTTGATTTGAATAAAAGATTGAATTATATAACGTAGATTTATTTTAGGAGCACATTTTCACAAGGGCATTATGCAAGAACAGGAAGAAGAAGGGGGGAACAATTACAGATTATAAAATATTGACATTTACGCGGGAGGCTTCCCAATAAGTACTAGATGGCGCTAGTTGTATCATTTGAACATTAATAAGATTATTAAATTTACCATATTACAACAGGTTATACTGTAAAAGGATTATTAAAAATGTATCATTATCACAATCAGCCCATATATGTTCCACTGGGCGAAAGTCTCCTTTAAAACAGGAAGGGTTTAGGCCTTAGTCCACCACGCTGGCCTAATGCGGGTTGGTAGACTACATACCTAAGAAATTCGTAAGTATTTAGATATGCAAGTTATCTCACGATATTTTCTTACATATCGCACGCTTAAAAATATAGTGACCTAATTCAAAATTTTGTATTTTCACCTTCATTCACTTTATGATTAAATATAGTCGGATTAAATAATAAAACTGTAATGGATGTAATGTAACTATTTAGTACACATATTTTTCAAACATAATGATTTTTTTAATATTTTCTACAAAATGTATTTGACGAAGTAAAATATGTTTCCCCATTTACTTACCTTAGACTCGGCTTTTTGAATTAGGTCACTATATTATTAAGCGTGCGATATGATGATCTCAAATAACTTGGCAGTCGATTTGAGCCTAGGGTTTGAACCCACGAACCCGAGATTCTCGACCGCTTATCTAAACCTTGAGGCCATTACAACATTCAATAAGATCATGACAATATTCCACTGAAATTCACTACTAAAATCTAAGGACCAATGAGCATATACTTAGAAAATTTCATCCTAATCGGTCCAGCCGTTTGACATACTGACAAAAGCGCCATCTGTTGAAAATTGGTCGTACTAACTCAGAAACCTTCTTTAGTTCATGCACAACAACTTTGCTAAAGATCACATGATCAAATGCATAGGTTCTTTATCAACCCATATACGCCCACTGCTGAGCACGGGTCTCCTCTGCCATTGAGAGGGTTTAGGCCATAGTCCGCCACGCTGGCCTAGTGCGGGTTGGCGGACTACACACCTAAGAAATTCCCAAGAACTTTTAGGTGTGTAGGTTTTATCACGTTTTCCTTCACCGTTAAAGCAAGTGATAATTCAATTTGAATACACACATAACTTTCGAAAAGTCAGAGGTGTGTGCCTGGGGTTTGAACCCGCGACCGCCGAGATTCTCGACCGCGCGCCTAAACCTCGAGGCCATCACTGATTCTATGCATAGGTTACGATTCTATAAAGACCATAAAGACATACAGAACTACAAACATACATTTTTATACACTAACACAGAAGACCTGTGTCGTATCAGAAACTACGAGAGACTTTTCGCTCTTACAAACACCCAGACCCGAAACAAATATTTGATCGAACCCGCAGCCTCTTGTTTTGCAAGCTGGTATCTATCTGCACCCCAGAAGCTTGCTTTAAAATTCCTAATAGTCTTCAAACTTTAAATATTTAACAAAAGCAATTTGACATATAAATCGACCTATGCATCGAATAAGGTTACTTATGACTATAACATCAAAGTACTTTTTATGTCTTTATAGAGTTAAACTTGTTTATATATTGCACTAGTGAAGTAATAATGATCATAAATTTTGTTGTTGTTTGAAGAACATAAAAAGTTACTGATAATTTTGTGCCCAATTAAGTTTAAATCGCTGAGAAAGAGAAGTTGTGCAAAAGGACATATAACTTTATTCGATGCATAGGTCGAAATGAGAATATGACCCGAATAAACACAAACCAGACGGAACACAATTAACGTGTAACGCTTTTGGTTTTCAAAACACGGAATAACTGCTTTCAATCTTTATTTAATTACAAATATAAGTAGGAACATTCTTCTCCACAATAAACTATAAACTGTACATTACACAACGTGTAACGCTGTTGGACTTCCAAGTACCGACCGTACCACGCTGCTGTCAAAACATTTGCCAAATAATTTTGCTTCAAAAGCATTTGTAATCACAATTTCGGGTACAATCGCCATAATATTATCAAGCTATCCGCTCGCCCTATCTTATCAGATAGCAGTTATCAATACTATTTCGACGAGGCAGTCAGTGACAAAAAACAACTCCATAGTTTCGCATTGAATGTTAAATTTCTGGTGTGTGTTTTGATGATGGTGTACAATTCATAAGTTGATATGTAAGGATTGCCTTTGATACCGCAGGTAAATAATTCCACCATTTTTATCCCGATAGATAACACCATAGATTGTATTTCTAGAAAACGTCAACGTCAAACTGGGTAGTTAATCTTTATACATACTTTTAATAATTATTAATTTAAGGAATTTGTCCGCTAACACGCACTAGGCCAGCGTGTTGGACTAAGGCCTGACCCTCTCAATGGTAGAGGAGGCCCCAAAAGGACGGACGTATATGGACTGATGAAATACTTTCAACTGCTGGGCACGGGCCTCCTCTATAACTGAGAGGATTTGCGTCTTAGTTTACCTACCTAAGAAATTCATTCATTGTGAATACACACATAACTTTGGCAAGCAAAAAGGTTTAGTCCAACACGATCGTCTAAAGCGGTTTAGCAAATTATAAGCCTAAGAAATTTAAAACTTTTAGATATGCAGGTTTCTTCACGATGTTCCCCTTCACCGTAAAAGCAAGTGATAATTCATTGTGAATACACATAACTTGGAAATTTCAACTGTGTCTTGGCTTTGAACTCGTGGCCGACGATATTCTCTCGAGGCCATCACTACTCTAACCTCTATTATAGACTAGCGACCCGCCCCGGCTTCGCACGGGTGCAATGCTGATATTTAATGGATGTTATCATACATATAAACCTTCCTCTTCAATCACTCTATCTATTAAAAAAAACCGCAACAAAATCCGTTGCGTAGTTTCAAAGATTTAAGCATACAAAGGGACAGAGAAAGCGACTTTGTTTTATACTATGTAGTGAAGCTAATAGTCCATTATGCCGATCTAGTGTGGGTTGTTGTGTTTGAAATGGGTACAGAAAATACCATGTAACCTGTTACTTTTAACCTCCTAAGTCCCTATGTTCTTAATTTAGAACATCTAATAAAAAAATGACATATATTAGCAGAGGTTTAGGCGCGCGGTCGAGAATCTCGGCGGTCGCGGGTTCGAACCCCAGGCACACACCTCTGACTTTTCGAAAGTTATGTGTGTATTCAAATTGAATTATCACTTGCTTTAACGGTGAAGGAAAACATCGTGATAAAACCTGCACACCTAAAAGTTCTTAGGAATTTCTTAGGTGTGTAGTCCGCCAACCCGCACTAGGCCAGCGTGGTGGACTACGGCCTAAACCCTCTCAATGGTAGAGGAGACCCGTGCTCAGCAGTGGGCGTATATGGGTTGATGAAGAAGAAGAAGATTAGCAGATCAATCTAATTTTTTTCTGCATGAAACGAAACATTTCAATGTAAGGTTATTCTTATTTTCCTCAATTGTTTATCATATAAATACTTTTTTTTTTTTTTTTTACGAGAGGAAAGCACCTTAAGCTCCCCTGTTCGGTACCTCGGGGGAGGCCCTGAGGGGTATGTCGGGGTCTCTGGCTACGCCAGCATACCGACTAAAACCTCTCGGTGACCATCACGCGCATTTAGGGCGGTTTTACGGCATCTCAGGGCAGAGGTGCCCTAAATGATCCGCTGCCGCCCAGCGCACCGTCCAGTTATGGACCCCTCCAAATTGGGAGGGCTTGGTATGCCCTCCACTTACTCGATTTGGACGTTCACCTTTTGTGAACGTCCGCGACAGTTAAGAGGCCACGCCCTCTGCCGCCAATCTCGGGGTTGCTATCATAGGGTACCGCCCCCGCAGTACGCCCAGCAACCCCAGTTTCCCCTGTTAGTCGCCTCTTACGACAGGTAGGGGATACCGTGGCGGAATTCTTACACCCCCAATCCACAGGGTGGGATCATATAAATACTTAACCAGTAATCAAAAGGAAATTCTGAAAAATGGTACTTTGGAATTCAGGAGATTAAGGGGTAGGCAAAAGTGAATTACTAAACTCATATTTCGCTAACATGTTTGTTCTAATATGATTTTTAATGATGATCATGATGATGCTGAATTCATAGACAATGTAAATATCAAACACAGACAACATTACTGTAACGTAAACACTCGTAAATGGCAATAATAATTTACAACACAACGCATGGACAATATGACTTATCAAAGCTGTCTTTTCTATACATTTAGGTAAAATGTTTTCGACAGCCCCGTGGCGCTGTTGGCTAGATACCAGCTTTTGACACCAAGGGTTCGAAAGAGAGACAAATGTTTGTGTGATCCACTTTTGTTCCGGGTCTGGGTGTTTGTGAGACCGAAAAGTCTCTCGTAGTGTCTGATACCCACGACAAATGACTTGTATGTAAGTATGGGGTCAGAACTGTGTGTGACTGTTGGGTGTATTTATTTATTTATAGAAGTAATTAGGTAGGCGTAAAATTTATAAATAAGTGCTTTAAATAAAATCATACCGATATTAAATGTGAAAGTAAGTCTATCTATTGCGCCTAAACGCCTTAATCAATTTGAATGATTTTTGGTTAACACACAGACAAAATAATGTCTAAGAACCAATTTTTTCTTGAAGTAGAAGTTCTAAAATTCCCTGAATTCATTTTTCTTCTATGTATGAAAAGGAGTGAGATTTACAATTTTTTAAATTACATTGAGCCATTGCGTCGCTGCAACCAACAGCTACTGTATAATAAGCGCGCAATGTACACAAAACATGTGTGGGTCATCGACCTATAGCGACAGCTGATTAGAAATTTGAATTACATTGCGTTTTAAAAAAATGTATATCTAAATACTTAGCTCTTATATCTATCAAATTTAAGTGATGGAGTCTTGTGTTGGGATAATGTTACCCATTGGGATAAGGACTACAAATAGGTTATAGTATTGTAAAATGCTTCGAAAAGACCTTCAAAAGAAAATATTTCTCCGTTTTTCCATAGTGAAATTAGCTTTTCAAACTCAGTAATAAGTGGTTTTATAAATAAATATATATACCCAATATTCTCATTCTCATCAGCCTATCGCCGTCCACTGCTGAACGTAGGCCTCCCCTAGAAAGCGCCAACCATCCAATATGCACACAAATAATTCTGACTCCACATTAAAATACGAGTCTTGTGTCGTATATCAGAAACCACGAAAGATTTTTCGCTCCCACAAACGCCCAGACCCGACACAAATATTTGCGTATCACTCAATTGTTTCCGTTCGAAGATTGATCCCGCGACCTCTCGTTTTACAATGTGTCAAAGGCACACAAGCTGTCAAAATTCATAGCTTGTATGAATTATAGATTAGCTGAACAAAATTAGAAGGGAAATATCCAGTATTGAGTGTCGCTGCTTGTCTGTCACCTGTTCATTCTACTACAACACACCGACAATGATTATTTCAAAGAAATGAAGGGCTGTTTGGTTGTCGCACATTAATAAAAGTGTTGATATTACACGCAATGAATCACTAAGAAGCGTTTGTGTCAAATAAATACTAGGGTAATCGTAGGTCTGGCACGGTCTTTAAAAAATCTCCAGAAATAAAATAAAAAAATGACTTTTCCTAACAACTATAAGTTTTAAATGCAATTTAAGATATAATGTCTTGTACAGTGCTTTTTCATCCCACCCCGCAAAATGACAGGACAATACCAGAAATATTTAGTTCGCTCCATGCCGCCATTTTTATCGGTATGATAGCACTCGATTAGCACTGATTATCATGCATAAATATTGACGATAACATTATCGATGTTAAATTTATTTCAAATATCATTTACATACTTGCTGTTGCGCGCGACTTCGTCCGCGTAGACTACAGTGTTGAGTCCAGATATAAAATAAGTTATAGTCTATTTCACTTCTCAAAGTCCTATTTATGCACATACCAAAAATCATTCAAATCGGTTTGGTAGATCCAGAAATACCCATTCCCACGGGAATACTACATTTTTCGGGATAACAACTATCCTATGTGTTATTCTGATGTATAAGCTATATTATTGTAAAGTTTCATTAAAATCCATTCAGTAGTTTTTACGTGAAAGCGTTACAGACAGACAGAGTTACTTTCGCATTTATAATAATTGTTTCAATTACCAATGAAAGAAACTTAATATATTACACGTGAAGTGAGTCTAAGTAAATAAATACAAATTATTCGATATGACGTATTAGATAAGCTTGTACGTTATCATATGTTTGTATGATAAGACGCATGGATCTAGAAAAAACATGCTTTTATTCAGCTAAGTAACATTACGGATAACATGTCTACTGATACGACGTGTCAGATAATTTGACGTTTTTCCTGTGGTTTGGGGGCGTGAGAATCCTGGTACCCCCCTTTTTTGTTACATACATACATAATGCCTGTATTCCCCGAAGGTGTAGGCAGAGATGCATTTCTGCACCCACATTTCGTGTGTATCAGTCCCACGTAATAAGGGGCGAGCCTATTGCCGTTTTTCGGGCACTTTTCCAGACTCCGAGTTGCTACTGAAAATTTCTTAATGGAAAAATTCCATAACACCTTGCCCGACCCGGGAATTGAACCCAGAATCTCTAGATCGCACGGCACATACTTTTACCGCGAGACCACGAGTCAGTCCCTTTTTTGTTCTCAAGGGGAAAGCTGTTTATGGCTTCAATTCACACCAGACCTGGGGGAGGGGGGCGGGAAGGGTATGTCGGGGTCACTAGCCTTCCAGCGCGGCGTGTGGCTAAGTCAAAGGTTGCAAATTCGAATTCTAGACCTATGTATTTACATGCATTTTATATACTTACCCCTCAGTCTTCAATATTAAGCAGAGATGCATTACGAAAACGTTTTCAGATGTTTTTTAAATCGCAAGAACTTAAGGGCGAGCTTATTAGCCGTTTTTTTTGAATAAGTAAATTTTCTAGGTAGGTAGAAAAACTTGGTACTACTGAGAATTTCTTGATAACAACTTATGTGACTAAAATCTCTAACCTACCACATATTATACCGTAAAATCCACGAGACAGTAGTCTGTAAACTCACTTCGCTATCCATTGCTGCATCAGTACCACGCAACATTACCCTTCACCTATGATTTCCAGCAATGGATGCGTCGTCAAGCCGAGGTTACCAGGGGTATCCGTACGTGAACCCGCACACCTACGATGCCCCGTCCATCGACCAGGCCACAGCCTCCCGCTGGGCCAACCTGCCACGGAGACAGATCTGCACAACCAACCCTTATGTGGTGTATTCGGATAGAACGCAAGTGGGGCAGTCGACTGTTGAGGTAAACTTCAGTATTTATACCAGATTCATCATAATCAATCCTGGTCTCGATTTTTCTGTTCTCGAAAGGGCCATAGAACATTGTCTCCTGAGAAAGATTATAAAGTCTAAAAAATACGTTACCATATTTTCCATTTATTTTGGATCTTTAACCGACGTCGTCATGACATTGATAATTGATAAATCGTTGTGAATACACACATAACTTGGAAAGTCACAGAAGTGTGCCTAGGCACGGTAAAAATATATATACAGTAGCTTATCTTCATACAAACGGGCCAAAATCGAGTTATACCTACGCGCCCGATCTCGGCACGCGCTCGGCATGCAGGCAGTCGCGACTGTGCCGCAGTGACGAACGGACGGTGTCGTTTTAGCAGTAACCGCGCGATTTTTAAAAAAATATGACAAGAAGAATATATTGTGCTGTGTATGGTTGCATGAATTCTTCAATAACGCACCCAGATATAACATTTTTTAGATTACCTGGAAACTCCGAAAGGTAAGACTATACAATGATTATACTTATTAGTAGGTAAGTAAGTAATTTAAGTGTTTTTAAAGGATGATCTCCCCTTGAAAAATAAATAAGCTAGACATGTAGTTGAAATGATCTCCGATTAATGTATTTCTGTTGCCGCTTTAACAACAAATACCTCTAAATAATCATACAATAAATATGTAATGGTTGCCGTTTTTTTCTCGGTACTAATATATATTTGTTAAAACACGAACTTGTTAACGAAAAATTCAAATAACTTTGCAACTCTATTTACATAGACATAAGATTGAAATTATTTTGTCTGCTACTCACTCTAGTAGTGTTACGTGGCAAGCGCCGACGACCCAAGTCCCTTTGATAAATGCCGCCGAACTCAACGCGCTTGCGGCACGGTAATTCGATGGCTCGAATGAACACTCCTCTAACTCAACATTTTGAAATTGTCAGATTAATCGGTTGACAGGAAGAGGGTGAAATTTGAATTACTAAATTTGACCCAAGAATAAAACAAACGGGGTGAGTTAAATAAAACCGTTTAAAAATATTTAATATAAACGTTTTATAAATTAAATACACTAATAAAAAATAACATGCATTTTTATTGAACACACTTCCATTCACAAAGTATTTCATTTATTTAGATAGAAAGTCAAAGGAGGTAGATTTATTTAAAATGTTGCGGTGCGCAGCCCTATCGCATGTTTACGACCGCGCGGCGGCAGGCCTTTGTTCTCAAAATGTGGCCGAGTCAAAATACTGTATGTAATATTTTTACCGTGGCCTAGGGCAATGTTAGTTGAATTTTTGTTTAATTCAACTCATCAATTCAAATTTATTGTAACTAAATTATTTGCATTTGAATTATACTAACTTAGATCTTACTTAGAACTAAGACCTAACCCCTCTCAGTTGAAAAGCAGGCCGGTGCCCAGCAGTATGACGTACATACAGGGTGTATTTAGACCGTGATCGAAAACTGAGGGAGGTAGTAGCGAGGGTGATCACAAACCCAGTGGCGATATTAAAAATCCCGACAAAAAATAAAAATTTTGACGTTTTCCATACAACCATCGGTGTTAAAAGTATGTGGTTTGTATAGAAAACCTCAAAAATTTTATTTTTTGTCCAGATTTTTTTTAATGCCAGGGGGTTTGTTATCACTATTGCTATTGCCTGCCTCAGTTTTCGATCACGGTCTAAATACACCCTGTATATGAAATGATGATGATCTTAGAAGTAAGTCGTAGGGTGAGTAGCAAAACGAAGTTACAGATGAATAAAGAAAATTCACCTTTCAATCATTTCTTTATGTATTTCAGGGTCGGGAGCCCTCATCAAGTACCTCTAGAATGGCCCTGCCTATAAAACCGGAGCCGAATGAGACTCCCGTTGTGTACATAGACCTCCCGGAGGATAGCGGCAGTGACGTCACGCAGTACAGGGAGGAGAGGCATCAGACACAAGTAACTCAGGTAATAAAAAAAAAAGAACCTAAGCCCTCCTACACGTAGGTAACAATACCCAGGGCCAACTCTACTGTCCAACTTGCGACCGGGTCTTTAAAACTAAATTCGGCTTTGCAAGCCATATTAGGGCCCATGACCGAAGATTGTAGCTAGGGTCGCCGTCACCGAAATCGGTGAGGAGGTCTATATATTTATACAAGTTAGCTGGCAGCGGTTGGATGAGGACCGAAGATCGAGCCCAGTGGCGTGCCATAGGAGCCTTATGTCCAGCAGAGGACGTGAAAGACTGGTGGTGAAGGTGATGATGATGATGATGCTAACGATGGTGATGATGATGATAATACAAACGTCATCCTGCTCGGAAAAAAATTAAGCAATATGCCAACGCAGCGCCACCGACCGCCTTCAATTGTGTTTCTAAATCATTAATTCAATCATTTATTTTATTTGCACACCTACTTCGCATCATCTCTGCACCACCCTAGGTTTGGCTGGTAGAGAATGCCTTAGGCATTAAGCCCACCTTTACAATTATGTATTTAATTGTATGAAGTGTAAATAAATAAATAAATCACCCAGGGACCCATTCAAGAATACTTAGAACCTATGTGGTTATATTCACTCCCTTTCCATTTACATTGGAATGACAATGGCGCCACCTGTCGAAAATTGTTCGTACCAACTCAAAACCCTTCTTTGGCTCATGCACAACAACATTGCTAAAGATCATAACATGATCAAATGCAGAGTTTAAAAGTCTATAAAGGACATACAGACAAGCAATTATCGATGGTTGTATGGAATCAAATTTTTATTTTCCATCGGGACTTTCTTTAACGCCAATGGGTTTGTGATCACCTTTACTATTACCTGCCTTAGTTTCCGATCACGGTCTGAACACAATATAAATAAGTGACTGTTGGTTTTGTTTCTTCCAGAGGCGAGAAGAACCGTCTTCAAGCTCCACACAGTTACCGTTTAAGGCAGAACCAGATGAGAATCCTGTGGTATATATAGATCTTCCTGATTGCAGCGGGAGTGAAGTCTCACAAAACCGGGATGAAAGTCTGAATGAACCAGAATTTGTACAGGTACTATTGCTGGGCATAAGCTTCCTTAACTAGGGGTGAAGTTAGCCCACCACGCTGGCCTAGTGCAAGTTAAGCTCCTTAAAAAAATCCTGAGAATATTTAGGAGTGCAGAATCTCTTCGCACTTAAAGTAGATGATAATTATAAATACACACATAACTTTAAAAAGTCAGAAGTGTGTGGGTTAAGCCCCTAACCGCCGAAAAGCCTGCATAATCTAAGTGCCTCATCCTAAAATTCACCAGCTGTTTTAAGCCCCGAGTAAAAAGGTAGAGCCTATAGTCTAGATTCCAAGCTGGTAAAAATACCTATTGGAATAAACCAATAACACTGAAACTTAAGAACAGAATCCAGGGTCTAAAAAACGCACGATACATATACTAGATACTTAACCTAACTCACGGCTTCTCGTTTCAAAATCTGGCTAACCGACCACTCCACGGTCATTTTAAGCTATAAAGCTATTTAATCTTCTCAAATCTTCTCCAAATTCTTTCCCAGGAGACAATCTTCTATGATCCCTTTGAGAACAGAAGGATTGATATTGAGAAGCCGCCGGGCACGGTCCGGTCTAACTCTTCCTGGAACTCTGAATCTGACCTGGACAGCGTGTCTGACGTACCTTCGAGACCCCCTCCTCCTCGACCAGTGAGGCCCAGGGTCTTGGATCTTACTTCCCATGCATCAGGTGAGAATATACTTCGAAAACGTATCAGAATTATAAAACCAGCAGCATTAACATTGCAGCTATTGAACTTTTTCTGTGACAAAGACCCATTCATCTGATCTATAAATAGTAATAATTTCGCTTATCACGTCATATTTAAAATTTATTTATTACTAGACTAATTTATTTATTACTAGCGACCCGCCCCGGCTTCGCACGGGTGCAATGCTGATATTTAATGGATGTTATCATACATATAAACCTTCCTCTTCAAACACTCTATCTATTAAAAAAACCGCATCAAAATCCGTTGCGTAGTTTTAAAGATTTAAGCATACAAAGGGACATAGGGACAGAGAAAGCGACTTTGTTTTGTACTATGTAGTGACTACGGCAGACGTAGTCTTGCCTGGAAAAACTTTAAGCAATATGCCGACGACAGCGCCACCTACCGAGTCCAATTGTGTTTTTAAATCATCCAGGGACCCATTGGATTATACATAAATAATTTCATCCCAATTGGTCTAGTCGTTTAAGAGGAGTTTGAATGACAGTGGCGCCACTTTTCGATAAATGGTCGTACCAACTCAGAAAACTTTAGCTCGGGCACTACAACGTTGCTGAACATCATCATATGATCAAATGCATTGGTTACGATTCTGTAAAGATCATACAGACAAACATTCATTTTTATATAATTATATTGTTTTAAAGATACAGAAATTTATTATTACATTGTACATGCTATTTTTTCTTAAGTTAACTTAAAAATATCTTCACTATGATTAAACCTTTCAATTTTTTTCAGGATCATCAACACCACCAATATCTTCAATATCTTCCACCACTTCCATGTTTCCTCCCAGTTTACCAGACACGTATACCAGGCCTCTCCCGGAATCGAACCTACCTACCCCCCTCCCCTTGACTGGGTTTCCTGAACCCCCTCCAGCGTACACCGAGTTTGAAATAAGCACTCCCGTTGTAGAACCCCCAAGACTGCAGCCTCCACGGACCCAGGTGATATTACCAGGTAAGGGTTCTAATAGAATAATTGAGAATAACTTTAACGGTGAAGGAAAACATCGTGTTGAAAATTTAAACCTGCACACATAAAAGTTCTTAAGAATTGGTGTGTAGTCCGCCAACCCGCACTAGGCCAGCGTGGTGGACTATGGCCTAAACCAGTCTCTCCCAAAGTGGGCGATAACGCCCCCTTGAGGGCGCTGCAGGTCTGAAGGGGGGCGTTGTGTAGAGGCCTGGGGGGTGATTTGTAATTTTATTTAGCTAGGATGCCTCTTAGACAACGACTGCATGAGCTCTCGACTCTCAACAACGACTTGTGAACATCAACTAATATGAATTAAAAGATTGCTCAAACTCGGTTCTATATTTCTCTCCGCGTAGTTCATATATCTGTCCTATTTTATTGAATATAGAAAAAATTAAAATCATGTCAATCGGTCGCTCCGTTTCGAAAATAGATAGTAAAAGTTTCGTTTAGAATTCTCCGTAAATGGGGGCGCTAAAAAAATATTTATTCTCAAAGTGGGCAGTAGACAAAATGAGTTTGGAAACCACTGGCCTAAACCATCTCAATGGTAGAGGAGACCCGTGCCCAGCAGTGGGACGGATATGGGTTGATGATATATATACTTGAGAATAAATATTTATTTATTTAAAAATTTACTAGTTAAGTCAACAACACCCAACAGTCACACTCACAGTTCTGAGTGCACATTAAGTAACGAGTCTTCTTTCGTGTGTCAAAAATTACGAAAGATTTTTTGCTGTCACAAACACCTTGAACCAAAGCAAATTTATTTAAGTTTTATTCAAAAGGTTTTTGTCAAATGACTTTTAGTAAATAAAATGTCGATTGTCCAGATTCGGTACTTCAATAAGCGTTTCTCTTTAATTGCGTAATGTCTAGTTTACAATTGCTTATTGTAGGGTCAGGATATGAATATATATCTCCAATTACTTTTATTAATTTAAGTTTTAAAGTGCGACAAGTGTAAGTGACAAGCAGTGATGGCCTCGAGGTTTAGGCGCGCGGTCGAGAATCTCGGCAGTCGCGGGTTCGAACCCCAGGCACACACCTCTGATTTTTCGAAGTTATATGTGTATTCACATTGAATTATCACTTGCTTTAACGGTGAAGGAAAACATCGTGATGAAGCCTGCACACCTAAAAAGTTCTTAGAAATTTCTTAGGTGTGTAGTCCGCCAACCCGCACTAGGCCAGCGTGGTGGACTATGGCCTAAATCCTCTCAATGGTAGAGGAGACCCGTGCTCAGCAGTGGGCGTATATGGGTTGATGAAGAAGAAGAAGAAGAAGTTTTAAAGTATTATTTTGTAAGATAAACTAGGCTTTTAGGCTTCTATGGAAGTACCGCCTCTGGTTATAAACCTACCATTCTAAAGTATTTCTTTCCTTGCAGGTCCACCAGTAGGGCTTCCTAACCTGGACCGAAAGTATCTGAAGTGCCACCACTGCGGCATGCAAGTCCACACACTAGTAGTAAGGGAAGTCGGACTCATCACTCATATATCGGCGATAATTTGCCTCATCATATGGTAAGATCATATTTACATATACAGGTGTATTTAGACCGTGATCGAAAACTGAAGCAGGAAATAGCGATAGTGATTA
This sequence comes from Cephonodes hylas, assembly GCA_030295005.1. NCBI lineage: Eukaryota > Metazoa > Arthropoda > Insecta > Lepidoptera > Sphingidae > Cephonodes > Cephonodes hylas. The sequence continues at coordinate 2,898,122 of AP025388.1, read as the reverse complement.
CAAACCCCCTGGCATTAAAGAAAATCCCGACAAAAAATAAAAAGATTGAGGTTTTTCACACAAACCACATACTTTTAACACCGATGGTTGTATGGAAAACGTCAAAATTTTTATTTTTTGTCGGGATTTTTAATATCGCCACTGGGTTTGTGATCACCCTCATTATTACCTGCCTCAGTTTTCGATCACGGTCTAAATACACCCTGTATAATATTTATAGCAATACTATAAAGTGTTGGACGTCCACCCACAAGGTGGACCAACGATTTTGTAAAAATCGCGGGAAGCCGCTGGATGCAGGCCGCTTCCAATAGAACGCTTTGGAAGTCTCTGGGGGAGGCCTATGTCCAGCAGTGGACATCCTTTGGCTGATGATGATGATAAAGTAGTGATGGCCTCGAGGTTTAAGCGCAAGGACTCGCCTCTCGACCCTATAACCGGGGCGCCCGAACCAATCTAGTGAGGGGTAGAGCTGGTAATAATGGTTTATTATAGAGCTGAAGAGTTTGGTTTAGTTAAACACATTAACATCAAGAATTACTGGTCCGATTTGATTATCTCTTTCAGTGTTAATTAAACGGACTGTCGTTTTTCGAAGAAGGCTACTTAAAATAAATTGATAATTTGTTTTGGGGACCTTATAATCTATATATTATCGCCGTTCACTGTAGAACGTAGGCCTCCCCAAGAGAGCGCTAATCATCCCGGTGTTGAGCAGCCCTCATCCATCCACTACCCAAGGCTTTAATTAATATCATATATTTTCTTTCCAGCATGCTGCCAATAGTCTTTATGATATACTGCATGGACTGTCTGAAGAACAAGAGTCATTTCTGTCCGAACTGCAATAAGATGATTGGTTTTGAATATCCATTGAGCGGCAGGAAAATTGTTTACCTCCATTGAAGATCCGAGTCAAACGTTGAAGAATAACTAAGGAAGGGCTTGTGTCACGTTTACGAAATTACGCCATCTATGAAACTTATTCGGAACTACAAAATACAAATTGAATTAAAAATGTATTTTAAAATTGATTGGTGTCATATTTACAAAATAGCGCTATCTGTGAAATTAATTCGGAACTATATAATACAAAGTGCAGTTGGAATAAAAAATGTTTCTTAAAATTAACCAAGGCTTATGTGTATCACGTTTACAAAATCACGCCATCTATGGAACTAATTCGGAACTAATTGGCCCAAAAATTAAATAATGAAATTAATTTCTTCAGGAGTTTCGCTTAGTGTGACCTGATTGGTGTATTTAGATCGATCTAGATTCTAGAGTAGTGTCGGTAGTTCAATAGAAGCTCAAAAGCGTTACACGTTAATTGTATAATGTCAAGTAATTTTTGACTCAAACCCAATATTTTTATCTTCTGAATGGATTAAAAATTAAAATCATCGTCTATTTAATAATTCTAAATATACTGTTTTGTAATATTAACTTTCGGGATATATTCACTTGGAATCGAATCCGCCCTAGTGACACACAAAAGCACCTATCAGTAATAATCTACTTAAGAATCAAAGTTGCATCAGGTTAGCATAAAGTCGGCTAACTTATGTGTGTATGAGTAAAAGAAGCCGTGTTAATTACTATGATGGCTGTGTGTTCTTAATTCCTTTGCCTTCACGAAAAACTAAATCAAACGTCATTGATGGCACGCGGGGTGAATCGAGATTGCGAGAGAAAGTGACAAAAAGCGCGGGAATATTTGAATGATAATTGACGTCCCAAAATTAATAAAATATACTATTTGACGTGTGTAACTTGATTAAGCATAGCTTAAATGAATTTTACGGTAAATAATAACGATATATTGTTTATTAATTAATTATAATCTCACATTTTTTTACTATATTGTAAATAAAAATAAATTCATTTTAATTATTGTAAGATGAAATAATCTATTTATGTAAGAGTTATTACGATACTTTTTGAGTTATTTAAATTCCTATTTTATGTAAAGAAAAGAGAAGAGAAGAAGTAAACTATGTTGAAATCATCAATTTAATTATATAAAACCTAATAATTCATTTTTGTAACGATAAAATATTTTACAAACGTCAAAATTAATAATGCATATCCCTTTTTGAAAGCAAAATATGTCTGGTAAAATGAGAAAATGTTTGAAATTGTCAAATAATATTTATTATTTTGGGATGAAGATAATATTGTCAAATTAAAAATGCGTTTATGGCGAAATAAAAAATATTTAAAAACCATTGCGATTTCTTTTATTTCAGTATATATTATATTCATCCTTATTCTTTCGGCATTTCTTGTGTCTTTTATTGTATGTAGCTATATTATATGAAATAGCAGCGCTGTAAAGTTTTATTATACAAGTATTTCAGTATATTTCAGAACAGCTGAATAAGACTAGATGGGAAATAGTCAGTATTGAGTATGTGTCCGAGTGTCACCGCTTGTCGACACGTAAGGCGTAAGGATAAATGCTACTTGTAAAGTCCGAATATATACTCAGCCTATCGCCGTCCACTGCTGTATAGGCCTCCCCAAGCAAGCGCCAACCATCCCGGTGTTGAGCAGCCCTCATCCATCCAACACTCGACACCTTACTTCGTCCTCTAGTCCAAGTATAATAGACAAATAATCCTTGCCCTAAATATTTATTAACACCCCATCTATACAAAAAAACAGCCTGAATAAGATTAAGAGGGAAATAGCCAATATTGAGTAAGTGTCCGAGTGTCGCCGCTTGTCTGTCACCTGTTCATTCTACTACAACACACCGACAATGATTATTTCAAACAAATGAAGGGCTGCTGTTGGTTGTCGCACATTAAAGTGTTGATATTCATTATCATCATCATCAACCCATATACGCCCACTGCTGAGCACGGGTCTCCTCTACCATTGAGAGGGCTTAGGCCATAGTCCACCACGCTGGCCTAGTGCGGGTTGGCGGACTACACACCTAAGAAATTCCTAAGAACTCTTAGGTGTGCAGGTTTCATCACGATGTTTTCCTTCACCGTTAAAGCAAGTGATGATTCTATGTGAATACACACATAACTTCGAAAAGTCAGAGGTGTGTGCCTGGGGTTCGAACCCGCGACCGCCGAGATTCTCGACCGCGCGCCTAAACCTCGAGGCCATCACTGCTACACTACTGCTGTTGATATTACTCGCAATGAATTACTAAGAAGCGTATGTGTCAAACATATGACGGTGTAATCGTAGGTTCGGCACGCTCGGCATTCTAACATTTCCTAGTGCTATTCAAATGTTCTTAGGTTAGCCACTTACCTATTTAATTTGATGGGACCTCCAGTCTTCCTCACTTTGAGGGCTTGCTCCCAAAACTTGACAGCCTCAGGAAGAATTGTGTTCTGGAAGAAATAAGTAAGTAATACACCCAACAGTCACATATTTCCAGTTTCTGACATGATCCTCTTCGTGCTTGTCAGTTTCGCGGACTTTATATTCTAGTTTCAATATTGAAACATTGAGCTAATATTACTACGTATAGAGAAGACACCCTAAACAAAAATCATGCTCTATTTTTGACGAGTTACAACTAAAATCGCTGCAGCGCTGACAATCAATTAGCTGTCTAACCAAACACTTTAAACTGTATAAACACGCAGCGCAGAACGCTAACAGGTGTAGTTTTCTCGCGACCAAAAGGTCGTAAGCGCCGTGTATTTCATGGCGCTTACGCGTTTTGTTCACATACTTCAATAAGATGTCATTTTTATAGTCTAAATGACGCAACATGGCGTCCGCTAAATATATTGTTTGAAATACATTTTAAAATAATTATATAGTCACTTACCGATGGAAAGTTATTCCTTTGCACTTTCCTGTATTTTTTAGAAGTATTAGTGCAATATCTTAACACACACGTCGGCATATTTAACGCGTTTCAACGTTTTTCGGAACACAATCATACGACTCGATCGCTCAAGAGCTCGCAAGTAACTAAGTGCGCTGTGGTTCTTGAACCATACTTGAAGGGACCTCTGTAGCGGTACGCAGTGTCCTCTATACGTAGTAATAATATCTCAATGTATTGAAACAAATTTTAATGCAACGTTATATTTTAATTATCTTTATACGAACACTAATGAAATTATTATCAGAATTTGGCAGATACTACACAAGATTATTATTTTAGAAAATTCGTACTAAAAACTTTTTAAATTCGAAAGATGTTCCATCACCGAAAGAGCAACAGTATTTCTTATAGTTTATACTTACATTTATCATGAAGAATTTGTCTGGTTCTAATCTGTAAAGAAAGTAAAATAGGTTAATATTCAGTAAATTTATTCATAAAATAAGTTTTCTTCAATGAAATTCAACATCATTATCATCAGCCCATATACCACTGCTGGGCACGGGTCTCCTCTACAACTGAGAGGGGTTAGTTAGTCCACCACGCTGGCCTAGTACGGGTTAGCGGACTGCACACCTGAGATATTCCTAAGAACTTTTATGTGTGCATGTTTCCCCACTATATTTTCCTTTACAGTTAAAGTACCTAATAGTTATAATTCATTGTGAATTACTACATTACTTTGAATAATCAGAGGTGTAAGCGTGGGGTTTACACCCACGACTGTCCTGGCAGACGTCAGACGGCAGACGACGACAGCAGCGCCACCTGTCGGAAATCGGTAGTACCAACTCAGAAACCTTTTTTGGCCTACGCACAATAACTTTGCTAAATATCGAATACATTACGATTCTATAAAGGACATAAAGACATACATTCATTGTTATATAAAAGATTTATAGTTTTTTAGCAACATTTTACAGTCCCGACGACAAGCCTTTTAAGCAGACTATTAAACACGGTCAATATGATCTGAAGCCCAGACATTTGATAGTGTAAGTTAAACCTAACCACAATCAGTCAATTGTCACCCATTTTCAGCTGAAATTGAGGTCTAAATTGACCAATATTTCGTCATCACTAACTTGTCTGCTTACCGCAAATCAGATCCTTTATAGACAATATAATCTTGAATCATGCTACTTTAAAATTGTAGGATCAAACCCCGGGCACACACGTCTGACTTTTCCAAGTTATGTGTGTAATTTCAATGAATTATCTCTTATTTATAATGGTGAACAAAAACATTGTAAGAAAACCTGCACAGCTATAAATTCTTAGGTCGCCATCAAGCCGCACTAGGCCAGCGTGGTGGACAATGGCCTAAACCCTCTCAATGGTAGAGGAGACCCGTGCTCAGCAGTGGGCGTATATGGGTTGATGAAGAAGAAGAAGAATATTTTTTTAACCGATTGTGATGAAAAACTAAGGAAGTTAACAGTTTTGGTATTTAAGAAAACCTCAAATTTATTCATTTTTGAAACACGGTGACGATAAAAATATCCCGAATTATAGTTAAAAAAACTTCTTTTTTTTTTATAAAATGGTACAAAGTAGTTCAATTAATAGGCATTAGTATTTTATTATTAACTAGCTTTTGCCCGCGACTCCGTCCGCGTAGACTCTAGGGTTAAGTGCAGAGAGATTTTTGCATTTATAACATGTTTATCCCACGGGATTACATTTTCCAGGATTAAATTATCCCATGTTAATTCTGTGAGCCCTACCTACCTCTATACCAAAAATCATTCAAATCGATTTGGTAGATCCAGAAATACCCATTCCCACGGGAATACTTAATTTTCCGGGATAAAAACTATCTCATGTTAATTTTGTGAGCTCTACCTCTCTCTATACCAAATTTCATTCAAATCACTTTGGTAGATTCAGAAATACCCATTCCCACGGGAATACTACATTTTCTGGGATAAAAAGTATCCTATGTGTTATTCTGATGTATAAGCTATATTGTGGTAAACTTTCATTCAAATCCATTCAGTAGTTTTTACGTGAAAGAGTAACAAACATCCATACTTACAAACTTTCGCCTTTATAATAATAGTAGGATTAATTAGCTAGTATTAGTAAATTAAGTACATATTATTAGTAGATAAGTAGATTAAGTATATGTTATATTATTAATAGGTTAGTTAGTAGATTAAGTACTGATATATTATTATAATTAAGAGTATCATATAGTTGTATTTGTAAACCTCTTAGCGTGATTTATTGTGATCAAACCCCTTAAAATAAATAAAGATTAAAAAAAAAAACTTCTTTTTCGTATCTACCGTCATTATTAAATGAATGTCAATTAAATGCAAACGTTTTTTTTTTATTTTTTATCGTCAATGTATTTGTAATCACTAACTATTACCTGACTTCGTTTTCGATCACGTTCTCTTTTCACTAAATATTACGCTTATAAATAAAATATGTCTGACATTCACATTATCGTATTCATATTGACATGAAAATTTATACATTATTACAAATTATTCAGCAGATATTCGTCTTATATTCAATTAGATATATTCATGGAATAAATAAGAGTATAAATTTCCAAAATTAATTCATATCACGTGTCGAACCTACGACTACACAATCATATGTTTGAAACACACGCTTCTTAGTAATTCATTGCGTGTAATATCAACACTTTAATGTGCGACAAACAGCAGCCCTTCATTTGTTTGAAATAATCATTGTCGGTGTGTTGTAGTAGAATGAACAGGTGACAGACAAGCGGCGACACTCGGACACATACTCAATACTGGATCCCTTCTAATCTTATTCAGCTGTTCTGTGATCCATATCATCCATTACGTTATATTGTAAAGGAGGCCTGTGCCCAGCAGTAATGTATATAGATTGATTATTTACATGATAAATTTCACGATAGCTAACTCACTCATACAGAATGTATTCAGACCGTGATCGGAAACTAAGGCAGTTAATAGCTACGGTGATTAAAAACCCATTGGCGTTAAAAAAAATCCGACAAAAATATAAAAAATCTGTCAATTTTCTAACAACCACATTCATGATAGCCCCGTGGCGCAGTTGGCTAGACACCAGCTTGCGAAACGAGAGGCGAGACAAATGTTTGTGTGATCCACAAATATTTGTTTCGGGTCTGGGTGTTTGTGAGACCGATACACACAATAAACTAATAACTAGACATGACACAATTTACGTGCAACTTACCTATACACAGAATGGTCGTAGTATATACTGATTCGTAAAGGCTGGTCTATGCTGCGTTTCTTTACAATATGAGCCGGCTCTATATGGACTCCGCGCACCACCTGAAAAAGAAACGATAGTTTCAATCATATATCACACAGTACTCAATTTATTAATATTTACTTGCTATATACAAAAACGCACATAATCTTATGTCTGTATTAACCGAAAGGATAGGCAAACCATTCCTGCACCCACATTTCGCCAGGTATGAATCAATTTCACGTAATAGGGGGCGAGTCTATTGCCGTTTTTCGTGATTTCCACTGAAAATTTCTTCATGGAATAACCCAATAACCCACCCGGGAATCGAACCCAGGACCTAAAGGCCACATACTTTGGGGCAGTCCATTAATGTTTTTTAGCATAATTAAACTATCTGATTTTTCGTGTCTTGGTAATCCACTGCTAAAAAACAAAATTCGGCATCTTGTAACATGTTATTTTAAATGCACATGTTTTAACTATTAATTTAATAAGTGTTTTATTAAATTAAATATATGGTGTACAACAAAGTATATTAAATAAAATAAATTAAAATGGACGACTCCTTTATCAAGAAACCACGAAGCAGTTATTCGCATTCAAAGACAAAATAAACTTCTATTGTCTATGCTAGGTCACGTACCGTCATTGATCGAATAAAATACATTAAAAATAGACTTGCAGACGTTTCCTTACTAATTACAGTCCAGTCACGTGGAAAATAACCTTATAGTATTGCAAAAAAACTGTGTTTATGCAACAAGCATGTGACTTGTAGGGGTCATCCGTAAATCGACCTATGCGCAGATAAGGTTCTCCTTCTTCATCAACCCATATACGCCCACTGTTGAGCACGGGTCTCCTCTACCATTGAGAGGGTTTAGGCCATAGTCCACCACGCTGGCCTAGTGCGGGTTGGCGGACTACACACCTAAGAAATTCCTAAGAACTCTTAGGTGTGCAGGTTTCATCACGATGTTTTCCTTCACCGTTAAAGCAAGTGATAATTCAATGTGAATACACCATTTACTGTTACCATAAACTGTTAAAGCAAAACTATTTACCCAAAAATGATAATCCCTTCTCCGTATAACCGCCAGCGATATTAAATTTTGTCTGTTTACTTTCAATTTTCCCTCATAAAACCCTTACGTAATGCATGAAATCCTTTTACGGCCTCTTCCAATCTTTTAGCAAACTTATTCGCTAAGCTGGGTTGAGGTTAATAAACACATCGACCTATGCGCAGAATAAAGTTACATGTGCTTTTGCACAACTTCTCTTTCTCAGCGATTTAAACTTAATTGGGCACAACATTATCAGTAACTTTTTTTGTTCTTCAAACAACAACAAAAGTTATGATTATTATTACTTCACTAGTGCAATATATAAACAAGTTTAACTCTATAAAGACACAAAAAGTACTTTGGTGTTATAGTCATAAGTAACCTTATTCTATGCATAGGTTGAGATATTCTTTTTTCTTTCGTCCCACCACACATAACTTCGAAAAGTCAGAGGTGTGAGCCTGGGGTTTGATTCCGCGACCATAACACTATGACTATAACACCAAAGTACTTTTTATGTCTTTATAGAGTTAAACTTGTTTATATATTGCACTAGTGAAGTAATAATAATCATAACTTTTGTTGTTGTTTGAAGAACAAAAAAAGTTACTGATAATGTTGTGCCCAATTAAGTTTAAATCGCTGAGAAAGAGAAGTTGTGCAAAAGCACATGTAACTTTATTCTGCGCATAGGTCGATGTGTTTATTAACCTCAACCCAGCTTAGCGAATAAGTTTGCTAAAAGATTGGAAGAGGCCGTAAAAGGATTTCATGCATTACGTAAGGGTTTTATGAGGGAAAATTGAAAGTAAACAGACAAAATTTAATATCGCTGGCGGTTATACGGAGAAGGGATTATCATTTTTGGGTAAATAGTTTTGCTTTAACAGTTTATGGTAACAGTAAATGGTGTATTCACATTGAATTATCACTTGCTTTAACGGTGAAGGAAAACATCGTGATGAAACCTGCACACCTAAGAGTTCTTAGGAATTTCTTAGGTGTGTAGTCCGCCAACCCGCACTAGGCCAGCGTGGTGGACTATGGCCTAAACCCTCTCAATGGTAGAGGAGACCCGTGCTCAGCAGTGGGCGAAAATGGGTTGATGAAGATGAAGATTTAATATCGCTGACGGTTATACGGAGAAGGGATTATCATTTTTGGGTAAATAGTTTCGCTTTAACAGTTTAAAAGGCAGTGACAATATTTCCATAGAAATTGGCTTTACAAAATTCCAAATAATCTTTTAAGTTTATCTCGCAAAAGCAATTTGACATATAAATGAGAATATTCTGAGCCCACAATAAACTATAAACTAGACATTACACAATTTACGTGCAACGGTTTTGGACTTCTGTGGAAGACACTGGCTTAAAGGTTTGGTGACGAGGCAGATGAGACATATACAGGGTGTATTTAGACCGTGATCGAAAACTGAGGCAGGTAATAGCGAGGGTGATTACAAACCCAGTGGCATTAAAGAAAATCCCGACAAAAAATAAAAAAAATTGACGTTTTCCATACAACCATGGGTGGTTAAAGTATGTGGTTTGTATGGAAAACCTCAAAAATTTTATTGTTTTTCGGGATTTTCTTTAATGCCAGGGGGTTTGTAATCACTATCGCTATTACCGATCACGTTTTCGATCACGGTCTAAATACACCCTGTATAAGAAACTGCCCAATAATATCCATTAATCATGATGATAATCTGCAATTTAATATGCAGATGGGTCCGATTTCTTTAATTAATTATAAATCATTAAGAATGCCTTAATACTTTCATCTTAACCTTGATTTTTGGCAGCCCCGTGGCGCAGTTGGTTAGATACCAGCTTGCGAAAGCGGCCGCAGGTTCAAATGACGGGAGACAAATGTTTGTGTGATCCACTAATATTTGTTTCGTTGTGTGTTTGTGAGAGTAAAGTCTCTCGTAGTGTCTGATACCCACGACACAGGTCTTGTAACCTAGTGCGGGGTCAGAGCTATGTATGTGACTGTTGGGTGTATTTATTATCTATACATAGGAATACTGTTTCGCACTTCCTGGGTACAGAAGTAAATATATGATGCACTTACATACATCTAGTCAACAAGTTCAAAAACGTGAAAAATAGAGATAAAGATCCTAAAAATATGAGCGATGGCTCATTCAATTCGAAATGACCTCTAGAAAAATGTTTTAGAAGGATTTTGGTGCAAGTTAAAAATTGCTATTGTTATTAATAAAATAATATGAAAAAAATGATATTTTGTTTTTTGTTAATAACTCAAAAAATATTAACATTTAAGCAATTTTGAAAAAAGCCCGTTAAAGAGGAGGAAATTTCCAATAAAAACGTCCTGACTCTCGGAACTCTATCACCATTATTTATAATTTTAATTTGACGTTGAAAATAAGGCTCCTGTTACATTAGAAGTACAAGATAATTATTGTCTAACGTTACTCTTAATAAATATGATATAGCGACAATTATCAAGTGAGTAAAGATCAAATAGTCTTCATGGGCAATAAACAGAACTGCATATAAATTGGTTCAGCCATGTCTTGGATATTATGTGTGGTAAGCATAGTAATATTAAATTTATACAGGGTGTATTTAGACCGTGATCGAAAACTGGGGCAGGTAATAGCGATAGTGATTACAAACCCCCTGGCGTTAAAGAAAATCCGGAAAATAAAGAAAAAAAATTTGCGGTTTTCCATACAAACCACATACTTTTAACACCGATGGTTGTATGGAAAACGTCAATTTTTTTATTTTTTGCCGGGATTTTTAATATCGCCACTGGGTTTGTGATCACCCTCGCTGTTACCTGCCTCAGTTTTCGATCACGGTCTAAATACACCCTATATATCACTTGTGCATAATTCATCTCTCATCTCATCTCATCAGCCCATATACGTCCCACTGCGGAGCACGGGTCTCCTCTACCATTGAGAGGGCTTAGGCCATAGTCCACCACGCTGGCCTAGTGCGGGTTGGCGGACTACACATTTAAGAACTTCCTAACTTTTTTTTAGGTGTGCAGGTTTCCTCTCGATGTTTTCCTCAAACGTGATAATTCATTGTGAATACACACATAATTTCGTAATATTAGAAGTGTGTGCCTGGGGTTCGAACCCATGACCGCCGAGATTCTCGAACGTGCGCCCAAATTCGAGGCCATCACTGCTTTTTAATTTTTTATATGTCCCTTTTGCGTAATTTTTAATTCAATTTATTAAACCACGTAAATATGTATTCATACTCAGTATGTATACAGGGTGTATTCAGGCCGTGATCGGGAACTAAGGCAGGTAATAACTACGGTGATCACAAACCCATAGACATTAAAAAAATCCCGACAAAAGATAAAAGTTTTCACGTGTTCCTATGCGCAGAATAAAGTTATATTTGCAAAATCTCAACTTCCCTTTCTCAGCGATTTAAACTTAATTGGGCACAAAATTATCAGTAACTTTTTATGTTCTTCAAACAACAACAAAAGTTATGATTATTATTACTTCACTAGTGCAATATATAAACAAGTTTAACTCTATAGACATAAAAAGTACTTTGGTGTTATAGTCATAAGTAACCTTATTCTATGCATAGGTCGATTTAATACCGATGGAAATTGTTTGGTCAAAATTTTTATGTGATCGCGGTCTGAACACATTTTGTGAATAAATTGACAAACAAGCAACTTTTAAATATATGTTTGTGTAAATTTAGAAAGTGATTCGGTGAAACCATAAATCTGTTTGATTTATTGCAAATTCATGAAATGTTTTATTCATATGCAATATTGTGTTTTTTATGTGAGTCGTTATTTTTATATTTCACTTTATTGTTGGTGCGGATATCGACGGTCGTGGGTTCAGGCCCTAGTCTAAGCGGGCTTTATAGTTTTTTCATAATTAAATATCTATTAATTTGTAGTTTATAAAATAGTTAACTTATCAAAAAATCATAGGACGTTTCCACAATTCTGCCAAATGTAATTAAATATTACTGTTTTCAATGGAGTTATAATATATAATCATTATGAAAAATATTCTTAAATGTATCAAGTAGAAATTTTAATTTTTCAGTTTTTAACGGAATAAAGAGCATAGTAATTCAAGACACCAAAGACAACATGAATTTCAAATCGGATCCATCGACAATACAAAAAAATAATAAGATAAAGAAAACATTAGACAACTTCGTTATGGTTAGAAAGAAGACTCATTTTACGATTCCAGACATGGTTTCAAATCATCATCATCATCATCAACAGCCCTTAATTCGTCCACTGCTGGACACAGGCCTCTCCTATGGCACACCACTGGGCTCGATCTTCGGCCCTCATCCAACCGCTGCCAGCCATTTGGCAACTTCAAATTCAAATGCTAAAATAAATACTTTAAGCAAAGAGGTTAATTCAAATTTTGACGTCAGTACTAAAAAAGTAAGAATTAAAAAAACGAAACACGTCAAACACACTGGCATAAAAGAAACGTCAAAAATAAAAAACAAAACTTCCAACCACGTTCCAGATCTTAAAATCGACAAATTCAGCATGGCTAAAGATTTAACATCTGTCCAAATGAAAGAGCATACGCCAGAAAGCGTGGAATTATACAAAACTATGTCAAAACAAAGCGAATTGCTCGAGAAAATTGTGAATGTGATACAAAAGGACGAGTATTTGAGGCAATCGAAACACGATTTTGAAGATTTGCTGGCTAGTTTGGAGAATAAGGCGCCGCCAGTTCTCATGCCAGATACGGAAAGAATTACTGATACCACGAGTGTGACGAAGACGACTGTATTGGAAACTATTAGGTCTGTCATTGACGAGACAGCTGTCAAGGAAGCTTTGAAACTCGATCCCTATATACAAAGGATACTGAAAATATCAGCGATTAGGAGAAAAAATTACGAGGTAGCTGCCAAGAAGTATTATAATAATTATTAGGAAGTTATTTTAAATTCGCTTAGCATAGTCGGTACTTTCATAGAAATCCAATTAAACGTGAATTGGGTAATGTCTAGTTTAATAGTTTTTTTAAAGGATATTCTCATTTATATGAAAAAATTGTGTTTAAGATTAAAGCTTTAAGATTATTGGTAATTTTGTAATACTGGGCATTTGAGCTTCAATGGAAGTACCGCCACTTTTGACTAGATGAATAAATGTTTTTAATCATTCACTCTAATATGACAAATACAGTCTACTTTTGACAAATACAGTTTAATTAAATTGACAGTCGTGCCGCAGTTGGTTAACAACCAGCTTGTAAAAAGAGAGGGTACGGGTTCGATTCCCCTACAGAAACATGTTATGTTTCATCCATATATATTATGAGTATGGGTGTTCGAGATTTTGAAGTCGCTCAAGGCTTGTATGTTAGTTTGGGGCTAAAGCTATGTATGTGACTGTTGGGTGTATTTATTTATTTATTAAACATACATACATAAACTCACGCCTATATTCCTTGAAGGGGTAGGCAGAGGTGCATTTCTGCACCCACATTTCGCCAGTTATCAGTCCCACGTAATAGGGGGGGAGCCTATTGCCGTTTTTCGGGCACATTTCTAGACTCCGTGCTGCTACTGAGAATTTTCAAATGGAAAAATTCAATAACACTTTGCTCGACCCGGGAACCCAGGACCTTTAGATCGCACGGCACATACTTGTACCGCGAGACCACGAGGCAGCCAGTATTTATTAAATGGTTAATGGAATCGAACCCAGACTTAATCAATATAATTTACTAGACTTAATTTAAGATCTATTGTTCTAAGAAATCATGAATACATGTTAAATGCCAATGTTTTTAAATAAAGCTTCGTCTGTATAGTTCTCAGATGTACTGGGAATCTTAACGCGGTCGTTAAAGGTTAAACCTTGGTATTTTGAACTCTATGGCTTTGCAATAAAGGCTATTACATTCGATTGTTCATTAGAAGAATTATAATGACTGTATCCCTTCACTTTATTTTGTTCATAAGTTAATTCTAATCATTATGTATAGTATATTTACTTAGATTTTTTTAAGGATTTATTCACAATGATATATCAGTTCGACCTATGCATAGAATAAGGTTACTTATGACTATAACACCAAAGTACTTTTTATGTCTTTATAGAGTTAAACTTGTTTATATATTGCACTAGTGAAGTAATAATAATCATAACTTTTGTCGTTGTTTGAAGAACAAAACAAGTTACTGATAATTTTGTGCCCAATTAAGTTTAAATCGCTGAGAAAAGGAAGTTGAGATTTTGCACATATAACCTTATTCTGCGCATCGGTCGAGTTATCACTTGCTTTAACTGTGAAGGAAAACATCGTGATGGAACCTGTACATATGTTTCTAAAGAATATAAATTTCGCGGCGGAGAATCTCGGCGGTCGCGGGCTCGATGCCTGAAACACACCTCTGACTATTCGAATTCTTTCGGCGTGATTACACCCGGCATGTGAAAGTTGAAACATCTGTATAAAATTAAGTTCCAAAATCGAATGTTTTCTCTGCCTACCCCCTTTGGAATACAAGTGTAATAGTTTCATCTAGATGTTTTCCTTCACCGTTAAAGCAAGTGATCATTCAATCTGAATACACACATAACTTCGAAAAGTCAGAGGTGTGTGCCTGGGTTTCGAACCCGCGATTTCGAGATTCTCGACCGCGTGCCCAAACCTCGAGGTCATCACTGCATATCGTGAGGAAACCTGCACACCTACGAGTTCTTAAGAATTTCTTAAGTGTGTAGTCCGCCAACCCGCACTAGGCCAGCGTGGTGGACTATGGCCTAAACGCTCTCAATGGTAGAGGACACCCGTGCTCAGCAGTGGAACGTATATGGATTGATTATGTAATAATAGTTTATCCTGATAAATTATTTCTTAACCACAGTCAATGTTAAGCCCGATTACTTTTGATGTGGAAACGATAACCTTTACTGACATTTTGGTTCGACAGACTAGGCTCAGTACAGTTAAATCAGTGGTACACAAACTTATTTTGTCTACACTTTGAGAATAAAAAATTTTTTAGCGCCCCCATTAAAACATTGTTTATATAGGAATGCTTAAGTAGACCATTATTTATTTAACCGTCATCCTAAAAAAAATAAACAAGAGCCACTCTGGACAGGAGTGGCCACTTTTCACCACTATTACCCAAGATTTTTCTAAAAAAAAAAAAAACAATGGTCATGTATATTGCGATCTAATACCGATTTTGGGCGCGTATCTACCGATTTTTGTCGCTCCTAGCTAAATAAAATTACAAATCACCCCCCAGGCCTCTACACAACGCCCCCATTTTCTTTCTGGGTTTCTTACCGCCCCCCTTGAGACCTGCAGCGCCCACAAGGGGGCGTTATCGCCCACTTTGGGAAAGACTGAGTTAAATAAATACACATACTGTCATACATAAACTCACGCCTTTATTCCCTGATGGGGTAGGCAGAGTTGCATTTCTGCACCCACATTTCGCCGGGAATGTATCAGTCCCACGTAATAGGGGGCGAGCCTATTGCCGTTTTCGGGCACATTTCCAGACTCCGTGCTGAGAATTTCCTAATGGAAAAACCCAATAACACTTTGCCCGAACCGGGAATCGAACCCGGGACCTCTAGATCGCATAGGCAGTACAGTAAAATAAATACACTGTTTATATATGTTAAAAAAAAACATATGAACGATTGCCTCGTGGTCTCGCGGTATGTATGTGCCGTGCGATTAAGAAATCCTGGGTTCGATTCCCGGGTGGGGCAAAGTGTTATTGCGTTTTTCTATTAGTAAATTCTCAGTAGCATGGAGTCTGGAAACGTGCCTAAAAAATGGCAGTAGTCCGGCTTCCCGAACGAAATTGTGAATAATATTTTTAAAATCTTTATTTAATAAAATCAATTTGTCATATAAATGAAAAAATCCTGACCCCACAATAAATCGACCTATGCATAGAATAAGGTTACTTATGACTATAACACCAAAGTACTTTTTATGTCTTTAGAGAGTTAAACTTGTTTATATATTGCACTAGTGAAGTAATAATAATCACAACCTTTGTTGTTTGAAGAACAAAAAAAGTTACTGATAATTTTGTGCCCTATTAAGTTCAAATCGCTGAGAAAGAGAAGTTTAGCTTTTGCACATATTACTTTATTCTACGCATAGGTCGAATTATAAACTAGACAATTAACGTGTAACGCTTTTGGACTTCTATGGATACACCAACACTATTTTACGTGTTAACTAGCGACCCGCCCCGGCTTCGCACGGGTGCAATGCTGATATTTAATGGATGTTATCATACATATAAACCTTCCTCTTCAATCACTCTATCTATTAAAACCGCATCAAAATCCGTTGCGTAGTTTCAAAGATTTAAGCATACAAAGGGACAGAGAAAGCGACTTTGTTTTATACTATGTAGTGATATAAATTCCTGTTTTATGTGTGTATGCAGATTCTCAAGAACAAAGCCTTATTTGACCTCCATGATTGAAAAGTGGGACGAGCATGTCTATAAATAGATACGCTCTATGATGAATCTATAATATTATAGACTGGGATTTTAATTCAGAAATAATGTCTGCTTCGTAGTCTCGTGGCACAATTATTGATCTATGCGCAGAATAAAATTATATGTGCAAAATCTCAACTTCTCTTTCTCAGCGATTTAATTTTAATTGGGCACAAAATTATCAGTAACTTTTTTTTGTTCTTCAAACAACAAAAGTTATGATTATTATTACTTCACTAGTGCAATATATAAACAAGTTTAACTCTATAAAGACATAAAAAGTACTTTGGTGTTATAGTCATAAGTAACCTTTTTCTATGCATAGGTCGATTTATCAGGGGTAAACCTCAGCAAATCTCTATTTAGACCTAAAGCGTCTTTTCCGCAACGTAAGAAGTATTTTATTAACAGCGTAACTATTTAATTGAATGGAGGAATTAAATGCAATTATAAAAACCGTTGCAGCTTCCGTCAAGCGAATGGCGGGAAAAATACCTTTGACACACTTACGTCATTATTGCTTGAAGACACCGTCAAATCAGTTTGACGCGAACCATCAATATTTATTGATTGAATTGATGTAATAGGTTGACTGATTCACATGTGATAAAACTATTTTTTATAAATTCATTCTTTTTCTGCTGTTACACGTTACACGTTAATTATGTAATGTCTAGTTTATAGTTTATTGTGGGCTCGGGATAGTCTCATTTATATGTCTAATTGCTTTTGTTAAACAAAACTTTAATTTTGTAAGGCAAGCTGTGCATTTCGGCTTCTATTGAAGTATTCTGCCAGAAAACAGAAGTAAAGAAAACAAAAGTAGTTTTTTTTTATGACGTCAATCATTTGTATGTTTATTGATACACCACTTCTGAATTTTTCTTAATGGTAGCTTAATTACTGTAAAAGATATTAAAAGGTTGTAAAGATAAACTAAAACAAAAACTATTAAGGTTTTGTTGCCTCCTGAAAAGTAGGGGTATCGCTTACGCCCTTCTGGTTTGAAGCCCACGATAAAATAGTCACTAGTCAAAGGTCGTTGGCCTAAAACAGAATTCAGTTGCTAAAATCGATGCAACCAATTTAGATAGCCTCAACAATATCTGTAGAGTACTTAAAAATAACGATCAAAATTAATCGGAGAATGTATTCAGACCGCGACTGAAAACTAAGACAGGCGATAGGTACTCTTCATCATCTTCATCAACCCATATACGCCCACTGCTGAGCACTGGTCTCCTCTACCATTGAGAAGGTTTAGGCCATAGTCCGCCACGCTGGCCTAGTGCGGGTTGGCGGACTACACACCTAAGAAATTCCTAAGAACTCTTAGGTGTGCAGGTTTCATCACGATGTTTTCCTTCACCGTTAAAGCAAGTGATAATTCAATGTGAATACACACATAACTTCGAAAAGTCAGAAGTGTGTGCCTGGGGTTCGAACCCGCGACCGTCGAGATTCTCGACCGCGCGCCCAAACCTCGAGGCCATCACTGCTCGCATACGGCATAGGTACGGTGATTATAATGTATATCATTATAAAAAATGCCGACAAAAAATAAAAAAAATACGTTGTACTTACGTACTTACTGTACGTTTGTACTCCTATGAGAATGTCCGATCAAGTAAAAGTGTCGTCGTCCTCCAAAGTGTACACCGCCGTAAGAGAAGCGCTGGACAGAAACCGTTGGAAGCAGATCATCCGCTCCAGATGTCACCCTAACGCTGACCACGATCCTCAGATATGAGAGACCGACCAGAGAGAGAGTACGTTGTCCTTATAACTTATACTCAATGTAATTAGGAAAAGGCATATTTTTTGGAAGCAGTGATGGCCTCGAGGTTTGGGCGCGCGGTCGAGAATCTCGGCGGTCGCGGGTTCAAACCCCAGGCACACACCTCTGAATTTTCGAAGTTATGTGTGTATTCACATTGAATTATCACTTGCTTTAACGGTGAAGGAAAAACATCGTGATAAAACCTGCACACCTAAAAAGTTCCTAGAAATTTCTTAGGTGTGTAGTCCGCCAAACCGCACTAGGCCAGCGTGGTGGACTATGGCCTAAACCCTCTCAATGGTAGAGGAGATCCGTGCTCAGCAGTGGGCGTATATGGGTTGATGACGATATTTTTTGGGATTATTTCATTGTCAACGTGTCTGTAATTACCGTAACTATCGCCCATCTTAGTTTTCGATTAAGGCCCGTTTACAATTTGTATATTTATGATCATTTCGTGTCTACATTTAATAAAATTTTGGTGCGTCTAATTTGATTCAATTTGAGATAGATTCGTTTATATCTTATTTTATACCTTGGTGTGACAAAAAAATAGCCAAACACAATAAATTATAATGAATTTTAATAATTTAGGTTTTTGTTTTTACTTTTTTACGTATAAGTATTTCTTGATTTGATAATTCTAATCAAACGTTATTATAAAAGAAGCGAAACAAACAGCTGTAGCTTCATATTCAAGCAAAGGTCAGGGGTTAATTTGAAATCAGTGATAAATTATGGAAAATATTGCATCATTAAAGAGATAAAAAGTTAAGCCAATCTATCAAGCCAAACTGACCGCGTGTAACTTTTTAATATATCTCGATGGCAAAGGTCGTTCAAGATGACCACTTTCACTGTTTAATAGAAAGCAAAAAATTGCATAACCCGTGCCGTATTGAATAACATTAAATAACATGTATAAATTAATAGACAATTTATCATAAACAAATCGATATGAATAACTATTTTTTAATTTTCGAAAGCTGACGGAAGAGGCGAAGGAATAACACATACAGCCTTGGTTTTGGCGGTAAAAAATTGTTAGATAATTTTAGAAGTAAGTAGTTGTCTTGTTAAGATCCTTATGTTAATGAATAATAAAATCAGTTGCAGTACTTCTATAGGAGCCCAAAAATTAATTTTTTAGCTGTAAATCTTTATTTATCAAAGCAATTTGACATATATGAGAATTTTCTGAGCCGACAATTAACAATTATAAACTTTACATTACTCAATTAACGCGTAACGCTTTGGGGCTTCTATTGTAGTACTGGCACTGAATAAATTAATGATTAAACATCAAAAACACGTGCCAAGTGCTCTCAAATATGTCAAAACATGAACTCTTTGTTTTCCAACTCCTCCTTTACATTGCTTTTCTGATTAACTTCGTTGCGGGATTATGACAATTTAGGTCCCCTTAGATTCGCTGAGCTTCATTTCTCGGCGCCAATACTGTGCGTGCTGTTGATCCTGGAGTACAGGAGTTGCAGCGGCGGGTGTGTGGTGGGATAGGGCATAAAAAAATGTCAAAACATGAAAATATTTGTTCAAGAAAAACTTCCCGCTTTGTTGTAAAATAAAAAACAAATGAGAACTTTGATCTTTGATAAATCCATTTGAATACGTGGAATCTAATTGGATACAGGTTTTTTAATTTCATTTTTTGCAAAGCGAGATAACTTTGACTTATTATGAGCGTTATTTTTTTTAGGTTAAGTAAAATACATTTGTGTGTAGGAGTGAGAGTGGAGATACAGAGTGGAGACCGCGGCTCGGCAAACGTAGTGTAGGACGCCCTCTGGCTAGGTAGGGTGACGATATCCGCAAAGTGGCAGCGGTTGGATGAGGAGAGCCGAAGATCGAGCCCAGTGGCGTGCCATAAGAGAGGCCTATGTCCAGCAGTGGACGAGTTGAGGGCTGTTGATGATGATGATGATGATGAAAATACATTTTACTTAATTTAAAAAACGGGGCAGAATACCGGCCGGATGGTCGGATGACATAGCCCATGTAGCTGGAAAGCTATGGATGAGAGTAGCCCCAGACAAAGAAAAATGGCGAGCATTGGGGGAGGCCTATACCCAGCAGTGGGTACGTGTGGGCTGAATATGATGATGATAATGAAAATACATTGTGATCGAAAAATAAGACAGGTAATAGTTAAGATTAAATTAAACATAATGGCCTCGAGGTTTAGGTGCGCGTTCGAGAATCTCGGCGGTCGCGGGTTCTAACACCAGACACACTCTGACTTTTCAAATTTAAGTGTGTATTAACATTGAATAATCACTTGCTTTAACGGTGAAGGAAAACATCGTGATGAAACCTGCACATCTAAAAAGGTTCTTGGAATATAAAATAATGACGTTATGTTTACTTCCATAACTATTGTATGCATTTATGATAATAAAAAAACGTATTTTTTCCTTATTCGGGATTTTTTAAATATTAGTACAAAAGCTTGAATTTACATATCCATTAAATTAAAAGACTTGTTTACGCCCATTCTCACGGTATTCATAAAATACAAGAATACTTGCTATTGTTAATAATATTCTCAATTGGAATAACAAAACATGACGAAAATCATCGAACCGCAACAAATCGTATTATATTCTTTAAAGAATACATCGGTCTTTTCAAATTTTGTTGTTGACGTTTGGGGCCACAGAACAGCTGAATAAACGCTGAATGGAGATTCTCAAAAACACTAAACGACAATAAAAGCCGAAATCTTTTAATCGCTACAAACATGTCAAAAAACCACGAGACAGTCAAATAAATAACCTCAAAGAAAAAAACAGTTGAATAAGACTAAGGAAATGTTCACATGCCGAGCGTGCCGAACCTACGATTACACTGTCATATGTTTGACACACACGCTTCTTAGTGATTCATTGCGTGTAATATCAACACTTTAATGTGCGACAAACAGCAGCCCTTCATTTGTGTGAAATAATCATTGTCGGTGTGTTGTAGTAGAATGAACAGGTGACAGACAAGTGGCGACACTCGGACACATACTCAATACTGGATATTTCCCTTCTAATTTAATTCAGCTGTTTTTGTATAGATGAGGTGTTAATAAATATTTAGGATAAGGATTATTTGTCTATTATACTTGGACTAGAGGACGAAGTAAGGTGTCGAGTGTTGGATGGATGAGGGCTGCTCAACACCGGGATGGTTGGCGCTTTCTTGGGAAGGCCTACGTTTAGCAGTGGACGGCGATAGACTGAGTATATATTCGGACTTTACAAGTAGCATTTATCCTTACGCCTTACCTACATCACTACATAGTATAAAACAAAGTCGCTTTCTCTGTCCCTATGTCCCTTTGTATGCTTAAATCTTTGAAACTACGCAACGGATTTTGATGCGGATTTTTTAATAGATAGAGTGATTAAAGAGGAAGGTTTATATGTATGATAACATCCATTAAATATCAGCATTGTACCCGTGCGAAGCCGGGGCGGGTCGCTAGTATATTATAAATATGAATGTAGCGATGTTTTTTACGCTTTCACGCAAAAACTAATCAACCGATCGTCGTGAAACTTTGTCCATATATTCTAGGAGACATTAGAAGTAACATCATCATTATCATCAGCCTTTATTCGTCCACTGCTGGACATAGGCCTCTCCTATGGCACGCCACTGGGCTCGATCTTCGGCTCTTCATAACAGAAGTAACATAGGGGACTTATTATTCAAAAAGAAGAATATTTTTTACAAACGATAAAAAAAATCAATTATTGAGCTACCTTTATTATTTTATGTCACTTATCCTTACTAGTATTATAAATTTAAATGTTTGTTACGCTTGGACGATATCGCGGGCAAAAGTTAGTTTTGTGTACAAAAATCTTCGAACAAGTGCCGCCATTTCTTCGCTAAATTATAAAAGCGGCAACCGTAACGGCATCGCTTCATAATTATCACGCCATTGACATTGATAGACCGATTTCTACTCATAATGCCGACAAATTAATCTCGCTCCAGATTTCACTATCGTTTTATATCATAAATCTTGTCATCGTCTTGGGCTATAAATAACATATTTCGACCTATGCATAGAATAAGGTTACTTATGACTATAACACCAAAGTACTTTTTATATCTATATAGAGTTAAACTTGTTTATATATTGCACTAGTGGAGTAATAATGATCATAAATTTTGTTGTTGTTTGAAGAACATAAAAAGTAACTGATAGTTTTGTGCCCAATTAAGTTTAAATCGCTGAGAAAGAAGTTGTGCAAAAGCACATATAACTTTATTCGATGTATAGGTCGATATATAGGTCTATACCAGTGGTCAGCAACCTCCCGAGTAGAAATCAAATAAGGCACAACCAGATCATGTATCGGGTCCTGATCAGGATAGAATAAGGCATGCCCGATCCGGCAAGCCCGATCAGGACCAGATCGGGACCTGATCAGGATAGCCTTATTTTAAATGTTTTCAAGTATTGTAAGGCAAGCCCGATCAGGACCAGATCGGGACCTGATCAGGATAGCCTTATTTTAAATGTTTTCAAGTATTGTACGGCAAGCCCGATCAGGACCAGATCGGGACCTGATCAGGATAGCCTTATGTTAAATGTTATCAAATATTGTAAGGCATATTGGATCAGGACCAGATCGGGACCAGATCAGGATAGCCTTATTTAAAATGTTTTCAAGTATTGTACGGCAAGTCCGATCAGGACCAGATCGGGACCTGATCAGGATAGCCTTATGTTAAATGTTATCAAATATTGTAAGGCAAGCCCGATCAGGACCAGATCGGGGCCTGATCAGGATAGCCTTATGTTAAATGTTTTCAAGTATTGTAAGGCAAGCCCGATCAGGACCAGATCGGGACCAGATCAGGATAGCCTTATGTTAAATGTTATCAAATATTGTAAGGTATATTGGATCAGGACCAGATCGGGACCAGATAAGGATAGCCTTATGTTAAATGTTATCAAGTATTGTAAGGTATATTGGATCAGGACCAGATCGGGACCAGATCAGGATAGCCTTATGTTAAATGTTTTCAAGTATTATAAGGCATACTGCATTAGGCCAAGGTCTGGATCAAATAGGGCTAGCCTGGTATTAAAAAATATTCAGTATGATAAGACATGTAGTATCAAGCCCAGATACCGTTATCCTAATTGTCAAATACAATTCAAAACTTATTATTGTTTTGGACGTGAACGGTGAAACTCAACTCATGACGTGTATCATATCATGATTGCCATATTTATGTCACGGTGTAAATTTTATTTGCATCAGATCAGGTTATACTGGTAATTTATTTTACAAAAATCTTTTACCATAAATTTTGTTTGTCAATAACGAATTTCTACAACGTTACAAATTCACAAACATTATCTCTTTATAATATTAGTATAGATTTGATAACGCATGAAAAGTATTTTATTTGTTATGGCAACATTAGGTACTTGATAAACCGACAGGCGACAACAGGAAGTGTAGGAATTAGGTGCATAAATAGAAAGTTACTTATTATCGTATTTATTTTTTTCCAGAAAATGTAAGGTAAAATAATACGTGATAAAACCATTATAATTAAAAACAAGTATTGCGGATGTTACTAACTTGGTGCGCAACTTAAAATAATGCAATACCGCTTTTGGGCATTTCCCGCCTTTTACTACAAACGGCAATTCTACATACAGTCTATACTCTATAGAACACGGGAGTTAATTTTTATTTTATGTCAAGAAGACGGTATCAGTGGATTGAATTGATTGAATATGCCGATTGGTATATTAATGTAAAGATTAAATAAGTTCATTACAAAAACTAAATCGCCTTAACAGTAGTTACAGAATAATTAATATATTGTGTGTTTACCAAAACAAAGTGTATCAAGGACTATAAACTTATATCTAGACATTTACTAAGTGTGTATTGTGTATAAACTACTAAATTGTGGAGTAAACTACTTAAGTAGATAAAAATTTACATGTTGTGTGTAAAGTTTCGTTATTAAATTGAATTACCTAAAACATTCAAGGATAGTAAAAAAGTATTTAAAAATACATTACAATTCTTTGCTATTTTTCATTATAAATTTATATTTCAATAATCCGTATTTTTTTCAGATGACATTATAGTTTTTTTTGTAAATGATTTATCCAATGAAGTAATTGATATAGTATCAAGTTCTTGGTTAGATCATTACATAGAATATAGTGGTACTGGATGTAAATATTATATGCCTGCATCATTGTTAAAAAGTACTAAGTATTGTAAATTATTACAAACAATAGTGAAACATTGTGAAGAGCCTGATCCGACATGACCAACATTTCATGTTCAAATATGTGGCACAGCAGGTAATTTATTGTTATTTGAATTATAGATTTATGAGAATTGATATCTTATTGTCAAAACAATAAAACAGTAATTAATTTATACAATTAATGTTATCAGAAACTATGAAAAAGGCAGAGGAAAAATTAATAAGATTGGAAAAATAACCCTATGCTTTCTCTACTGATAATGAGCAGTCCACTAAAGCAAAAGCAGCTGCTGTTGAAAAAACTTTCAAAATAAAAGCATTATCAAAGAATCAATTAAAAATAGATAAAATATTCAGCCAAACAGCTTTGGAGTTAACCGATAAACCCACTGAAATTTGAGGTAATATCTCTTATTTAAAATGTAAATATTGATGATTAATTTCTAATATTTTTTTACTAATGATTTTTTTTAACAAAGCATATTAACTGACATATTTTTATTATTGTTAATTTTGATACAAATAATTAAGTTATACTACTGTTGTTTTACTTCTAATAATAATAGTACATTATCAATAATTGCTGATAATCTATTTAGCATCTTTATATTAATAAATCCAAAACAGAAACTGAAATGACTATATTAGCAGCTAGATCATCAACAAAAAATACTGTATCCAATGGTAAAAAACAAATTAATCATTACAATACCTATCTAATAATTATTAGTAACTAAGGTCATAATATGGATTCTATTCTGAAATTGTGGAGTGTTGGTAATTGTTATAATATTTATATTTACATCAGTGTTGGAATTTTGATATTTTAATAAATGTATAATCAGTGTAAAAATTTGTATTAATATATATTTTATTTTTAACAGATTCTTTGCTTGAATGTTTCAGGCATAATTATAACTTTC
Organism: Cephonodes hylas; assembly: GCA_030295005.1. Lineage (NCBI taxonomy): Eukaryota > Metazoa > Arthropoda > Insecta > Lepidoptera > Sphingidae > Cephonodes > Cephonodes hylas. The sequence goes on along the minus strand of AP025388.1, from coordinate 2,872,479 downwards.
TATCAAAACAATTAGGGAATTTAAGAGGTCAAATTGTAAGCATATCTGCTGTTGTTGCCCAAATCCTGTCTGAAATTAAAAAGAATAACAGTACTCAACTGTTAGATTCCAGTCGAATAGATACTGAAGGATCAACAGATGTGGCTCAAAAATTAGAATTTCCACTATCAACAATGGAAAACTTTGATAAATTCAATGAAAAGTTGAAAGACAATAAAAAAATGTGAGTTTCTAAAAAACTATACTCTTATATATAAATATATGAAAGAACTAATATTTGCTCTATCTGACCATATTATTGAAATTGTCATATTTAAAAAAATGCTCCTCATTATAAATAATAATAAATTTGCTTTTCCAGAATAAACTTATATACTTTTCCATTGATGGAAAACACTATTACCCATAATATGGGCAATATTATTCGTTTTTTACATTTCAAGAGATATGGCCATGTCATATGTAGCTGCAACTCCAAAAAAAGTTTTAAAAGATACAACTTTTTTCACTTTGGTAAAAAGTATGTTAATCATTATATAGTGCAGGATACTTTCATTGATACCAAATTAATTATTTCTTAATTGTATGTTATTACTTTATAAATATTAATATTTTTTATTATTATTACTTATTAAATTACAACATAATTGAATCAAATTTTGTATTTCAGCTGCAATGAGACAGAAATTTCTAAATAAGCAAGATATTCCTGACAGTAAATTACAGCAAGCATTGTCGTCAATATTAAATAAAGCTAACGATTGGGATGGTTACTGCTTAAAAAGCCTTTTTAAGAAGGTCAATAAAAGACACTAACAGCTTTTATTTAAATTCCTTGTATTTTTTTTTATTGTTTAAATATGTTTTACCATACAAAAAATAAATAAATTCATTAATATTGAGTTGTTAATTATTATTATTTATTATAATATTCAATATTTATAAAATCATTGATAATGAAATAAATAACGAATTGATAAAAAATAAATAATAAAATGTTAAGTAACATATTTATAATAACAATTCATATTTTTTTAACAAACAATTTTTTCATGACTATAATATTATATTCATGTTTTTTAAAAGGACCGGACTGGGCATACTCAATTTGGATCAGGCAAGGTATTACATGATACAGATGATTGATTGGGACCCGATCAGGCATGCCCGATCTGGACCCGATCAGGCATTCCTGATCGGGTCCAGACCAATGTTCTGCGTTACATGCCCGATCTGGACCCGATCAGGCATGCCCGATCTGGACCCGATCAGGCATGCCCGATCTGGACCCGATCAGGCATGCCCGATCTGGACCCGATCAGGCTTGCCCGATCTGGACCCGATCAGGCATGCCCGATCTGGACCCGATCAGGCATGCCCGATCTGGACCCGATCAGGCATGCCTGATCGGGTCCAGACCAATGTTCTGCGTTACATGCCTTATCTGGACCCGATCAGGCATTCCTGATCGGGTCCAGATCAGGAACACGAAAAAATTTCTACTCGGGCTTTTGCCAGGCAAGGGCCAGAAGGTGGCACAAAAAAATACTTGTGATATATACCCCATGTGATAAAAAGCAGTGATGGCCTCGAGGTTTAGGCGCGCGGTCGAGAATCTCGGCGGTCGCGGGTTCAAACCCCAGGCACACACCTCTGACTTTTCGAAAGTTATGTGTGTATTCAAATTGAATTATCACTTGCTTTAACGGTGAAGGAAAACATCGTGATAAGACCTGCACACCTTGCACCTGCAAAAGTTCTTAGGAGTTTCTTAGGTGTGTAGTCCGCCAACCCGCACTAGGCCAGCGTGGTGGACTATGGCCTCAACCCTCTCAATGGTAGAGGAGACCCGTGCCCAGCAGTGGGCGTATATGGGTTGATGAAGAAGAAGAAGAAGATTCCTAGAACGGCTCTAAAATGCTCATCAACCAAACAAGAAGCATAGACTATGTACTTTTAACCTATTTTCAAAACATCCACAAGACCCGGGTTGTAGACCACTGCTTTATACTACACTCATTATCATCAGCCCATATATACGCACGGGAGTCCTCTACAACTGTTTTAGGCCTTAGTCCACCACGCTGGCCTGGTGGACTACACAACTAAGAAATCCCTAAGAACTTTTGGCTGTGCAGGTTTCTTTACGATATTATTCTTCAACTTTAATGTGCGTGATAATTCATTGTGAATACACACTTGACTTCGAAAAGTCAGATGTGTGTGCCTGGGGTTTGAACCCGCGACTACCAAGAATCGAAAACTACGGCAGGTGATTACAAACACCGCCAAAATTTTTATTTTAATGTCGGGATTTTTTTCAATCCCATGGTGTTTGGAATCATCATAGCTATTATCTGCCTTAGTTTCCGATTACGGTCTGAATCTTCTTCTTCTTCATCAACCCATATACGCCCACTGCTGAACACGGGTCTCCTCTACCATTGAGAGGGTTTAGGCCATAGTCCACCACGCTGGCCTAGTGCGGGTTGGCGGAATACACACCTAAGAAATTCCTAAGAACTCTTAGGTGTGCAGGTTTTATCACGATGTTTTCCTTCACCGTTAAAGCAAGTGATAATTCAATGTGAATACACACATAACTTCGAAAAGTCAGAGGTGTGTGCCTGGGGTTCGAACCCGCGACCGCCGAGATTCTCGACCGCGCGCCCAAACCTCGAGGCCATCACTGCTTTTTTTTTACTGTCTGAATACATCCTGTTTATGAGATTTTCTATACATATTATTTAATCTATTCTATTTTTTTATGAAATCGAGATCATCATCAAAAATAAGGAGAAGGAAATAATAACACTTTTCTCGGGACACAAAATTTGTACAATATATCCAGATACCACGGTACAGTTTTATCGCTAAAACGAAGTCTTAAACAGTGAATGAAAACTAGAAATCAGTTATTCAGAACCACTAATGAATTCAAGCAGTGATGGCCTCGAGGTTTGGGCACGCGATCGAGAATCTCGCCGGTCGCGGGTTCGAACCCCAGGCACACACCTCTGACTTTTCGAAGTTATGTGTGTATTCACATTAAATTATCACTTGCTTTAACGGTGAAGGAAAACATCGTGATGAAACCTGCACACCTAAGAGTTCTTAGGAATTTCTTAGGTTTGTAGTCCACCAACCCGCACTAGGCCAGCGTGGTGGACTATGGCCTAAAACCCTCTCAATGGTAGAGGAGACCCGTGCTCAACAGTGGGCGTATATGGGTTGATGAAGAAGAAGAAGAAGAATGAATTCAAGCTACGGTCGTTGACCTGCAAGTAATTTCACCAGACATTTTTTCTTGAATTCCAATGAATTGTTAACCATGTTTTTAATATAATAGTTGAATAATAATTGCGATTATTGTGGCAAAACAGTTAATAGAAGAAAAATATCCAGTATTGAGTATGTGTCCGAGTGTCGCCGCTTGTCTGTCACCTTTTCATTCTACTACAACACACCAATGATTATTTCACACAAATATGGCGGGCTGCTGTTGGTTGTCACACATTAAAGTGTCGATATTACTCGCAATGAATTACTAAGAAGCGTGTGTGTCAAACGTATGACAGTGTAGTCGTATTATGTTGTTCACAAATATTTCGATCTATCCGCAGAATAAAGTTATATGTGCTTTTGCACAACTTCCCTTTCTCAGCGATTTAAACTTAATTAGGGACAGTAATTGTTTATGTTCTTCAAACAACAACAAAATTTATGATCATTATTACTTCACTAGTGCAATATATAAACAGTTTTACTCTATTTTAGACATAAAAAGTACTTCGGTGTTATAGTCATAAGTAACCTTATTCTATGCATAGGTAGATTTATTTAGTTGTGTTTTAGAGCAAAAAGTCTCTCGTAGTTTCTGATTTGACACAAGACTTTTCAGTGTGGAGTCAGAATTAAGTGATTTTTCGGTGTATTTATTAATGTATATAGTTGTTTTAAATAAATAACAAGATGTTTACCCATTCAAAACCACGCGAGCATGGCGGAATAAATTATTCATACTGATTATGTTTTGTAAGAATTTATTATATACAGTGTGTATGCAGACCGTGATCAAAAACTGAGGCAGGTAATAGCGATAGTGATTACAACCCCCCTGGCATTAAAGAAAATCCTGACAAAAAATATTTTTTTTGCGGGTTTCCATACAAACCACATACTTTTAACACCGATGGTTGTATGGAAAACGTCAAAATTTTATTTTTTCCAGGATTTTTAATATCGCCACTAGGTTTGTGATCACCCTCGCTATTACCTGCCTCAGTTTTCGATCACGGTCTGAATACACCCTGTATACAGTGTGAAATTTAAATAAATACGTTTTCCTAACAACCGAGCATTAAAGGGATGAAGTTGTTAGAAAAAGGGAAAAAGAAATTGTCAGGTTTGTTTAAGCCATCGGGTTCGTAATCTCCGTAGTTATTACCTGCTTTAGTTTTCAATCACAGCCTGAATACACAATGTATTCGTTATCAGCCCTTACACGTCCCACTGCTGGGCACGGGCCTCCACTACTGGTGAGAGGGTATAGGCCTTAGTCCACCACGCTGGCCTAATGCGGGTTGGCGGACTACACACCTAAGAAATTCCTTAGGATTTTAGGTGTGCAGATTTCCTCGCGATGTTTTCCTTCACCGTTAAAGCAAGTGATAATTCATTGTGAATACACACATAACTTCGAAAAGTCAGAGGTGTGCGCCTGGGGTTTGAACCCGCGACCGCTGAGATTCTCGACCGTGCGCCTAAACCTCGAGGACGTCACTGCTTGAATTGAATTCATTTTGATTATATTTGTGATTTTAAAAGGTATTACCGTTTACCTCAAACCACGCACTCTGAGAGGTCGGCAGCGACTGAACCGGTTTTCAAATCATTCCTCGTACAATCACATGCTCAAAGTTAAATTTACTTAACATAAACGTCGACATTTTTTGAATTAATTTAAGGTAGAAAAAAATGTGGTTTGGCTTGGGTTTTGCTGTCTTTTCCTACCCAAAAGATGTCTGAAGTAAAGTATTTTTATTCAAATACACTGTTACAAGTACTTTTGAATCGTCAATTTTAAACTATTGCTGCTTCGGAACGTGTTACCGCGGTGAAAAGAAACCCCAATTTCTTCTTCAATAATAGTTTATAAATACGTCCACTGCTGGACATAGGCCTCTCCTATGTCACACTGGGCTCGATCTTCGATCCTCATCCAACCGCAGCCACCTTGCGGATATCGTCACCCCACCTAGCCAGAGGGCGTCCTACACTACGTTTGCCGAGCCGTGGTCTCCACTCCAGAATACGTTTCTCTCAAACGGTCATCTGTTTTGAGATAGATGCGACCTACCACTGTCAGTTCAAGTTACTAATCATAATAATTGTACGCATAATATGTTGTGTCTTTGAAAGTACAACGAAATGTCAGAAAGCAAACACTTTGAGAGGTCAGTGACATTTAAAAAGAGTTTTTGTGTGCATTTAGCGGCTAAATGCATCTTTATTGAGACAATTATACACTTTAGTTGAATTTAAGGATGCATCATAATTTTGTGATGGAAAATTTCCGTGTTTCAATATCAAGTCGGTTTGACAAGAGGGATTGAGGATTTAGCGAAAATGCTGTTGGATCCAAGCCGCTTCTACCAGAGTTTTGAGATCTTTTGGGAGAAGCCTATGTACAGTAGTGATCGTCTTTCGACTGACGATGATTTTTTCGAAATACACCCAACAGTCACAGTCATCACTGACCCCTCAGGTCTGTTTTATGGGTATCAGAAACTACGAGAGACTTTACTGTCACAAACACACAACGAAACAAATATTAGTGTATCACACGAACATTGGTCTCGGTGCGGGAGTCGACCCGCGGCCTCTCGTTTCGCAAGCTAGTGTCTAGCCAACTGCGCCACGGGGCTGTCGAATTCTTGGGTAGCACTTTCTTAACGTACAGGATGTATAAAAACCGTAACCTTAAATAAAATATCAACAAAAAAATAAAATACGTATTTTTTAAGTACCACCATATACATTTAATACTCGTGGTTGTTAGGTATAAAAATAAATAAAATGACAGAATAAAGAATCTTTAATAACTCGTAATAAGTGAGAATTTTCATATTTTTCCGGTTTCCATCAGGAAATTCTCTACAGATTTAATATGAAAATGATTAAAAAACAATGTCAAATTTGCCTTACATTACTTGAGCCTTGATAGCAAGTAGTAGTGTAGCATTCAATTATGTAAGTTAATTATATATTATGTTTATGTTGACATAGCATTATATATGTCAACAACACTCAATTTGAACCTTCTTATACAAATACAGTCGCCATGTCCGAAATCGGCCAGGATGATATCATGTTAATGTTTTTCTTAATAATTTAAATTTACAGCTTATAAATATTATTTAACGTTAATCGGAATATTTTTTAAACATATTGTTTTAAGTACATTGTAATTCCTTTTCACGCTTGGCCCATTTTAAATCCGTAATAATATTATAAATGCGAAAGTAACTCTGTCTGTCTGTCTGTTACGCTTTCACGTAAAAACTACTGAATGGATTTTAACGAAACTGTACAATAATATAGCTTATACATCAGGATAAAACATAGGATACTTTTTATCCAGGAAAATGTAGTATTCCCGTGGGAATTAGTATTTCTAGATCTACCAAAACGATTTGAATGAAATTTGTTATAGAGAGAGGTAGAGCTCTCAGAATTAACATGGGATAATTTTATCCTGGAAAATGTATTCCCGTGGGATAAACATGTTATAAATGCAAAAATCTTTCTGCACTTAACCCTAGAGTCTACGCGGACGGAGTCGCGGGCAAAAGCTAGTTTAATAATAAAACCTCTTTTCTTCCTTTAAAATGTCAATGTCAAGTTGACACATGTTTTGGCGGGAAAAAACATGAAACAAAGACTCGATGTTTCAACAATATTAGCACAGCTAAATTGAATTAGAACGCCCTTGACACAAAACGTGTACGTAACTAAGTACAGATGCACTTGTATTCGTTATAGGACATAGTTCATTGATTTTACTACATTGTCTATGGCCGATGAATATTGGCTATGGTTACTGAAAAATGAGGATCGTTTAATTGAGGTTTTAATCTTTCTACCGTATTATGTAAATTTTAAATACATATTTAATGTAAATTAATGTGTGCTTATGTTATGAAAACCAGACATTTAAATGATTTATATAGCATTGTATGTGCAAATAATAATCATTTACTTATGTTGAAAATTAAATAAAATGACGACATGTAAGTAAAGAATTTTTTTTATATTTTTACACATTTATAAGAAAAAAATAATTGAATGGGGGGAATCTTTGCAACTGAGACGGTTTATTCCACAGTCCACCTCGCTGGCCTAGTGCGGGTTAGCGGACTACACACCTAAGAAGTTCCTAAAAACTTTTAGGTATCCAAGTTTCTTCACGATGTTTTCCTTCATCGTTAACTGTTACATAAAGCAGCAACGAGCTTTATCACTTACTTATAACTACGTATTAAAACAAATGAAGAAACCTGCATACCTAAAAGTTGTTAGGAATTTCTTAGGTGTGTAGTCCGTCAACCCGCACTAGGCCAGCGTGGTGGACTATGGCCTAAACCCTCTCAGTTGTAGAGGAGGCCCGTTAAGTAACGTATAGCTGATGATTTGCAATTCGCAATATTTCAATGACAATACAGTCTGATTATTTAAATAATTACTGCACGCATCATTACCTTGCAGTTGTTACAACATAACCTTACAATTACTAGACGATTCTTCAATCATTTTAATGTATTTTCTATGTTTTACGTCTGTTTTGCATAATCTTACGCATTCCAAAGGGTAAATCTATTACTAAGACTTCGGTGTCCGTCTGTCACCAAGCTGTATGTCATGAACCGTGATAGATAAGGCAGTTCTATTTTTGACAGGTTACACGTTAATTATCTAGTTATTTATTATGGATCAGGATCATTAATATGTAAACTAGGTTTTATTAAATGATTTAACGCTTAAAGTTTGTTGTACGGTATTTTATAAGGCAAGCTAGCGTTTGGACTTCTAGGGAAGACTGCCACTAAAATGTATAGAATAAAATATATATAAAGAAAAAAGTATATCGGAGGATGCTATTATTAAAAAGATAGTATTCTTTTGCTAAACTTTTGAAATTGCAAAAGTTATTCAACCCAGCGTATTTTAACATAAAAAGCATTCCATACCGCTTTGATTGTGAATTAATTTATCACAGGAGTTTATTTTTTCTATATCAAAATTTACATTCATACTGTTTTAAGTATATCATCGTATAAGAAAACGATATATGAACGGTACAGCACGTAACTAGACGAGACGAGCATGCTCGAGTGATCGCAAGTTATTCTCATTATGAGATGGAAAAGCGAGATTAATAAAGATTCCTTCATCTTACTGTTCATTCTTACAATAAACACGGTATTTCGCGCCATTACGTGAAATAGGAACGCGGATTCCCGCCAAAAAATTTGATTGACAGATGACGTTTGTGTATTTTTTTTTAAAACGTTCCGTTATGTGTAAATTTTGAATTATATATAATTTATTTAAAAAAATGATTCCTGAAATATTGGTAAATCACAGACATATAAATAGGGATAAATTATAGAAAATTAAACGCAAAAATAGTTTCTAACATCCGAAAATATTGATTCATTAGGATATTTTTTATGACGAAGTTTCTTGTATTTTGTGATAAACAAGACTTGTTTATCATTATGTAGGAACAGGATGTATATATGTTTCTTTGCATTAGTCTAAGCGAAGTTTTCACTTTGTCCAAGCACAAATCGATTCAAGCAAATTTCCCGTCATTAAGAGTCGTCATAACGAGAAATGAATTATAATGACTGGTTAATAATTCCATACGTATATAGTGATATATTATAGTCAGACTGACTGAGTGGTCTTTTTATTTTTTTTTATGCAGGGTGTATTCAGAGCGTGATCGAAAACTGAGGCAGGTTATAGTTACGGGATAACAAAAACTTTGACGTTAAAACAAAGCCCGACAAAAATATAAAAAGGAGGATTCCTCAACAACCGTAAGTATTAAATGCACTTAATATGTGGTTATAGAGGAATTGTTAAATATTTGCATGACATTTTCGATCACGATCTGTTTGCATAATGAAGGATCCACTGCTATAATGATGAATGTCCTTTTTTTTGTTTTAAGATAAATGGATTTCAAATTAATACACAGTGTAAAAAAATTGGGACCTGAAGATAATAAAATGTTGTTAATGCACCTCTTCCTTACCTATCCACCTCTACTCCTTAGAGAAATACAGAAGCGAAGCTATGTATTATGAATGTCACACAAAAAACTCTAGACCAATTAAGAAGCTTTATCAGTTGGTATGGCTGGTTGAATGGTTGGATGGTTGGTTGGTTGGATGGAAGATTGGTTGGTTGGACGGTTGGTTCGCCAGTTGGAATACTCGATAATCACGCGTGAAAATCTATATTAAATTGCGTGTTTGTTGAAACTGTCTCATACGAAGGTCGGTTGGCAATCGCGAAACAATGGCGGGTTCGTTCCGAAATCATTTCTTTCGTCACGCCATCGGAAACACTGTGAAATTGTTTTTGCCGCGCATTCCTGCGTTATTGTGCGATATTTGCACGCGTCCTGCTTTTTAATTATTATTTATTAATTCGTTAATATTATATTAACAGCCCCGTGTCGCAGTTGGGTAGACACCAACTTGCAAAACAAGAGGCCGAATTCGATCCCCGAACCGTGACAAATGTTTGTGTGATACACAAATATTTGTGTCGTTGTGTGTTTATGGGACCGAAAAAGTCTCTCGTAGTCTCTGATATCCACGACACAGGACTAGTACCCTGGTGTGGTCAGAACTATTTCTTTTTTAATTATAAGTGATGGCCTCGAGGCACAGGGTCGAGAATCCCGACTGTCGCCTGTTCAAACCCCAGGCACAGACCTCTGACTTCTCCAAGTTACGTGTGTATTCACAATGAAGAAATTGCTTTAACGGTTAAGGAAAACCGGTGATGAAACTTGAACATCTAAAGGTTTTAGGAATTTCTTATGTGTGTAGTCCGCCAACCCAAAACCTAAACCTTTATAGTTTTAGAAGAGGCCCGTGCCCAGCAGTGGGACGTGTATGGGCTGTCGATGAGACATGCAGGCTGCAGGCGGCTTCCGACCGTTCCTGGTGGAAGTCATTGGGGGAAGCCTATGTCCAGCAGTGGACGAATATTGGCTGTTGATAATTCTGATGATGATGAGACATAAAGCAAAAATACAACCAATAATTAAAACTTAGTCTGAACGATAATGTATCTTAGATCTCTTATATCAAAGACACTTAAAAAAGTAAGCTAGGTAATTTTCTACAGCCACGCTTTGCCAAATATAATTTCTTCCAATATTAAAGGGAGCAAATTTGTCAACCTACCTGTTGGATGTAAAATATAATGGTTAAATATTTATTTAAGCATTTATTCATCACTACATAGTATAAAACAAAGTCGCTTTCTCTGTCCCTATGTCCCTTTGTATGCTTAAATCTTTGAAACTACGCAACGGATTTTGATGCGGTTTTAATAGATAGAGTGATTGAAGAGGAAGGTTTATATGTATGATAACATCCATTAAATATCAGCATTGCACCCGTGCGAAGCCGGGGCGGGTGGCTAGTTTGTTTATAAACAATCTACAAATTATTTAAGCTACATTTTTCTTGTACAATATTTAATACTATTACATAAATTTACTTTAACATATAAATAATTTTAAAATACACTTTTGTATCATATTTAATCATTTTGTTAAATATATTCCCCCTTAACATTCTATCAGCTGCTTATATTTTCAAATTAAAATATAATAATAATACTACTTTTTCGGGCGTTCCTCTCTTGTGAATCTTCTTTAGTGCCTTCAGAATTGGGTAATAAACTATTAAATTAAATAAATATTTTATCACATATTTCTAGAATTCGTTCTGCTACCGAGCATTACTACCGAAACTATCGCACGTATTATAAATTAAAACACGATCCAAAGAAGCATTAAAAAACTCCTTGAATAAAATTTGCCGTTTAAATATAAATACAATTAAACCTTATTTCTCTATTCCCCCCAAACAAATTAAATAACCTTATTACTCTATTCCCCCCAAAAAAATATAAAAACCTTATTTCTCTATTCGCCCCAATTTTAAACCGATTCGAAAATCGTATACATTAGATCCAACATGACAAAAAGCGATATCTCACGTTACGTAATGCCAACATTGCGGCGTTATGTCCATCTTGTTCCGACGCCATTTGACAGTGAAAGTGAGTCTTGTAGCTATGTGAATCTTTCCTGTGATTCTTTTTATTTCGCTCGCGTAATATTATCTAACGCAAAACGAGCGCTTGCAATATTCATGTCTGCGAAATTCATTCACTCAATTTTCGTATTTATAAACTATTTTGCAATTTATAAGACTGGTCAAAGATTATTATCTTTATAATAATTAAGAATAATATTTTATTATAAATATAGTATAGTATAGATAATATCATTTATGGTTGTATTTTTTATTTATACGTATAATTATTTTAAAATTTGCATTTAATTGTAAAATACATTTTAATTTAATGTAGTTACATAAGGGGCACAAGTCGAAATAATGACACATATGAAAATGCCTACCGAAATTCCTTAGCGTTTCCGAGTTAATCGACACTATTAGGACCATACTGCACTTTTCATAAGATGCGAGTCCAGTTATTTAGTTTTAATAATATAAAACAATAACTATCGAAGAAGCAATGTACTGTTGGCCTCAAATTTAGGCGCGCGGTCGAGAATCTCAGCGGTCGCCGGTTAAAACTGAGTCGCACCACTGAGTTTTCCAAGTTATGTGTGTCTTCACAGTGAATTATCACATACTTTAACGGTGAAATAACATCGTTAATAAATTAGTACACTTAAAAATTATTATTAGGTAGGATAAAGTTTCTCCTCTACCATTGAGAGGGTTTAGGCAATAGTCCACCACGCTGGCCTAGCGCGGGTTGGCGGACTACACACCTAAGAAATTCCTAAGAACTCTTAGGTGTGCAGGTTTCATCACGACGTTTTCCTTCACCGTTAAAGCAAGTGATAATTCAATGTGAACACACACATAACTTCGAAAAGTCAGAGGTGTGTGCCTGGGGTTCGAACCCGCGACAGCCGAGATTCTCGACCGCGCGCCCAAACCTCGAGGCCATCACTGCTTATCACACAATTAATTATTTAAAATATTTCTGTAAACCCGACATTTTTACTCTTAACAGTTCTAAACATCTCATCAGCCTATATACCATCAGTCCCACTGCTGGGCACGAGCCTCCTCTGCCATTGAGAGGGTTTTGACTTTACTCCACCACACTGGGTTAGAGCGGCCTGGCGGACTACGCAATTGAGAAATTCCTAAGAACTTTTAGGTTCACCGTTAAACTATTGATAATTTATTCTGGAAACACGTAACCTAAAAAAGTCAGGTGGCCATCGAACTTCGAGGCCATCACCGCTTTAAACATCAAACTCTTCTTATCTATGGCAAATAATTATATTGACAGATGACAATGATTCCCGCGCATTGAATATATAGTCCAAAATGGCCGACAATAAATGACAGTACTTAGTTAAATGGCGCGTAATGATTGAAGATCACGTAACGCTATTGATTGTCATTGTCCCACTCTATAAATCTATGGCGTATGTGGTTAAGGCATAGATATTATTTGACAACTTTTATTAACTTCTGTGGTAGATTAGTAACAGACTGTTTAACATGATAGGGCAAAATAGAGATGAGTGTAGTGAAAAAAATCCAAGTTTCCTCACGGTGTTTTCATCACCGTTAAAGTAAGTGATAATTGACAGCCCCGTGGCGCAGTTGGCTAGACACCAGCTTGCGAAATGAGCGGCCGCGGGTTCGATTCCCGCACCGAGACAAATGTTTGTGTGATCCACAAATATTTGTTTCGGGTCTGGGTGTTTGTGAGATCGAAAAATCTCTCGTAGTCTCTGATACCCACGACACAAGACTCGTATCTTAGTGTGGGGTCAGGACTATGTATGTGACTGTTGGGTGTAAAAAAAAAAAAAAAAATTATGAATGCATAACTTGGAAAAGTCCTAGGTGGGGTTTGAACCAGCGACGGTAGAGATTCTATAATAGAAAATAGAAATGCACAACAGTAGAGTTTCTTGCCCGTTCTTTTCTACTGATGCCTTCCGAAGTGGTTAGCAATAGGCTTGTCGAAAAAATATCGATACATCGATACATCGATATTATTTTTTAAATGTATCGATATTTGTGGGCGATATTTAATGTTTCGATATATCGAGGTATCGATATAAAATTACAAGTAATTAAAAGGTATAAAAATCGATATTTTTTATGATTTTAAAATCCTAAAAAATAATACTTTTTATACTAACATTTTTTAACAAATTACATTTTTTTTTGTCTTCAGCAAACTCCAGTTTACTTTCAACCAGTGATGGCATGCCTAGCGAACTAAAGCAATATCTAGATCAGCCTATAATACCCAGAAAAGAGAATCCTACAACATTCTGGTTTGACTGTCGTCATTTTACCCCAGTCCTTTCCGACATAGCTCTAAAGTATTTGATATCGCCTGCGTCCTCGGTTTCCTCAGAGAGAGTGGCATCTGCTGTAAATCTCGCAGTACCCAATAACAGAAGTCGGCTTACAGCCGAGCACGTAAATCAAAGAGTCTTTCTTATGTCTGTATCAGATAAATATTGGCTTGATTTATAAATAATTAAAATTTTTATTGTTCTTCATTTATTAAAAATTATGTCTATTGATTCGTATTTATATAGTAATGTAAGATGATTGAAGTAAATTAGGCTAAATATTTTTTTTCATATCATACCGATATATCGATATATCGATATTTTTAAATAAAAATATCAATATCGATATTGATATATTCAAAAAATATCGATACAATATATATCGATATTTTATTGCATTTCCGACATCCCTAGTTAGCAAACTAAATAGGCATTAACATGACAGAATCTAAATAGATCATTCGAAATTATCAGAATACAATTGACTATTATTTCTTTGGGTGATAAAAGCCAACCCACACTCGGCCAGCGTGGTGGACTAAGGCCAAGCCAGTATGTGGACTGATCATCAATGATGAATGATAAAAATATCCTCTTCAAATCCAAGTTATACACGCACATGTTAAGATGCGAGACTGTTATACATTACAACAATAAAAGAAAGTACATTTTTGTATTGAGAACAAGACTGCGATTATATGGATTCTCTCACGGCACCCGATGCTGTTAATATTATGTCATACGGCGTAACACTGACGTAAAAATGACAAGTGAATGTTTAAAGATACTCGCATATACACTCTCGCTTGTAGTCCAGAAAGAGAGGTGCGTTTTTACACTCTCGTTTGGTCAATCCTAATTTTGAGGCGAAGGTAAGTGCTGTGCGATCTAGAGGTCCTGGGTTTTTGTAATAAAAGCTAGGAGTCGAACTGTGCATGAAAAATGGAAACAAGCTAGCCTCCAACACGGTTTTTTTTTTCTTTAGTCCTCTACGAAATTCCCAGTAAATTGTAGGAGTGCAGGTTTTTACGTTCATCGTTAAAGTATCACACCACCAATGACTGTTTCAAACAAACATAAAGGGAGGCTATTGATTGTTATCTATTAAAGTGTTGATATTACACGCAATGAATCACTAAGAAGCGTGTGTCAAACATATGATAGTGTAATCGTAGGTTCGGCACGCTCGGCATTCCAAAATTTCCTTAGTCTTATTCAACTGTTCTGTGACTAGTACAGTAGTTTATAAAATTATCAAGAAACTAAATAATTATAAGTTACAAGCTTTCCTTTGTTGCACACGGAAGGTAGAACAAAAGAAAGTGTGTAATTTGTGTGATTAAAGTGTTCCTCCATTTTATTTCACGCTCATTAAATACTAAAGACATGTGTTCAATTTAAGCATTAGCAGTAATAGCCTCGAGGTTTAGGCGCGCGGTCTAGAACCTCGGCAGTCGCAGGTTCAAACCTCTGACTTTTTCAAGTTATGTGTGTAAGTACAATGAATTATCACTTGTGTTAACCTTCCAACCCGCACTAGACCAGCGTGGTGGACTAAGGCATAAACTCTTAAGGACATATAGGCTAATGAATTATTTACTTAAACTAAGGCTCGACCGAGATCTCGGTCTCGGTCTCGGTCTCGGCATTCTCGGCTACAAATCCTACCGAGAAATTTGTCTCGGTTCTCGGCTGTTTCTAGCCGAGATTCTCGGTCATAACCGAGACTGTAATTTTTTTCAAATCGGCATTAAAATTTTACCGCGCGTGGCCACGCGTAAATATAGTACAAGCTCGGTAATCAAAGAAATGCTAAGATTTTTGAGTATTGGTTTTTGTCACCTTATAAGTTGCTTAGTGCTTAAGCTTGTAACAAATAATTTTTTAACTGCGCCGCCTACTAGTTAAGCAAATGAACAACTGTTTAAGAGAGCTGGTCAATTTTATGTCGAGGGACATGTGGTAGTAGTAGCGTATTAAAAAAAATTACAGTATTAAAAAAATCTCGCTTTGTCTATTCTCGGTCTCGGTTCTCGGTCTTGGCCGAGACTTTATTTTATTCTCGGTCTCGGTCTCGGTCTCGGCCGAGAAAAAAAATCCATCTCGGTCGAGCCTTAACTTAAACACATTAATTTCTCGAACTATTTTTACTCAAGTGAAAGGTTTTTAATTTGCGTCCAATTAGCATACAATTAATTATAAATAAACAAAGTTTCCTACTGTTAAATGTATAAATTAATAACAAATATATGACTCATAAACATAATTGAATTAATCCGCCATCTTGATTGTTAAACAAAATGGAAGGTGATTATTTTAACTCAATCAAAAGACAATTTGGCGCGAATACATCAATTTTGTATCGTCGTCATTCATCACCATCTGTAGGCGAAATTATCATATGTTTGGTATTTCGAAATCTATAAGCATGGGTCTTGTTGTCTGTCTGTATATGTCTTCTAGAATTTCCCTACATTGAGCAATGTACAGAAATATTTTTCTGGTTATAATCATTAGGTAAGTAGATCTAGATTGAGTAATTGATCTTAGTAGTATTTTTTCTAATAATGTTTTTATATTCCAGAAAAATTTGACTAATTTGCCATTATAAATTAAAAAATCATATGTCAAATTAGTTAGTCAACCTCACAAGAAAGACAAAGAAATCAAAACCGTTAAGCCAGGTATTTTATTTATAACTTTTTTATTTAAAATATATTTTAGTATTTGGTTTTCTTTATATTTTAGGGCTACTATTTAGAAATTAGTCCTTGATTAAGCTTCTTTGGTGCTTGAATTTAAAAATCGCGATTTTATTTTATTAGTCAATTTAAATATTTGTGAAATATGTAATATCGAATATACTAACCTAATACTGTGGTTAGCATATGTGAATTCCACACAGCACTTACCATTAGGCTGTGCGTCTACTACGCCGCATCAAAACGAAAAAAAAGCAGAATTAATCTAGTCTAAAAAATGCTAGAGCTCAGCGGTTTTACAGCAAATCGCTGACACAAAAAACTTGGAGCGCACTTCCTACTGCGGAGAATGCATAAAGTGGTTAATTAGAGCATAATCCGAACAGGAAATACAGCGCTGCGATGAGGCCGCCATTTTTGTACTTTGTACCGAAAAATGACAGGAGTTTCGGCGGGAAATCTGACAGATGGTTTGTTGTTTTTAATTTTTAGATATTTTAAGACTACTGCGGTAAAAATAGAATGCTGATTGAACAAAAAATTACCAAAGAGAAGAAAATGTTTCTATAGGTCACATAATACAGGATTAATTGTTTCCGGATCTAAAAAAATAAGCAGTGACCTCCTCGAAGTTTAGGTATTCTCGGAATTTCGGTTGTGGGTTTAAACCCCATTAAATTTTGACTTTTTAAATGTTATGTGTGTATTCTCAACGAATTATCACTTGCTTTAACGGTGAAGGAAAACATCGTGGTGAAACCTGCACACGTAAAATTTAGGAGTGTAGTCCGCAAACCCGTACTAGGCCAGCGTGGTGGACTAAGGCTTAACCCTATCAGTTGATAAGGCCCTTGCCTAGCGGTGGAAGGTATATATGCTATACTTCTTTACATATTTCTGTTTACCTAACTATATTATTCTAATTATCCACTTGACATTCAATACTATAGTATTCTGGTTTACGGAAAAAACCTGTTACAGCAGTAATAAGGAAAGATATTTAAAGTATTATTACTTCAACTTGAGCTTGCTTTTGTAACATGTTCCGATGTCATACACGATTCTAGAGAATTTACGAAATATTCCGGTAATTTTCACTCATTTTTATAATTATTATGTAATAAAAAAATCTTGAAGTGGTTAAAAGTGTATTTTTACTTGCAAATTTCGCATTTATAGACCATAATATCTATCGGTCTCCTCTATAGCTACAACTAAATGTAAGAAATTGAATATTGAAACAGCAATAACATTAAACCTAGGTCCACCACTCCGACGCAATTTTTAATTCCGAGCTCTTTTAAGATGAATACTTCATTTCTGTTGGATAAAAAGTACCCTACGTCTTCCCCCAAGGACTTATCTATCTTCATGCCAAAAATTATTCAAATCGATCCAGCCGTTTAAGCGTGAAGATGTTACAGATTTACTTTCGTATTAATGTATGGATGAGGAAAACAGTTAAATAAAAATATTTCTAGGTATAAGGAAAACGTTATGGGTTTATCCTTGTAAAGTGATTTCTAAGGCATTTATCACATACCAATAAGTCATAAGTGGCTTAGAGGGCATAAATATTATTACGATTGGATCTGAAAGACGTTGTCCTATACAAATTTTAATTACAAAAAAATCTTCATTTTTCTTTTTAGTCTAAACCATTCTCGAATCCTCTTAAATACACACAAAAAATTTCAAGAAAAATCGGACAGAATATTATGTTAGACAAACATGCTTCTAACTTAGTTACGCAGGTGCAACCGCGGCCAAAAGTTAAATATTGTTACAAAGACTAATCACTACATAATATAAAACAAAGTCGCTTTCTCTGTCCCTATGTCCCTTTGTATGCTTAAATCTTTGAAACTACGCAACGGATTTTGATGCGGTTTTTTTAATAGATAGAGTGATTGAAGAGGAAGGTTTATATGTATGATAACATCCATTAAATATCAGCATTGCACCCGTGCGAAGCCGGGGCGGGTCGCTAGTAAATAATATATTAATAGTTAGTATGAATAATTTGTTTCGCCATGCTTTAATTTAATGCGTAAAATTTTTTAATACGTAAAAAACAAATGGTTTCTTATTTGTTTTAAAGAACTGAATGTATAAATAAATACACCAAAAAATCCTATAGTTCTGACCCCATACTACTACTACATACTAGTTTTAAAAAATATGTAAAAAAGTATAAAGATATGGCAGAAGAGGCATGAAAGTAAAATTAATGCAGTTGAGATGAGAGCGCTGAGAAGCATGTGTGGGGTAAAATTGGCAGATAGAGTGAGGAATAGTGTGATAAGGGAAAAATGTGGATTGAAAGTCGATGTAGTGACAAAAATTGAAAGGGGAATGTTAAAATGGTTTGGTCACATTGAAAGACAAATGCATGCAGAATTACGAAAGAGATTTACTGTGCGGGAGTGAGTGGTGAAGTCGGACGAGGACGGCCCAGATCCACCTATAAGGATCAAATAGGTAATATACTTAAGAAGGGTAATATAAAGAGCCCTCGAAACCGACGTGCATGCATGAAAATAATAATGTCAGTGGAGGAAGCGAAAGAGGTGTGTCTGGACCGTGGCATTTGGCGCTCTATAGTCTCTGCCTACCTACCTTAATACCGATTGTTGTATGGAAAACATCATTTTTTATTATTTTTCTCGAGATTTTTTCATGCCAATGTGTTTGTGATCACCGGAACTATTACCCGTCTTAGTTTCCCATCACGGTCTGAATACACCCTGTTATTTACCTAATAAGTATAAAATAATCCGAGGATAATAATTCAAAAGATTTCCTTGTAATAATTATTTATGTTATGCTTATAACGCGTATATATTTCCTTTATACATCCAATTAAAGTTTATATGGACTAAGAAATAAGTATAATATATAATAATGGAAATAAGTACTCAATTAGTTGGATGATCAATTAATTTACAGCAAAATAACATGAGTATAAATCTTATTTTCACATTGAAGAGTAACTCTATGGTCATCGTCACTCTAGCAGAGTGTTTGTCTATGGCAGCAGAGCAGCCATCTTATGGCGGGACATTGGAAAGAAAGGCGGGCCGTATTTGCGACGAATCGCTTTTAATCACAAGTTAATAAACATGATTGTCATGAATTATATGAAAAAATAGAATTTGCTTTATGTCAATTAAAACTGATTTCTAATAAATATTTTATAATTTATTTGGTTATGATTCCCGAAGAAGTCTGTGCTATTAAATGTGTTTTGTATTAAAGACCCTTTTGAGTTTACTAGTATGTAAAAGTAAAGCATAATCGAATATAACATCGTTTATAACGACGGATCGGTTATAACACCCGAATGGCAATATCCCGGCGGAATCATTATAAACTAATAACCATTGATTATTACACCTATTAAATATAACATCCGAAATACGGTCCTTAAAGTCTTTATATTCAGTTTTGTACATAAATACAACTAAAATAAAAATTGGCATAATTTATAATATAATTTCAAAACAAACGCGCAAATATTTGGTATTCCGTAATTATCTTATAACGAAAGAATTATCAAAAAAGCTTGGCTATACAACCCCAGATTCCTTTGCCTAAATCTTTGAAGTGAAAAACCAAATATCTCAAAATGGAATTCAAGTAATGTTGATATTATAATGGCTTCTTAAAGTCGTTTTTACAAAACTGGAGCAAGATTGTGTAACATACATAATTCTTGACACTGAATCATAAGACATTAAATTAAGTAGATCTTGTAAATTGTCGTGTTATTACTCATGAACTGTTTCTTAATTCACACCTAGAAACGTCATCTTTTAAATTTACCACAGAACTGTTGAGTAAGACAAGGAAATGTGATCATGCCGAGCGTGCCGAACCTACGATTAAACCGTCATATGTTCGACGCACACGCTTCTGAGTAATTCATTGCGTGTAATATCGACACTTTAACGTGTGACAACCAATAGCAGCCCTTGATTTTTTGTTTGAAATTATCATTGGTCGTGTGGTCGTAATAGATAATATCGTAGAATGCACCTTAAGCGCCCCGAACTCTGAATAAGGGTAAATAAAAGTCTATTTTTTGCATACAAGATTATTGTCTGTAATTTAGTTCAATTTTCCTAATAAAAGGGGAATCTAGATACTAAATTTAATGTTGTTTAGAATTCTCTATGGAAGAAATAACGAATATGCCCGACGTATTCGGTGCCGTCGAAATAAAATACCTTTAAGAAATTAAATTTATAAGAAATATATTTATTCTATTCTTATTGTTATCAAACAAAATTTTTTCAAGCAGAAGAAAGCGTAATTTATGCTTGACTGATTTTAGATAAGTACGCTAGTGTTTCCTTTGTCAATTTCTATATGAAAAAAAATAAAAACGTCAAATGAAAAAAGGCGGGAATCTATTGAAAGGTTTCATGACAATTTTTATTAAAATTCGGATGTTTAATAATTTCTTCTTATGGAAAGAAAAAGTCTATTGAAATTTGACAATCGCTAAATATCCTTTTTGAACCGTTTTGTAGTAATTCTTTATTCTCACTTTTAATAAACTGCTTTGCTGTCTTGAGAGTAGCCAAGCGATCTAGAGGTACCGGCTTTGATTCCTAGGTTGGGGAGACTTTCATTAAAAAAATTTGAACACCACGGCTTTGAAAAATACGAAATTAAATGTATATATTTATTAGACTTACTAAAAATAAAGTTGAATTCAAATAATGTGTAAATCCATTACTAGATATATTTTTTTAATTCACAAATAGATAATATGTTTTTTACCGATCATTATTAGCCCATATACGTCCCACTGCTGGGCACAGGCCTCCTCTACAACTATGAGGGTTTAGGCCATAGTCCACCACGCTGGCCTAGTGCGGGTTGGCGGACTACACACCTAAGAACTTTGAGGTGTGCAGGTTTCATCACGATTCCATCACCATTAAAGTACCTGTTAATACATTATGACATATCGACCTATGCATCGAATAAAGTTATATGTGATTTTGCACAACTTCTCTTTCTCAGAGATTTAAACTTAATTGGGCACAAAATTATCAGTTACTTTTTATGTTCTTCAAACAACAACAAAATTTAATATCATTATTACTTCACTAGTGCAATATATTAACAATTTTAACTCTATTATAGACATAAAAAGTACGTTGGTGTTATAGTCATAAGTAACCTTATTCTATGCATAGGTCGAAATATTAATATTTTGAAACACAAGTTTTTATAATTAATTTTTCCCACAGACATTACTATGCATGCCCTTGATCCACTTGATTTTAACTCGTTGTATTTCCGACCGGGTTGCTAAATAAAGGAATGACAAATAGCCAACGGAAATTGTCTATGGATTTTCGAGTGGTGCAGATTGATACAGATGGAAAAGGCATTTTGCAACTGAAAAACTTGTATTAAAATGTATTTGTGTGAATAAATGTTATGTATGTTATATCCATCTAATATTAATATTATATTATAAAGAGGTAAGGTTTGTGAGTTTGTATGTTTGTGACGTTGTAGAAAGTAAACTCGCGATCTACTGAACCGATTTTGAAAACTCTTTTACCAATAGAAAGCTACGTTCTTTGTGAGTGTCATAGGCTATATATTAGTCCGAAAAATGATAAGACTTTTTCGTTGTAGCAGGATTTGCGAAGTAAGTCGGAGAAAAAACGGGCGAACGAAACCGTTTTTTCCAAACGCTGCCTTTCCCATGGGAGATATATAGTTGAGTCCTAGAGAAAAGTTGTCGAGCTTGATAATATCTACGAAAAAGTCAGCGGTAGCATATGTCTAACTTTTAGGGTTAGTTCACTATAACCTCTTTTATGCTAACTAAATTTATTATAAAATAAAGCATTGTTTGCGAAGGTATTTTTATAAAGATTATATTAATCTTTACCCAAATAAATGCGAAATTCAGTATAAGTATTTAATTTAAAAGAAATTTGCCCTTTACATCATTTAATTTCAATGAGTATCTTAGAAGATATCGCAGTTTCAAAATAATCATCAAGCGCGCAATAATTATGTATGTACATGCCGACCGGCGCGTTACGGTTTCACGCTTAAATAATTTTACCGATGTGTATGATTTTTGGTATGGACATAAATAGGACTTTAAGGAGTAAAATAGACTATAAGTTATTTTCTTTCTGATCTCAAACCTATAGTCTACGCGGACGAAGTCGCGGGCAACAGCTAGTATATGTATATTTTAAGAATACATCTACCAGTTTTCTGCAAACCCCAAAGGTAGACTGCCAGAGAATGCCATTGCCATTAAGTCCACATACAAAAATTAATAAATGAAAACTTTTACAACTCTTTTTGTTTTTACTTTCGGTCTCGCGATGGCCTCGAGGTTTAGGCGGATGGCCAAGAATTTCGTTAGTCGAAACTTTAAGCCCCAGGCATACTTCTGACTTTTCGAAGTTATGTGTGTATTCACAATAAACTACCACTTGCTTTAACGATGAAGAAAAACATCGTGAGGAAGTCTCTTTAAAATTCTCAGGAGTTAAACTGTGTAGTCCGCTGATTCGTAATAGACCAATGGTGGACTAAGGCATAAACAACTTCAGTTATCGAGTAGGCCTGTGCTAAGCAGTGGGACGAACATGGGCTGATAATGATAGTAGTTTTGGGGACAAGTATGTGCGATCTAGAGGTCCCGGGTCGGGCAAGTAAGAAATTCTCAGTAGCAGCATGGAGTCTCTCAGCGGATGTACTAGGATTGCCTGAGTTATAATAGAGGAAGAATTAGTTCTTGCTATGAAGAGTCTATTTAAAAGACTCCATAGGGTGCCTAGCTGAATGCAAACGCGAATTCCGAGCCCCTGTATTATGGAGACAGTGGAACATCACGGGGTTTTAGTCGGTAGAATGAGCTAAATAGATCGGTGAGTCCGACATCCGTCCACGCTTGGAGATGACTGTAAACGGATTTCTCCGTTAATAAAAAAAATCCAGCACGGAGTCTGGAAATGTGCCCGAGAAACGGCAATAGGCTCGCCCCTTGTTAAATGGTGAAATGTTGATGCAGAAATGCACCTCTACCTACTCCTTCGAGAATACAGGCGTGATGTATTTGTTTTGTTTAAAATTTTGTGCAACATCAAATGTGTCACCTTGGGATTCGTCACACAAATTTAGCCGTGGTTGCGAAGAATACGTAAAATGTTAATAAGGCTGTATGGACAATGTTCCATCGCCTATTCTTACGAAAATACAAAATAAATACGCTCCATTATAATATATATTTCGGAGTGACATAAAGACGGTATGATACTTCCACAGAACAGCTGAATAAGATTAGAAGGGAAATGTCCAGTATTTAGTATGTGTCCGAGTGTCGCCGCTTGTCTGTCACCTGTTCAATCTACTACAACACACCAACAATGATTATTTCACACAAACATGAAGGGCTGTTGGTTGACTTTTACAAGTTATGTATATTTATAATAAATTATCACTTACTTCGACGGTGAAGAAAAACATCGTGAGGAAACCTACACGCCTAAAAATTCTTAGAAAATTCTTCGGTGTGTAGTCCGCCAACCGTCCTCTATAACTGATATGAGAGGATTTAGGCTTAAGTCCACTACGCTGGCCTAGTGCGGGTTTTAAAATTAGTCAAAATAGAAAGTTATTGTACGAATTTAAAGCGAGTTCATTTTATTAAGAAGGGAAGTTAAATCTTTGAAATGTATTTAACAATTCTATCAATCCTATACAATTACATACATACATACACACTATGTTATAAATTTCCCCACTGAACCTTCGATAAACTTAAAATTAATGATAACTACTAAAGTAACATTTTCCCTAATAAAATTCATATAGAAATCGTATAGGTATTATTTGCTAAGATGAAGTACCTATGTATGTTTGTTTAGATAATTATTGTATGGATTGGAAATACCTTATTGTTTAACCTACAAATCTGGACCATATAAAACCACAATATTTCTTATTGTTTGTTTGTTTGATTGGTCGCAAGGATTTTTCCTTCCTTCCCTAGTCATAGCGTCAAGAATAATACATATATTTTCCCTGTTAAATCATGCCTCTTTAAAGCATACTACCTATCATATCTCTTCGGTTTTAAGTTGTTATTAAAGTTTTTAAGCCCCGTGGCGCAGTTGGCTAGACACCAGCTTGCGAAACGTGAGGCCGCGGTTTCGATTCCCGCAACAAGACAAATGTTATTAATCCACAAATATTTGTTTCGGGTCTGGGTGTTTGTGAGACCGAAAAGTCTCTCGTAGTTTCTGATACCCACGACACAAGACTCGTATCTTAGTGTAGGGTCAGGACTATGTGTGTGACTGTTGGGTGTATTTATTATTATTATAAGAAGGTTGAATAAAGTGTATGAAAGCTAAAAGATGCATAAGCATAAGAAGGTCTAAGAAGAGATGGATGTCACGTTTGAATTTAAAGGAAAAGTTATCACTTTCAAACGCTCATTCTAACCGGGCGTATCTAATACCTATAGGGCAATTCCACCCCTCGAATTTAAATTAAATATATCACGATATACAGTAACGATCTGTAAAGGGGTGCTTTATCACCTCTAGACATCAAAATATCGCCACAAAAACTTTTGCTAAGTAAAATCGTATTACTTATGCAGTATGTTCAATAAACATACTGTGCTTTAGATGTCCGGTGTCAATGATAATTCTTATCAGTGGGATGGGTATAACAAATCTTTTGTGCTTCCTCTGTGTATGGGTGATAAATAAGACATAAATTGAGGTTTCTATAGCCTAGGTCCATATATTTTTAAATACCCAACAGTCACACACATAGTCCTGACCCCACACTAAGATACGAGTCTTGTGTCGTGGGTATCAGAAACTACGAGAGACTTGTCTCGGTCCTTCAAAGACCTAGATCCGAAACAAATGTGGATCACACAGACATTTCGTCTCTGCGGGAATCGAAACCATGGCCTCTCGTGCCACAAGCTGGTGTCTAGCCAACTGCGCCACGGGGCTGTCAAAGGTATCTTTCTACATCCGTGTTTTTATACCTACACACTTACAGAGTTTATTCAGACCGTGATCGAAAACTATGACAGATAATAGCTAGTGATTACAAACTCGTTGGAGTTAAAAAAAATCCCGACAAAAATAAAAAAAATGACGGTTTCCTAACAACCATAGATATAAAATAATGTTTGTAGAAAAAGTGTACATAATAGATGTATAACTGTTATTTATGCACATTTCTAGACTTTTTGCTGTTACTAAGAACTTCGAAATAATACTTTGCCCAAACAAGGAAAGCACCTAGAAAAAAACTTCTAAAAAGTATTCTAACATGATAATAAACAGGCTAATTATACGATTTAAAAGCAGCCATTGTTGAAAAAGTATTCACATGAACCACACTTGGAATGAATAATTAATTTTCATGTTTCGTATTTAAATACGCTTTTTAATTACCCTGATTAACTGTTTTAATAGGATGTTGGACAAAAAAATCATTATCTGTTAGTTTATGTACGAATTTCGTGGAATTTAATCATTTTCGTTTTTTTAATCGTAGTATGAATAGTGATTAAAAAGAAAAATCTACTTTTTTAAGAGATTTAGTCTAGTGTTGGGCAAATTAAAAAGATGTAATTAAACAAATATATCTAATTTATTTATTCTTATTGAGTTTATTATTTGTCAATATTTACTTTTGTTGTCAAAAGGTAACTAAGTTACCGCTTAAGAAAACATTGAGGAAAAAGTATTAGAAATTGAATCATGATTTTTTTTTTCTTAGAAGATAAGTTTGAATTTGTCGAATAAGCAATATTTATCTTAAACCACATAATGACACGAACCAACCTTGATTATAAATGCAGAAGTGAAAACCCACCAAGGGAGTCACTAGACATTTTTTAAAGTTGAAATGCTATGCTGCAAAGTGCATCAGTAACAAGTTTATTTGCTTTCACTTTCATAATTTTATAATTCTTCTAGTTTTTGTCATTGGAAATCAGTAATTAAACACGTTTCGCACTAAAAATAAAGATACTGTCAGCATGTTTTTATTAAACAAACACTGGCCGTATGCGAACGATGCCTAACCTCGAAGCACAAAAAAATAACATTAGGTCTTTTATTGTACTCACTTGGTCTGCTTTCGGATGCTGGTGTGTACAATGGACATGTCGATGCTCTATGATGGATGTGTCGCATAAAACACCCAGTAAATTCACAAAAAACACAAAGGTAACCAACACACGCACAGGTTTGTCGTTCGGAACGGACATTTTTCTTATTATAAACATGTTTTCACTCAAACGTTTTGTGTAAATTGTTTGTTTACATTTTACAAATGTTATATTTTTTAACACATGACGTGTTACGCGTTGGGATAACACTACGTAACTAAATATAAGTTGAATGAATAAGCGAAGCGAAGTTGGAGCGGTTTGAACAGCTGACGCGGTCGGCCATGTTATAGCTGTATACACCTCTCTTTTCCTCTTACGCGATTCTACTTAAGTGCGAAAGAGACGCAAGATCAAGCAATTGATTTGTACTTGCGAGGCTTCTTAGATACTTTCAAATTGATCAAGTGATTTTGAGCAAATAAAGATGACAATAATTCTAAAATTTCTAAATAATTAAAGTTAATTGTATTTGTAACAAGTGTTTATTTTAATTTATGGGAATTATATTTAAATACGCTTATAAATACTAATTAAAGTATGACATAATTTGCCTTGTTTTTACGATTCAGCTCTTCCCGGGAGTTCAGTGTGGTTATCATTTTATCAATAAACCTTTTACGCTTGAATTGATTTTGGGTTTTGGGTCGTCGAAATTATATTATGTGTATTGTTCGTGTGAAATGAAGTGAAAATGTTTAGTTTAAGGATGGGTTAAAGCAAAAAGCTTTTGTTAAATATGATTGGGATAGTCTGTTTCATTAAATTTTCGTTTCAGTTAAACAAAATTGTATTTTATAAACAATAATGTTACAAATGGGCATATGCCTATGCCCAGCCGTGGGATGAAGGAGGGCTGTGAATGATGATGAATGAATGTTACAAATGTAATGTTTAGGTCCGCGGTCGAAAATCTCAGCGGTCGCGGGTTCAAATCTCAGGCACGCACCTCTGACTTTTCCAAGTTATGTGTGTATTTAATATAAATGATGTCTTGCTTTAACGATGAAGGAAAACATCGTGATGAAACATGCACACCTAAAAGGTCTTAGGAATTTCTTATTGCGTAGTTTGTCAGCCCGCATTAGTCCAGCATGATGGACTAAGGCCAAAACTCTCTCAATAGTAAAGAAGGCCCATGACTAGCAGAGGGACGTAATAGGCTGAAGATGATAATGATGAATAATTTATCTAGGGATCACAGTTTAGATCACCATATCAGAAAAAAGTTTTAAATTTTTTTTCGTCAAGAAATTTTTAATAGCAGCACTGAAAGAGGGAATACTCTTTTCTTTTATAACATAGATATATTACTGCCTAACCACTTAGAGATTAAAGCGTGTCTATATGTCTTTCCTCGTTATATTAGTACGACAGCTCCGTGGCGCAGTTGGCTAGAGTCTAGACACCAGCTTGCGAAACGAGCGGCCGCGGGTTCGATCCCCGCACCGAGACAAATGTTTGTGTGATCCACAAATATTTGTTTCGGGTCTGGGTATTTGTGAGACCGAAAAGTCTCTCGTAGTTTCTGATACCCACGACACAAGACTCGTATCTTAGTGTGGGGTCAGGACTATGTATGTGACTGTTGGGTGTATTTAGACAATGTTACATATTCTAACAAACAGTATTATGTTTCGTTATAAATCTTTATGTCTCGTGACAGCTAATCGTTTGTACTTGACTCTTGTTATTTATTTCGAAGTGTGTCACTGGCTTATTATTATGTTTTTCTCGTGGCTTCACTCGATTTAATAAAATTAAGATGTAAACAAAGCTTTTTTAGAAGCAGTGACGGCCTCGGGGTGGACTAAGGCCTTACCTTAACGTTCCGAATGTATAAATGTAATAAATTATTATGAAAGCTTTACACATAAAGTAACGAAATGATCGCTGTAATATTTTTTTACTGAAATTAAATATTAAGTTCTTTAAAATCATTACGGTTTTGCTTTTCATAATAATAACTCTTTATTTTACTGCACCTTAAACACAGTAACATTAGCACAAAATATATAGCAAAATTAGGCACATAAAAATTGGCGGACTTATCGCTTAAAGCGAAAATATTTTAATTATAAGTTAGAACGATTGAAGCGATTTTAATAAGAAATATTTTACACAAATAAATAGGTACATCTAACAGTCACTTACATAGTTCTGACCCCACACTAGATTACAAGTCCTGTGTCGTGTATCAGAAACTACGAAAAACATTCTCGCTTTCACAAACACACAGATCCGAAACAAATATTTGTAGATCACACAAACATTTGTCTCGATGCGGAGATCGAACCCGCGTCCTCTCGTTTCGCAAGCTGGTGTCTAGCCAACTGCGCCACGGGGCTGTCAAATCATGCATGTTTATAATCTACCATCATTTTCTTGCGCTGGTCACAATTCTATTTGCTATCGGCGCAGTATGTTTTATCCACATATCCCTATCAGCCGTCATATCTTTCACCCCATCTCATCATTCAAACGTCAAAATATTTTTTTAATTATTACTATTTACACTCACGAGAACATTTTTACAAACTATTATCTTCGACCCATATAAGTCCTATTGCTGGACACGAGCCTCCTCTACAACTGAGAGGGTTTAGACATTAGTCCACCACGCAAGTCGCCATGAAAAAATGGAGACAGATTTCGCATATCTGCCGCTAAATTGCAGCATCCACGCAGTGGCGGTACTTCCATAGAAGCCCGAAAGCCCGACTTGCCTTACATAGTTCCGAATAACGAACTTAACGATTGTTTATTTATAAAATAACGCTATAAACGTGAATGTAAGTACTAACCGGTAGGTATTTATTAGTCCTACGTACCAAAAAAAATATGCTGCTACTAAATAAACATTTGGGCTTGCCTTAGTTTGACACCCTAGGCACGCCACTGCATCCACGGTAGTTAGAAGTGCTACACTAAGTGTACTCAGACCGTGATCGGAAGGTAAGAAAGGTCCCATCTAAGATTATTAGAACCCCCTGATCTCTCTTATCAGCCCATATACGTCCCACAGCTGGGCACGGGCCTTCTCTACCATTGAGAGTTTAGGCCTTAGACCACCACGCTGGCCTAGTGCGGGTTGTGGGACTTAGAAATTCCTAAGGACTTTTTAGGTGTGCATGTTTCCTCATGATGTTTTCCTAGCGTTAAAGAAAATCCCAATAAAAAAAAAAATTGTTTTATAATAACCTTAGCTATTACTTGCCTTAGTCTCCGATCACGGTCTAAATACACCCTTTATATTCTGTTTATTTGTGAGTACCTATAGCCTCGAGGTTTAGACACGCGGTCGAGAATCTCGGTGACTGCAGTTTAAACCCCAGGCACACACCGCTGACTTTTCGAAGTTATGTGTGCATTCACAATGAATTATCACTTGCTTCAACCGTGAAGGAAAACATCGTGAACGTGACGGTATCTGCACATCTAAAAATTTTTAGGAAGTCCAGTAGTGAGACGTCATATAATCGTTTGATAATAATAAATACAGGCAAAACGTAGCTATTTTACGGATGTATCTAAGGACTGACGATGGTCCGACCACTTGAGAAAGGTGGCGGGTAACAGATGTATGAGGGCTGCTCAACACCGGGATGGTTGGCGCTTTCTTGGGGAGACCTCCAGCACTGAACGGCGATAGACTGAATATATCTAGGATGTATTTTAAAATACGATACCTATAAGTTCTGGACACCGATCCGGCTGTTAAAAGGTAGCTGTGTGCTAGTGGGATCATTTCCAGACCAAAAAGACTGGTAAGGATTGATACCAAATCTATTTATTTCAACATCAACATTTTGAATTTATTCTTGATATAAGAAACCATTATAAAATTTACATTTAATATAAAAGTTACTTCAGACAACAAGACATGTTACTTCTACAAGCTATATTTACGAAATAAACAATATGACACATTTCAATCTAAACAAATAAAAATGACATTCCAAATTTCAAGTAATTCAAACATAATATACAGGATGTATTTAGATCGTGATCGAAAACTGAGGCAGGTAATAGTGAGGGTGATCACAAACCCAGTGGCGATATTAAAAATCCCGACAAAAAATAAAAATTTTGACGTTTTCCATACAACCATCGGTGTTAAAAGTATGTGGTTTGTATGGAAAACCTCAAAAATTATATTTTTTGTCGGGATTTTCTTTAATGCCAAGGAGTTTGTAATCACTATCAGTATTACCTGCCTCAGTTTTCGATCACGGTCTAAATACACCCTGTATAAACCAACCAGATCATCAAAGAAGTATGTATAATCTGAGATTATTATTCAACACCGGCTTTACTTTTTGGGGGGTTAAAAATACCCGCGACAAAAAGCCTCCCCTTCCGTGGTTTTACAAACGTAACCCTCTGCCTACCCCTCGGGACTGGTCGCGTTGCATCTACTTCAATGCTCCCATCGGTGTGTAACTATCAACATTTACATACACGCCACTTTCTCTGTTGCACAGTCGAACGCGTGCTAAATACTTTAGTAGACACGTAACGTCATGTAAGAGCCATGTCCTTGTCCCCATAATAATATTATAGGTACTGGTGTATTAAGACCGCGGTCGGAAATTAAGGCAGGTAATAGCTACGGTTATTAAACCACACACGAAGCCTTAAATAAATACAACCAACAGTCTCACACATAGTCCTGACCCCACACTAGGTTACAAGTTATGTGTCGTGGGTAGGTATCAGAGACTCAGTGCCGTATAAAAACCGTAAAACTGCCTGAAAAATGCACTAACCAGGCTTAGCTACCATGCATGAGATAAAACTAGATACTAGTCTGGTCATTTCTGCGCCCCTCTAGGGTCTGCGCCCTGTGCCTAGGCACTGCTGGCACCGCCCTAGTTACGGCACTGGTCAGAAATTAAGGCAGGATAACATCCCACACGGAGCCTAAAATAAATAAATACACTCAACAGTCGCATACATAGCTCTGACACCACACTAAGTTACAAGACCTGTGTCGTGGGTATCAGAGACTACGATTTTCACAAACACACAACCAAACAAATATTAGTGAATCACACAAACATTGTCTCTGCGGGGATCGAACCCGGTCACACGTTTCCCAAGCAAGCTAGACCAATTGCGCCACGGCGCTGTCATATTATAAGCTTTCAACCTTACAACCTTACTAATCTCTCTTTTACATATCAATAAGAGTTATGTGCATACATACAAAGCCTCACGCCTATATTCCCCGAAGGGGTAGGCGGAGGTGCATCACTGCACCCACATTTCGTCAGGTATGTATCAGTCCCACGTAATAGGGGGGAAGCCTATTACCGTTTCTCGGGCACAATTAAACACTTCGTGCTATAGAAAATTTCCTAATGGAAAAATCTAATAACACTTTGCCCAGAAATCGAACCCAGGACCTCTAGATCGCACGGCACATACTTGTATCGCGAGACCACGAGGCAGTCAAAGTCAAATCATCTTTATTTAAAGGGACTTTCAAAAGTTCTTTTAAACCGTCACTATTAAACTATTTTTTAAACTATTAAAGGCCATTTTATAATTCTTAAATTACTATAACGGTAATACAGGGATAAATAAAACAACATCTTTAAAACATCATATATTATTCGCTCCACCTTACACAACTAAAACTTTCACCCGTAAATCATGAAAACTACACAAAATATTTACATTTAGCAACTGGAAAGAAGACTGTTGGTGATGATGATGATGAAATTGTAGGACATTTATTAACCCGGATACCGACCACCTTGTCTAAAACCCCATTATCATACTTTTGTCGTTTTCTTGTTTAATGCGTGAAAGACCGCGATCGTAAACTAAGACAGGTAATAATTAATGTGATTACAAATATATTGACAGTAAAATATCTCGATAAAAAAATCATAACCACTAAATGTATTTCCCGATGTTTTGTATCACGGTCTTTATATTTCTAAGACTTTTGAATAGCATGTAAGAAGACCGTGATTGAAAACAAAGACAGGCAATAGTTACTGTAATTACTAACACATTGGCGATAAAAAATCTCGAAAAAAATCCCTAACCACAATAAGAAGGTATTAACCTGCTTTCGACCACGGTCTTAACATTTTTAAGACTTTTCAACAGCTTGTAAGAAGACCGTGATCGGAAATTAAGACAGGCAATAGTTACCAACACATTTTTTAAATGCCAATGAGTTTGTAATTACCGTAGCTATTACCTGCCTTTGTTTCCGATCACGGTCTGAACACACTTGTATATTTATTGTAATATTGGCTAAAAAGATGACAATTTTAATATCTCAAGGCCAGTTGTAGACTGATGTTCCCAAATTCTATCACTAGATGGCATTGTCCATATTTTATGAACTTGAATGATCTATTTATACGTTGTTACATAGTTTCTTGAAGAAATCCTTCGACGACCTGCATCGTTGACTGACGCAGTGAGGGCACCTGGGAAAATGATGTTTACAGTCAAAGTCAAATCATCTTCATTCAAAGTTTTACAAGTTCTTTTAAATCTCCTCATTTTTCATTTAGCACTGTTATGTGGTCGCAAATTCAAACCCCAAGCACACACCTTTGGGTTATCTAAATTATATGTGTATTCACAATGTATTAAAATTGAAGGAAAACATCTTCATGAAACCTACACACCTAAAACCTCTTAGGAACTAGGTGTGTAGTCCGCCAACCCGCTCTAGGCCAGCGTGGTGGACTATGGCCTAAACCCTCTCAATGGTAGAGGAGACCCGTGCTCAGCAGTGGGCGTATTTGGGCTGATGACGTATCAATTCCACGTAATAAAGGGTATTGCCGTTTTTAGTGCCCATTTCCAGACTAAGAATTTCCTGCAATAATACTGCCCGACTTGTGACGTCCATAATACTGACCTGGTGAGGAACTGCTTAGAGACCCTGGGCCCTGTCTTCAAATGGTTGGCGACCACATCGGCCAGGGCCGCTATGAACGTAGTGTGGTCGTTGGGAGCCGCAGCTCTCTCTATCTGGGTTATACCGGCCTGGAAGGTGAGAAAATATAGTTATATGTAGAAAAAAATAATAATAAAAGTGAAAGACCGTGATAGAAAAAAAAATCAAATAAAATTCAATGTGGTCGAAAGACCGTGGTCATAAACTGAGACAGGATATAGTTACGGTGATTACAAACACATTTGTGATAAGAAAAATCCCGACAAAAAATGAAGAAAATTACGTTTTCTTAATCAACTTTAAGTATTAATTGCCTGTAATACAGAAAACGCCAAAACGATTTTTTTCGGTATTTTTGTTTATCGTCAATGTGTTTGTATATACACCCTGTATACATCTTATACTTATGGAAGTAAAATTGCTTTTGTTAAATAACGATTTAAAGCTTTAAATTCGGAAATTGTTATCCAAACTGGGCTTTGAGGCTTCTATGGCAGTACTGGTGTCATAAAAATATCCAAAAATATACAGAAAATAAATATTTCCTCACCTCTTTAGCTACTTCATCACAGTACTCAATATCCAACTCGTGTAGTGTTTCAATATGCTCGTTGACGAACGCAATAGGAACCAGTATGAGATTCTTCACTCCTTGCTTTGCGTATGACTGGAAAAGACAAAAAAGGAACTGAATCTAGTTTTTTTAAAGTAGGTTGAAAAATAGAATAATTACTAAAAAAAAACTGTTGTAACTGCATATAAAATATCATACATCCTTCATCAACCCATATACGCCCACTGCTATACGGGTCTCCTCTACCATTGAGAGGGTTTAGGCCATAGTCCACCACGCTGGCCTAGTGCGGGTTGGCGGACTACACAGCTAAGAAATTTCTAAGAACTTTTTAGGTGTGCAGGCATCACGATGTTTTCCTTCACCGTTAAAGCAAGTGATAATTCAATGTGAATACACACATAACTTCGAAAAGTCATAGGTGTGTGCCTGGGGTTCGAACCCTCGACCGCCGAGATTCTCGACCGCGCGCCTAAACCTCGAGGCCATCACTGCTTTAACATAACATACATAATCCATGTTATTTAAACCGATGAACCGATATTGATCAAGTTCAGAACGAGTTAGTAGAAACTCTACGGAACGGTTATTTACAAATTATGAACCCATATTTATACACCTTTGGTTTTTTTTCAGTAACTGATTTACTTTTATTTGTTGTTGAACAAAATTTATTTTACCTACTTAACAAATAAAAAAAAATCATTAAAGACCAATAATTTCATTATCATCTCAATTTTCAGCTAACTTTCAAAACATCTTTGTAATGTCAACCCTTACACAATACAATCCATAGAAATAAAACAATACTTAAAAATTTACTTTACCAATAATCATAATTTATCTCAACTCTTACCCAACTTATGTTACAAACTCAAAACAATACCATTTTTTTTACCAAAACATCCCCACCACCACCCACACACCCCCCAAACCCCGCTTACCTTAATAGCGTCATCAGTGTAGGGCTGCAGCCACGGCAGCGGCCCCACCTTGGACTGCCACACCAGCCGGTGCGGGTTGGGGAGCCCGAGCTGCGCCACCGTGGCCGCCACTGTGGCCGCCACCTCGTGCGGGTATGTGTCGCCGCGGGACACCGCCTGAAGGGGAGAGGAAAAAAAAAAGAAAAACAAAATTTTTTTGGTGGGGAAAAAATGAAAAAAAAAGTT
Source organism: Cephonodes hylas (assembly GCA_030295005.1). Classification (NCBI taxonomy): domain Eukaryota; kingdom Metazoa; phylum Arthropoda; class Insecta; order Lepidoptera; family Sphingidae; genus Cephonodes; species Cephonodes hylas. The sequence continues at coordinate 2,837,224 of AP025388.1, read as the reverse complement.
TTTTTTTTTTTTTTTTGTGGGTATAGCAAAAATATACTAAGTGGAATGTCTATGTTATGCCGCTACTTTATGCGAGAGACACCGCCTGGGTATAACAAAAATATAATTTATGGAATGTCTACTACCCACCTATGTAATTATCGACACTGCCTAATAATATATACCTGTATATATTCAGACCGTGATCGGAAACTAAGATGATTACAATGGCATTAAAGAAAATCTCGACAACAATAAAAATTCTGACGTTTTCCTAAAATTATATACATAGTTATTAAGGAAAACAGCATTTTTTTTAAATAATTATCAGAATTTTTTTACCATCAAAGGGTTTGTGATCACCTTACCTATAACCGGCTTTAGTTTCCGATCACGGTCTGAATGCTCGGTGTATAAAAAAAATATTTTTAAATACCTTTAAGGGTAGACTGTGAGCTGTGAAAAGAATAACAACTTCATCCCTTATCTTGGGGTCGAAAAGTTGCAATTTGTCCTTTATTCTTGACGCGAACACTTTTGCCAGTAGGGGATGAGACGCCCATCTCTCTATCAGGCTGAATTTGATGTTTTTCGGCAACTGTCTGTGAACAAACATAATAAAATTTTATACATAGCCCTAGCCATACTAGGATACAAGTCTTATTTCAAAAACTAGTAGAGACTTAACTCTCACAAAAACACAAGGAATCAAAAATGTGATGATGATGATGATGTGATGGATGACACAAACAGTTGTTTAGTGGGGCTCGAAGCCACTTCCCTTCGTTTTGAAAGCTCAGTTTTAAAATCCACAATGATGAAACAACTAAAAAAATTATAAATATATTTAATTAATAATTTAAAAAAAAAAAGTGATTTTTGTTACTAATAAACTCAAAAATATTGATAAATAAATATAAATAAATACACCCAACAGTCACATACATAGCTCTGACCCCACACTAGGTTACAAGACCTGTGTCGTGGGTATCAGACACTACGAGAGACTTTTTCGGTCTCACAAACACTCAGACCCGAAACAAATATTTGTGATTCACACAAACATGTCTCGGTGCGGGGATTAAACTGATTAATATTTATCACTTATACTTTTTGATTTATTTTTATTTTTTTTTCGCAACGCTTTTACCAGCACATTACTTTGCCTAATCCCCCCCCCCCCCCTCAACAAAACACTTCATTAAATTAAAAAAATAATAGAAAAAAAATGCACCTGTCTTTATAAAAGTCAGCTATAGCATTGAGGCTGGACCCAGTGGTGGCACAGCTGTACTGCGGGTACTGGGAGAATATAACAGCTCTTTCTACCCCGTCTCTAGAAAAAATACAAAAATACAAAAAAATTGGCAACATTGAAAGGGTATTGCTAGTATGAAAAAAAATCGTTGAGAAGACCGGAATTTTTTGATCTCTATTATTATTTTTATGTCCCCTTTACTTCATCAGATTAAAATTTGGAAAAAATACATCAAACAAACTAACATGAATAAAAAAGGTATTTTGTGGAAAGCACTAATAGGTACTCAGATTTTTCCATGGGGTTTTCTTGATTACTACAACAAATATAGAAATAACCACTTACTTTTCCAACTGATCAAAAGTTTCATCTGTGAAAGGTGGGACGTATCTGAAAGCCACGTAATGTTTGTGTGGGGCTGATTCTGGGAGCATTTGGTCTAAGGCTTGCGTCAACAGTGACCCTGGAATAAAAAGGTTTCAAATACACCCAACAGTCTATAGTATAGTATACATACTTCTAGTCCATACATACAAGTCCCATGCAAAAGTCAAAGACAAAATCATACTTACATGAAGCAAGCAAAAAAAAATAAAGACCGCAATTTTGATATTAATATCCTAAAAAAAACTACAAATGAGCTACTAACAACTCAGCGATTTCTAGTACATTTCCTATCGTATTTGGAGTCGTCATTCCTAAAATGGCTCCCAAATACTCATCTGTCAAACGAGGAACATAAACCGACCTATGCATCGAATAAAGTTATATGTGCTTTTGCACAACTTCTCTTTCTCAGCGATTTAAACATAATTGGGCACAAAATTATCAGTAAATTTTTATGTTCTTCAAACAACAACAAAATTTATGATCATTATTACTTTACTAGTTTAATATATAAACAATTTTAACTCTATTATAGACATAAAAAGTACTTTGGTGTTACAGTCATAGGTAACCTTATTCGGTGCATAGGTCGAAACTATGTATTTTTAAAAGAGACTTTATCTAAAACTAGATAAAGCACCCTCTATCTATGTAAGTACTACGTTATTATAGATATACTAGCTGTTGCCCGCGACTTCGTCCGCGTAGACTACAGGGTTGAGTTCAGTAGGAAAATAACTTATAGGCTAATTTACTTCTCAGAGTCCTATTTATATAGGACCAAAAATCATACAAATCGGTCAAATCACGTGAAACCGTAACGCGCCGGTCGGCGTCTTGTACATAATTATTGCGCGCTTGATGATTGTTTTGAAACTGCGATATCTTCTAAGATACTCATTGAAATCAAATTATTCGGACTAATATATAGCCTATGACACTCACAAAGAACGTAGCTTTCTATTGGTAAAAGAGTTTTCAAAATCGGTTCAGTAGATCCCGAGTTTACTTTCTACAACGTCACAAACATCATTCATTCATCATTCACAGCCTTCCTTCATCCCACTGCTGGGCATAGGCCTCTCTTTTGGCATGCCATTCGTCTCTGTCCTGGGCCAGTCGCATCCAAGATCTTCCAGCTACGCTAACCAAATCGTCCACCCATCTAGCTGGTGGACGGCCAACACTGCGCTTGCCCTCCCTTGGCCACCACTCTGTCACCGCCCTACTCCACCTCCCATCGGCCCGCCTTGCCAAGTGTCCCGCCCAATTCCATTTAAGGTTCGCAATTGAAGACCCGTCACCCGATGTCACGAACTTTGGTTTTTCGACGGATCTCCAAATTACGAACACGGTCTTGGAGCGTAATGCCTAGCATGGAGCGTTCCATGGCCCTTTGGGCTACTCTTAATTGGCGAACGTACCCCCGCGTAAGCGTCCATGTTTCGGCACCGTAAGTCAGAGTTGGCAGGACACATTGGTTAAAAAGACGTGTCTTAAGACACTGCGGAATATGGCGGGACTTAAATACATCATTCAGTCGACCAAATGCCGCCCATCCAAGCTGTATTCTCCTTGAGATCTCCGCATTCTGATGCTCCTTGCCGAAGGACAAAACACTTCCGAGGTATACATAGCTGTCGACAGCCTCAAGGGTCTCGTTTCCAACGACCATTGGATCCGATGGCCCAGGGACGTTAGACATCACCTTCGTTTTTGTTAAATTCATCCTCAGACCTATAGTCAAGGATGCATCATAAACTTCATGTAGCATGCATTGGAGATCTTCAAATGTTTCAGCAAACAATACAAGATCATCAGCAAACCTAAGGTGAGACAGGTAAGCACCGTTGATGTTGATTCCTTTTTCGTTCCATTCAAGGGTTTTCAACTTCAAGTCACAAACACACAAACATTCAAACATACAAACTCACAAACCTTACCTCTTTATAATATTAGTATAGATATAGATAAATAGATATGTTACAAAATATCTATTATCTCAATGACAAACATTAGATTAGATTTTAATACTATCATTATTTAGCATTGTCATTTCTAGTTTATTAATTGTAAATATGTGATATAAAAAAATATTTTACATATACTTAAACTTCACAATGAATTATTATCACTGGCTTTGATGGAAAATGTCGTGGTGAAACCTGTACACCTAAAAAGTTCTGAAGAATTTCTTATGTTTGCGGTTCACCAACCCGCATTAGGCTAGCATGGTGGACTAAGGCCTATAGCCTCTCAATAGAAGAGGCCCACGCCCAGCAGTATGAAATATATGGGCTGATGATAATAATAATGATGATGGTGATGATAGCGGTGACGATGATGAAGCGTAAGGTATGCATGTACTAACCTTGTGTGTTAGTCCACTTAAGGATGGGCGATCCTCCACCAATCTCCATGTACTTTTTCTTGACCTCTTCCGTTCTTCTGGTGGCGATCCAGGGTCCCAGTTTGCTCTGAACCGGTAGCTGTATCATATCCCTGTCTGTCATTATCCTCAAGAGATAGTCTCCTACCTGAAAATAAAAAATTACAATATCAACATTAATTGTGACACCCACTCTATATTTCCGATCCCTCTAGACCCATCTAAAGGTTGATGTCATGAGCCCATATACATCCTTCTGTTGAGCATGGGCCTCCTCTGCCATTAAGAAGGTTCAGGCTTAAGTCCACCATGCTGGCCTAGTGCGAGTTGGCGGACTACACACATAACAAAATTCCTATGAACTTATAGGTGTGCAGGTTTCCTTCACAGTTAAAACAAATGATAAATCATTGTGAATACACACTTAACTTCCAAAAGTCAGAGGTATGTGCCTGGGGTTTCGAACCCATGATCGCACTTTATTCACGACCACACCTAACTCTCGACAACTTCATAAAGATGATAGCGGATAAATTTACCCATTGTAGAGGAACTTCTTATGATGATGAATAATGTCAAGTAGCAAGAAAAAAGATAGTCCTACCTGATCTGTGGTTTCCGGTCCTCCCATATTGAGCATAACAATAGCAGTCTTAGGTTTCACTGTGGTCTCAGCAGCTGTACTGTATGTTGCTGAGATGCGAGGTAGAGCAGATAATATACGGTCTGAAACAACATTGATATAAGTTTAACAATATACTCAGCCTATCGTCGTCCACTGCTGAACGTAGGCCACTGCCTTCATCCATCCGTTATCTATAACCATTCTGAAGTTGTTGGACCATAATGCCTGCAGCATGTCCTATGCTATGTTTTCCTAAGCATAATAATGTTCTAAATTTAACAATAATTAACATTTTTTTCATATAAATAGCACTATAAAGTTTATCAACGACTAAACCGGTTTTCAAGACTATTTCTGATTAAATATATTTTGTCATCACTACTTAAGTAATGATAGCCTTGAGGTTTTATCATGCGGTTGAGAATCTCAGCAACGGCAAGTTCGAACCCCAGGCAGAAATCTCTGCCTCTTTCGAATTAAGTTTGTAGTCTCCTTTAATTATACCTTATTGGTGGAGAAAAACATTGTGAGAAAAGTTAAAAAAAAAAACCTTTAGTTTTAAAAATTTCTTAGCTGTGTTATCTGCTAACCGTCTCACTAGGCCAGAGTGGGGAAAAAAGGCCTAAACACTCTGAGTTATAAAATAGGCTCCTGCCCTGCAGTGGGATATATACAGGGTGAGCCGAATACAATGGGTTGAAAAAAACAGGACATTCTCCTTAGTATCCATAATTTCTATAAAAAGATTTCTTAATTAATGCAATAAAAGTGCTATATGTATAAAATTGGCTTAACGAGGAAGTCTGCGAATGAATTAAGCATGCAAAAATAAATATTTACATAAATATTGTCACAACCGGTTATTGAAATTATCATAATTTCGTAACCCCAAATTATGTCTAGTACATTCTGTATGTTACATTTTTTACACACTTTATTACACATTATTATGTCATAATTAAAGCTAAAATTATTATATTTTTGTTAAATATTGCAATAACTACCGAACATTATTTACGAAATAAATATTTATATAAGCATAACCAAACACTTACATTTTGGGAGAAACATCTTTGTAATTGTGCTGTGTAAAAACAATTTATATACGAATTTAACAAAATAAATGCTTTAGTTACGTTAATAAATTAGAATTTAATTTATTTACAAATACTATAGGATTTCACACACTCTTTGTCGGCTGGTATGGAATGACTGAATAGAACGACAGATTGAATGGAAGAGCTTGCTTTACTAGATAGCTATAGATAACATAGGAAATTTAAACTGCTAAATTTTATCTATCTTGGAATTATTAACGAAAGGATAAGTATCAGGGCTATGTATAATGTGTATGTATAATATTAAATTGTACTTTAAAGTATTCATTAAATATTTAAATAAAAACTATCTTGACCGTAATAACGATTGGGAGGTGAAAGGGTGCAAACTTCATATAACATCTACATTGCTTATGGTGTATTTACATCTGTCAACGTCAAAGTATTATTTTTGTGATCGCGAAAGTGATTTTTACCTAATTCTAAGAAGTCCTAAGAAATCATCTTTGTTTTTTTTTACTTTTATTAAAATGTCGTGTCGTTGCGCAACTCACGCCGGTAGCTGGTACACGGAAAATGGTAAGTCCGCTTCAATGGATTTATAAAATTTAGTTATCAATGTCTTGCACTTGTTTATCAAGCGTTTACAAGAAAATATTTATCTGATTGATAAATAGACCGGATTGTTTATTTGTATAGCTGAAAAACGGCGTGTAATAATTTAATGACTTGCTAAGTCAAAAGGTTGATGACCTCTGAATTTTGTCAAGCCCCATTGAATTCCTTTGTCCTGCTTTGTTAAATTCCTTCACAAAGAAAGTATTAGAATTCCGATCACGCTTAAGTAGTTTTTTTTTTCTATAACCTATCATTGTACCTACTTGAGGTGTAGGGAATTCTTGTACGGTTCTAGTATGAATCGTCTGGAAATTAGAAATACAATTCATGTTTATTTATTTTTTTAGTTAGACTTTGTAATTAAAAATTAATTCATTTCTTAATTCAGAACTTATGTCTTAAAACATTTTTTTTTAAATATTCTAGAGAATTAAAATTTATTTTAATAATTGTAAAATTTTGTTTCCGAACGAAACTGAACAGTCGCCATGACAGCGATTTAAATAAACGTCATTCAGTTTACCATAACAACGGGTGTCCTTACGATATTTTCGCAAAGATGTCTGATAAAAGGGGATTTGCTGCTCCGGCTTCCAAGACATTAAAAACAAAACGGCCTTCCACGGTCACTGCTCCCAGTTCGAGTCGCAATAGAGTGCCAATCGGTAACAAAGAGAAGATTTCTCATCGCGACAAGAATACCACCATAATGGACAGCGACATCTCTATACTCAGACCGGAAGCACCGTCGGCGGATTTCGATGCGGAATACCGCCAAATTGCTTATGGGAAGTTTTTGCGCGCCATGCTTGAAGAATGTTTGGTGGATGAGAAAATTGAAAGAGAGGAGACTCAAATAGATATGCAGATGGCACAACTAGCTGATAGATTCCAGAAAACTGTTGATCAGTTGGACAAAACTAACAGGAGATTGAAGGAGATCAGTTTTGTTGTTGAGCAGAAGAGGTAAGGTTTTATTTATTGTATAAACAGGTTGAATTGAGAGGAAATTATCAGTTTTTATAATCTGCAATATAATGTTGATTAAATTATTTTTTTATGTGGTTATTATTAGAAATTGTGAGGTTTGTGTATTTAATTTGCAGACTTTTTTTTTCAAATTTGGAGCTAAGCCTTATCACAGTTCTTAAAAAATAATTAGTTTGTTAAATATTTTTTTACCATAAGTTATCAATGAGTTAAAATTATGGAGTGTTGTAGAAAAAATATTTGAGAGCCCAAAGTGGACATTATAATACTAAAATTATGGAGAATATTTGGAACTCTTTAAAATTTTGTCACATGAAAACACTAATATTTATAGACTACAATTGTGTCTCTTTTAACACACATTCCATGGCCAATAATGATTTTGATGTTAAATTTGTATTTATTGGTAAATATTGTATGATTTTTTTTCAGATTGCTTGATTTGAAGAACCAAGATAGCACACAGTTTTATGAAGCAACAGAGAAATCTAATGTTGAAGAATTGATTGAAAACCTGAACATTACTGAACAAGCCTCTCTTGACAAATTACAAACGAAAAACATAAACTTTGGCTATGACAAGAATACTGGGCATAGACAACTTCTGGATGCAGTCAATGATGCCATAGATGGCTTATCAGAGATCAAAAAGCACTCAAATTTGTCCATAGACAAGTTCAAAGAGTATGAAAAGTCACAAATGAGGTTGCGTGAAATTGAAAAGGAACGGTTTGATCTGGAAAGTCTGAAGTCTGAGTTTGAGACGAGATTTCCTAATTTCACTGAAAAGTTGATTTCTGAGGCATCGGAAAGAATTGCGAAGATAATGGATAATGATGATGAATGATTAAAATTTTACTTTGTTATTTTATAAATGTATATTACTTACTATTTATATATAGTGTAACACTATTCTTCTATCTGTTTCTTAAACTCGAATTAAAACAGATAGTTCTAGTGTTTATGAAGTATTATGATATGTCTATGCCAAAAAAAGCCTGAAAATTTCTAGTAAGTTTTCTTATGAATGTTGGTCCAATTAAAGGTTTTGACATTTATCAATTTTCTACAGCATTGTTTTAAGTTGTTTTTCAATGGCTATAGCTATGACCGTCCCACACACCTCATGTACAGTGAAAATCTATTTCAGGATATTTTTATAACATTGAAAAATATGGCTATATAGCAGAAAGAATGTATGTTAAAAAATGCTACCTACATGAATCTATATTTTATATCTCATTATTACAATAAAAACAAAAACTATGTATGGAAAGTCATATTTTTGCAGACAAATATATTGCCTACAATTAAAAAGCAGATTGTCAATAATTTTTTATCTGGCTTAAACAATATTGATTATATAAATTCCACACTGTGATATAAACTTTTTGAAATATGTACCATAGCTTTTGTGTAATAGATAATAAATTGTCTACAATATGTGTCATTGTGTTTTATTTTTGTTTTTTGATTTTGCCATATCTAATCACTGTCCCACTACTGGGCATGGGCATCCTATGCAACTAAAGTTTATAGGCCTTAGTTCACTATGTTAGACTAGTGCTGATGGTGGACTACATGCCTAGGAACTTCCTAAGAACTTTTTGATTATGGGGAAAGAATGCAAGTTGATTGACAAAATATACGCTTATTATAATTGGACGGAAGAGTTTATATGACAAACACACATAGATTCATGGCGTTCTGACCTTGTTAAATTTATGCAAGTTTGTATATTGTCTATAGGTAACGAGCTTTCCCGCCAACTCGACCTATGGCTGTCAAAGGCGGACCTAACGCACGGCCCAGCAAGAGCTATAATTGCCCCGTAAGTAAATGAAGTTATTTTTTTGTAGTAAATACAAATGATTATGGGTAACTAATTGTCCAAGCACTGATTGGCCATCGCAATCGACCGGGGGGAGTAGGGGGACGGAGGCGCGGGGCGCAGGGGCGCCCGCGCATCACCGGCCATTAGCACTCACATATTTTCACTGCGACCGATAAGCTACTCCGCGTCTATTTCCTCGTTAATTTAAATATACCAGTTTGTAAGCTACAGTCCGCTTCTTATTTTTATTAACGTCCCAAACACTAATATTAATTTTAGTTAAAATTAAACTTGGTTTACTTCAATCGACTAGTTACGATTAACCAAACTTATTCCGAATAATACTTTTTAAGCCTATAATCTTCATTCAACAAAATTTATTTGACATAGGTATGAAATGAAAGCATCTTGAGCCCACAATAAATTATAAACTAGACATTACACTATTAACGTGTAACGCTTTTGGGCTTCTATGAAAGTATCGATACCGATACTATGGTATTGTTACAGTCACGCTGGATACTCGTACTGCGGCGCCTGCGCAGCTTTCGCGTACAGACAAGTCAGTCCGGTTGTTGTGTAAGTAATTTGTTGTTATACCCTCAAAATAATAAATTCGTAATTTCCTTAATCAATTTATCGATTTTAAATCTATTTTAACCCTGAATTAGACGACGTAGAGAAACTTCTTTTTTGAAATGTTTTAATTGAAACAGTCCGTTAATTTAAATTATTGTTTAGGTTACTAAAATGGGTAGATTTTTTCCATTACTTTTTCTAGGATCGCTCAAAATATGATAAATTCCCAAAACATATTGGCTGCTATTGGTTTTTACACATTAAAGTGTTGATATTACACGCAATAAATTACTAAGAAGCGTGTGTGTCAAACATATGACAGTGTAGTCGTAGGTTCGGCACGCTCGGCATGTGAACATTTCCTTAGTCTTATTCAACTGTTCTATATTTGATTGCAAGTCATGTTTCGTTATGTTGGTACAGGAAACGGATCTTTATCCTGGGCCCGTCTCATCACGCTAGGTTGGCAAGATGCGCGCTCTCATCGCTCGACAAATACCAGACGCCGCTCTACGACCTCACCATAGACAAACAGAGTGAGTTGGCATTATGTTTATAACCATAAACATTAGAAGAATCAAACCTAATTAAGATAGTAGAATCAAATCTGATTCTACTATTGTTTATTGGATAATATGATGTGGCCTAGTGCGGGTTGGCGGACTACACACCTAAGAAAGTCCTAACAACTTTTATGTGTGCAGGTTTCATCACGATGTTTTCTTTCGCTGTTAAAGCAAGTGATAACTAATTGTGGAATACACACATAACTTGAAAAGTAAGAGGTATGCCTGGGGTTCGAACCCGCGACCTTTGAGATTCTCGACCGCATCTAAACATAGAGGCCATCATTGTTAATACACGTGGTAATAATTCCTCTAAATCAGTGTTTCCCAACGTGGGCCTGACGCCCCACAAGAGAGAGCAATTGGATAGCTAAAGGGGGCAACTTAAAAATGGACTCGACAAGACTTAGTAGCGACTTCTGTGTAGCGCAAATTTAAAGCTTAAAAATAATGTATGGGGAGCATAAAGAACATAAAAATGTTAAAGTGGGGCTTGGCCTAAAAAAGGTTGGGAAACATAACCTCATGGCATCATGCCTATATTCCCCGAAGAGGTAGGCACTAGGCAGAGGTGCATTTCTACACCCACATTTCGCCAGGTGTGTATCAGTCCCACGGAATAGGGGGCGAGTCTATTGCCGTTCTTCGGGCACATTTATAATTATAATTCATCATCATTCTCCTGCCCTGATCCCAATTCTTGTTTGGGGTCGGCGCAGTATGTTTTGTCCTTCCTTCCTGTGTGGAAGGACAAAACATGCTGCATAACAGTTTTAGCAGATGTTTTACGGCCGGCCGCCTGCCTGACGCCAACCCTCCTTGGGAATTTCTATGTTTTAAAGGGAATGGTGTGGGGATAGCGTGAGTTTGGGTACAGGATATTGAGGGAAAGGATATTTGGCCTTATGGTAAGGATGCTACAGTCCCGGATAAGGAAGTATTAGGAGACTGTAACAGCTCGGGGGGGCCGAGCTCGCGTACTCGTAGCCCTGTTCCATGACTGGCTAGATCAATGGAAAAGGCATCCCCTGACCATTATAATTCGTGTAAAAACTTAATGTTTCTAGTTTACGCGGAGTTGGAAGCGACCCGCCAGTTCGACAGGATGGACGTACAGACAGACGAGGAGGAACACTCTATAGAGATGCACCTGCCATACATAGCTAAAGTTATGGAGGAGTAAGTACTTATACTATATATACAGGGTGTATTCAGACCATGATCTAAAAGTAAGACAGGTGATAAAAAAAATTTCGTTTCCCATACAACCATTGGCATTGAAAGTATGTGGTTTTTTGACCATACAAAAAATTAATTTTTGTCAGGATTTTTTTTAACGCCAATGGGTGTATGATGCAGTGATGGCCTCGAGGTTTGGGCGCGCGGTCGAGAATCTCGGCGGTCGCGGGTTCGAACCCCAGGCACACACCTCTGACTTTTCGAAGTTATGTGTGTATTCATATTGAATTATCACTTGCTTTAACGGTGAAGGAAAAACATCGTGATGAAACCTGCACACCTAAATGTTCTTAGGAATTTCTTAGGTGTGTAGTCTGCCAACCCGCACTAGGCCAGCGTGGTGGACTATGACCTAAACCCTCTCAATGGTAGAGGAGACCCGTGCTCAGCAGTGGGCGTATATGGGTTGATGACGACGGGTGTATGATCACCGCAGCTATTACTTGCCTCACTTTCCGATACTATACAATTAGAGATTGAAGGAATACAAATTATAAGTAAAATTTGTAGCATACTTTTCTACCATCCCTGCACTGACACAAATGTTTGATCCACAAATATTTGTTACGGGTCTGTTTGTGAGAGTGAAGTCTCTCGTAGTTTCTGACACGACACAAGACTCGTATCCTAGTGTGGGGTCAGGACTATGTATGTGACTGTTGGGTGTATTTATTTATTATTTAAAATATTTTATGCCTATATAATTATAATAGCTAAATATGATATTTTTCACTTTTCAGATACAAGACAGGATTCACGATTATCCCAATTCTGGTGGGGTCTTTGACTCCAGAGAAAGAAGCTAAGTGAGTTTATTTATTTATTTTTATACTTTTTAAAATAATTTAATTTAAACTGGCACTACTAGAGACAATCATTGATTGTATTGATTATAATAAATATAAAATATTCTCAAATCAAATACTACTTAACCTCATGATTTAAGTTGCAATGCATCATTTGATGTTATAAATTCAATTTCAAAGTTAATGTAAGATCCGAAAAGGTTTGCGAGAAAAGTGTCCGCGGATACGGATACAGATGCGAATATCCGAAACATAACAACTTAGTACGGATAGACAGACTAGACCCCAAAAATATCACTGAAATATATATTTAAAAAATATTTTAATACTAAATAAAACTTTAAAAAATATTTTCATACTCAAAATATAAAAGAAAAAATATTCCAATACACAAAAAATATAAGCAAACGGATACGGACACAGGCTTTATTTCACCCGCGGATACGGATATCCGGAACGTACGACAGGCTAGAGACCCCAAAAAAATATCACCAAAAATATATATTCCGCCACTCCCACTAGGTACGGCGCGATCCTAGCCCCATATTTAGCCGATCCTCAGAACCTGTTGGTGATCTCCTCGGACTTCTGCCACTGGGGGTCCAGGTTCAGATACACGTGGCGGGACTCCAGCCGCGGACACATATACCAGAGCATCGAGTGGCTGGACAAACAGGTGATCTATTTCATCATCATCATCAGTAATTTTTTTTATTTTTTCAGTTGGGTTACACCGATCACACTAATCGAGACAGAAACTGTACGATATAGATAATTATTAAAAAAAACAGCGAAAGAATAATATTTCGACTTATGCATAGAATAAGGTTACTTATGACTATAACACCAAAGTACTTTTCATGTCTTTATAGAGTTAAACTTGTTTATATATTGCACTAGTGAAGTAATAATAATCATAACTTTTGTTGTTGTTTGAAGAACAAAAAAAATACTGCTAATTTTGTGCCCAATTAAGTTTAAACCGCTGAGAAAGGGAAGTTAAGATTTTGCACATATAATTTTAATCTGCGGATAAGTCGAACTATAGAGGCAGCAGGCAGAGGTCTCAAAGAAAACCAAAGTATCTATATAATTATTTTATTACTAAAATTTAGGATTATAATTATAGATCTAGAACTAGGTGATCAGTAAGACTCTATGTTGTGATGAAGGCGACAATGGTGAAATTAGGGATGTAAAATAGTTAGGCCATCGTAACAAGTCACATTTTGGTTAAAAATAAAGAGAAGTTTCAATGTAAAAATAACAATATAAAAATATTTACTTTGAATACATGTTTTCTCCAAGGGTATGGACATAATTGAAAAGATGGACCCCAGGGGTTTCACGGAGTACCTCAACAAGTACGGGAACACGATATGCGGCCGGCATCCCATCGGGGTCCTGTTGCAGGTAAGTATACATTTACTGACCCCCATGATAAGTGACCCCACGTAAATTACCCCCCTAGTTTATGTGGAGTAAGTGACCCCAAGTAAATTTAATTGATAGCGTAGTCCATTAGTGACCCCATGGGAATGACCCCGAAATTTATGTGCAGTTTAAAAAGGATCAAGAAATTAATTAGAATGTCATGTAGTTATCCAAATTTCATCTAGAATAAATTACACGTTTTTATTAAGAGATTTAAAAATGATTGCAATTTAGTTGAAAAGCACGTTGGTTAGTTCTATAACCAAATAAGCCACGGGTTCGATTCCCGGGTCGTGTACTTTTCTATGGATGTTGAAAAATCAAACGAGGTCTGTTAGGGTCGTAGCTTGTGGCATTCAATAGTCTCTGCTTAACCCTTTGGGATACAGGCGTGACTGTAACGCTTTTGGGCTTCTGTGGAAGTACCGACACTAGTATGTATGTATAATTAAAGCCTTACCTTACAAAAGGTTTCTAAAATATTTTTTTCCACTTTCATCTCTAATATTTCATTTTCAGGCCATATACAAACTTCAAGGTCAGTCCAACGCTCCCAGGATGTCGCTGAAATTCCTGAAATACGCACAATCTTCCCAATGTACCAACATGCAGGACTCTTCCGTTTCCTATGCCAGCGCCTCCCTCGTCTTCGAATAGACTAAGTCCAAAAAAGTCCAGAAAAATATTTACTCAACTACCCTATCCTATGCACTAAGATTGGAAAATACTGATAAATGTTATAATAAAGATAAGTAAATAGGAATTAATTCGAGTCCCTGAAATGTCACTAAAGGTTATATGGAAAAAATGCATTAAAGTAAAAAAAAAGCCGCGAAAAATTTAATATTTATCAACTACCCTCTTCTGAACACAAAATATACGAAAATACTAATAGATGTTACAAAAAAGATAAGAAAAGTAGTAATTAATTCAAGCCCCGGAAAGATCACTTTAAAATAAATGCAGAAAAATCACGAAAATTAGTAATAATATCCGACTACCCTCAAACGTAAAGAACAAAATCGAAATTCCATTTGTTTATTACAGTCTCCCATAAAAATTAAAATAGTCAAAAATACTAACTAAAGATAAGATAAAGTCTCAAAAAGTACCGCAAATCGCTTTTCACTTAACCCTTTATAAAATATTTAAAAACCCAATCAATTATTGAGTTGTTATAGCTAATCTTCCTTTATCACCATTACCCCATATACGCGCACTGTTGAGCACGGGTCTCCTCTACCATTGAGAGGGTTTAGGCCATAGTCCACCACGCTGGCCTAGTGCGGGTTGGCGGACTACACACCTAAGAAATTCCAAACATCTATTTAGGTGTGCAGGTTTCATCATGTTTTCCTTCACCGTTAAAGCAAGTGATAATTCAATGTGAATACACACATAACTTCGAAAAGTCAGAGGTGTGTGCCTGGGGTTCGAACCCGCGACCGCCGAGATTCTCGACCGAGGAGGCCCGTGCCCAGCAGTGGGACGTATATGGGCTGATGATGATATGTATATGTATACCCCAAGCCTTTGTCCTATATATTTATAAGCTATATAAAAACCCAACATTATTGTATGTTTTAAGTGAAAGATAATTGTTTTTTTTATTAAATTATAAAGTACGCAATTTAATAAACATAAATACTTTCTACATTATTTAAGATATTTTTAAGTGAAATAATTTATAAATAAATACACCCAACAGTCACATACATACATCTGTATAAAGTAATAATTATTGCTTATGACAAGTTCTATATAATTAAAGTGAAATATGGTCCTTTAAATATCGTTATATCCGGTTTTAAGTATCCAATTTTTCATTTAAATTAAAGTGGGTCAAAATCGCGCCCGAAGAAGTCGGTTACAAACATATATACAAGTGAAGCTAATAAAAAGCGTGTAAAAAAAAAATAAGTAAACTATCTTTTTCCATACTTTATACATGTCTAATTAAATATATAAAACTGTGTTTATTTCATTGCGTACTTGTACACAAACAGGAATATTTAAATATGTCCTATCAGGATAAGAAATTTCGACCGCAAAAAAACAAACTTGTCTAAAAATAAAATGGTAAAAAACCGTTAATTTCAAAATGAGTGACTTAAAGTACCACAGAACAGTTGAATCAGACTAGAAATGGGATGTCCACATGCCGAGTGTGGTGAAACTACGATTACACTGTCATAATATGTTTGACACACGCTTCTTAGTAATTCATTGCGTGTAATATCAACACTTTAATGTGCGACAACCAACAGCAGCCCTTCATTTGTTTGAAATAATCACTGTCGTTGTGTTGTAGTAGAATGAACAGGTGACAGACAAGCGGCGACACTCGGACACATACTCAATACTGGATATTTCTCTTCTAATCTTATTCAGCTGTTCTGTGAGTCACTTTTCTATTCAAAAACTTGCTAATATTGTGAGGATTCGGGCATATTTAAATATTCCTTGATTATTCTAGAATCGGTCTCAAAAAAGCATTTATTTTGTACCTTTACTCAACACTCAATAAAATGTATTTGCTATTGTGTGCGTTTTATTTATCCTAGGGTTTGATTCCCGGATCAGTGTTATTTGCTTTTTCCATTAATAAATTCTCAGTAACACAGATCATTAAAATTTTACCATTTCGGTTTTCTGAAGATGTCTTGTTTATTTTCTTTAAAGATAAGTTGTATAAAAAAGCTTATTAAAAAATTTCAGATTATATTGAGGATAATAACCCCTCGGAGTAAATAGATTGATCAGAGATGGTGTTGCTATAGTTTGTATCCTTATATTATACAAGAATAAATTAAATAATGAGAAAGTAATTGTAACGTCAATTAGTTAAAAAAATTACATTTCGTGTTGCTGAGGGAGTTTCTTGCCGTTGCTTCTCCACAGCGATAACACGTTTCGAAACGGCATTAATTAAAAAAAGTCTTAATGTGACGATTCAAAAGTACTTTTGAAGGTCCATATGAATAAGGATGATTTGACTTTGACTGACTTTATCACTACGTGTGAAAAGTCATAGACAAAAGCGCGGCAAAAATGCAACTTTCCCGCCTTGGCTAGTGATGTGCTCATCTCAAATATTCTTACTTACATATAAAAGTAATAAAATGTTCTTAAGAATATTCACTAAACTATGCCGCACCGCTGGTTAAATTAAAATAAAGTGTTTTAACTTGAACACAAATAACCTTCTAAAGACGGTTAGAACGAAGGAGATTTACTTCTGTGAAAATCTGTCACCATGACAGACCAGTAAAATGTATAATTTGAAATTGATCAAAGGGGACGATAAATACAAATCATGGTATAAATTAGATGTAGATGGTGAATTTATCACAAAAAATACAGAAAACACTAGAAAAATACTCCCAAAAAGGAAGATTGGGAAAATGGAACGTGTCAAAAAACCCGATGTTTTGGTTTCATCACACGAAATCGCTTTGAAGACATCTGCGAAACTGTTTACATGTGTGCTTTTAATATTGTTACTTTACTGTGTTTTCGCTTTTTTCTTCCCCGTAAAGTTGTATGCTGCTGAAAATATAGACAGGGATTTTTGAGTTTTTAAATTATTATAGTTTAAATTAAAAGTGTTTTCTATAATTCTGAGTTTTTAAGTGTAGTATTAATAAGTATTTCAGATGAAAATATTTTGTCGAGAGATGAATTTCAGATTCCAGTCACTTATCTATGACATTCAACAATGGAAAAATATTTAATTTAACAATGAAGGAATCGTGGGAAAACTTGCACACCTAAAAGTTCTTACGTATGTACACTAAGCCGTAGGCAAAATATTTAGAAGGTGTAGAGGAGAAAAATAAATAGAATTAAAACATCGGGATAATAAAGTAAAAATTTTTATTAATCATCAATCAATGTTAGTGGATAAGCTAACAAATAAATAATATCTATAAAATATAAATTAAAAAGGGAGTCGAAGATACATGATAATAATAAATCGTTACTTATACTTCCGTAAAAGCTTAAAAGCCCGGCTCAAAATTACGAATATAATCTTAAATTGCTTATTGAAAAAAAAAACAATTTGACGTATAAATGGGAATATCCTGAGCCCACAATACAATTATAAACTAGACATTAAGGAATTAACGTGTAACGCTTTTGGGCTTCTATGAAAGTACACTGGTTTACATGAATAAAAAAGGAACAGAATAGCCAACTTGATAGTTTTTTTTAACAATGATACCACCACAATACAGAGAAAATGACGATAGATTTTATCAACTTTCTAG
The DNA here is from genome assembly GCA_030295005.1 of Cephonodes hylas. Taxonomy (NCBI): domain Eukaryota; kingdom Metazoa; phylum Arthropoda; class Insecta; order Lepidoptera; family Sphingidae; genus Cephonodes; species Cephonodes hylas. The sequence goes on along the minus strand of AP025388.1, from coordinate 2,819,191 downwards.
TTCATTCATTTTATATCTTAAGCGTCATATTTGAAAATTTTTAAGAGTATCAAATTATTTAAGTTTTATTTAAAATTAAACAGTATTTTTACACTTAGGAAAGTATTTATGTTGATTATTAATATATCATAGAAACGTTATATAATAATTTATTCTGTTAATTCCATATATTCCATCCATGTCTTTTAAAACTTATGAATTTTAAACTTAAATAGAGCTTTTTATATTTCGACTCCTTTTTCAAATTTAGCACAAACAAAACATTTGAAACGGTTTTTTAATAAAACTATTTGACACAAGTCCTTTTCGCCAGTGTACCTTCACACAACGCAATTTTATTAATTTATTTACACTTTCTCGTATTTACTGAATTGTATGAAGAAATTAAATTGTTAAAAAAGAAAGCAGCGGCAAAAAAATGTGACTGTTTAAGGACATTTTTAATAAAATTAATTATACTGATGTCTACTTTTTAAACCCTTGTAATTTTAAAGTATCGAAATAACAGAGTGAATAAGGATTTAAAAAGATTGAGTACTAAGTTTAATAGAAGTAAATTGGTCATAATTTTTTTTTATATCGAAGATATGGGGGCTGTTTTTGCGTTGTATGACGGAACACTTATTACAACAATAAAAAATAAAAATAATTTAATTAAGGAAATGTAATCTTTTCTTTTTTCTCATTTTTTCCTTTTATTCTCGAGAAGAAATTTAAATCTTAGAATGGTATTTATGTAGTTGAATTATCGTTTCTATGAAAATTAGTTCAGATCAAGTTATACCTGTTTGTTTGAAATAATCATTGTCGGTGTGTTGCAGTAGAATGAACAGGTGACAGACAAGCGGCGACACTCGGACACATACTCAATACTGGATATTTCCCTTCTAATCTTATTCAGCTGTTTTGTAATCTACTAAAACAGATACAGAACTTGATCTGAAAAAAGGCCTTTATTCTTATTCAATGAAAATTACTTGTAGAGTTAGAGCTATGAATGGTTGGAAACCTTAAATTAGTATTCGTAAATGTTAATACCAGTGTCTGCTAAAACATCAGGTGCTTGTCAGCTCATATACGTCTCATGCACCCGGTGCGAGCCTTCAAAACTGCGCCCCTGAAAAATGCTCTAACCAGGCTTAGCTACCATGCATGAGATAAAACTAGATACTAGTCTGATCATTTCTGCGCCCCTCTAGGGTCTGCGCCCTGTGCCTGGGCACTGCTGGCACCGCCCTAGTTACGGCACTGCTGGGCATGAGCCTCTTATACAGCGTTAAGGGCTTTGCACTAGGCCAGCGTGGTGGACTATAGCCTAAACCCTCTCAATGGTAGAGCAGGCCCGTGCCCAGCAGTGGGACGTACATGAACTAATGATAAATTGGTAGAAACATATACAAATACTATACATTTTTGGGATATCATTCTGAATACACTAAATTCGATTTTTACACTATTTGTGTGGATAGTACCTATAGTGGCATTTTTAGTTGCAGTGCTAAGTTTCTTAATTGTTTTCCAGGGCTGCCAGCAAATAAATCGCAGCTATACGGTTTAGTATTTGCAATTATACAAAATTAGATCGCATTATACACAACCATAGCACCATATGAAGCTCGTTTTTTTAGGATAACAGTAAATCAAATGGTCGGAAAATGGGCCCGCCAAAATAGTTCTTGTTTTTTTTTTTAGGATGATAAATGCACAAATTATTGATAAAATGTGAACATATGCCTTTGTATCGTATTATACAAAGTGGTCATGGATACAATACCCCATCCGATTATACAAGATTTGTATCCAATTATACAATCTGGCAGCCCTGTTGTTTTCTTAGTATAGATCAGTTAAGTTTTAAAACTTAAGAGCGCTTATACAGTTTTAGCGTCATTTGAGCAAAAACAGTAGTTTTCGAACCTGTTAAAATTGATGAAAGACCCATCGTACCAGTATGCTAATTCCTAATTATTTTAGGAAATAATATGAACATATTTATTTAAGAGCATTTTTAAGATTTTCGTGTTAATTTTGATGAATAACAAGATTACTGAACTAAGGTTGTCATAAAGGCCTTCCCAGGAGAGGACGTATCGGTCTGCACTCCGTCGATTTAATTTTAATTCGGTACCTCAATGTTTTCGCTGTTATCTCCGCTTTCCAAAAATGATGGTCAATTAAACTTGGAAAGGTCTGAATCTAAGTGATGTGTTTGACATTGTTATATATTTAACTAGCGACCCGCCCGGCTTCGCACGGGTGCAATGCTGATATTTAACGGATGTTATCATACATATAAACGTTCCTCTTCAATCACTTTAAGCATACAAAGGGACATAGGGACAGAGAAAGCGACTTTGTTTTATAGTATGTAGTGATAAATATGATTTCATTTCATTCCATTTGATATTATGAGTAATAAGTAAGAAACGGCGCGCGCGCTCGTCGCATAGGTGTGCAGGTTTCCTCACGATGTTTTCCTACACCGTTAAAGCAAGTGATAATTCATTGCGAATGCTGCATAATACATTATAAGTACTTAAATATTTTAGACAGGTAATTTTGTTCTTCCCTAAAAATGCCACTCCTAACCAACGTATTATTTTTAAAACATTCAATATATTTAGCTGCTGCAGTGAGATAATGTGGTACCACAATGCTATAATGGTCACAATTTGGTATCCAAAGTTATATAGTATAGTACCTGAAGGTAGTAATAAATAACAAAACAAGCTCAGTTTTGTAGTCTTTTAACGCCATCTATCAAAGTTTCGAGGAACCAGCAGATAGTAGAATACTAGTACCTCAAAAGTCTACTAGGTGGCGTTATATTATGTTTAACATTGCAAAAAAGTGATTCCTGTTTCATCATATATCTTTTCTCGGTATAGGACTTGTTATAAGCTAAATTAGTGATGGTCGACTCGAGTAAGTAACTCGAGCCAACTCGAGTTGGGCGTAACTCGAACCCACTCGAGTTGAATTCTCTCTGACTCGAGTTCGTAAATCGAATGGAACCGTCAACCGACATGGAGCGTAGTTTGCCGATCATTTGTGTGAGACTATGTTCGTTAATTGATTCATAACAAGTGTCACATATTATGTATTTAAGACTAAATTATAAGTATATAATTTAACTAAGAAAAGAATTTGTGATACTAATTATCTAATTTTCTTGAAAATATTGTGTTTGTAAAACAATTATCAGCCTGTAAATATAACTATGTACATTGTACATACCCGCATCATAATGTTAATCTGATTTTATTTTTAAAGACTGCTATATATTTTCATAGTTTTATTGATTGTTACGTGTCGCCACTCACGGGACACCCGAAAAGTTCCCACGAATCCGCACAATCAGCGGATTCCATACAGTTGCATCACGCCGATGACCCACCAGCGCCGTCGGACCACCATCACCGGGCTTTTCTTCCACAATCGCCGTAGAGGGAAGTCGCAACAACCAAATTTATAAGTGCAAATTCTAACTAATTGTAATCTATATTAATATATATATATATATATATATATATTAAATAAATCTGTGTTTTAAAAACCTCCTACCGAAGGCAACTAACGTAACTGGCGCAGTCGGTAGGATAGTCGAGTCAGTGCGTATACCTAAAATCGGATCCGCGCTGATAGTCGTTTCGTCGACGCGTCGACTATCTAAAAACGAACGAGGAGCCAACGGAGGAGCGGACCATCGAGGATCCAAGACGCAGATCAAGGACTCAGCGTGAGACTTCCAGACATCGACGTCCACCACCACGAGACCATGTATTTTGATAAATACACACTGTGAGTTGCACAATTTTATATTTTTGGTTGTCATTCCTAGATATAATTCCTTAGTCTATAAATACCTAGATTTTATGTTCCACCCACGATCGAGTAGGGAAACTATAGTTAATAAGAGAAACGCTCTTCGCATCGAGCAAAGAGACGCGTTTCGCAATCTAAGTAATATAGTAGAACATTGCAACGAAATGGAAAATCAATCAAATCAAGGCGATCAGATTATCGACCAGATTTATAAGGCATTACGCTTTGTGCCAGAATTCAATGGCGATAGCAATGTACTTATTAGATTTATACAAATATGTGACGAATTAGTTTTAAAATATGTTAACCTTTCACCTGGCAATGAACTCCAAAATTACTCACTGCTCAACGGCATACTTAACAAAATTGTAGGACCAGCCGCGCGAACTTTAGCTACTAATGGAAACCCTAGTAATTGGCAAAGCATTAAGAGCACCTTAGTTAACACCTTTTCGGATCACAGGGATGAATCATCATTATATACTGACCTTTCCATGTTAAAGCAAGACAATGATACCCCAAGTGTTTTCTATGAACGTGTCCAAAACTTACTTAGCATAATTTCAACGTATATCCAGCTGCACGAGACTTTAGATACCACAATAGAAGCCAAAAGGCAACTTTATAAAAAATTAGCATTACAAACTTACTTGAAAGGACTACGGGAGCCTCTAGGTTCACGCATTCGATGCATGCGACCTAACACCATAGAGCTTGCCCTAGAGTACGCTCAAGAAGAACTTAATATTTTGTACATGCAAAATAAGCAGGTGAGTACATACAGTAATAACACGACTAGAAAACTGAACATACCTTTCAACTCATACTCACAACCCCTAAACTCACCACCCTTACATTTTAACCCTAGACAAACACAACATTTTCAACCCCAATTTCAAGGCCATACTATACAACAGCAATTTAGGCAACCTATGCAAGGACCATCTAGAACACAACAGATGTTCAGATCCCTGCCACGTTCTAACATGACGACAGGATTTAGAATCCCACCCAAATCCCAACCCCATACTAATACTAATAACTATCCTCAGCCAATGAGTGGCATTAGTCACCCTGTAGCACGCACGTTACCTCCTTTGAGACACGATTGGCGAGTGCATGGCAATCCCCCACCAAATAATTATTTTAAGACTAGAGAAATTAATACCAATAGCTTAAACGATTTTATTGACCCCAACGTAGACGAATTCTACGATCACAATAGTTATCAATATGAATATAACGAATTATACCCACCACTTGAATCTGAACTTTACGACGACAATTCTTATAACGTAGGCTATGAGTCGAGATGTCTACAAAATCAAGACTTAATCCCACAGGAAAATTCTTCAAATTTTCATTCGGACCAGCAGTCAAATGCCCCCGGATAGAACTAAACACACACAGTCAAAGACACTTACCATACATACAGATTCAAAACCCACCCCTAAAATTACTTATCGACACAGGAGCTAATGAGTCTTTTATTAGTCCTGAAGCCATTCAGAAGTATTTTTCACACATACCACTTAATATTGATCCATTCGAAGTTACAAATATGCACGCAACTACCAGAAATAACTATTCTATCACAATTCCATGTTTTCCAGAATTTAGATCCCCCGAATATATTAAATTATATGTATATAAATTCCACACTTACTTTGACGGACTTATTGGTCAAGACTTGTTGAAAAAATGGGAAGCGAAAATTGACCTTAAAAACTTTGTATTAAAGACTAAATTTACTCATAACCCGATATTGAAGTACACTTCTCAGAATTCTATATGCTTTAAAGAAACTATACCCGCCCGTACATCGAAATTTTTAAAAGTTCCTTTAAATATATCTAATGGTGATATTTTGGTTAAGGAACAAGTGATCAACAATTGTTTTATTCCCGAATGCGTAACTTCAGTAGTAAACTACCGTGGTATAATCGAAGTAGGAAACCCCACTTGCAATGACATCATATTAACTTTAGACGAGCAGACAATTTTAACAGACAGACAAGAACTTGACGCATTGATTTCTAAGAACCAGACACATATTAATTGCGAACAACTTACACCTGTTTCAAATTCTTCGAATCAGCGCACGCGACAAGTGTTATCAAAGTTGCGCACAGACCATTTAAATGCAGAGGAGACAGCTAATTTATTACAATTGTGTAAAGAATATTCAGACGTATTTTATATAGAAGATGAACCCCTAACTTTCACTAATAAAATAAAGCACCGAATTAATACAACAGATGAAAACCCAGTATTTAGCAAAAGTTACAAATATCCCCAAGTACATAGGCAGGAAGTTCAAAATCAGATCTCAAAAATGTTACAACAGGGAATAATTCAACCTTCGACATCTGCTTGGAGCGCACCTATATGGATCGTGCCAAAAAAGCTGATGCCTCAGGAAAAATTAAATGGAGACTAGTAGTCGATTATAGAAAACTTAACGAAAAAACCATAGATGATAAATATCCCATTCCAAATATTAACGACATTTTGGACAAGCTGGGTAAATGTCAGTACTTTACCACCTTAGACCTAGCTAGTGGTTTTTATCAAGTAGAAATGGACCCCTCAGACGTACATAAAACAGCATTTAATGTTGACCATGGCCACTACGAATTTTTACGTATGCCTATGGGTTTAAAGAACTCCCCGTCCACCTTCCAAAGGGTAATGGACAACGTTCTCAGAGGCCTACAAAATGTCATTTGTGTAGTTTATTTAGACGATATCTTAGTTTTCTCTACGTCATTACAGGAACATATAGTGAATCTTAAGAAAATTTTTCAAAGATTACGCGAATCGAACTTTAAAATACAAATGGATAAATCCGAATTTTTAAAACATGAGACTCCTTATTTAGGCCATATAATAACACCTGAAGGAGTTAAACCAAATCCAGATAAAATAGAAGCAATTTTAAAATATCCCATACCAAAGACGTCAAAACTAATTAAAAGTTTTTTAGGATTACTAGGATATTATAGAAGATTTATACCAGATTTTGCCCGATTAACAAAACCTCTAACTAAATGTTTAAAAAAGGGTGCAAAGATAAATTTAACTCCCGAATACGTAAAATGTTTTGAAAATTGTAAATTACTACTAACTAATGATCCCATACTACAATATCCCGACTTTACAAAAGACTTCATACTAACCACAGACGCTTCTAACGTCGCAATTGGTGCTATTCTGTCTCAAGGACCCATCGGTTCCGACCGACCTATTGCATATGCATCCAGAACTCTTAATGATAGCGAGATAAATTATTCCACTATAGAGAAAGAACTCCTTGCAATAGTTTGGGCTACCAAATATTTTAGACATTACCTATTTGGACGCAAATTTAGAGTAGTGACAGATCACAAACCTTTACTATGGCTTATGAATTTAAAAGACCCTACTTCAAGACTCACTAGATGGAAACTAAAACTTTCTGAATTTGACTTTACAGTTGTTTATAAAAAAGGCAAAAACAATTGTAACGCAGACGCACTCTCCCGCATAGAAATTCATAACGAGGAAATAGAATCGATTATAGTTAACATATCTGATTCCCAGAGTTCTATTTCCACAGTGACAGCACCTGACGACAGACCTCTGATAAGCGCATCATCTACTGATACCGCACCTAGTTTAAGACCACTTATGAGTACATCGCCTACTAACACACCATACACAACTTCTACTGTACATACAAGCTTAGAAAATCCCATCCTTGAAATACCCATCGTAGATGATCCCTTAAATAAGTACAAGAGACAAATTGTCATTAACATAGTACCTCATAGAGCTAACATCAAACCAAAAATTACGAAACCTTTTGAAACTTACAGTAAAACAGTAACTGAAGTATCCCAAGGAAACTTGGAAAGCGATGTAGTCAACGTCATTAAAAGATACGTCGACCCGAAAATTCGAACAGCCATTTTAATACAACCCTTAGAAAAAATGTATAGTGTTGTTCCCATAATCCAGAAAACCTTTAAAAGTTCCTCCATGAATTTAATTCTAGTAAAACGCCATCTTGAAGATATCAATCAATTCTTAAACCAACAAGACATTTTAAGAAAGTATCACGAGGGAAAGACAAATCATAGAGGTATCAATGAAACTTTCCTATCGCTATCTCAACAGTATTTTTGGCCTAAAATGAAAGACACTATTTCACAGTACATAAAAGAATGTGTCATTTGCGGTTGCGGAAAATACGAACGTAACCCCTTAAATCAACAATTTAGAATAGTACCTTCACCCTCTAAGCCATTTGAATTAATACATGCCGATACACTAACCATAGAACACGATAAGTATTTAACGATCATAGATTCATTTTCCAAATACGCGCAAGCCTATAAAATATCTGATTGCACTGCCCCCAACATTATACGAACTCTCTTAACTTTCTGCACACATCATGGATTTCCTTTAACATTAAGAGCGTATAAACAAATCGCCGCTCGCCGAATTTCAACTCACACCAACGTAAATGCCGGCACACATCGACGTGTGGGGGGCGGGCACTCGCCGTGTATAACACAACAGTGGTCAGTGACCGAGATCCTTAGCGGTATATTCGAATTTCATAAATGGATAATAAAATGAAAATATCACATATAAAATTGTGATTGTTCTAATCTTTTACATACATTATCTATACTAATATTATAATGAGGTAACGTTATGGAGTTTGTGAATTTGTGACGTTGTAGAAAGTAAACTCTGGATATACTGAACCGATTTTGAAAATTCTTTTACCAATCGAAAGCTACGTTCTTTGTGAGTCTCATAGGCTATAGATTAGTCCGAAAAAAAAATATTAGTTATTCGCTGTGGCCGGATTTGCGAAGTGAGTCGGAGAAAAATCGGTCGAACGAATGGGTTTTCTGCAAACGTAGCCTTACCCATGGGAGATATATAGTTAAGTCCTAGAGAAAAGTTGTAGAGCTTGATAATGCCTACAAAAAAGTCAGCGGTAGCATATGTCTAACTTTTAGGATTTGTTCACTATAACCTCTTTTATGCTAACCAAATTTATTATATCATAAAGAATTGTTTGTGAAGGTGTTTTTATAAAGATTCTATTAATCCTTATCCAAATAAATGCGTTATTTAGTAAAAGTATTTAATTTTAAAGAAATTTGCCCTTTACATAATTTAATTACAATAAGTATCTAAGAAGATATCGCAGTTTCAAAATAATGATCAAGCGCGCAATTCTTTATGTACAAGGCGCCGGCCGGCACGTTACGGTTTCACGTAATTTTGACCGATTCGTATGATTTTTGGTATGGGCATAAATAGGACTCTGAGGAGTAAAATAGATTTTCTTTCTGAACTCAACCCTGTAGTCTACGCGGACGAAGTCGCAGGCAACAGCTAGTGTTATATTAAATTTAAATTATACAATGAAGTGAGAAATTACCCATAAAAGTACATTTAATTACGGTATGGAAAGTACTGTTATTTATTTTGATTCTCTCATCAACCCTTATACGTCCCACGGCTGGGCACGGGCTTCCTCTACCATCGACAGGACTCAGGCTATAGTCCTTTGATTTTTTCCTTTTATCTATTTCGTTCGTTGCGTCGGCGAATTGTCAAACAAAGCGCGGCGTCAAAGGTGCCGCGGTTTCAAAGGTGCCGCCGCGCATCGCCGGCCGCGGTGGCGTTCGCTTGTTCAATTTTATTAGTTCGTCGCATTGAGCTAATAGTTCAAGAGCTGGCATGAATTTTTGGGTATGTATTGGAAGCAAGTTGAAAACTTGTCATATATATTATATCTCAACACGGAACTGCAGACCTGGCTGGTAAGTAGCGGGGCTAAATTAATCACTAAATTAAAAAAAAAATCTAATAATAAATTTAATTCAATATATGTTGCAATATATGTATGTATGTTGTAGTTAAATGTTAAAAGAATAAAAATAATACGTCGGGCTTATTTTTTTTATTTTGGGGTTGATTTAACCCCGCTACTCATAGCCAGGTCTGCAGCTCCACATACACATACATAACCTCACGTCTGTATCTATCCTCCATAGGGGTAGGCAGAACTGCATTTCTGCAACCACATTTCGCCAAGTATGTACCAGTCCCATGTAATAGGGGCCGAGCCTATTGCCGTTTTTCGGGCACATTTCCAGACTCCGTAATGCTACTGAAAATTTGCTAATTGCAATAATACTGCCCGGCGCATACTTATACCGCGAGACCACGAGGCAGTCTGCAGTTCCGTGTTGGGATATAATAGGAGAGCTATAACAAGTTTTCAGCTTGCCTCAAATACCAACCCAAAAATGTATGCTAGCTCTCCTACTATAATATTACTACCTATAGAGATAAGCAAATGACCAATGACGCAACATGGCGTCCGCGAAATTTTTGTTTTGTTCTTTGAATCTTTACATGTAAGTTTACTTATTTATTTTCGACAAAAGTACTAACTTCGAAATGGCCTAGTCAGCACTGTGTCCACCTCCCACGCGGACGCTCAGGGTTCGAATCCTGCTTTTGACTTTTTGTTTTTTATTACTTATTTATTTCTTTTTAAATTAACTGTTTTAATAATTAAATAAATTCAATCAAGAAAAAATTGTTAAGTATAAAATTAATTTTAATTTACATTAACTATTATACTTTCAAAATTATAAAGCAGCTAATAATTATGGTATTCATAAATAATAACCACATATATATCTATCATTAATTATTTAACAAATTTTTCAATTATATATTATATATGAATAACATAAAATATTATTTGGATATTCACCAAACCGGTTTCGCTCAAGCCTCACCTCCAATATTAGAAAGCATTTTTTTTTATATTACACGTAGGTAGTGTATGTTCCCCAAAGTTGAATTTATTGTCGTTACTCTTCTCATTAGAGTATAACCTCTGGGCCAACTTGGCAGTCTATTTGAAGGCTTCACAGAGTTTGTAGCTTTCTGTGACTTACTGTTTCGAAATTATATCAAACTCAAAATAAATTGTTTAAAGAGTTTTTAATAAAAATGTCTGTGAATCAAGATGTTACTAATGCACAAATAGCTGAACAACAAGTTCCTGATGATTCTATGTATAGTGAAAGTTCAAAAATGAAATTAACAGTGGCAGTTGAGCATTTTAAAACTTTGCTTCAAAAAATAATTTAACAATGTCACAATGTTCTAGTTCTATTTCCTATGAAGAAATGTTAATGGATGAAGAAATCATTTAATTATTAAAATGGGTAATTTAAAAAGAAAAAAAAAGTAAAAAAAAAGAAACATAATATGCGGAACTCGAACCTTGAGTGTCCGCGTGGGAGGCGGATATACTGCTAACTAGGCCACTTCACCGTTGGTGACATTGTCGAAATACGCAGTCTAGTCCCAAACTGAATTTACCACACCGTGCCCTCGCCTTGTAAAATCCGTGTTTACATTTATATTTTACGTCAATTTGAAATTACAGCTGATGTTATCAAAATTTCCCACTAAGAATGCACTCAACCTTGAGCACGTTAGTGTAAGTTATAACTTTGAGTAATAACCTTAAAAACATCGATACAAGGACGGAGCCCAGAGCGACACGTCCTCTCTCTGAAAGGCCATGCGGCGGACTGATTTGCTCAGGTCTGCGCGCAGCGTTTTATAGCCCATTTTATAAAATTTATTAAAAAAGCAATAAGTTTAATTTCTTCAAAATAAAAATTGTACGTTTTCAAGTATATGTTCTTCTTTCATAAAAAAATATTGCTCTGTTAAATAAAGTACCATATAAGGTTTAAAAAAATATTTAGAGACAGTAATTTCTCAATTATTTCGAACGCTTTAGATATTTTATTACTCGAAAACTGGAGCTAAATCTTAAAATGTTCGTAACTAACTTTTTGCTCGGGGATATTGTCTATTTAATAACATTTTATTTTCATTACATATATTATGAATTTAACAAAATTTTGAGCCTCGAAAATGACTCTAAAAGTGAATTTTGACGACCTTAGCTCAGTTATCTTTTTATTTATCAAAATTTACGAAAAAATCTTAAAATGTTCTTAACTAACTTTTTAGATGACAAAATTGCCTACAATAATTGGTAATTTACATATTTCTACAATGGGTCTTTCATCAACTTTAAGGGGTTCGAAAAGTACTGTTTTTGCCCAAATGACGCTAAATTTGTATATACGCTCTTAACCACTGACCAAGGTACAGAATTCACAAATCAAGTCGTAACGGAATTCCTAAGAATGCATAAAATTGAACATCACACTACAGCAGCAAATGCTCCAAATGAAAATGGAATGATCGAACGTTTTCATGGCATACTGTTAGAACATCTTAGACTGCTCAAGCTGCAGCATAGAAACGAACACACCTCAAATTTAATACCATACGCATTAATAGCTTACAATAGCTCCATACATAGTGTAACTAAGTGTAGACCATTTAATCTCATAACTGGACATTTTGACCCAAGGGACCCAACTGACTTAAATTTGACTGAACGATTATTACAACAGTACCTACATGACCACCGTAGTAAGATGGAAATAGTATACAAATTAATCAGTGAGTCATCTCAATCGAATCGCGAAGCAATCATGACACAACGTAACAGTAAGCGAGACCCTGTAATCGAATATGAACAGGATCAAGAAATTTTTATTAAGAATCCGTTAGCTCAAAGAAATAAATTAGCAGCTAGGTACACTCATGATAAAGTCGTTACGAATTTACCTATACATATATATACCTCGAAGAAACGAGGACGCATTGCAAAAAATAGAATAAAAAGACCTCCTAAAACTAATAATTCCAATCCCTTACAGGATCCTAATGACCCTGATGTCCCTGGCCCAAGCACAAGAAATTCGACTTAACAGTCTTCGTGACGGACCTGGCATATTACCTTTCGAGTTAGGACCCACCAAAATCATTTCCCATTTCCACACATTCCTGCAAGAAATAGATCTTAACATCATACGCCACCATATTACTTCATTATATTCAGAACTCAGTAACTCTTCCAACAAACTATCAAACAGTAATTTTACACTTTTCAAATATCAAATTACACATTTATTTAATAAGCTTGATAAATTATCCCGTCAGCTTGATTCGTTAGAACCAGTTCGTATTAAAAGAGGTCTAATAAACCCTCTTGGGACATTCATAAAAAGCATTACCGGGAATCTTGATCATGATGACGCATTAAGATTCGAACACTCTCTTCAAATCTTACAGAACAATGATTTAGAATTATCGACATCTTATAATAGACACATAAGTTTATTTAAAGAAATCACTGAGAAACAATCTCAAATACTTAGAAATTTAACTCTGAATCAGCAGAAAATAATTAAGGCATTAAATTATATTACTAATTATACTAGTATAGGTAACGATCGAGTTACATTTTATGCGAAACTGTCGCAACTATTTTTTATGATAAGTGAAAATGTCAAAGATTTGTCTGACGAAATTATTAGATTAGAAAACATATTAGCTTTTAGTATTACTGGTACTATGCATCATTCAATTCTTGAAGTAAATGAAATAAAGATTATGTTAAGCACATTGAAACATATTTATGGTACGAATAAAATTTTAACTTTAGATATAAGATATTATTATAATATGATTAGGATAGGCACTTACTTTATAAAATCAAAGATCGTGGTAGTCCTAAAATTCCCAATTACCACTTCCTCTACTTATAATTTATATAGACTCTGTCCTGTCCCTAATAAAAATCGTAATGTTATCCTGTCCCCTTTTCCCTATATGGTAACCAATGATATTGAATATGTGTACATAGAGGCAGAATGCCCGAAGATAGATACTTGGTTTCTATGTGAAGAAAAAGTTAACCATCAGATAAAGACTCAGAAGGACTGTATTCATCGTCTTATTACCTCGCAAGAGATAGATGAAACGTGTCAACCCACGCCTATCTCTTTGTACAAGGAAGCTCTAGTCGAGCTAGATAACCAACACTACATTATATCCTTCCCAAAGCCTACTAAAGTTCAAATTATATGTGGACAAGAGAAGTACCAAATCCTAGAAGGCAGTTTTTTAGCAACTTTACCTCAAAACTGCAAGATTAGAACACCTGAGTTTACTTTGGCTAACATCTATAATCAGCTCCGTGGGAAACCAATAGAAATATTGTCACTTCCAGATATTTCAATTTCCAAGAAAACTGGAGTCATATATAATCTTACAACAATTGACTTGGATAAATTACACAATATACAAAATCAAATTTCCATGGAATTTCCAGTGAAGCCATCTGTTATTGACTCATCAAACATTCTTCCCATCACAGTTCCAGTATACACTTTCGTAATCCTGAGCATCGTATTCGCCGTCGTCATTATCTTATACATACGAAAAAGACTGAAGAAATCTGCGACTGTGGCAGATACCGTCGAGAATGTCCCTACAACTACCATAGAAATGTCGCCTCAGAATAGAAGAGCCGCAACATTTGCATTAAACATTGGCAAATAGTTGTCGGTCTAGGAGGGGAGGTGTTACGTGTCGCCACTCACGGGACACCCGAAAAGTTCCCACGAATCCGCACAATCAGCGGATTCCATACAGTTGCATCACGCCGATGACCCACCAGCGCCGTCGGACCACCATCACCGGGCTTTTCTTCCACAATCGCCGTAGAGGGAAGTCGCAACAACCAAATTTATAAGTGCAAATTCTAACTAATTGTAATCTATATTAATATATATATATATATATATATTAAATAAATCTGTGTTTTAAAAACCTCCTACCGAAGGCAACTAACGTAACTTGATAATAAATATAAATATGTTTATAAATAAAATTCAAGCCAAAAATACATAAATAAATGATTTCAAACAATAATTTTCTTTCTTACTTTAATTAGTATAACTCTGTCAATTCATTATTAATAAATAATATAAAAAACTGAAAGAATTGAAACAGATAAAAATGTCATTTGTTCCAATTTTTTAAACTATTAATACGAAGCTGAGGAAATAAACTGGTAAAAATTATAGAAAGAACATTCGTTTGTCACTTAACTCGAGTTCAACCCGAGTTATGTGGATTTTAACTCGAGTTAAATCGAGTTCTGTTTTTTCCGAGTTGGCACATCATTAAGCTAAATATTATTTATATACAAAATTAGATAAATACAGCTAGAGCGCTTTCAAAGATACATATATATATACAAAAATCTCTTCAAAGATACATTATATGAGTATATAGTCAGTTTTTTGTGGTATCACACATTCGCACAATAGTTTATAATTTATTTAGGACTAATTTTAACTAAAATTGTTAATTATTATAGTACCTAATACATAAAATGGGTAGTATTCAGCAACAATATTTAATAACTGTTTTTTTACTTAAAAAAAAAAAAACAGAAGAAATAAATGTTTAAGTGGGGCAACATTACTAAAGACATCATTTTATGTCGTTTTTTAAATTATGGTACGGGACTCTTCGTCTGCTAGTCTGACTTGGCCGTTTTTTTCATAAATTTAAAATCAAAACCAAAAGTATCTTTATTCAAATATACGTTTATAAGTTCTTTTTAATAGTTTTAAAAAATAGCATACAAAATTGACGATTCAAAAGTGCTTGTGAAAGTCTATTTGCATAAAGAAAATTTGACTTTGACTTTGACTTTTAAATCGTCAATATTCCAATATTTTTTAAACTTTTGACACTTCGGAACAATAGTGCAAGAAGGATTTAAGATTGAAATTTTTAATTATTGTTGCTTTCACTACATACATAAGACATATCTGTATGTTCGAATATTTTATAATTCAATTCAACGTGACAATTTGATATTGTGCGATAAATATTCGTAAAAGAACTACTTACAGTTAAAATAAATATTACGAAAATCAATTTTGAAGACATTTATTTGGCAATAGGCCACTAGTTAATAATAGTAAATATTTCCTATGACAGATTAAGAATTATGAGTAATGGTATATTTTTTATCAGAGGCTATACTTTCATGAAAGCCCAAAAGCCCAGCTTGCCTAACAAAATTCCAATTAAGTTTTTTTTTTATTTCTATTTAACAACAGCTATTTGACATATAAATGAGTAAGTATATTCTGAGCCTACAATAAACTATAACTTAGAAATTATACGCTTTTGGGCTCCTGTGGAAGTACTGCGATTTTGATTGCTATGGTCCTTATAATTATTTGCTTAATTATATCGAGTATATAGTTGCGTAGATTATAGATTACTAGTATTAATTATCATATATTTTTATATATCTGTCTCCTTTGTCTTACAAAGAGGTTGTAGGTTTGCTCCTTGCCCTAGGTCGAATAAAATATTTAAGTGTGTTGGTTTTCTATGTGGATGTTCTAATAAAATGTTGAGTCTAAATTCTAAGCTATTACGTACAAATTTATTTTTTTGGGCGTAGGAGTAGCATTATGAAATAAGATATTTATTGGGTGTATTAATTAAATATAAGTTTCAATGTATTTTAGTAATATTAAATTACTTTATGAGTGTTATATAAATATTATAGCAATTCATTATTATTATTCTACCAGTACATTTAAAGTAGGAAAGTTTTTCAGTTATATTTCATAGATAGTTCATTCATAAATTAAGATGTTATTAAAATGTCTGAAAAGAACTATGTCTGTGTTTCTTAATGTTTTTAACTTAAATAATATATTTAAATAAGACAAAGTATTCTTGTATATCTTAGGACTTTAAAGATAATTTGTATGTTTGTATATGATTGTCATAACGATGTGTATTTATTTATTTATATCAAGTTATAAATCAAATTTTGAGCGTCTCTTTCAGTAGTTTCATAGCACCCACTTTATTTTTCTTTATCAATATATCTCAGTCCATGTTTTTTTTCTCAACATTCAATGTTCTTTCGACCTCACTTCATTGACTGATGATGTCTGTATGATTATTTTGTTTTAAGATATAGTTTAGAATATATAGTTTTATTAATAGGATACTTTCATTCCAAAAACCGTATTTTCAGATTTGACGCGGGTATTTTCAAAATAGACCTAGTATGTAAAAGTTCAGAATAGATTGAATTTAATTCAAATCTGTCTCGTGGTCTCGCAGCACACGCATTTTTGAGATTTTCCATTAGGAAATTCTCAGTAGCAGCACGGAGTCTGGAAATGTGCCCGAGAACCTGCAATAGGCTCGCCCCCTATTACGTGGGACAGATACTTACGTAGGAGGTGTCGGCCGTGTGTCACCATTGTGACAACTGCCCAGACGATACAGCCCAGCACACACTAGAGGAGTGTCCAGCCTGGGAGGTTCAGCGCAGCGCTCTCCGCGTTGTAGTAGGTGGAGACCTCTCACTCCCGGCCGTCGTCTCTTCGATGGTTGGGAGTGCGAGGTCGTGGCGAGCGATGCTCTCCTTCTGCGAGCACGTAATGTCGCAGAAGGAGAGTGCGGAGCGGGATCGTGAAAGGAATGATCCCGCCCGTCAAAGGCGTCGAAGAAGGAGGCGCCGGGTCAATGGAGATAATTAGACCCGGCGCCCTGCCCTGTGGCAAGACTCCATTATGAGAAGGCCGAGACGCTCTCGTCTCGGAGGCGCACTGGGCGGCTGCGGAACCATTGTGGGCGTCTCTTACCCACGCACCGCGGTCGCCCTACTTGGCGCGAAGATGGCCACCGGGGGGTTTTGGTCGGTATGCCGGTGTAGGTTAGGGTAGGTTAGGGACCCAGCCCGGCACTAACATCTGCCGGGCTGGATGGCCGGTGACCCCGACATACGCCTCCTGCCCCCCTCACTGAGGGCTGGCGGGAGGTAGAGCCATAAGCAGCTTTCCCCTCGAATGAAAAAAAAAAAAAAAAAAAAAAAGATACTTACGTAGGACAGAAGTGCACCTCTGCCTATTCTTTTGTAAAATACAGGTGTGAGGTTATTTACGAAGATTGGATCTATTTTAAATCTATTTAAGATTGGATCTATTTAAGGTATTTTAGCAAATGTTAGATTTCATGTACTGTAAAATATAAATAAGAAAACTTAGAGAAAAATAAACAAAACTGAAAAAGCCAAGTGTTTATTGATAACAATTTAACAAATAACAATTTGGGAATATCAGATGCTAAATCAATATTTTTAATATAAAAAATTAATTGAAATAATTAATAAATAAAGCGAACATAAATTATTCCATTAGGAAATATACAACCGACCAATTTAATATTTAAATGAAAGAAAAAATATTTTTCGTTGCCAATTAAATAATTTTTCATTTTTTTGTTACCAAATCTTGTATAAACCAAAAAATACATAAATAGTACAATAGGTACGTATTTTAAACATTAAAAAATAGTGGATACTTTTAGTATTGCGACCAAAGTATAACCGAATCCCACAGGATATTGTGGGATTATGTCTATACCCTATTTTAACTAATTTTTTCTTTTTTTATTACTTTTGTGTGAGTGACAGAGAATGTCTTCATAACTGATTTTCAATTTTACTATAAAAAAAATGGAATTTTGTTTTTTTTCCATCACGTTCCGCCTCGGCTGGTCGATGGGTGGTCTGGAATGGGAAAACAAATTTCATCATCATCATCATCTACATCATAATGATCATCTACGTTATCATCATCATCTTCATAATTTACATCACAGTCATCATCTACGTCATCATCATCATATACATCATAATTATCATTTATATCACTATCATCATCAGCCAAAAGGTGTCCACTGCTAGACATAGGTCTCCCCCAAAGACTTCCAAAGTAGCGGCCTATATCCAGCGGCTTCCTTAATTTAAAGCAGATTTAGTTTATTTTCTACCTCCTTTAAACGCAAAATTTTCCAAAGAAAACTTTTATTTCTGCCTGGCATATTGTATTTTACTAAAGACATCTCAATTTGATAAACCAGTAAATGTTTTTTTTATTATTACAAGGTATATAAAAGCTTTATTTCTTTGTTAATTATTTTGGATATCTACCTACATTTTAATCGTGATTACAAGGTAACTTACCAATTATGATAGTCTCATCCTGAAAAAAAAGATACATAATATTAAAGCATGCCTAAATATGTAATTTGAAGAAATATGCAATTAAACAGCTGGAGCACAATATATATTTTTCTCTATCAAACCTTAATTCGACACAATATTTTTAAAATTTAATTATAAAGATCTGAAGAGACTTGAATTGTCATAAACCTGCAACGAAGTTAATCTGAAAGGCAATATAAAGGAGTAGGGAGAAAACAAAGAGTTGTCTACTTCCCGCAACAACAGTGCGGGTAACATATAGCTATGAGGTTAGGCCCTCACATGCGCAACGGGGCTGTAAGATGGTGGGATGTAGTAGAATATGGTAGGGTATGGTAGCATATGGTAGAAAGTGGTAGGATATGGTAGCATATGGTAGAATGAGGTAGGATGTGGTAGGATGTGTTACCTTGAGCGTGGTGGTTCTCTGCACCGTCATGGACTGTTGCGGCACGGTGCAGTCCGGCTGCACCCCCAGCGCTGAGTATATCTCGCGGAGCATCATCAGCATCGTGTCTTCGGACATCCTGAGGAGTGATAACACAGTATAGCAACCAGGGGATGGATGGATTTGACCAGGGTTGGGAATTGTGATGGCCTCGAACGAGGAGCTCGGCGGTCGCAAGTTTAAGCCCCAGGTACACAGCATCATTACAATCATCATCATCACCACTAGCTCATATACGTTCCACTGCTGGGCACTGCCCTCCTCCATTTTGTACCTCTACCTACATTTTTAAGGGTTTATTGAATGAATTATTATCACTTGCTTTAACTGTGAAGGAAAATGTCGCGATGAAACCCGCACACATAAATCGTTCTTAGAGATTTCTTAGGTGTGTAGTCCGTCAATTCGCGCTAGGCCAGCTAGGCTGTAGGCTAGGCTACTAAAATATATTCATAATGAAATATTAACTTTATAAAATTGCCATACATATTTTCCCCTTTATAGATGGTACCGATATATTCAAAGAATACACAACACAGGAAATGTGTGTCAAGATAATCCCACAAATTGTAGGATAGTTTATACACGACCTACACCCACTCCTACCAACTATTCCCACCAACACATTTTCATCGAATCCCACAACACTGTAGGAAGGTGTATACACATATACACTCACCAGTATCCCACATGACTTCTCATGGCGAACAGGTATTCGTTGATGAGTTCTAATGGCGCCTCCTGCAGTACGTAGTCCACGCGGCGGCCGCCGTTCAGTCGCCCGGCAGAGAGGGAGCTCGACTGGGGTATTGTTATCATCATTGTTATAGTGATTATGATCATCATCATTATCATCATCATCATTATCATTTGATGCCTGTGATGATTGATGACTATGATATATTGATGATGATCATGATGATCACTATCATAGTCATCAATCATCACAAGCGTCATCATGATCGTCATAGTCATCACCATCATTATCATACACATATGCAATAATATATATTATATGCTAATATGTAAGGCTTTAAAGTTATATTTTTCTAGTGAATAGTCCATTTCCCAAAAATCCTGACGAAAATACTTTTAATTTTTATTGAGTTTTTATTTTTTATTTTAATACATACATATAATTCTAAAAAACAAATTATACTTTCATATATAGATTGCACACTTTTGAATAAAGAAAAACGAAAGAGATTGGCGGTTACTTGCTTTTCATAAGTCACATTATCTACCAGACTTAGTGAGATTTTTGTTCGAAATGAAAACCTAATAATAAGCACTACATACCAGCTGCTTCTCAAATTCTTCTTTATTCTCGTCACACAGTTGTTCCTTCTCCATTTCTTCTTCCACCACCTGAAAAAGAATATTTATTTTATACATACAAAAAAAAAATTGCAAGTTTTTAAAACGAGAGTCCATTAGTTCGAACTCCGCAAAGACAAATGATTAGGTGATCTTATTACTGATGGCTAATATTTGTGAGACCTAAAAGTCTCTCATAGTTTCTAATACCCAAGAATTTGTTTTTTGGTGTGGAGTCAGAACTAGGTATGTGACTGTTGGGTGTATTTATTAAAAACATCATTAATCTTAAAATTTACTCATACTCTACGAATTAAAATTAACATTGACAGCCGCGTGGCGCAGTTGGCTAGACACCAGCTTGCGAAACGAGAGGCCGCGGGTTCGATCACCGCACCGAGACAAATGTTTGTGTGATCCGCAAATATTTGTTTCGGGTCTGAGTGTTTGTGAGACCGAAAAGTCTCTCGTAGTTTCTGATACCCACGACACAAGACTCGTATCTTAGTGTGAGGTCAGGACTATGTGTGTGACTGTTGGGTGTATTTATTTAATTTTTTTTTTTTGTCATCTTTTGATGGTGATTGTAGTGTTCTCGTGGGATGGGTCAAAGTAAAATCATCTTTATTCAAGTTGACTTTCACAAGTGATTTTGAATCGTAATTCAATAACTATTTTAAAAAAATATTTCCGTTTCGAAACGTGTTATCGCTGTGGAGACGAAACGGCAAGAAACTCTCTCAGGGACACTAAATGTAATTTCTTTTTTTTTTAATAAATCAAAATCACAATGTTTACAATTTCATACTTCCTAGGGTTACAAATTGTAGCAACATCTGATAAATAGTAAATTTATCAGATGTTATTACTTGTTAAAGGACGTCCACTGCTGGACATAGGCCTCCACCAGAGACTTCCAAAGCGCTCTATTGGAAGCGGCCTGCATCCAGCGGCTTCCCGCTGGAAGTTTCTGGGGGAGGCCTATGTCCAGCAGTAGACATCCTTTGGCTGATGATGATGATGATTACTTGTTATAGTCAATGACGAGAACTACGTACCTTCTCCAGTTGCCCATCGGTGGGCGGCTGGGACATCCACTTGTTCCAAGTAGTGCGCAGGGATTCGATCAGTTTCTGCTTCAAATCCGCGCCCACTCGGGACATCGTGTCTTTCAGTTCTAGAATAGAAGGGAAACAATGATTAAATAAGATGGAAGTGTTATATTGATACCAAAAAAAAATTATATTACTAAAATATTTATAATAAATCTACAATAAACTGTCATGTACGATTTTAAGCCTAATTATAATAATAACTAATATCCCATTTCATTTATCACTAAAAATAATTAAACTATAATACAGTTGTTTTTATTTTGTTTTTCTCTCATTTATACAAAAAAACCTTTTTAAAATTGTAAATTTATATACAGGGTGTATTCAGACCGTGACCGAAAACTGAAGTAGGTAATATCTAAGATTATAAACCCCCTGGCGTTAAAGAAAATCCCGACAAAAGATAAAAATTTTGACGTTTTCCATACAAACCATTAGTTTAATACCTATTATTGTATGGAAAACATTTTTTTTTAATCTTTTGTCGGGATTTTCTTTAACACCAGGGGGTTTATAATAACTTTAGATATTACCTACTTCAGTTTTCGATCACGGTCTGAATACACCCTGTATGTTACCAACTTAAGTAGGCAGGTATTACTTTCAGTGGAAACTGTTTTGATATAATAAGAATATTAAAAATGTTGCTATATGTTTCCCTAACATTATAAAAAATAAAATGAAAAATACTTTGGTAAAGCCCTGTAACATTATGTTTAAACAGAAAAGTTACCTCGGCACTTCTTGACACCAGGAAGCAACAATAAAATTAATAAATAAATCGTTTCTATTTAGACCACTCAGTTGTCTCTATTTAGACCAATGACGTGTAAAAATAAATTTGAAAAACATTACTTACCCAAATGCATTCTTTTCCTTCCCTTATGATGTGGTATGAGAGACGGTTTCACATCTCTCATTTTGGGGTTGATCAGGGGTTCAATTCTGTGAGCGAAAAAAATATCTATAGTACTAATATTATAAAGCTGAAGAGTTTGAACGCGATGATCTCAGAAACTCCTGGTCCGATTTGGAAAATAATTTCAGTGTTAATATATTTATATTATTATAGCTTATATAATTTATAGCTTATTTATCTAGGAAGGATAAAGGATATATATTATTTCGATACGACTAATAATAGTGGATCAGTAATGTAAAATACTATGGCGTGTCATGTCAAATACACCCAAGAGTCTCATATACAGGGTGTGTTCAGACGGTGATCGAAAACGAAGATAGTTAATAGCTACGGTGATCACAAACTAATTGGCATATAAAAAATCGGGCAAAAAAAAATAAAAAATTGACATTTTCCATACAACCGTCGGTATTAAATGATACAGGGTGTATTTAGACCGTGATCGAAAACTGAGGCAGGTAATATCGATAGTGAATATAAAAAATATACTCAAAAATTTTATTTTTTGTCGGGATTTTCTTTAACGCCAGGGGGTTTGTAATCACTATCGATATTACCTGCCTCAGTTTTCGATCACGGTCTAAATACACCCTGTATGTTTTGAAATACGTTTTTTTTTTTTATTTTTTTTCGAGTTTTCTAAACGCCCATAGCTTCGTAATCGCCATACCTACTACCTGCCTTAGTTTCCGATAACGGTTTGAATACATATTTATATGTAACATTACCTGTAAGCTATAGGGTCGTAGGGATGGAATATGTTGAAGAAATTCTCGCAGGTCGGCAGCGAGAAGTCGGTCCCTAGCGACTCTACTCCACGGATACATTCGAACATGGCTGAAACATACATATATTCACGATTATAGTCCTGATAGGGAGATGTATGAGATATTTGTTCCATCATCATCATCATCATCATCATCATCATCACCACACACAGAACCAAGACACACATCTCTGACATTTTGAAGTTATAAAAAGTTTGTAGTTATTTATTAAGGAAAGCTTACTGAAAACTCTTGATGAACCTGAAAATCTATTTTTTTTTAGGAATTTCTTTTGTTTCCACTCCGTTATTAGGCCAGCGGGGCGGGGCTAAGACCTAAACCCTCTCAATTGCAGAGACCTATATGGGCTGATAATCATGACGATTATAATGACGGCGGTTATAATAATAACGATAATAAACTAATAATATATAATAATGATGGTGCAGTGATGGCCTCGAGGTTTGGGTGCGCGGTCGAGAATCTCGGCGGTCGCGGGTTCGAACCCCAGGCACACACCTCTGACTTATCGAAGTTATGTGTGTATTCAAATTGAATTATCACTTGCTTTAACGGTGAAGGAAAACATCGTGATGAAACCTACACACCTAAAAGTTCTTAGGAATTTCTTAGGTGTGTAGTCCGCCAACCCGCACTAGGCCAGCGTGGTGGACTATGACCTAAACCCTCTCAATGGTAGAGGAGACCCGTGCTCAGCAGTGGGCGTATATGGGTTGATGAAGAAGAAGAAGATATTATAATAATAAACGACGATGATGTAGGTGATGATGACGACGATGATATTAATGATTAAGGGGGTGACGACGACGATAATCATCGCCATAATAATGACTATGATGACTATAATGACAGTGATGACATTGATAATAATAACGCTAATGATAAGAAGTGTGATACAATAAAATAAGGTTGACTGCCTTTATACAATGTTTTGTATAAGAAGCATAAATAAATAAAGTGATAACGGTAATGGCGGTAGTGATAGTGATGACGATGATAACGATAATGATTTGAATGATAATGACAATGATGCCTATAATGACAATGGTGCCTATAATGACAATGATGCCTATAACGACGATAATGATAATGACAATAATGATAACGAACGATGATAACAATAGTGACACAGCACGACTCACCGATAGGGCTGCCGAGTGCGTACATGGCGGCGGGTCGGAACTGCAGAGTCGGGTATTTGACGCTCGGCTGGCCCGGCCCGGCGGAACCCGTCACCAGCTTCTTGTACGGGGGCGTGGCCGGCGACTGGAGAGAGATAGAGAGAGATGGAGTGGGATTCATGTTAAAGACAAATTTATTTTGTGGGATTGACAGTATGTATAATTGTGTGTATTGGAATGTATGTAAATTAGAGTAAATAAATAAATACACCCAGCAGTCACATACATAGTCCTGACCCCACACTAAGATACGAGTCTTGTGTCGTGGGTATCAGACACTACGAGAGACTTTTCGGTCTCACAAACACCCAGATCCGAAACAAATATTTAAGGATTACACAAACATTTGTCTCGGTGCGGGGATCGAACCCGCGGCCGCTCGTTTCGCAAGCTGGTGTGTAACCAACTGCGCCACGGGGCTGTAATTGCGGATTTCACTCATAGATGGCTTCAGTTGAATTTTTAGGTTTGCTGGCGTGGTCCAAGTGTAAAACACATTCTGTATTTGATACTTGACAATTCAGCTATCAGGGAATTGGTCAGGGATGCTCCTATCTAGTGGTCATGGTCTGCCCTAGAATAGGGGCTACGAGTACGCGACCTCGGCCCCCGAGCTGCTGCAGTCACTATCAACTTTCCCTTCCGTGACTGCAGTATCCACTCCTACAGACCATACTTTCCTCTCCCATAGCCTCCTCTCTCATTCACTATTCCCTTCACCCCGCTTGATGACGGGCAGCAGCGTCATCAATGCGCTTCCCCTACTGCGCTCGCCAACCCGCCTGCCAAGCGTGGCGAGAACTGGCAATATCCCCTCCAATGGATGACACTAGGACCAGGCCCCCAGTCCCCGGCAGCCCCACTATTCCTGGCTACGGTAGCGGCCATGGTAACGGTGGGGCGGGGGGTGCTAAGAATCCCCGGGTTGGCCCCGGCTACCACCCCCGACGACGACTGGCCCTGGTAACACACAACATACGCACGTTGAGGACAGACGAGAAGATTGTCGAACTGGAAGAAGAATTGAGCGGGTTACACTGGGACATTCTGGGGTTGTCGGAAGTCCGCAGGATTGGGGAGGACACGATAACCCTGAAGTCCGGTAACCTGCTCTTCTACCGGGGGGACGACCAACAGTCCAGAGGAGGTGTCGGATTTCTCGTCCACAGGTCTCTCATTAACAACATCGTATCCATCGAAAGTGTGTCGAGCAGGGTAGTGTACCTGATACTCAGAATATCCAAAAGATATTCGTTGAAGGTCATACAGGTATACGCGCCGACCTCGGCACACCCAGATGAAGAAGTAGAGGAGATGTATGAGGACATAAGTCGGGCCATACATACTTCCAAAACCTACTTCAATGTTGTTATGGGAGACTTTAACGCAAAGTTGGGCATGAGGAGCGATGCGGAGTTGAAAGTGGGGCAATTTGGACATGGGCAACGGAACCCCAGGGGTCAGAGGCTGGCCGACTTTCTGGAGAAAGAGGGACTCTTTGCGATGAACTCTTTCTTCCAGAAGCCGCCTCACAGGAAATGGACCTGGCTGAGCCCTGATGGTTCCACGAGAAATGAGATAGATTTCATCTTGACGACAAAACGACGGATATTCAGTGATGTCTCTGTGATCAACAGGGTGAAAACCGGTAGCGATCACCGAATGGTTAGAGGCTCATTGAATATCAACGTCCAATTAGAAAGGCGTCGCTTGATGAAGTCTACGCTCCGACCTACTCGCGCTCATATCCAAAACCCCGAAAGCTTTCAACTCGAGCTGAAAAATCGCTTCGAGTGCCTGGAAGAAAACCTTGCCGTGGACGAGTTAAACAGCGGTTTGGTAGAAGCTGTCCATGCGGTGGGATCTAAGCATTTTAGACCTCGCCGCAGAGATAGACCTCAAAAACTCTCGGTCCACACTCTTGACCTCATGGCCGAACGTCGATCTATGGCGCTGCAGTCTTCCGAGGACGCCGAAGCATATCGTCAGCTCAATAGACGGATCTGGAAGTCCTTGCGACACGATGTCCGTGCTCACAACACTGTGAGCATTAAAGAGACAATAGAGCGGAACGGAGGCTCCAAAGTGTTTGCAAGAGACTTGTCTATTGGGCAAAGACAGTTGTCTAGGCTGAAGACGGAGGGCGGCCGCGTAGTGTCGACGAGGGCAGAGGTTTTAAGGGAGATCGAGAGGTTCTACGGACAGCTTTACACCTCGGTTGCCAAGCCCGCTGTTCGCTCGGCCGAAGACCCGAGAGCCGAGTTGATCCGCCACTTCAGCGATGATATCCCGGACATCAGCCTGTGTGAGATTGAGATGGCCCTGAAGCAACTTAAGAACAACAAGGCGCCGGGTGAGGACGGAATCACTTCAGAGCTTCTGAAAGCGGGCGGAACGCCGGTACTTAAAGTCCTTCAGAGGCTCTTCAATTCCGTTCTCCTCGAGGGCTCAACGCCAGAGGCATGGAGCAGGAGCGTGGTGGTACTGTTCTTCAAAAAAGGTGACAACACCTTGCTGAAGAATTACAGGCCCATCTCGCTCCTGAGCCATGTCTATAAGTTGTTTTCGAGGGTCATCACAAATCGTCTCGAACGCAGGTTTGATGACTTCCAGCCGCCCGAACAAGCTGGTTTCCGAAAAGGCTTTAGTACCATAGACCACATCCATACGCTTCGGCAAGTTATCCAGAAAACCGAGGAGTACAACTTGCCGCTTTGTTTAGCGTTTGTGGACTATGAGAAAGCCTTTGATTCGATCGAGACGTGGGCGGTGCTAGAGTCTCTCCAGCGGTGCCACATTGACTGTCGGTACATCGAGGTGTTGAAAAGCATATACAGCAACGCCACCATGTCGGTCCGAGTACAAGATCAGAGCACGAAGGCTATTCCACTACAGAGAGGCGTGAGACAGGGAGATGTTATATCTCCGAAACTGTTCACTGCCGCGCTGGAAAACGCCTTCAAGCTCTTGGAGTGGAAAGGATTCGGCATCAACATCAACGGCGAGTATATCACACACCTTCGGTTTGCCGACGATATTGTAGTCATGGCAGAATCGCTGGAGGACCTTAGCACTATGCTCGAAGACCTCAATCGAGTCTCCCAACAGGTGGGTCTTAAAATGAACATGGACAAGACGAAAATCATGTCGAATGTCCATGTTGTGCCCACCCCAATCGCAGTTGGGGGCTCGACTCTCGAAGTTGTAGACGAATATGTCTATTTGGGACAAGTGGTCCGGTTAGGCAGGTCCAACTTCGAGAGAGAGGTCAATCGTCGAATCCAACTCGGTTGGGCAGCGTTCGGAAAGTTAGGAGACGTCTTCTCGTCCAAAATACCTCAGTGCCTGAAGACAAAAGTCTTCAATAGTTGTGTGTTACCAGTGATGACTTACGGCACTGAGACGTGGCCTCTCACTAAAGGCGTCATGGGACGGCTCAGGGTCACTCAACGAGCTATGGAGAGGGCTATGCTCGGGGTTTCCCTACGTGATCGAATCAGAAATGAGGAGATCC
The DNA here is from genome assembly GCA_030295005.1 of Cephonodes hylas. Classification (NCBI taxonomy): domain Eukaryota; kingdom Metazoa; phylum Arthropoda; class Insecta; order Lepidoptera; family Sphingidae; genus Cephonodes; species Cephonodes hylas. Next base: position 2,791,017 of record AP025388.1, on the reverse strand, counting down.
GTAGGAGAACTAAAGTAACCGACATAGCCCAACGGATTAGCTCGTTGAAGTGGCAATGGGCCGGCCACATGGCGCGGAGAACTGATGGCCGATGGGGCCAGAAAGTTCTCCAGTGGAGGCCACGTACTGGCAAGCGCAGCGTAGGACGTCCCCCGACAAGGTGGTCCGACGACCTTGTCAAGGTCGCGGGACGTCGCTGGCTGCAGGCGGCTTCCGACCGTTCCCGGTGGAAGTCATTGGGGGAGGCCTATGTCCAGCAGTGGACCAACACAGGGCTGACATGATGAATTCAGCTATCAATCGGTAAAAAATGTTTTTTGATCGGTTGCGTAGTTTTCGTTTGGTGTTTGTGGAAAAATGGAAAATCAATAGAAGCAGTGATGGCCTCGAGGTTTGGGCACGCGGTCGAGAATCTCGGCGGTCGCGGGTTCGAACCCTAGGCACACCCCTCTGACTTTTCAAAGTTATGTGTGTATTCAAATTGAATTATCACTTGCTTTAACGGTGAAGGAAAACATCGTGATGAAACCTGCACACCTAAAAGTTCTTAGGAATTTCTTAGGTGTGTAGTCCGCCAACCCGCACTAGGCCAACGTGGTGGACTATGGCCTAAACCCTCTCAATGGTAGAGGAGACCCGTGCTCAGCAGTGGGCGTATATGGGTTGATGAAGAAAGAAGAATAGAAGCATTATCGCCATATTTCGCTTTTTTATTTTCGCAAAGAGAACACTCACCGCAAGCTCACAAAAAGTTATGTACTGTTTATTCGACTAGAGAGATGTGGAGTGTTATTGTGGGATAGGTGGTTTGTGGAATTGATGGTAAACAGGGTGTATTCAGACCGTTATCGGAAACTGGGGCAGGTGGTAGCTACGGTGATTACAAACTAAACTAAAAGTTAATAATAATTAATAATAAATACACCCAACAGTCACATACATATTTCTGACCCCACACTAGGTTACAAGACCTGTGTCGTGGGTATCAGACACTACGAGAGACTTTTTTGGTCTCACAAACACCCAGACCCGAAACAAATATTTGTGGTTCACACAAACATTTGTCTCGGTGCGGGGATCGAACCCGTGGCCTCTCCTTTTGCAAGCTAGTGTCTAGCCAATTGCGCCACGGGGGCTGTCAAAGTTATCATAAAATTTCTGATTATACTGAAGATAACAACCCCTGGGAGTAAATAAATTGATCGGAGGTTGTGTTGCTGCTATTTGTATCCATATGACATTAAATTGGTAACCATGTAATAATTCTAATTTATTTAAAAAAAATGACATTTCGTGTTGCTGAGGGAGTTTCTTGCCACTTCTTCTTCACAGCGATAACACGTTTCGAAGCGGCACTAGTTTAAAAAAAATAGCATAAAAAATGACGATTCAAAAGAGCTTGTAAAAGTCTATTTGAATAAAGGAGATTTGACTTTGACTAAACCCCATTAGGAAATTCTCAGTAGCAGCACGGAGTCTGGAAATGTGCCCGAAAAACGGCAATAGGCTCGCCCCCTATTACGTGGGACTGAAACATACCTGGCGAAATGTGGGTGCAGAAATGCATCTCTGCCTACCCCTTCGGGGAATATAGGCGTGAGGTATGTTTGTTTGTTTGTTTGCTAAACCCCCTGGCATGGAAAACTTCAAAATGTTTATCTTTTTTTTTAGGATTTTCTTTTACACTAATGACTTAATGATCACCGTCGCTATTACCTGCCCCAATTTCCGATAACGGTCTGAATACACCCTGTATAATAAACTTCGTTAACCCGCAGTATAGCACACATATAGGGTGTTCTCACCTCAGGTTTCTGATGGCACAGCAGGTCATACAGTATGACGCTGCCGAGCGAGTGTCCACCGAGAGACACGCGGCCTTTGAACGTGGGATTGCGGGAGAGGAACAGCCTGTATATACGGTTCAGTTCGCTGCACACGGTGTCGATTATCGTCTGAAATATTAAAAAATGTGTAAAAATGTCTGGAATTCAATCCGTAGCCTTTTTAGATGGTCTTGTCAAATTTGTTAAAGGAAGTTAGGAGTATTTTTTTGGGGGATAAAATTTAAATTGTATTTAAAGTTTGAGTTGCTCAGTTAAATACTCGTATAGTATATATGTGGGATCGTCACTAAACACCCTCTCGCTTTTAGCAACAAGGTAATTATATCTATTCTTTGGGTCAATAGTTTATTTTAAATCAAAGAGTGACCCATATATCTGAACCCCACCACTATCCCCCAATATCCGCCACTATCCCCCATATCCCCCACTTTCCCCCATATCCGCCACTATCCCCAATATCCGCCACTATCCCCCACCGACCTGGCAGTAGACGGGGCTGGTGTAGAACAGCACGTCCAGTACGGTGTCGTTGGTGAAGTTCCGCAGTCTCGGCATGCTGTCGAGGGTTATCTGCGCCAGGCGACGGTCCACGCCGCTCTCGCCCGAGTGCAGGGTTGAGTGCCATGAGATTGGCAGAACCTGGGGGGGGGGGGAGACAAAGTCAAAGTTAGCGCCAAAGTGAAAGGCAAAACTAAAGAGAAAGACAGAGTCAAAATGATCATTATTCAAATTAATTTTACAATTACTTTTAATTCGTTTATCTTGTCGTACTTAGATCTGTATCTTGAAACTGTTTGAAACTTAACTATTGAACAAGAAGTATGTAGAGTTTGTAAACTCTATAGACCTGTAGGTCTATTAAGGGTGCATAGATAGAGTCGGTATATGTGTGGAAAAACATTGTGATGAAACCTGTACACCCTAAAAAGTGCTTGAATGTCTTAGGTGTATAGTCTGTCAGCCAGCACTAGGCCAGCGTGGTGGACTAAGGCCTAAAATCCTCTCAATTGTAGAGACATACAGGATGTTTAGCTAGCTAAGATGGTAACGAACTCATTGGCGTTAAAAAAAATAACCACAAAAAAAATTGTGATTTTCCTAACGACCACATGGATTTAATAATTCCTATGGTTGTTAGCAGTGTTGGGCAAATGTTAATTGAACTAACAATTAAAAATTAACAATTAATTAATTGTATTTGCAGTGACAGCAACTAACAACTGATTAATTGTTAATTGTGGTTTTATACAATTAACAATTGATCAATTTTTAGTTATTTTGGGGAAAAAAAATTGACAATTAACAATTAACAATTAATTTTTTACCAAGTATTAGTTTAAGTATTGGGTACATGCGTGTGCGGATTAAGCCTCTTAATACATTTACGGTACCAAATAGAACTCCTGAACAGCTTATAGAAGGGGTGCGGCAGAAAGAATCTTTTGTAAAGTTTATAACTGTATGGAATCACATAGCAATGCGCTGACGTTTGTTGCTACATTGCAACAATATGACGCGCAGGCGTTCTAATTGCATTACTTAAGGGTTTAGGTAATTGCGATGAGTGTCGGTGCAGCGCCGAGCGCGCGCGCCGGTGGTTTTGAGCCTCCAAAATGACCCTAAAATAGCATAAATATGACAAGCTAATTACCTTGTAATTTATCAAAATTTGCATCATAATCATTAAATGTTCTTTGAAAAGTACTGTTTTTGCTGAAATTACATTTACTTATATTAAATAATAAAAAAAATACCCATTTTACACGGCTTCTGCACCTAAATATTATTATAAATAAAGCTACAAATGGTGTTATATTGAAAGGAAAGCAATTGACATGAGTTCAATTGCATTAAAATAAATACACCAAGTGTTAGATAATATTCTAACCACAAGTTGAAACCCTTTTTAGGCAGACAATTATTTTGTTATTACGTTTTCAGTCTTAACTGAAAAACATTGAAATAGGGTATTATATAAATAATGATAATCTTTAAATTAATTCAGAAAGCAACACATACTTATATTTTAGGTACTCAATTTTAATGATAGAATCAGATAATGATAACTAAGTAGTTGTGTATTAATTGGTTTTAATTAATAAGAGAATTAGAATATGAATTAGTCTAAATCATGTACTTGTAATTGTTCTCATATAAGTAATTATATTTGTATATAGCCATGTATAAAATCCTGTTTGTAGGAGATGAAATAGAAATTATTGAGATATCACATGAGCCACTTGTAACAGTTAATTACAAGCCCTCAACTTCTTGTAAATTGTTGTATTGGGACATTATAATAATTAACTTGTAGTCTTTATAAGTTCAACAAACTGAAAACAAGAAAATATGAAGCAAGGACCTCTGATATTGGTGAAATTTCATGTAGGTCAAAAAATAAACAGTACCCAATTGTTTTATGTCATTTTTATAATACTCAATCATATGAACCATTGTTTGTTTTTGTAATTTAAGGTAAGAAGAAGAAAGCTACCACTATAAAGCTGTTAAAACAAAAAACAATCCCTCAAGGAAAATTATTTTAAAACTCAATTGGTCAATGCGCTATTGAAAAGAAGATTTATGACAGAAAAACTCCACCTTGAAATTTCATTATAAAAATTAAAATAAATAGGGGAAATTAAACCATAACCTTTTTTCAAATTAATATCCTAAATATACACAGCACCTCTTTATGTGTGTAATACTTAGGTACAGCTTTGTATCACAAGTGTCAATAAATACTATTTAGAGTGAAAAACCCAGAAATGAAAGAATAATATATATTGATGCAGGGAATAATCCCACAGTCTGTTGTATTATAAGCTGGCATCAACCTAGAGTCTGTTGATTATTTAGCATTAAATGAAAAGAAGTTTTCAACTGTAAAATAATTATTATTTATTGTTCTATTTCTAACATATAAATTATCATTATCACCTTGTGACTATATTGTGGATTTCTGGGATGTTTCAATTATATTCTCATGAATACTTGCATAGTCATTTTTTCAGTATTGAATATTATGTAGAGCTATACCTACACGCCACAGGTAAAAATCATTTTTTAATTTTATTTGAAGTCCAAGTTGGACACATAAAAATTTTTTCTTAAGCATGTCAGAAACTCTTTTCACAAGGTCTCAGCTCTTTGTGTAATCCTGTTCATCTGGTACTCTTTATTCTGGATTTAGTACAGGAGTCAAAAGATATTTCCTACGTGTGTCGCAACATTAATTTTGAATCACACACTATTTGAATGTTTAGAGCAAAGTAGCCTCATCTGTTTCTGTATGATTGACTGATGTAGCCTGCATGCTACCTGAAAACATCAAGTTTTAAAGTACAAGATAAATATTTACATCAACAATAGCAAAACTTTATAATACATACCAGGTGACTTTAGTTTGATATGGGTGTCATTAAATGCACTAATACCGGTTTGTATTATTATGAAGTTACTCATCCTTCTTGTAATTGGCGTGATGTTGTCTTTAAACAAAGGGCTAAGCTGTACCTACAATCTATACAATCAATTTGAGAGTTGAAAATTGTATGCTGAATAGTTGTTAATGTGAGTCATGGACGTAATATATAAACGTTTATATATTACGTCCATGATGTTAGTCTACTCCTTAAATTTCAACTTGCGAAAAGTCATAGTTGTTGACATATTAATGTTGAAAACATGTTTGAAATTAAGCGTATTTTTGCTTCGTAACGCACGTTTGACATTTTCTCGACGTTTTGTTATTCGTTACGTTAGGTACTCGGTTTAAACTTTTTTAAACTCTCAAAATAGTTTCTGCGTATTTTTTATATTTTAAGTTAGTTTTTATTGTAATACACATATCATTTTGTATGTAAAAGTATTTCTCACCACAATTTCGTTGTGATATTGACTTTTATTAAAGGACCTATTTTCTTTAAAAAGGAGAAGCAAAACGCAACACTAACGACGCGACAAGTAATGATAACACAAACGAAAACAAATTGAAAACATTCAACGACATTTAAAATAAATAATATTTTTTTGGCAGCGTTCTTAACAATATTATATAGTGGCCACTGGCACTGGTAGGTATATTACCGGCAATGTCTTTACTTAAATGAAACAAAATACAATATACATTCATAACAAACGGAAAGATACTTTTTTCCCAAATTTGCTGGAATTGCATAATCAGGGCAACCAAGATACTCTTCAAGACGAATCTAACGAGTCCAAAGTTGATAGAGTTGCGTCATTTAATTACGAAGTTCCGATGGCCACCTTCCAGCTCCATCATCAGACCCTGGTTACCATATGGTATCATAGAATTTGTTAAAACGAATCAAATGAGCCCAAACTCGATGGGGTTGCGTCGTTTAATTGCGGAGTTCCGATGACCACCTTCCAGCTCCATCATCAGACGTTGGTTACCATATGGTGTCATAGTACTTGTTAAAACGAATCAAATGAGCCCAAACTCGATGGGCTTGCGTCGTTTAATTGCGGAGTTCCGATGGCCATCTTCCAGCTCCATCATCAGACCCTGGTTACCATATGGTATCATAGAACTTGTTAAAATGAATCAAATGAGCCCAAACTCAGTGGAGTTGCGTCGTTTAATTGCGGAGTTCCGATAGCCACCTTCCAGCTCCATCATCAAATCATCTCTATATCATAATAATATTGCATTGCCATTCAATTTACATATGCATGCAAAATTTCAACTTAACCGGAAACCGGACAGTTGATCAAATTGAATTTGCAATTTTTAATTACAGATACAGAATGGGACAGGCGAAACTAAATAAAAGCTTGTAATTGAAAACCCCCGACAGAAAAACCTACATTCCATTCAAAACGTAAAAAAAATCTAATTTGAATTTTTCACTCACGATTAAGTCATAGATATTCCCTTTGCGTGCTCTTTCATTTGACACCCCGCTAGAATATATATGGAGATATTCGGTTATGATTCCCCATTTTAACACCCCACAACTTTGAAAATACCAGATTTTGAGAGATTTTAATTTGTTATGTTTAGTTTTCCTACCTAGTCGTAAAGAGTATATGAGATAATTAACGTTAAACATCTATCATCTTTGCGGACCACCCTTCCGTGCAAAAATAGCAAAATTTAATTGTTAGTTTTAATTTTTTCATCAATCGATTGAAAAAAATAATTGCAATAATTTAATCGCGATCTGCAATTGATGTGCATTAGTTTAAATAATTTAATTGAAACGCGCGATTAATGGTTAATTGCAATTGATTCAAATTCAATTAATTTAATTGCAATTAATTTTTTAGTCGATTGATTAGTTCAATTAAAAGTTAATTGATTGATGCCCAACTCTGGTTGTTAGGAAAGCTTTGAAAACGTCATTTTTTTTTTGTCGTAATTTTTTCAACGCCAATGTGTTTGTAATCACCGTAGTTATTACCTGCCTTAGTTTCCGACCACGGTCTGAACACACCCTGTATAAGCTACTGATGCTTAGTGACCATACCTCAACTCTGCTGACCACTCCGTTGTCATACGAGTTCTTGTAGTGAGACTGCACCAACTGGAGACTGGTCGCTCGGAAGTCGTCCACTGAAATAATATAATACATCCAACAGTCACATATGAAGTTCTGACCCCATACTAGGATACAAGTCGTTTGTCTATCGCAAACTACAAGAGAAATTGAGATACACATAACGAAACAAATATTTCGACCTATGCGCAGAATAAAGTTATATGTGCTTTTGCACAACTTCTCTTTCTCAGCGATTTAAACCTAATTGGGCACTAAATTATCTGTAACTTTTTATGTTCTTCAAACAACAACAAAATTTATGATCATTATTACTTTACTAGTGCAATATATAAACAAGTTTAACTCTATAGACATAAAAAAGTACTTTGGTGTTATAGTCATAAGTAACCTTATTCTATGTATAGGTCGATCTATATCATTTTTGGTCCAGCAGTTTCTATACCACTCACCTACTTCTTCCACGGGTCTGAACCTCATGTCGCACGCGGAGCCGACGCCGTGGCACAGCAGCAGCAGGTGGTCTATGCTGGACGGCTCCGAGTCCTCGATCTCGGACTCGTCGTGGCCTCGCCGGACCACGCATGGCCTCGAGGTGGCCTGCTGGGAGACACCATCATTTGTATAAGTAACGACAATTTATCTTTAAAGTTAGATGGAGTGACCTTGGCAGTTGCCAAAGGATAGTTGTTCTTTGCTGAATCAGAAGTAGCCTTGATGTGGTCTCTTGAAGAAAGGCGCTATATTGAGAGGGAAAAGTGGTCTTCGGCTTAAAGGGGTGCAAAAGAAAGAAACCTTACAGTTGAATAAAAGTCTTATTTCGTGGGTATCAGAAACTACAAGAGACCAAATATAATATATCACAAACGAATATGGCCTGGTCTCCAATTGGGAGGACTTAGGCCAGCCAACTGGCCTAGAGCATTCTCACGTCACACCTAAACAATTTCTCCCAGTTTTTTGCAAACTTTTCACGTTTCAAAAATCTGTATTCAACTAACAATCTTGTCCTTATGGATGCTGTATTCGCCCACGCCGTGGACCAGGAGTATGAGGTGGTCCATCCGCCTGGGCTGGTCTCGGGCCACGTGGATCTTCGGTGGGTTGCGGTACATGCGTTTGCCGAACGCGAATAGCTGGAAGGGTAGGAGGGAGATAGGAGAAATGGAAGGCTTTGGGGGGAAAAGGATGGGTATATGATAAGAACGGAGGGGTAAAAGATAATGTGGCAATATTTTTTTTTTGGTATTCTCACGTAGGGGAGCTGATGGCGTGAGTGCGACCAATATTTTTCTTTTTTAGTGTTCTTTTTTATGTAAACTTACGTAGCTGATAGCGTCAGTACAACTAATAGCAGCAGAGCAGCAATGTAAAATGTGGCAAAATCATTTTAGTCCTGTTTTCTTTTATTTTATAGGTATATACTCACGGGAGGGGAGGTGATGTCGTTAGCACGACTAATAGGAGCCGATTATTTTTTTGTTTATATTATTCTTTTTTAACGTTTTTTTTTTGCTTTGTTTTTTACCGAAGAGTCGTCAATAAGACTAACACTAACAGAACTCCAAAAAAATACTTTTTTTTTTTCATTTTTCTTTCTTTTTCCATACTCACGGGAGGCGATGCGATGGCGTCTGCAGCGCCGCCGTGGGGGAAGTGCACCATCACGCTGGGCCCGTGCATCACCACCAGCTCGCTGTTGGGCAGCAGCAGCCGCCGGTGCCACTCGCCGGTCGTCATGCCGTGGTGGTACTCCTCCTGGGGGGGGGGGGGGGGTTACATACATACATCTCGACGGTCGCGGGCTCGAACCCCAGGCACACACCTCTGACTTTTCGCAGTTATGTGTGTATTCACATTGAATTATCACTTGCTTTAACGGTGAAGGAAAACATCGTGATGAAACCTGCACACCTAAGAGTTCTTAGGAACTTCTTAGGTGTGTAGTCCGCCAACCCGCACTAGGCCAGCGTGGCGGACTATGGCCTAAACCCTCTCAATGGTAGAGACCCGTGCCCAGCAGTGGGCGTATATGGGTTGATGAAGACATACATTAGCTTATAAGTTACTAGCTTTTGCTCGCGACTCCGTCCGCGTAGACTACATGGTTGAGATCAGAAGGAATATAAGTTGTAGTCTATTTTACTTCTCAGAGTCCTATTTATGTCCATACCAAAATTCATACAATTCGGTCAAATTGTTCAAACGTGAAACCGTAACGCGTCGATCGACGCCTTGTGCATCATTACTACGCGCTTGATCAATATTTTAAAACTGCAATATCTTCTAAGATACTCAGTGAAATCAAATGATGTAAAGGGCAATTTTATTTAAAATTAAATACTTGTAATGAATAACGTATTTATTTGGATAAGGATTAATATCATATTTATAAAAACACCTTCACAAATAAAACTTTATTTTAAAATAAATTTGGTTAGGATAAAAAACGTTATAGTAAGCCAACCTTAAAAAATAGACATATGCTGTCGCGGACTTTTTTTTAGAACTTTTGAAGAGGAACATTTCTCTGATACATTATTTTAGCGAAACTTTAACCGTTTTCGCAGCGCACGCCGCGGAAGCTCACAAAAAGGAAAAAATGTCCCCGATTTCGAAACATTCTTTATTGCTGCTCCGCTCCTATTCGTCGTAGCGTGATGTTATATAGCCTATAGCCTTCCTCGATAAACGTGCTATCTAACAATGAAAGAATTTTTCAAATCGGACCAGTAGTTCCTGAGATCCTAGCGTTCAAACAAACAAACAAACAAACAAACAAACAAACAAACAAACAAACAAACTCTTCAGCTTTATAATATTAGTATAGACTATAGTTTTATATTTTATTCCTGTATGCGTAGTGTACAATAACGTAAATAAATAAATACATGAACTCAGGCCTGTCTATACGCAGAGATTATAGAGCGCTACGGTCCAAATACACCGCAACTAACATTATAGGAGCATTTTTTAAAATTATGTATTTACGGTTACACCTGTTATAGTATTGGACTACAAGTATTTTGTAAAATGTGTAAAAAAAGAACACAAAAATGTAAATATGGCTGTTTTGAATGAAAATAAATTATGCGATGAAAAGTTAACAGCAGATCTTCATCATCAACCCACATACGCCCACTGCTGAACACGGGTCTCCACTACCTTTGAGAAGGTTTAGGCCATAGTCCACCACGCTGGCCTAGTGCGGGTTGGCGGACAACAGCAGATACACCTTGTGTATATCACATTTGCAATTTTTTTTTCCATCACCATCATCATCATCATCATTCGTCCTTATACGTCCGACTGGTGAACTCGGACCTCCTCTAAAAAAAAAGAATGTTAAGGCCTCAGTCCACTAACCTAGCCGCACTAAGTGCGGGTAAACGGACTACACCTGAGAAGTTCTTAAGTGCTTTTCACATACGCTGGTTTCCACACGATGTTTTTCTTCACCTTTCACAGTACCTACTATCGTGTCCTGTTTAATTTAGTCGGAAAAGCGTTATAATTAATTCATACCTCGAGTTTTTCAGCCACATTTTCAGAATATGGGACGTATCTAGCATCCGTTGGGCCTTTGTAGAACCAACTGCACCTGTAAAGTAAAATATGTTAGTACCAGTGGCGGTACTTCCATAGAAGCCCGAAAGCCCGACTTGCCTTACATACTTCCGAATAACGAACTTAACGATTGTTTATTTATAAAATAACGCTATAAACGTGAATGTGAGTACTAACCGGTAGGTATTTATTAGTCCTACGTACCAAAAAAAATATGCTGCTACTAAATAAACATTTGGGCTTGCCTTAGTTTGACACCCTAGGCACGCCACTGGTTAGTACGTACATACTTCTGTATATTCTCTGACGAGTTGGGTGCATTTCTGCATATTGCCGTTTTTCGCCCATATTTCTACACTGCTGATACTGAGAATTTTCTAATGGAAAAACCCAATAACACTTTCTCTCAACCATGGAATCGAAAGAGACCTCCAGATCGCACGGCTGATACTTCCTCTGCGATCTCGAGGCAGACAGAATTCTCATCATCATCATCCGCCGTCCACAGCTGGACATAAGCCTCTTCCTAAAGTTCCTAAAGTGTTCTAAGCGGCCTGCATACATGACAACTGTGAGAGTTTCAACTTTAATAATTAAAAAGTATTGTAACCAATTTTTTGTAATCACACATTATTACGTCATCCTATATACCCAGAATAAGCGATTTAAACTTAATTGGACACAAAATTATCTGTAACTCTTTTTGTTCTTCAAACAACAACAAAAGTTATGATTATTATTACTTCACTAGTGCAATATATAAACAAGTTTAACTCTATAAAGACATAAAAAGTACTTTGGTGTTATAGTCATAAGTAACCTTATTCTATGTATAGGTCGATGCATTCCTTACCTTAAAACATCAGTGGGTTTCTCGCTCCAGTAGACAGCAGTTCTGGTCCTCTTGACGATGTTCACGTCATATCTTCCACCATCAGTCGCCACCAGCGTGCTCTCGTTCAGATCCGCTGGAAATATAATATAAATACACCCAACAGTCACATACATAGTCCTGACCCCACACTAAGATACGAGTCTTGTGTCGTGGGTATCAGAAACTACGAGAGACTTTTGGTCTAAGAAACACCCAGACCCGAAACAAATATTTGCGGATCACACAAAGCATTGTTTCCCAGTGTGAGTCTGACGCCCTACAGGGGGGCAAATTTAAAAATGGACTACATACGACGTATTAGCAATATTATTTAAAGGTTAAAAACTATGTATAGGGGGTAATTACAATTTTAGAAACGTTAAGGTGGGGCATTGCCTAAAAAGTTTGGGAAACACTGGTTTACACCCCATCTTTAACTATATCTAATCGGTCATCCAAGCTGTGCGTTAGAAAGAGACACACGATCCGCTGCTTTCAATCTGTAAGTGCAAGAAAGAGACAGAAGATTCCACTCACGGCTGTTGTAGGCTTCCTCCAGAGCCCTGGAGTCGGTGATGGAGAATCCTCTCCACACAGACTTATCATCAATATCCACGCTGTAGAACCAGTGGTACTTCACCGGTGAATAGTCTGATGATGACCGATTCTGAAAGCATTTGGAGGGGATTAGTGATGAATCATAAAAAAAAATAAAAAAAAATTGGGGTAGACCACCTATATCACCTGAGGGTATAAAAATAGATAACAACTTAATCTCAGATTTACTGAATATACCTACATATAGAATTTTATCAAAATCGGTCCAGCCATTTCGGAGAAGTATGGCTACTAAGACAATGATACAAGATTTTTTTTATTAGATTATAAAACTTGTTAATATTATTCATCTTTATAATATTTATACTAATATTATAAAGCTGAAGAGTTTTGGACGCGCTAATCTCAGGAACTATTGATCTGTCTTCAAAAAATATTTCAGTGTTAGATAACTTATTTAATAATAAATACACCCAACAGTCACATACATAGTCCTGACCCCACATTAAGATACGAGTCTTGTGTCGTGGGTATCAGACACTACGAGAGACTTTTCGGTCTCACAAACACCCAGACCCGAAACAAATATTTGTGGATCACACAAACATTTGTCTCGGTGCGGGGATCGAACCCGCAGCCGCTCGTTTCGCAAGCTGGTGTCTAGCCATCTGCGCCACGGGGCCGTCTTTATCGAGGAAGAAAGTAGACTATATAATACCAAGCTTGAGTTAGTAGGAGTAGAAAAATAATGAAAAATATACATACATAAAACAATTAAAGCGGTGAAATAAAAGCTGATTAGATGTGTAATATACGTGAATATTATACACCTTGTATAAAAAGGGACATATATTACTAAATACAAAATAATTTGAGAACACATATATATACCTTAAAAACTATTAAATTACCATAGTTTAATATGTTAAATTCAGTACCTCATGCGTAACAGTAACTCCATCTTTAGAATCGTCTTGCAGCGAATAATTATCCAGATTCAAAGTAACCGATCTTCTGGTATCCTTTCTGCCTTCCATAGTGTCACTATCTCGTTTTCCTTCACTGTTATCATTCATCGACTGCCTAACCTTATATTTAGCGTTTGCTATATTAACTAGATTATTTTTAAAACAAATTTTGCAATTAATTAAAGCTTTAAAATTATCATCGATTGGCTCACTAACTTTTATACTTTCTTTAACTTGATCACTCGGTTTGATTTCGACTTTATCTGTTTTATCATATTCAACTGTGAAATAATTTACGGTCCTTACAATCTGTTCGGTAGTTACTGTTATATTCTGAATTGATGTTAAATCACGCATAACGTTTAAAGTCGCTAGTCTTTCGTCCGATAAATTCCTATCCATGTAGTGGTTTTGACCCTGGCTTAACTCAAAAAAAGACTTGTGTGGTTTTGTGCTGTTTTCGGACTTATTTTGGTTTGAGTCAAAAAAAGACTTGTTCTCTTTAGGAGAGGCGAAGTAACTGGCTAGTCGGTTGAAGCTTTCCGGAGCCTCAACATCGTCAACCGGTTGGGAGAAAAAGTTTATGGGATCTGGCAACGGTTTAACCGGACTAGGTTCTATAATGTCTGTTTTATCTTTGTCGGGTTTGGCTGCTTCGGGCGAATGCGGTATTGGTGTAGGATCGTCTTCCACCAAACTGACTAAGTTAGATTTGATGTCGAAGCCAACTTCAGTTGGCTCTGAAGGGCTGCTGACGTAAGTGGTTGTATCTGTATGGCGGGTTTGCGTAGAAGTTTCTGGAACGTAGCGGATATCTCGTTGTATGATTCTTTCTATTTCAGCTTTATCTTGGAGAGATATCCCACTCATGCGCCTGTGGTATTCTTCTTCGAAACCCGGAGGTATCCTCATAGGAATGTTAGGAGAGCCGTACAAATTGCTTGTTGGAGAATTTAGAGTATTCCTATAATGGGTTTCAGCAGCATAGTTTCCTGTATCGAAGTAGGATGCTATGGATATAGCTGGACTGTTCTTAGGCTTCAGTTCAAACAGGCATTTCCTGTCAAACATTTCAGACGGATCGGTCTCGACGTTAACCTCCTCCATTTTCTTAAACCTCTCAACTCTGTTGGTGAAAGAGTCCATTTCTGGCACAGAATCCTCTGATTTCTCCCTCTCTTTGTATTCAATTTTATCGTCATCCGTCTCAGATGGTTCAATAATGAATTCTTCGTCAATTGGAAAGTCTTTTTTTGCGTCTTGTTCGATTAAGTGCACGTCCAACCCACCAGTTTCGTCAGATTTAGTGTCGTCTTCTACGGGCGGAGCAGATGGTATAGAAACCTGCCTAGACAGCATATCTTCATGGGAATTCTTGAATTCGGCCTTTATTTCATCACTAGCGTTATTTGGAACATTATCAAAGAACAGGGAGTTATTACCGAAAAATCCGATAGAATTAGGATCGAGTTTGAAAGTATAATCGTGGTCTGATAATGCTTTCTCAGTATACGTTTCAGGATTGCACCATCCGAAATTGCCGGTAGTTATTTCTTTCATGTCATCCTCTAGGAGTTCTGTGGCCGATTGAACGTTAATAGTATCTATGGTCTCTTCAGTTATGTGAGTGATTTCGGCAAATTGAGTTCTGTCGTAATCATTTCTATTCTCTGTCGTTTCTCCTTCAGTGAGGGTAGCTTCAACTGGGTTCGAAAGCTGGATAGGAGATGTTATGTTGTCTATAAGTTGTGTTGTTAGATCTTCTGAGTCTTTTTCTTCGTGTTTAGTAACCTCGCGACAAGTCTCACAAATACTCAGTTCGGAAGCACCATCATCTGTCACTTTAGCCACCAAAGGATAATCATCAAAGATACTTTTAGCAGTCTTGTCTTGGTCTTTCGGCAAGTCAAATAAAGATACATTTTGAAGTTCCGTAGTCAAATTCACAATATTCTTATGCAAGCCTGTATCAGTTTCAGATAAACGTTTATTCAGACTTTCTTTTTCATTTTTATTTGGAGCTTTATTTTCGTAAAATGTAATGCTAACGCGTCTCTCTGCAGAGTCTTTTGGTGGATCAAACAAAGATGGAGGTTTCACGTCAGTTTTCGGCTCTTTCGTTTTATCAGCAATAATTGTTGATAAACCGAAGAATGGTACGGAGGAGACGGCCACAATTGGTATGGCATCAGTGATTAACGACTCAAGTAGATTCGTTTCGCGTATTTGGATGTCTGCCGCTTTATCACCCACATTCCCAAAATTCTCCGGAATAATAGATGAGGGAGGATTGCTTATGAATGATATGGGATTTTCTTCTAAATTAGTGAGTAAAGGTTTTTTGTCTTCTACATCTGGTCTGAACACATCTACGGGTTTCGATATTGCATTGTTTTCTGGTGTATAATATTGTCCAAGTATAGAGCTCATTACTCCGTCGTAAACTCTGTCTTCTCCGCCATCAGTTTTAGTTTCTTTGAACGTGAAGTCTGTCTGTGGTTTTATACTTTCATCTACTTTGTCCCCTGTGCCAAATTGCAAGTCAACTTTAGCACTTGTGTCTACGTTTTTGATCGAATCATCAGCCACAAATGGCGAGTCAAAGAAATTCTTAGCCGAAAGGTCTGTTATAGTAGCGCTGGAAGTAATTTCTACCGGAATATTCGAAGTATCAATAGTAGTACCACTTTCTACTTTAGTCTGCAATTCAGATTCAGTTTTACTGGAATCATCAATTTTAAGATCGGAATGTGTTTCGGTAGACGTTTCGGCACCTTGAATAGTTTTTATTTCCTCGGTTATTTTTACATCAGCTGCAGTTTGTGGTTCAATTATTGGCTGTTGAACAGTAGTTTGTAATGAAACTGGATTATAATAACTTTGATCGTAAACATTTGGCATCGTGGCCTGTCCATGATAATAAGGATTCTGTTGATAGTACTGTGAAGTTTGTCCATAGTAGCTTGCTTGTTGATTGGAATAATCATACTGATTGTAGCTTGGCTGCTCTAAAGTCGGAACGAATATTTCAAAATTGCTTTGATTTGAAAATTGACCCGTATTTTGTTGAACAGTAGGTTGAGTATCGTGTTTAGCTGGTTCTTCTTTAGGTTCATTATACGCAGGATCAAAGAACGTAGTCACTGTATTCTGAATCTTGTTAATATCTATGGAACTGAGCTTCGATTTTAGCGATCCAATTAGGCCAAAGCCTTTCGATTCCTGCTTCTCTTGCCGTTGCTCGTATCTTTCCGTTGTAGGTCTGCTTAAATCAAAAGCAGTAGTATATTCAGGTTCAGTGTACTTTGGTTGGCTAATATCGAATGGAGGCATCATTGTGGGCGCTTCAATCGTCGGTTCAATTGGTTGGGTTGGCACAATTGGTTGGTCTGGAGCCAAAATAGCACTCTGAAATCCCGTTTCTACGGGTGGCAGTATAGGCTTTACGTTATTGCTAATAGCACCAACGCCTTCGATAGGACCTGAGTAGTACTGAGGTCGTTTCTTAGTCATTCTATAGTTGGAAGTTCCTGTTGATTTTGGTGGTTCTATCAATGGTTTAGCCAGATCGGTGGGTAAATCTGTCTCTTTACTTTGAGTGGGCAGTGTTTGGTATTGAAGAGGGTTGAAGAATGTAGGAGCTGTAGCTTGGTTGGTTGTCGCATTAGGACCAACATTGGTTGTTGCTTTATCTTTAATTTGAGTCGCCGGAGTTTGGTATTGCAGTGGATTGTAGAGTGCTGGAGCTGAAGCCTGATTGGTTGGTGCATTGGGATCAATGTTGGTTGTTGGTTCATCTTGAATTTGAGTCGCCGGAGTTTGGTATTGCAGTGGATTGTTGAGTGCTGGAGCTGAAGCCTGATTGGTTGGTGCATTGGGACCAATGTTGGTTGTTGCTTCATCTTTAATTTGAGTCGCCGAAGTTTGGTATTGCAGAGGATTGAAGAATGTTGGAGCTTGATTGGTTGTTGCATTTGTCCCAATATTTGTTGTTGTTTCATCTTTACTTTCCGTCGCCGGAGTTTGGTATTGCAGAGGATTGTAAAGTGCTGGAGCTGAAGTCAGATTGGTTGTTGTATTTGGGCCAATGTTGGTTGTTGGTTCATCTTTAATTTGCGTCGCTGGAGTTTGGTGTTGCAGAGGATTGTAAAGTGCTGGAGCTGAAGCTTGATTGGTTGTTGTATTTGGACCAATGTTGGTTGTTGGTTCGTCTTTAATCTCTGTCGTTGGAGTTTGGTATTGCAGGGGATTGAAGAGTGTTGGCGGTGGAGCTTGATTGGTTGTTGTATTTAGGCCAATGTTGGTCGTTGCATCGTCTTTTATTTGAGTGACCGGAGTTTGGTATGACAGAGGGTTGAAGAATGTTGGAGCTTGGTTGGTTGTTGCATTCGGCCCGGTATTGGTTGTTGCTACTTCTTTAATTTGAGTCGCTGGAGTTTGATATTGGAGAGGATTGAAGAATGTTGGCGGTGGAGCTTGATTGGTTGTTGCATTTGGGCCAATGTTGGTTGTTGGTTCAACATTACTTTGAATTGTCAGCGTTTGGTATTGCAAAGGGTTGTAATATGTTCGAGCTGGATTAGTTGCAATTGAACTAATGTTGGTTAATGCTTCATTTCTTAGAATTTCCGTAGTTTGGTATTGCAGTGGATTGTAAAACGTTGGAGCTGGCGCTGGAGCAATATTGGCTGTTGCTTGATTGACTGTTGGTCGTGTTGGATCCAATATAGTCGGGGCTGTTTCTTGCCTTGGTGGTGCAATGGCCATTGGGATGGACGATTCAACTGTTTTCCTAGTTTCTGGTGGAGGTGAAATGACTGCTGATGAATGTTCAACATTTTTAACCGAAGAATCGCCTATTGGTAAAGTTAGTGGAGTGGATTGTGAAGAAAACATTGGGATGAAGGTGGACGATTGGTGTTTTTGATCAAATGCTTGCGTGTTGGAATGCAATATTGGTTCTATTATTGGTGCTACGTAAGTTTTACTCAAAGGCGGTTCCGATAGTTCTTCTATTTCTTCAGGACTTGGCGACCGTGGAGGCATCTGTTCAGCTTCAAGCAAACATTTGTACGCAAACTTTGCTATAGGATGGGCGTCTGGGAATTCTTCCTTATAATCCGTGGTCGGTATGAATATATTATCCAAATCGATATTCGATACGAACTCCTGCGGTCTGATTATTGGTTGGTTTGCGGATATCCGCCGAGCGACCGACGGCGGTAACACTGACATGTGTGCTGACTGACTACACTTGCCTGAGAACGTCGGAGGTGGTGGAATGAACGGCATAGTCGAGTGTGGTGGGAGGTAGCCCGATTGTATTTGGGAGGCGAAATAGCTACCATTGATATCAACGCTGGGAGAAGTAGGCAGCTCTTGATCATCATCTTCACTATCAGAATCGCTGGAAAGCATGCCCATTTCTTTCATCTCCCTAGCTCTTTCCATGAAGCTTTTGAACTGCTCCTGTGTGATACCCAGGTCTAGAATCTCGTAGAAATCGTCAGGGTTGGCGAAGACTACGTATTCTTCTTTATCTAATTTGTCTAATGTGGCCGGGTCTACTTCTTCGGACGAGTATTTGGTCTTGGGCCGATCGTAAATGTATATTGGGATGCGACGTTCGACCAGGCCAGGGATTTTGAAGTATCTCTTTTTGGGCTTCGTTCGAGGTTTTTTTGCAGCTGGAACAGAATAGAATTTACACATGAATTAAATTGCATTAAAGAGATTCCTTAGAATTTTTAGGTAGTCACATTCCTCAAGATGTTTTAACTAATCGTCAGAGTACGTGATAATTTCTTTATGCATGTAAGAAATATCAAATTTAGGGAACGTAAAGTGACGTGTCGACTATTATTTTATTATAAAACACATATAATTATATAACCTCACCCCCATATTCCCCGAAGGGATAGGCGGAGGGGTATTTTTGCACCTAATTACGCACATTATATTCATAATATGGGGCGAGTTTAATACCGTTTGTCGGGAAAATTTTTAGATTCTGCACTGATACTGAGAATGTATATATGGAAAATCCAACAACACTACCCGAACAGGGAATCGAACCCAGAACCCATAGATCGGACGGCACATACTTGCATCCCAAGATTACTAGTCATTATTCTATTTCTAATTTTATCGACATCAAAATATTGCGCAAATTTATTTTTAGCATTACCCCATCAAACTTCAACAACTCCAATATTGCAGGCACGGGAATCGAACCCCATACCTCGAGGCGACAGCAGAACCCTCGAATACGGAAGTTTTACAATCATAGCCGGTTATAATTAAGTCTACTACACGCTATCTAGCGAAATATCTCAATTAACTATATAATTGGCACGACGTAGTTTCTCTTAATAATTGGTTCCTACACATGTTCATTATATCGAAAAGGGTTTTATAAGAAAGCTTTCCCAGTAGTTGTACTTCCATAAGTAAAGCAGTGATGGCCTCGAGGTTTGGGCGCGCGGTCGAGAATCTCGACGGTCGCGGGTTCGAACCCCAGGCACACACCTCTGACTTTTCGAAGTTATGTGTGTATTCACATTGAATTATCATTGCTTTAACGGTGAAGGAAAACATCGTGATAAAACCTGCACACCTAAGAGTTCTTAGGAATTTCTTAGGTGTGTAGTCCGCCAACCCGCACTAGGCCAGCGTGGTGGACTATGGCCTAAACCCTCTCCATGGTAGAGGAGACCCGTGCTCAGCAGTGGGCCAATATGGGTTGATGAAGAAGTACTTCCATAAAAGTCCAAAAGCCCATAATGCCTTACAAAATTCGGAATAATAATCTCAAAGCAGTGATGGCCTCAAGGTTTAGGCGCACGGCCGAGAATCTCGGCGGACGCAGGTTCAAGTCCCAGGCACACATCTCTGGCTTTTCGAAGTTATGCGTGTATTCACTATGAATGATCACTTGCTTAAAACCGTACTCCTAAAAATTCTTAGGAATTTCTTAGGTATGTAATCCGCCAACCTGCACTAGGCTAACCTAACCTAAATCTGAACCCTCTAAATTGATAGAAAGCATGTACTTAGCACTAGGATGGATTATGCAGACGACAAACTAGGAGACCAAGTGTATTTCGAATTTACATTAATTTTAAGAGCGTATAAACAAATCGCCGCTCGCCGAATTTCAACTCACACCAACGTAAATGCCGGCACACATCGACGTGCGAGGGGCGGGCGCTCGCCGTGTATAACACAACAGTGGTCAGTGACCGAGATCCTTAGCGGTAAATTGGAATTTCATAAATGGATAATAAAATGAAAATATCACATATAAAATTGTGATTGTTCTAATCTTTTACATACATTATCTATACTAATATTATAATGAGGTAACGTTATTGAGTTTGTGAATTTGTGACGTTGTAGAAAGTAAACTCTGGATATATTGAACCGATTTTGAAAATTCTTTTACCAATCGAAAGCTACGTTCTTTGTGAGTCTCATAGGCTATATTATTAGTCCGAAAAAAAGATATTAGTTATTCGCTGTGGCCGGATTTGCGAAGTGAGTCGGAGAAAAATCGGTCGAACGAATGGGTTTTCTGCAAACGTAGCCTTACCCATGGGAGATATATAGTTAAGTCCTAGAGAAAAGTTGTAGAGCTTGATAATGCCTACAAAAAAGTCAGCGGTAGCATATGTCTAACTTTTAGGATTTGTTCACTATAACCTCTTTTATGCTAACCAAATTTGTTATAACATAAAGCAATGTTTGTGAAGGTGTTTTTATAAAGATTCTATTAATCCTTATCCAAATAAATGCGTTATTTAGTATAAGTATTTAATTTTAAAGAAATTTGCCCTTTACATAATTTAATTACAATAAGTATCTAAGAAGATATCGCAGTTTCAAAATAATGATCAAGCGCGCAATTCTTTATGTACAAGGCGCCGGCCGGCACGTTACGGTTTCACGTAATTTTGACCGATTCGTATGATTTTTGGTATGGGTATAAATAGGACTCTGAGGAGTAAAATAAATTTTCTTTCTGAACTCAACCCTGTAGTCTACGCGGACGAAGTCGCAGGCAACAGCTAGTGTTATGTAAAATTTAAATTATACAATGAAGTGAGAAATTACCCATAAAAGTACATTTAATTACGGTATGGAAAGTACTGTTATTTATTTTGATTCTCTCATCAACCCTTATACGTCCCACGGCTGGGCACGGGCTTCCTCTACCATCGACAGGACTCAGGCTATAGTCCTTTGATTTTTTCCTTTTATCTATTTCGTTCGTTGCGTCGGCGAATTGTCAAACAAGGCGCGGCGTCAAAGGTGCCGCGGTTTCAAAGGTGCCGCCGCGCATCGCCGGCCGCGGCACGGTAAATATACTATACAGTAGCTTATCTTCATACAAACGGGCCAAAATCGAGTTATACCTACGCGCCCGATCTCGGCATGCGCTCGGCAAGCAGGCAGTCGCGACTGTGCCACAGCCGCAGTGACGAACGGGTACGGTGTCGTTTTAAGCAGTAACCGCGCGATTTTTATAAAATGACAAGAAGAATATATTGTGTATGGTTGCATGAATTCTTCAATAACGCACCCAGGTATAACTTTTTTTAGATTACCTGGAAACTCCGAAAGGTAAGACTATACAATGATTATACTTATTAGTAGGTAAGTAAGTAATTTAAGTGTTTTTAAAGGATGTTCTCCCCTTGAAAAATAAATAAGCTAGACATGTAGTTGAAATGATCTCCGATTTTTGTATTTCTGTTGCCGCTTTAACAACAAATACCTCCAAATAATCAGACAATAAATATGGTTATAGGCTGCCGTTTTTTTCTCGGTACTAATATCTATTTGTTAAAACACGAACTTGTTAACGAAAAATTCAAAAAACTTTGCAACTCTATTTACATAAACATAAGATTGAAAGTGATGGATAGCGAGCAGTGATGGCCTCGAGGTTTGGGCGCGCGGTCGAGAATCTCGACGGTCGCGGGTTCGAACCCCAGGCACACACCTCTGACTTTTCGAAGTTATGTGTGTATTCACATTGAATTATCACTTGCTTTAACGGTGAAGGAAAACATCGTGATGAAACCTGCACACCTAAGAGTTCTTAGGAATTTCTTAGGTGTGTAGTCCGCCAACCCGCACTAGGCCAGCGTGGCGGACTATGGCCTAAACCCTCTCAGTGGTAGAGGAGACCCGTGCTCAGCAGTGGGCGTATATGGGTTGATGAAGATGAAGATGAAGAAGATTGAAATTATTTTGTCTGCTACTCACTCTAGTAGTGTTACGTGGCAAGCGCCGACGACCCAAGTCCCTTTGATAAATGCCGCCGAACTCACCGCGCTTGCGGCACGGTAATTCGATGGCTCCAATGAACACTCCTCTAACTCAAAATTTTGAAATTTTCGTTTTTCACGTAAATTGCTTTACTATTTAATAGTAAAGCAAATTTCACTTAATTTTCATGTACGTAATTTTCACAATTTCAATTAATTTCCACGTAAATTGCTTTACTATTAAATAGTAAAAAACGAAAATTTCAAAATTTTGAGTTAGAGGAGTGTTCATTGGAGCCATCGGTATTACCTTTTTGAGGCTAGCGGTGATTTCTTGAAATGTTTGACTTTGAAAATATTTTTCAGTAGAAAATATATAAGATTTGATATAAACATGTTTTATAAATTAAATACACTAATAAAAAATAACTTTCATTTTTATTGAACACACTTCCATTCACAAAGTATTTCATTTATTTAGATAGAAAGTCAAAGGAGGTAGATTTATTTAAAATGTTGCCGTGCGCAGCCCTATCGCATGTTTACGGCCCCGCGGCGGCAGGCCTTTGTTCTCAAAATGTGGCCGAGTCAAAATACTGTATGTTATTTTTACCGTGGCCGCGGTCACGGTAAAAATATTACATACAGTATTTTGACTCCGCCACATTTTGAGAACAAAGGCACGGTAAAAATACATATACAGTAGCTTATCTTCATACAAACGGGCCAAAATCGAGTTATACCTACGCGCTCGATCTCGGCACGCGCTCGGCAAGCAGGCGGTCGCGACTGTGCCGCAGTGACGAACGGACGGTGTCGTTTTAGCAGTAACCGCGCGATTTTTCAAAAAATATGTCAAGAAGAATATATTGTGCTGTGTATGGTTGCATGAATTCTTCAATAACGCACCCAGATATAACTTTTTTTAGATTACCTGGAAACTCCGAAAGGTAAGACTATACAATGATTACACTTATTAGTAGGTAAGTAAGTAATTTAAGTGTTTTTAAAGGATGATCTCCCCTTGAAAAATAAATAAGCTAGACATGTAGTTGAAATGATCTCCGATTAATGTATTTCTGTTGCCGCTTTAACAACAAATACCTCTGAATAATCATACAATAAATATGTAATGGTGCCGTTTTTTTCTCGGTACTAATATATATTTGTTAAAACACGTACTTGTTAACGAAAAATTCAAAAAACTTTGCAACTCTATTTACATAGACATAAGATTGAAATTATTTTGTCTGCTACTCACTCTAGTAGTGTTACGTGGCAAGCGCCGACGACCCAAGTCCCTTTGATAAATGCCGCCGAACTCACCGCGCTTGCGGCACGGTAATTCGATGGCTCCAATGAACACTCCTCTAACTCAAAATTTTGAAATTTTCGTTTTTCACGTAAATTGCTTTACTATTTAATAGTAAAGCAAATTTCACTTAATTTTCATGTACGTAATTTTCACAATTTCAATTAATTTCCACGTAAATTGCTTTACTATTAAATAGTAAAAAACGAAAATTTCAAAATTTTGAGTTAGAGGAGTGTTCAATGGAGCCATCGGTATTACCTTTTTGAGGCTAGCGGTGATTTCTTGAAATGTTTGACTTGATGTCAATTTTATTAAATACACTAATAAAAAATAACATGCATTTTTATTGAACACACTTCCATTCACAAAGTATTTCATTTATTTAGATAGAAAGTCAAAGGAGGTAGATTTATTTAAAATGTTGCGATGCGCAGCCCTATCGCGTGTTTACGACCGCGCGGCGGCAGGCCTTTGTTCTCAAAATGTGGCCGAGTCAAAATACTGTATGTAATATTTTTACCGTGACAAAGGCCTGCCGCCGCGCGGTCGTAAACATGCGATAGGGCTGCGCACCGCAACATTTTAAATAAATCTACCTCCTTTGACTTTCTATTTAAATAAATGAAATACTTTGTGAATGGAAGTGTGTTCAATAAAAATGCATGTTATTTTTTATTAGTGTATTTAATAAAATTGACATCAAGTCAAACATTTCAAGAAATCACCGCTAGCCTCAAAAAGGTAATATCGATGGCTCCATTGAACACTCCTCTAACTCAAAATTTTGAAATTTTCGTTTTTTACTATTTAATAGTAAAGCAATTTACGTGGAAATTAATTGAAATTGTGAAAATTACGTACATGAAAATTAAGTGAAATTTGCTTTACTATTAAATAGTAAAGCAATTTACGTGAAAAACGAAAATTTCAAAATTTTGAGTTAGAGGAGGGTTCATTGGAGCCATCGAATTACCGTGCCGCAAGCGCGGTGAGTTCGGCGGCATTTATCAAAGGGACTTGGGTCGTCGGTGCTTGCCACGTAACACTACTAGAGTGAGTAGCAGACAAAATAATTTCAATCTTATGTCTATGTAAATAGAGTTGCAAAGTTTTTTGAATTTTTCGTTAACAAGTTCGTGTTTTAACAAATATATATTAGTACCGAGAAAAAAACGGCAACCATTACATATTTATTGTATGATTATTTAGAGGTATTTGTTGTTAAAGCGGCAACAGAAATACATTAATCGGAGATCATTTCAACTACATGTCTAGCTTATTTATTTTTCAAGGGGAGATCATCCTTTAAAAACACTTAAATTACTTACTTACCTACTAATAAGTATAATCATTGTATAGTCTTACCTTTCGGAGTTTCCAGGTAATCTAAAAAAAGTTATATCTGGGTGCGTTATTGAAGAATTAATGCAACCATACACAGCACAATATATTCTTCTTGTCATATTTTTTTAAAAATCGCGCGGTTACTGCTAAAACGACACCGTCCGTTCGTCACTGCGGCACAGTCGCGACTGCCTGCATGCCGAGCGCGTGCCGAGATCGGGCGCGTAGGTATAACTCGATTTTGGCCCGTTTGTATGAAGATAAGCTACTGTATATATATTTTTACCGTGCCGCGGTGGCGTTCGCTTGTTCAATTTTATTAGTTCGTCGCATTGAGCTAATAGTTCAAGAGCTGGCATGAATTTTTGGGTATGTATTGGAAGCAAGTTGAAAACTTGTCATATATATTATATCTCAACACGGAACTGCAGACCTGGCTGGTAAGTAGCGGGGCTAAATTAATCACTAAATTAAAAAAAAATCTAAAAATAAATTTAATTCAATATATGTTGCAATATATGTATGTATGTTGTAGTTAAATGTTAAAAGAATAAAAATAATACGTTGGGCTTATTTTTTTTATTTTGGGGTTGATTTAACCCCGCTACTCAAAGCCAGGTCTGCAGCTCCACATACACATACATAACCTCACGTCTGTATCTATCCTCCATAGGGGTAGGCAGAACTGCATTTCTGCAACCACATTTCCAGACTCCGTAATGCTACTGAAAATTTGCTAATTGCAATAATACTGCCCGGCGCATACTTATTCCGCGAGACCACGAGGCAGTCTGCAGTTCCGTGTTGGGATATAATAGGAGAGCTATAACAAGTTTTCAGCTTGCCTCAAATACCAACCCAAAAATGTATGCTAGCTCTCCTACTATAATATTACTACCTATAGAGATAATCAAATGACCAATGACGCAACACGGCGTCCGCGGAATATTTTGTTTTGTTCTTTGAATCTTCACATGTAAGTTTACTTATTTATTTTCGATATGGGCACTAACTGCGAATTGGCCTAGTCAGCACTGTCTCCACCTCCCACGCGGACGCTCAGGGTTCAAATCCTGCTTTTGACTTTTTGTTTTTTATTACTTATTTATTTCTTTTTAAATTAACTGTTTTAATAATTAAATAAATTCAATCAAGAAAAAAATTTTTAAGTATAAAATTAATTTTAATTTACATTAACTATTATACTTTCTAAATTATAAAGCAGCTAATAATTATGGTATTCATAAATAATAACCACATTTATATCTATCATTAATTATTTAACAAATTTTTCAATTATATATTATATATGAATAACATAAAATATTATTTGGGTATTTACCAAACCGGTTTCGCTCAAGCCTCACCTCCAATATTAGAAAGCAATTTTTTTTATATTACACGTAGGTAGTGTATGTTCCCCAAAGTTGAATTTATTGTCGTTACTCTTCTCATTAGAGTATAACCTCTGGGCCAACTTGGCAGTCTATTTGAAGGCTTCACAGAGTTTGTAGCTTTCTGTGACTTACTGTTTCGAAATTATATCAAACTCAAAATAAATTGTTTAAAGAGTTTTTAATAAAAATGTCTGTGAATCAAGATGTTACTAGTGCACAAACAGCTGAAAAACAAGTTCCTGATGATTCTATGTATAGTGAAAGTTCAAAAATGAAATTAACAGTGGCAGTTGAGCATTTTAAAACTTTGCTCCAAAAAATAATTTAACAATGTCACAATGTTCTAGTTCTATTTCCTATGAAGCAATGTTAATGGATGAAGAAATCATTTAATTATTAAAATGGTTATTTTAAAAAGAAAAAAAAAGTAATAAAAAAGAAACATAATATGCGGAACTCGAACCTTGAGTGTCCGCGTGGGAGGCGGATATACTGCTAACTAGGCCACTTCGCCGTTGGGGACATTGTCGAAATACGCAGTCTAGTCCCAAAATGAATTTACCACACCGTGCCCTCTCCTTGTAAAATCCGTGTTTACTTTTTTATTTTACGTCAATTTGAAATTACAGCTGATGTTATCAAAATTTCCCACTAAGAATGCACTCAACCTTGAGCACGTTAGTGTAAGTTATAACTTTGAGTAATAACCTTAAAAACATCGATACAAGGACAGAACCCAGAGCGACACGTCCTCTCTCTGAAAGGCCATGCGGCGGACTGATTTGCTCAGGTCTGCGCGCAGCGTTTTATAGCCCATTTTATACAATTTATTAAAAAAGCAATAAGTTTGATTTCTTCAAAATAAAAATTGTACGTTTTCAAGTATATGTTCTTCTTTCATAAAAAAATATTGCCCTGTTAAATAAAGTACCATATAAGGTTTAAAAAAAATATTTAGAGACAGTAATTTCTCAATTATTTCGAACGCTTTAGATATTTTATTACTCAAAAACTGGAGCTAAATCTTAAAATGTTCGTAACTAACTTTTTGCTTGGGGATATTGTCTATTTAATAACATTTTATTTTCATTACATATATTATGAATTTAACAAAATTTTGAGCCTCGAAAATGACTCTAAAAGTGAATTTTGACGACCTTAGCTCAGTTATCTTTTTATTTATCAAAATTTACGAAAAAATCTTAAAATGTTCTTAACTAACTTTTTAGATGACAAAATTGCCTACAATAATTGGTAATTTATATTTTTCTACAATGGGTCTTTCATCAACTTTAAGGGGTTCGAAAAGTACTGTTTTTGCCCAAATGACGCTAAATTTGTATATACGCTCTTAAGTAAAAATATCGTCTGAGCTTACACCTCCCCTACTTTTAATTACTCTTAAATGAGCCTAAAAAATCCCAGTTACGTTCACAAGTCAGGACTTGAACCATCGGCCTCCCGTCGCATGGTCTAATAGCATTATTAAACAACAATAATATCAGTGATTGGTACATAAATTGTTCTCCCACGACACTGGTACTTAGAAAACGTGCGACCTCTTGCGTACGGCCGAAGTAATGACATCATTGCAAGTTAGTTCACTTGCCGCGGCTCCATCTGAGCTCAAAAACCGAATGATAAATAAACACACGCAACAGTCACATACATAGTTGTGACCCCATACGAGGATACTAGTCCTGTGGGGTAGGTATCAGAAACGAAACAAATATTTTCGGGCTGCCCCGTAGTCTAGTGGGTCAAATGAACTACGCGTTTTAGAGATCCCGGATACGATCCTAGTTTTTTCCTCATAGCCTTCTGCATTAGAGTTTATGCTAAAATCAAAATTGAGCGTTGGCGGACTAGGTCCTAGCAGTGGCGGTACTTCCATAGAAGCCCGAAAGCGCGACTTGCCTTACATAGTTCCGAATAACGAACTTGACGATTGTTTATTTATAAAATAACGCTATAAACGTGAATGTGAGTACTAACCGGTAGGTATTTATTAGTCCTACGCACCAAAAAAAATATGCTGCTACTAAATAAACATTTGGGCTTGCCTTAGTTTGACACCCTAGGCACGCCACTGGGTCCTAGATACTATGGTCAGCATAGTAGACCAAGTAGTGATGACCTCGAGGTTAGGGAATGCGATCAAGAATCTCGGCGGTCGCGGGTTGATAATGATGGACCAAGGCCTAAACTCACTCAGATGAAGACCTTACCCAGCAGTTTACGCGCTGATGATAAAACAAAAATGCCAAACTCACCACCAGCAGGTCTCCTGGGGGGCGACGCGTCATCCAGCACCGGATTTGCCCACGGAGCATCCGATATCGGCTTGACCTGGTCCTTATCAGCCTCCTTCTCCACCTTCTCCTTACTCTTGTAGCTCAGCATATTCGAGAAGGAATTAAAGACTGCACTGGCTACATGAGGCAGAACATTTGGCAGCTGGGAAAAATTCTGTGCTATATCAGCTGTAAGGCTCTGCTGCTCTTCAGGTTCCAGGTTGATTTCCTCCAGGCCATCTGGCGGTTCCAGGTTGGAGTTGTCCTGGAGGTGGGTGTTGGCAGGCGCGCTGACGTACCGGGTGCCCTGGAGACGGGCGAAGTACTCGTTCACATCGAAATCGTCTTTCGCCGGTTGAGGTTTTGGGTTGGCGTTCTGGTCTTCCGATCTCGTCTCATGATGCTCCAGCGTGGTGGCTTTTGTCTCTGGAATAGAAGGAGAATATATGTTATGATTGAGCCTTGGTTGAAATGTGGAGGGAAATGTTATGAGAATAAATTTACGACTAAAAGTTGTTTCGCATTACTTCGGGATTTAGGCAGTTGAATAAGACTAGAGAGACAATTTGAGCTAATCTCATTAATTATATAGGATAACTTGACGCGGATTATTAACGTTTAAACGGCGCATGGCTAGTATTGAAAATAAAAAAAAGTAAAGAAAAAGTCATTCATTTATTTGTCCTCTTTAATCTCTTAAATCGCTGAACATCATTTAGAAACTTCTTCATCATCATTCTCCTGCCCTGATCCCAATTCCTGTTTGG
This sequence comes from Cephonodes hylas, assembly GCA_030295005.1. Classification (NCBI taxonomy): domain Eukaryota; kingdom Metazoa; phylum Arthropoda; class Insecta; order Lepidoptera; family Sphingidae; genus Cephonodes; species Cephonodes hylas. The sequence continues at coordinate 2,761,286 of AP025388.1, read as the reverse complement.
GGTCGGCGCAGTATGTTTTGTCCTTCCTTCCTGTGTGGAAGGACAAAACATGCTGCATAAGAGTTTTGGCAGATGTTTTACGGCCGGCCGCCTGCCTGACGCCAACCCTCCTTGGGAATTTCTATGTTTTAAAGGGAATGGTGTGGGGATAGCGTGAGTTTGGGTACATGATATTGAGGGAAAGGATATTTGGCCTGATGGTAAGGATGCTACAGTCCCGGATAAGGAAGTATTAGGAGACTGTACTGTGTACTCGTAGCCCTGTTCCATGACTGGCTAGATCAATGGAAAAGGCATCCCCTGACCAAAACTTTACATTTAGAAACTTCTTATGTACGTTTAACTTGATCGTAAGTAAAGGTCCCATCAACAAACGTAACAATGCCTCATAATTGTGGAGTCATTTTCTCACATGACCTGTTTCTAATAGTCCCTTTCTGTAACAAAACCTACGAACCTTGATCCTCACACGCCGGTTCTCAACAACTAAGCCACTTGGGAACTCGACCTTAGTAGATAACACTGTTGCGTGCCCTTTACTTGGGGTCATGATCATTTCGTCATAGCCGTGTGCCTTACAACCAGACACCAGTGTCGGTACTTCCATGGAAGCACAAAAGCGTTACACGTTAATTTTATTGTAAAAAAGCAGTGATGGCCTCGAGGTTTAGGCGCGCGGTCGAGAATCTCGGCGGTCGCGGGTTCGAACCCCAGGCACACACCTCTGACTTTTCGAAGTTATGTGTGTATTCACATTGAATTATCACTAGCTTTAACGGTGAAGGAAAACATCGTGATGAAACCTGCACACCTAAAAGTTCTTAGGAATTTCTTAGGTGTGTAGTCCGCCAACTCGCACTAGGCCAGCGTGGTGGACTATGGCCTAAACCCTCTCATTGGTAGAGGAGACCCGTGTTCAGCAGTGGGCGTATATGGGTTGGTGAAGAATTGTATATTTTTGTCAGCCCCATGGCGCAGTTGGCTACACATTAGATTGCGAAACGGACGGTCGCGGGTTCAATCCCAGCACAAATGTTTGTGTGATCCACAAATAAGCGGGTTTGTGAGAGTAAAGTCTCTCGTAGTTTCTCATACTAACGACACAAAACTAGTATCTTAATGTGGGGTCAGGACTATGTGTGTGACTGTTGGGTGTATTTATTATACCGACATATGCATAGATTAAGGATACTTATGACTATAACACCAAAGTACTTTTTATGTCTATAATAGAGTAAAACTTGTTTATATATTGCACTAGTGAAGTAATAATAAACATAACTTTTGTTGTTGTTTGAAGAACAAAAAAGTTACAGATAATTTTGTGCCCAATTAAGTTTAAATCGATGAGAAAGAGAAGTTGTGCAAAAGCACATATAACTTTATTCTGCGCATAGGTCGATATTATCTTTATACTATAGAATAAGGATTTAAAGGACATTTCGCGACGTATGAAGATGTTGCGCGAGGCTCTATATCAGGGTAGGCGAACCAATGGCACGCGTGCCATTGATGGCACGCGACACAATATTTTGGGCACGTCGCCGATCACACAGAAGTCACACTAATTTTACAATAATTTAATTTATGCGTGTAATAAAAACATTCCAAAATGTACCTCTTTTGTTTACTTTATTTCATAAAGAGTTTTGATAGTACATATTTATTATTGTTATTCTCCAAATAATCAGAAAGTCAAAATTATTTGATGGCACGCCAATGACCCCAATAAACATTTTTTTGAAAAAATGGCACGTTGATGCATAAAGGTTCGCCTACCCTGCTCTATATGATTCAATCGTGAGGATGACCATAGTCGGCTGGCCTAGCGCCATGAGGCCAGGGTCGGGGCCTGTTCACCTCCCGAGTGCAAATACACATGTCCAGGTAGAAATTTGTAAACAGACAGTAATAGACAACTGAAAGAGATAATAGTTCCCGTGATTAAATACATTGACGATTAAACGAATTCCAAAAAAAAATGTTTTACGTATCACGTACATTTGATTTTTAGAAATCTGTTTGTTTTTGTAAACATTGCCTTTCTTAATTTTCATTAAGTTATAAATGTTTATTGATCAAAGCAATTTGCCATATAAATGAGAATATCCTGAGCCCGCAATAAACTATAAATCAGACATTACACAATTTACGTGTAACGCTATTGGGATTCTATGGAAGTACTGACACTTCCTATAATAAATAAATACACCCAACAGTCACATACATAGTCCTGACCCCACACTAAGATACGAGTCTTGTGTCGTGGGTATCAGAAACTACGAGAGACTTTTCCCTCTCACAAACACCCAGACCCGAAACAAATATTAGTGGATCACATAAACATTTGTCTCGGTGCGGGGATCGAACCCGCGGCCGCTCGTTTCGCAAGCTGGTGTCTAGCCAACTCAAATATCAAAATATATAAAATATGTAATACTAAGATATATAATGGAAAATGTAACATTATGTTCACGTATATCTCTATGAGTTATTATCTAGTTAAATGGTAGAAAGTGGTCCACTGGGCGGCGCGCGGACTCCCACACACAGACTGGCGCGAGTTTTCACTTTGTTAATAATTTGCTTAGCCAGGGTTCCAGCATGAAGAAAATTAATAAACACCCGTACTTCCATAGAAGCTCAAAAGCCCAGCTTACCTTATACATTTCCAAATAATGATGTTTCAGTTTAAATCTTTATTTAACAAAAGCAATTTGACATATAGATGAGAATATCGTGATACACAAGAAACAGTTATAAACTAAGGTGCCCCATACACCTTCAATAATATTGCACAATATTCTGATTGTACAATATTATTGAACGTGTAGGGATAATATTGAAGCATTGCGCAGTGATTGAACAAAAGATTGAGGGAGCTTAATTTTTATTGTGCAATATATTTCTTTTTTTTTTTCTTTTCAACAAAATCACCAGCGTGGCTGCCGCCAAAACTTCGTCGTCAGACATGTTGCTCGCACGAAAATATTGATCAGACTGGTTAGTTAATTATATTGACAGAATTTATTGAACATCTGGAATCAAGGGGGGTGTTCAATATTATTGAACAATAAAAAGATTGTGCAATATTATTGTAGGTGTATGGGGCGCCTAAGACATTACAAAATTGATATGTAACGTTTTTGAGCTTCTATCGAAGTCCCGACACTGTTAAATACACTCAACAGTGACATACATAGTTCTGACACCACAATAGGTCCAGTGTCGTGGGCATCAGAGACTACGAGAGGCTTTTTGTTCTCGCAAGCACACCACATAATAAATATTAGTACCTAAGTATTAAAAGCAGTGATGGCCTCGAGGTTTGGGCGCGCGGTCGAGAATCTCGGCGGTCGCGGGTTCGAACCCCAGGCACACACCTCTGACTTTTCGAAGTTATGTGTGTATTCACATTGAATTATCACTTGCTTTAACGGTGAAGGAAACATCGTGATGAAACCTGCACACCTAAAAAGTTCTTAGGAATTTCTTAGGTGTGTAGTCCGCCAACCCGCACTAGACCAGCGTGGTGGACTATCGCCTAAACCCTCTCAATGGTAGAGGAGACCCGTGCTCAGCAGTGGGCGTATATGGGTTGATGAAGAAGAAGAGTCTATAGATAAGTTATGGCATAGTTCTTTCCTGTTGTACATTCTATTGCATGTTGTGATTCTCATATCCTCTAATTGAAGAAACAAAATGTTTAAACTGCAGCAGTACAATAACAAAGCTTGTAAGTGTATTATTTGTTGGAGATCTTAATAAATAAAAATAAAACCGGGGCCACTTATTTCACAAGCTGGTGTCTAGCCAACAGCACCACGTGGCTGTTATCTAAAACTTCATAAATGTATGTAGTTAAGTCATCCCCTGCTACATGGTACCAATACCTGGCGAAATGTGGGTACAGAAGGCTTTTTTTTTATCACGAGAGGAAAGCGCCTTAAGCTCCCCTGTTCGGTACCTCGGGGGAGGCCGTAAGGGGTATGTCGGGGTCACTGGCTACGCCAGCATACCGACTAAAACCTCTCGGTGACCATCACGCGCATTTAGGGCGGTTTTGCGGCATCTCAGGGCCAGAAGTGTCCTAAATGGTCCGCTGCCGCCCAGCGCATCGTCCAATTATGGACCCCTCCAAATTGGGAGGGCTTAGTATGCCCTCCAATTAATCTATTTGGACGTTCATTTTGAACGTCCGCGACAGTTAAGAGGTCACGCCCTCTGCCGCCAATCTCGGGGTTGCTATCATAGGGTACCGCCTCCGCAGTACGCCCTGCTACCCCAGTACCCCTGTTAGTCGCCTCTTACGACAGGTAGGGGGATACCGTGGCGGAATTCTTACACCCCCAATCCACAGGGCGGGGGTAAAGAACGCTACCTCATACCTAGTTGTAATACTCAAAGTCATAACTATCTTTATTCAAAAAGATTTTTTAAAGTTCTGTGAGTCGTGAATCTGAAACTATAGTTTTATATATTTTTTTTATATAGTTATTGCCGCTTCGGCACGTGTTATCGCTGTGAAGAAGAAAAACCAAAAACACACTCAACAAAAGTAGGGGTAATTTTTCTTAATATAATTAAATAAATATATATTTTTACGTCTTTATTGAAATTTGACGTCAAATATGTCATAAATTTACAAACTGGAACAACATATATAAATTCCAGGACGCTGATACCAGGAAAACAGGGCGTCTAACAACCCTAGTCTAGTTGTTTCGTTACCAGTTGAACTGTGGACTGGTTTCGCTTAATAGCCGGTTCATTTCCTTACAGCGGTGGAGTGGGGACCAACGCAGACTAGATACAGACCTGGGGTCGCGTCGGCTTATAAATTGCAAACTTTATATTACAACAACATACCTCATGCCTTTATTCCCCGAAGGGGTAGGCAGAGATGCATTTCTGCACCCACATTTCGCCAGGTATGTATCAGTCCCACGTAATAGGGGGCGAGCCTATTGCCGTTTTTCGGGCACATTTCTAGACACCGTGCTGCTACTGAGAATTTCCTAATGGAAAAACCCAATAACACTTTGCCCGACCCGGGAATCGAACCCAGGACCTCTAGATCGCACGGCACATACTTGTACCGCGAGACCACGAGGCAGTCAACTTTATATTACACACATGATAAAAACTATAAAGGACAATAGACGTGGACAACTGTCAATTTCCAACTCTTTCTTTACATCTTCTTTTTTATTATTTTCGTTAAAGGTTCATAACAAAGGGTTCTATTACATTCGTGAGGTTCAGTCATCATTACCTTTAACCCAGTGGCGTGCCTAGGGTGTCAAACTAAGGCAAGCCCAAATATTTATTTAGTAGCAGCATATTTTTTTTGGTACGTAGGACTAATAAATACCTACCGGTTAGTACTCACATTCACGTTTATAGCGTTATTTTATAAATAAACAATCGTTAAGTTCGTTATTCGGAACTATGTAAGGCAAGTCGGGCTTTCGGGCTTCTATGGAAGTACCGCCACTGCTTTAATCCATATGCTTCCCACTGTTAGACAGGTAGACGACATAGCCAAGAAATTCCTATGAATCTTCAGGTGTGCAGGTTTCATCACGATGTTTTCCTTCACCGTTAAAGCTAGTGATGATTCAATGTGAATACACACATACCTTCGAAAAGTCTGAAATGTGTGCCCGGGTTTGAACCTGTCGTGATTCCCGACCGCGTGCTCAAACCTCGAGGCCATTACGGCTTTTAAGTTTCTGTGCTTGGTCTCAATACTGTGTTTTTATTGATCCTGGAGCACAGGAGTTACAATGGCTTAGGTTAAGCCCCGAGGTGGAGTCAAATCCCGGCAGTCGCGGGTTCAAACCGCAAGCACAGCTCGAACATTTCAAAGCTATGTGTATTTTCACCATCAATTACCACGTACTTTATAATTTACGTAAAACATCGTGATGGAACTTGCACACCTAAAAGTTTTTAGGAATTTCTCAGATGTGCAGTCCGCCAACCCGCACTGGGCCAGCGTGGTGGACTAATACCCAACCTCTCAGCAGTGGGATATGCGCAGTAGTTACTACAAGCTTCGCTTACTCGTACAAACATTTACTAGTAAAATTGTGTTGTTTCGTCAACGAAGTAGAGTTTTAGGTGTGTACTAGATAACGTGTGACTACGCGTTGCATTCCTAACGTGTTGTTGTAGACTATTATTTTAGGTTATTTTACAAAACTCCTAGTTTTTAGCAGATTTATTTCCTTAAGAAGATTTTTCTGTGCTTTAAACAGCAGTCAGTCACTAGATATTATAGTAAACTAGCTGTCCAGGCAGACGTCGTTAATTAAAAGTTAATTGTTAAAGTACATTAACCCCCACTAGGCCAGCGTTGGGAACTAAGGGCTAAACCTTTTCAATGGTAGAGGAGGTCCGTGCCTAGCTTTGGGACGCATATGGGCTGATAATATGTATCATAATATTTCAGTGGTGTACCTAAGAGTTCTTAGGAATTTCTTAGGTGTGTAGTCCGCCAACCCGCACTAGGCCAGCGTGGCGGACTATGGCCTAAACCCTCTCAATGGTAGAGGAGACCCGTGCTCAGCAGTGGGCGTATATGGGTTGATGAAAAAGAAGAAGAAGACAACACGTTATTGAGGAAAACGAGGCTTTAGAATTTTCTATTCGTAAATAAAATCTATATTATCGAATGCAGAAGGGAGACAAAGTCACGCTGCGAGGCTAGCCACCATTACTTAACATTGGAAAGTGTGTCAATCAGTGTGTTTGCACTGCGCTTTGTATTATGTTTTTCTTTATTTCGTATTGGCGCAATTGAGGCTGAGGCGGTGTTGTCGTACGGCCAATGGGTTGGTTATTTATGATTTTTTTTTCCCGCTGGATTTAAACGTGGATTGCCTTGTGGTCTTGTGGTAATAGTATGTGCCGCATTTAGAAGTCTCGAGGTCGATAACCGTGTCGAGCAGTGTTATAAAGTTTATGGAATAGAAAATTCTCAGTAATAGTACGGAGTCTAGTGGCCTTATCCCACCGCACACCCGCCACTGCAACTCCTGTACTACAGGATCAACAGCGGCACGCACAGTAATGACTCCGAGCAACGAAGCTCAGCGAATCTAAGGGGACCTAAATTGTCACATTCCCACAACGAAGTTAATCAGAAAAGTAATGTAAAGGAGGGGTTGGAAAACAAAGAGTTGTCCACTTCCCTCCACAGCAAAGCGGGTAAGTACGGAGTCTATAAAAACGGCATTACACTCGGCACCTGTTGCGTATGCCTGGTACATGCCTGGTAAAATATGGGTGCAGATGTGCACCTCCGCCTACCATTTCAGGGAATACAGGAGTGATATGTAAAATCCATCTATTATAGATTTTAAAACTTAAGATTAAATTACAAACTACTTCCCATTCCTGTGATTTCTTTGAAAAATAACATAAGATATATTTTTGTTTAGATGCCAACGATAAATACACCCACATGTGTGTTTCCGTCGAAGTAAGCATAGTGTATTTTAACGTCACCCCACCCGGGAACCTGACCCAAGACTTCTCAGTCTCACTCCATACACTTACATCACAGGAGAAAGGAACTAAGTTAAAAAAAAAAAACAATACGGTCGTTACGCAAAATACCTTAATCCAAACATGACTGCAGCACAAACATTACAAATGTCTTTATTTATTCTCGGGGTAACACAGCGGCTAACATTTTATCTAGCTTTGTTTAACTTTAAGTATTTATTTAACCTGTATGAGTGTTATGAGTTCTTACGAGTAGACAATTTCATCATCATCATCATCAGCTTATGGCCTCAAGGCCTTAGTCCACCACGCTGGCCTAGTGCGGGTTGGCGGACTACACACCTAAGAAATCTCGAAAAACTTTTAGGTGTGCAGGTTTCCTCACGATGTTTCCTTCACCGTTAAAGCAAGTGATAATTCAATGTGAATACATGCATATCTTGGAAAAGTCAGAGGTGTGTGCCTGGGGTTCGAACCCGCGACTTAGATTATCTAAACTAAACCTCGAAGCTATCACGACTTTCTTAAATTTTTCATACACCCTCGACATTAACAAAACTTAAATTTTTAAATATCAATCGCTTAATAATTAATAATCAAATATATGCAGACGGAAAATCCCAAATTCAAGGTAAAAAATAAAAGAAAAAAAGTAATTCGTCGAATAAAAGGGACTTTCCACACCTTGAAAGTCTATTGGAGCTATAAAATACGCGACTTACAATTATTTATTTATTTATTTAAACTTCATTGAACACACAATACTTAAACTAAGGAATACAGAAGATGAGCAGAGTACAATGGGCGGCCTTATCACGCAAGGCGATCTCTTACAGGCAACCATACAGGCATGGATTTGCAGGAAGAGAAATGAAAGGTAGTTACAAAGTATATACAGATGTAAACCACTGTCAGTGCTTCCATAAAAGCTTTACACTTAAATTGTGTAGTATTTACTTTATAACTATTTATAGTGGGCTTAGAATATTCTCTTTTAAATGTCAAATTGCTTTTGTCAAATGAAGATTTAAAACATAGACAGTATTATTCAAATTTTTGTAAGGTAAGGGCTTCTAAGTATGTAAGGTGATGCAGTGAACACACAGAATGCACACATAATTTTAAAAATTCGTAAGTGTATTTCTGGAGTACGAACCCGCGTCCGGCGAGATTCTCGACCACGCGCCTAAACCTCGAGGCCGTTACTTATTTTATGCGTCAAAATAAAAATATTTACGTTTTGTTTATGTATGTGATTATCAAGAAAACGTTGATATTTTATCTTTTATCGGTATTTTCTTCAACACCAGGAACTTTCTACTCCCCTCAGCTATTACCTGTCTTAGTTTCCAATCAATGTCTGCATACACGCTGCATTAAAACGCCTCCGCTACCGCCGATGCGCACGCGGATCTCGTCGCCACACACGAGTAATAAAACAAAGGCGTGAACTGTTATCTCGCGACTGTTAGTGACTAACCGTTCGGTTATGTTGATAGTTAAGTTAACCGGATGGGCGGAACACAGCCGAGCAAGCCTCTGTGTGTTTTGTCACAAGATTATACGTAACTTCAAACTGTAGTCCCTGGAGAGGTAGGCAGAGGTGCATTTCGACACCCTGATTTCGCCAGGTATCAGTCTCACGTAATAGAGAGAGAGGTTATTGCCATTTTTCGAGCGCATATCCAGATTCTGTGCTGTTATTGAGAATTTCCTAATGGAATAACCCAATAACACTGTTTAACCCGGGAATCGAACCGTGGACCTAAAGGTCATAATTGCACGGCATTTTTTATGTCAAAAAAGCAGTGATGGTCCGACGTTTAGGCACGCGGTCGAGAATCTCGGCGGTCGCGGGCGTTCAAAGCCTAGGCACACACCTCTGACCTTTCCAAGTTATGTTTATAATTTACTTTAACGGTGAAGAAAAACATCGTGACGAAACCTGCACACCTAAAAGTTTTTAGGAACTTCTTAAGTGTGTAGTCCGCCAACCCGCAATAAGCCAGCGTTTTGGACCCTTTCAATGGTAGAGGCAGTATATTTTCAATTTAATAAGGCTGAAGACACTATTTTTTCTTACAATGACTGTTACACAGTTATCACATAATCACTATTACACGCGAGTACGCAAGTTCAAAGACCCGGGCTTTCACAAGCGTCTGTTCATGGCATCAATCAACGATAAAAGTATGGCTTCATTCATATAGTGTTGAAGTTTTTGTGAGAATCACTTAATATTTAATTTATACTGGCGATTTTAATGATATCGGATCATCATCATCATCATCATCATTAGCCCGAATACGTTCCACTGCTGGGCACGGGTCTCCTCTACCATTGAGAGGGTTTTAGGCCATAGTCCACCACGCTGGCCTAGTGCGCGTTAGTGGACTGTACACCTGAAAAATTCACGATGTTTTTCTTGCGATAATTCACTGCGAAAACACACAACTTGGAACAATCAAAGGTGTGTACCTACTGTTTAAATCTTCTTCTTCTTCTTCATCAACCCATATACGCCCACTGCTGAGCACGGGTCTCCTCTACCATTGAGAGGGTTTAGCCCATAATCCACCACGCTGGCCTAGTGCGGGTTGGCGGACTACACACCTAGCGTTTAAATAAAAACTAAAATTTTTACTAGCAAACTTAACGATGTCAATTTTTTCTATCATTATGCTCGGGCATCGTAAAAAATACTCTCATAATTTTCCCTGACGCGCTAAAAAAAGTATATCTTAATAAAGCTTCGATTCTTGAACATCAAAACACTTGACTACATGCACAGACGTCTCGATTCGCAGAAATATTTCTCGAATAACAAAAGGTGATGATTCGAACGATTTTTTTCAATTTAAGACGCCGTTTTTATACTGATATTAAATAGAGGAAATATTTGATCGGACTATGGCCTAAACCCTCTCAATGGTAGAGGAGACCCGTGCCCAGCAGTGGGCGTATATGGGTTGATGATGATGATGATGATTTGATCGGAAAATCTTAAAAACAATTCAACCGATGTCTCATGGAATTTCTTCCTGAGCCGCAGTAGCGCATTTGCGTCCCACTGCTGGGCACGGGTCTCCTCTACCATTGAGAGCGTTTAGGCCATAGTCCACCACGCTGGCCTAGTGCGGGTTGGCGGACTACACACCTAAGAAATTCCTGAGAACTCTTAGGTGTGCAGGTTTTATCACGATGTTTTCCTTCACCGTTAAAGCAAGTGATAATTCAATGTGAATACACACATAACTTCGAAAAGTTAGAGGTGTGTGCCTGAGGTTCGAACCCGCGACCGTCGAGATTCTCGACCGCGCGAGAATTCTGGCTAGAAGCAAATATAACTTAACTATATATAAATTTAACTGTGAGACCAAGCTCCGTCCTACTGCTTGGGCACGGGATTCCTCTACAACTAAGCTGGTTCAGATCTTATTCCACTACCTAAGAATAAAAAACATTTTAAGGTATGTACGTTTCAGCGCGATGTTTCCTTCACCGTTAAAGTACTTGGTACTTTATTACAAATATGCACAAATTTTTAAATAAAAAATACACCAAATCAATGACATACATAGTCCCGAACCCACATTAAGATACGTGTCTTGTGTCGTGGGTATCAGAAACTACGAGAGACTTTTCGGTCTCACAAACATCCTTGCCCAACACAAACGTTTGTGGATCACACAAACATTTATGTCGGTGCGGAGATCGAACCGGCGGCCTCTCGTTTCGCAAGCCTCTCTACCCAACTGCGCCACGGGGCTTTGATAAGTCAGAGTTGTGTGCCTCGCATCGCATATTTTATACCCCCAAGGTCATTAAAATTAACCCCCCCTTAACATCTGTTCGCTGTTCGCGAATCTCAATAAAGATTTCTTTGTCATTCGAGTACCACTCCACTTAACTAAGGAGGGCCGTGACTGATTGAATTCTCGAACATTCTATGTAGACTAACATAGTTTTTAAAGGCAGTTTTACTGACTTTTTCTATAGAACAGCTGAATAAGAAGGGAAATATCCAGTATTTAGTATGTGTCCGAGTGTCGCCGCTTGTCTGTCACCTGTTCATTCTACTACAACACACCAACAATGATTATTTCAAACAAAAATTGGCTGCTATTGGTTGTCACACATTAAAGTGTTGATATTACACGCAATGAATTACTAAGAAGCGTGTGTCAAACACATGACAGTGTAATCGTAGATTCGGCAATAACATTTTGTTCATTCAGGATATTAAAATAAAATCATGGACAGGACTTATAATATGGTTGAGAAATTCACTAATATTTTACATTTTTTAGTACCTTTTTAAAGTAAATTCTGTATGAACATTCACATAAAAATCTTTGAACGAAAATTTGTATACACATTGTTTATAATATTATATTTACTTTGTATTTTAACTACTATAATTTACTGTCTATTATTTTCATCAAAAGTAGTATTTGCTACATAGTATTAGTCACTTTGTACTTTAGTCTATAGACCGCGTACATTTCTAGACGAATCTATTATATAATAATTTAAATAACACAAAAAAAGTTCATCTTGATATCAAGCGAAATCAAAACAGTTTTACTTGTCGATAACGTTTCCAAAAAAGTCAATAAAAACACTTAAAAAAGTCGCATAATATTTCTTACAGTCGAAAACATTCGATGACCTTGTAACCAAACCACGTCAGGTCCAATATTAAAATAACTAGACTTTACGAATCGCAGTCACAATATAGACTTTTTAATCAATATTTAGGACCTTTTTGCGACCTAAAAATCTAGATTTCGACCCCCCATTGCCTGAAACAAAAGTCTGCGCGTACATACAGGTACCAGGCGCGCATAACTCCGCAAGACATTATAGAATGGCATTTGCCAAATGTTTATATCGCAAGTTCGGTAAACAAGCTAGAGCGGGACGGGTGTACGCGTGCGAAAGAGACAGCTGTATACCGGTTGATCAGAGAGCGTAGTACTAGAAAACGGTGTTATGCTAGAGTGAAAAGAGTTTGTATTTAATGAGGTTTAATTAGGACTGAGATTTAAGATACTTGATTGTTTGTTTGGATGAAGCACGGATTGTAAAAATAGGAATAGGAATTAGTTAGAATCCGCACAATTTTTATTTGTATATAACATGGGTTCAAGGTTTAGGAGCGCGATCGAGACTCTTAGGGGTTGCTTCAAACCCCAAGCACACACCTTATGGCTATTGAAAGTTAATATAATAAATTCTACGGCCCAAAATTCCCTTTTTCATAGTATCCTCTTAATAAATCCAAAATATAAAATATAGGTATAAATAAAAAATATAGGATACTTTATACATAAAACATTAAGAATTCGAAATGATCCCTATTTCGTTTCCTGCACATTGAAATATATTTATTTTACTTCTGAAATACAAATTCTGTTCTGCTACTGAGAAATGACTTACGGAAAAACCCTATGACAATTTCTCCGACTCAGGTTTTCGAAAGGAGGAATTTTCAAACCTAATAAAAATCGTTTTGCAACTAATTGCACGCGTGACTGATAACAATCATATAGAATCAGAAGATAAAGATTTATCTCCATACGTGATCATTTGAGTTGAAAAATTTCTCAATTATACACGGAAATTGGGCAATAAATATTAGGAGAAAAATCCCTTAGTGTCAAATATGATAGTCCGCCAACCCGCACTAGGCCAGCATGGTGGACTAAGGTCTAAGCCCTCTCAATGGTAGAGGAGACCCGTACCCAAAATGGGACGTATATGGGCTGATGATGGTGACAGAAATTTTGTACCTATTCGTATATCATACAGTGGATGGCAATACAGTAGGTATAGTGGTCCACAGAATTGTGTCTAAATCTGTCATCAAACTGTCGACAAGAGTAACTTATTGTATTCTTGTGAAATTATAACCGCGGCTTGTTTCCGCGTTCCGACAAAAGTTTGTGTAGTTTATAAATGTTTGTTATATGTGTGATTTAAGACTAAAAGTCCATCATGGTTTCGGAACTACGTATGTGATTGTTGGGTACATTATTATGCCCGGTGGCGCTACTTCTAGGTGTAATGTCTAGTTTATAATTGTTTAGTTTGGGGTCAGAATATTATTTCTATAAGCCAAATTGCTTTTGTTTAATAAATATTTAATACTTTAAGATTTCGGAATTTTATAAGGCATTATGAGCCATGAAAAAAATCTTGACACGTTTTTTCCTTAAAGCCTCCTCATAGTCTTATCTCTTAACTATTGGTCGCCTACTCCGAAAATCTAACGTAACACACGCTGACTTTCCCTTTTTCTTCGAAACCTGACCTATGTTTACTTCAGTGGCGGTACTTCCATAGAAGCCCAAAAGCCCGACTTGCCTTACATAGTTCCGAATAACGAACTTAACGATTGTTTATTTATAAAATAACGCTATAAACGTGAATGTGAGTACTAACCGGTAGGTATTTATTAGTCCTACGTACCAAAAAAAATATGCTGCTACTAAATAAACATTTGGGCTTGCCTTAGTTTGACACCCTAGGCACGCCACTGGTTTACTTAGATAATAAGAAACTGGTCCGGAAACAGTGAAGCAACAATGATAACAGGGAAACTGTTCCTCTGAGTAATTTCTTGCTAACAATTTCACTCAGTTTTGTTCAATAACTTCAAAATCAAAGTCAAATTATCTTTATTCACGAACCCTTTCGAATCGTGGATTTTAAACAATTGCCACTTCATAGTATATGACTATAGTTTTTATGACTTTAACATCTACTACAGGAAAAATACTAAATGCCACTAACTGCTTCTAAATATTACGAAGATTTCTTTAGCAACAATATTTGTCGAGTATTTTCCCGCACATATTTCATCATCAACAGCCTTTAATTCGTTTACTGCTGGACATAGGCCTCTCTTATGGCACGCCACTGGGCTCGATCTTCGACTCTCCTCATCCAATCACTGCCAGCCACCTTACGGATATCGTCACCCCACCTAGCCAGAGGGCGTCCTACACTACGTTTGTCGAGGCGTGGTCTCCACTCCAGAACACATTAGTGAATAGTGAAAGACAATTAAAATACTATTCTTTAAATTGCAATAGAATAAAGTGAGAGGAAACATTACATCGCTTCCAATATATTATCAAAATGCTGAATCAAAATTGTAGCAATTTATTATTGGACATCGCAATGCAATGCTATATTAAGTTAGATAGTAACTCATTATTACATGACTTTTTGAAGACGATAATTCTTCTTCTTCATCAACCCATATTCGCCCACTGCTGAGCACGGGTCTCCTCTACCATTGAGAGGGTTTAGACCATAGTCCACCACGCTGGCTTAGTGCGGGTTGGCGGACTACACACCTAAGAAATTTCTAAGAACTCTTAGGTGTGCAGGTTTCATCACGATGTTTTCCTTCACCGTTAAAGCAAGTGACAATTCAATGTGAATACACACATAACTTCGAGAAGTCAGAGGTGTGTGCCTGGGGTTCGAACCCGCGACCGCCGAGATTCTCGACCGCGCGCCCAAACCTCGAGGCCATCACTGCTTAATATGCTTAAGACGATAATGCCTTGTCATTATACAAGCTCGGTGATTACAAAGCACTACCCGCTTTTCAAACAACTTATATGCACGTTACTCCTCATTACTCAACATTAAGGAACGCGGTTATCTTTGAACCAACACCCAAAAACCCCAATCCTACACCCAAATTAGGAAAAAGGGTCGTACCTTATTTTCTTGACATCAGATAAGCCGAAAATCGTTTTCCTCAATAACTAAACGATAAGTGTAACGAATGGCCGCATGACGCATAAACCCGTCCACCATTGATCCCTGTAAAAGACACCTGCGCGCGCGCACCACGCCGCTCTCAGTCCACTTGCAACCGCCGCGACGACCGCGCAACGTATTTACAAACATTCCAAATTCGAATTCGAAAAATTCTAAATTTGAATTTTAAATTTGTGTTCTTAGTGTTTTGTTTTTTTAATAGTGCAGACCAGTGAATGAGTGATCTAGTGCCGTAATTCTATAAGGATATTGTTTAAAGTGAGTTTTTGGATGACAAAAATGCATTTCTTTTAATTGGGTCGTTTTAAATTCAAACTTTAGGTATAAAATGTATGTGGTTGTTAGGAAAACGTCGAAATTTTTATTTCCTCGTCAGATTTTTTTACCCCAGGGGGTTTATAATCGCCTTGGCTATTACCTGCCTTAGTTTCCGATCACAATCTGAATACACCCTGTATATATCTCGTTGGGTAATATCTAAACATATTTCTCTTTTTTTTGTGTATTACAAAATTAATTATTCAGCCTACCCGTCACATTTTGCCGGGTAAAAAACCAAATTAAAAAAAAAGATATGAATATTTACAGTCATATTAACACAGTCAACATAAAATGCAGCCGGTACAGGTTTTTGATATGAATAGAACGCATAAGATAGCTATCGACGAATCCAAGCTAAGACTATAAGGCAAAATCTGGAAGGATATATCAATAATTAGAGATAGGCCTTAGTTCAAAGTGCTGTTATTTTGCTGAACACGGACTTAGAACCCTTAAGATTTTTTTACGTTTCTCTAAAATCTTAAGTAAAATGGAAAAGGTTCTTGTACTGCCGTTAAAAGAATCTCAGAATTTCTTTACAATAACAATACGTTTTTAAGAATTTTTAGATGTTCCTTCACGATGTTTCCCTCCATCGTTAAAGTGATAGTTCATTACGAATACACACATAACTTGGAAAAGTCAGAGGTGTGTGCCTGGGGTTTAAATCCGCGACCACCGATATTTAGTCCGCTAAACCACACAAGACCAGCGTGGTGGATTAAGACCTAAACCCTATCAATTGTAGAGGGCCTTGACTAACAGTCTGATATATGTATCAGGGCTGATGATGATTATAGTCACATCGTTTAAACAATCACTAAGGAAGGCATTTTAGCTAAGGAAGCAGATTTTTCAAAACATATACGCTAAATTTGAATACTAAATATATAATACATATAGATTAGTCTCGGCATAAAGATATTCATTCAAAATATATTTCGAAAAACATCTGATTTAGTTACATATGTATGTGATATTTTAATATTTACCACGCGAATAAATTCTTGTTTGGGATCTTGAGGATTTGAGAGTTCCATTTCCGGGTCGGGCAAAGTGATTTTTAAGTTATTTTATGAGGTCCTTAGTAACACTATATGCAGTCACACACCTCTGACTCTCAGTTATGTTTGTATTAACAATGAATTATGACTACTTTAACGGTGAAGGAAAACATCGTGAGGAAACCTGCACATCTAAAAGTGCATAGGAATTCCTTAGATGTGTTCTCCATTAACCCACACTAGACCAGTGTGGTGGACTGAGCTACCTCCTCTCAAATATAAAGAAACACCCGTCCCCAGCATTGAGACACACAGATCTATCACAGAGACACAAACTAACATTTCGACCTATGCATAGAATAAAGTTATATGTGCTTATGCACAACTTCTATTTCTCAGCGATTTAAACTTAATTGGGCACAAAATTATCAGCAAATTTTTATGTTCTTCAAACAACAACAAAATTTATTAATTATTACTTCACTAGTGCAATATATAAACAAGTTTAACTCTATAAAGATATAAAAAGTACTTTGGTGTTATAGTCATAAGTAACCTTATTCGATGCATAGGTCAATTTGTTTGTCACACATTAAAGTGTTGATATTACACTCCCTAAGCAGACTCCCTAGGAAACGTGTGCGTCATATACACTGTAATCATAGGTTCGGCACGCTCGGCATGTGAACATTCCCTTTCTAGTCTTATTCAACTGTTCTGTATAATAATGAAATAACCTTAAACATGATATTTTGGCCCAGCCATGACTGCGTACGTGTCGAAGTCGGGTTAAAATCCGATTAATTCTGTAGCAAGGATATTTCCTACTGACCTCAACCGGCGAGGCTCTAGATATTTTCGTGGCGTTCAACGTGACTATTACACGGTTCGTTTGATACATATATAACAGCCCCGTGGCGCAGTTGGCTAGACACCAGCTTGCGAAACGAGCGGCCGCGGGTTCGTTCCCCGCACCGAGACAAATATTTGTGTGATCCACAAATATTTGTTTCGGGTCTGGGTGTTTGTGAGAGCGAAAAGTCTCTCGTAGTTTCCGATACCCACGACACAAGACTCGTATCTTAGTGTGGGGTCAGGACTATGTATGTGACTGTTGGGTGTATTTATTATTATTATAACCTCACGCCTGTATTCCCTGAGGGGGTAAGCAGAGATGCATTTCTGCACCCACATTTAGTTTGGTATGTATTAGTCCCACGTAATAGCAGTGATGGCCTCGAGGTATGGGCGCGCGGTCGAGAATCTCGGCGGTCGCGGGTTCGAACCCCAGGCACACACCTCTGACTTTTCGAAGTTATGTGTGTATTCACGTTGAATTATCACTTGCTTTAACGATGAAGGAAAACATCGTGATAAAACCTGCACATCTAAGAGTTCTTAAGAATTTCTTAGGTGTGTAGTCCGCCAACCCGCACTAGGCCAGCGTGGTGGACTATGGCCTAAACCCTCTCTGGTCTCTCCCTAAATGGTAGAGGAGACCCGTGCTCAGCAGTGGGCGTATATGGGTTGATGAAGAAGAAGAAGAATAGGGGACGACCATATTCCTGTTTTACGGCCACATTTGTAGACACATAACTAGTGGGAATTTTCTAATATAAACGTTATTTTCTTTTTACTGTCGGGATGTTTTTAACGCTAATGGGTTTGTTATCATCGTAGCTATTATCTGCCTTCACCGGTGTATACCCAATAACGCTTTCCTCAACGCAATAATCGAACCCAGAACCTCTAAAAAACTCAATGTGCGCTATTGCTGGCAAAATTTGTGAACTGATGACTCATTATTGTTGTCTAAACTAGCAACGCGTTAAAATTAAAAAATATATATAAAAACGAAAACATTTTTATGCCTACTTGGTCTTTTTAGTGTGAGGCGTGAGATTCAGAGGTACCGGGTTCGATTTCCGGATCGAGTACCTCTAAACTAGTTTCGCGAAATACTGTGGAAACTCACGGTAACATCAGTAGATTTAACGATAAACTCACTAAATCATCGAAATTGTGTTCGATTGGTTCAACGTGCCTTCCGTACAATGGTTATCTTCTCTACATTTTACGACAACTGTATCTTCTTCTTCTTTATCAACCCATATACGCCCACTGCTGATCACGGGTCTCCTCTACCATTGAGAGCGTTTAGGCCATAGTCCACCACGCTGGCCTAGTGCGGGTTGGCGGACTACACACCTAAGAAATTCCTAAGAACTCTTAGGTGTACTCTCAGTGATGGCCTCGAGGTTTGGGCGCGCGGTCGAGAATCTCGGCGGTCGCGGGTTCGAACCCCAGGCACACACCTCTGACTTTTCGAAGTTATGTGTGTATTCACATTGAATTATCACTTGCTTTAACGGTGAAGGAAAACATCGTGATGAAACCTGCACAACTAAGAGTTCTTAGAAATTTCTTAGGTGTGTAGTCCGCCAACCCGCACTAGGCCAGCGTGGTGGACTATGGCCTAAACCCTCTCAATGGTGGAGGAGACCCGTGCTCAGCAGTGGGCGAATATGGGTTGATGAAGCAAGCAAGCAAGCTTAGGTGTGCAGGTTTCATCACGATGTTTTCCTTCACCGTTAAAGCAAGTGATAATTCAATGTGAATACACACATAACTTCGAAAAGTCAGAGGTGTGTGCCTGGGGTTCGAACCCGCGACCGCCGAGATTCTCGACCGCGCGCCCAAACCTCGAGGCCATCACTGCACGACAACTGTATAGCGCCATATAATGCACAGTCCCTTCAGTGTCCTTATAAAGACTTTGTATTATAATTAACATAATAAATTTTAAATATAAACTAAAGTCTTTGGTGTATTTTGCAAAAGATGAGATTATGAATTGTTCCATACAAAAGATATCAACGCCCTCACTTAAGTGTCAGAACTCAGAACTGTGTATGTGACTGTTAGGTGTATTTATTTATTTATACAAAGCATGATTGCATCAATGATGGCTTCAAGGTTTAAGGGCACGGTCGAGAATCTCAGCGGTCGCGGGTTCAAGCCTCAGACACTCACTTCTGATTTTTCCAAGTTATTCACAATGATACTTCGTGATAAAACCTGCCCCCTTAAATATCTCAGGTGTGTAGTCCGTTAACCCATACTAGGCCAGCGTGGTGGACTATGGCCTAAACCCTCTCAAGATGTAAACCCGTGTCCAGCAGTGGAACGTATATGGGCTGATGCTGACGATTGTTAAACAAACGACTTGAGATAAAAACCTTTTATTATTGTTTACAGATTATGCTAATTAAGTTAGCGTTCAATAAACACCATTCCCATACATTATGAAACCTTAGTGATGTCATTGGAAATAACATTTTTCTTGTTTGCATAAATTTAAATACGTTAGAACTTCCACAGAAGCCCAAAAGCGTTACACGTTAATTGTGTAATGTCTTCTTCTTCTTCTTCATCAACCCATACACGCCCACTGCTGGGCACGGGTCTCCTCTACCATTGAGAGGGTGTTAGGCCATAGTCCACCACGCTGGCCTAGTGCGGGTTGGCGGACTACACACCTAAGAAATTCCTAAGAACTCTTACGTGTGCAGGTTTCATCACGATGTTTTCCTTCACCGTTAAAGCAAGTGATAATTCATTGTGAATACACACATAACTTCGAAAAGTCAGAGGTGTGTGCCTGGGGTTCGAACCCGCGACCGTCGAGATTCTCGACCGCGCGCCCAAACCTCGAGGCCATCATTGCTTTTAATGTCTAGTTTGTAGTTAACTAGCGACCCGCCCCGGCTTCGCACGGGTGCAATGCTGATATTTAATGGATGTTACCATACATATAAACCTTCCTCTTCAACCACTCTATCTATTAAAAAAAATCGCATCAAAATCCGTTGCGTAGTTTCAAAGATTTAAGCATACAAAGGGACATAGGGATAGAGAAAGCGACTTTGTTTTATACTATGTAGTGATTGCAGCGTTAGGATATTCTCATTTATATGTCACTTTTGTTTAATGACAGCCCCCGTGGCGCAGTTGGCTAGACACCAGCTTGCGAAACGAAAGGCCGCGGGTTCGATCCCCGCACCGAGACAAATGTTTGTGTGAACCACAAATATTTGTTTCGGGTCTGGGTGTTTGTGAGACCGAAAAGTCTCTCGTAGTGTCTGATACCCACGACACAGGTCTTGTAACCTAGTGTGGGATCAGAGCTATGTATGTGACTGTTGGTTGTATTTATTTATTAATTAAAATTAAATAAATTTTGTAAGACATGCTGGACTTTAGGACTTCTATAATTCTAAGTTCCGCCACTGGTCAAAACTATTCACAATTCGATATGCGTCCGACTACTCCTGTACATCCTTAAAACTTATTCCGCCACGCTGGCCTAGTGCGGACTACACACCTAAGAAATTCCTAACAACTTTAAGGCTGCTGATTTCATTACTATGCTTTCCTTCACCGTTAAAGTAGATGATAATTCATTGTGATATGAAAACATGACTTGGAAATGCTTTGGTTTGAACCTGAGACCGTTTAGCTTTGCCTTAACCTCGAGGCCATCACAACTGTGCGTGAGAATATCATAGATATAACTCGTAACAAATGTTTTTCCTTAAACCAATAATAAAGTGTACAATTTATTTGATTGATGTCATTATTATTCATAACACGTTTAATGTTCTGCGTTAAAACCCGCAAGCAGTTAAATTGTTCGTAGGAAAACGGACTTTTGGAAAGAGTACCTTTATCATTAAGTACTGCCTCGTGGTCTCGCGGTACAAGTGCCGTGCGATCTAGAGGTCCTGGGTTCGATTCCCGGGTCGGGCAAAGTGTAATTGGGTTTTCCATTCGGAAATTTTCAGTAGCAGCACGGAGTCTGGAAATTTGCCCGAAAAACGGCAATAGGCTCGCCCCCTATTACCTGGCGAAATGTGGGTGCTGAAATGCATCTCTGCCTACCCCTTCGGGGAATATAGGCTTGAAGTATGTGTTGTATCATTATATAGGTCCACCCGGCACGGGCCTCCTCTACAAGAGAGAGGGGTTAGGCCATAGTCCACCACGCTGGCCTAGTGCGGGTTGACGGACTACACACCTAAGAAATTCCTAAAACGTTTTAGGTGTGCAGGTTTTCTTACGTTGTTTTGCTTTACTGTTCAATAATGAAAACACACATAATTTGAACAAAGAAGATCTGACTTTGACATTGACTACGAAAATCCACTCTTCGAAAACTTGTATCCATGTGACATTAAATTGTAAACAATATTATTAGATTGTAATCTAATTTTTAGATTATAATTATAAATTATTAAAAAAAAAATTACATATCGTGTTGCTGAGGGAGTTTCTTGCCGTTTCTTCTCCACAGCGATAACACGTTTCGAAGCGGCACTAGTTAAAAAAAACAGTATAAAAAATTGTTAAAAAATGACGATTCAAAAGAACTTGTAAAAATCTATTTGAATAAAGGAGATTTGACTTTGACTTTGAAAAGTCGGAGGCGTGTGCCTGGGGTTCGAACCAGCAACCGTCGAGACTCTAGACCGAGTTAATAAACCTCGAGGCCATCACTGCTTTGTAATCCGCAAATTCTCTACAATCTACATTGAAATATGAAAAATTAAGACTTTCTAGACACGTCGATAATTTTTTTGCCGGACACAAGAGACAGTTTTTGTCGGCATCGAGAACAGGTATACCGAGACATCTGACGATTGTGGTATATACGGGGAAAAAAAACTACGAGAGGTCAATGAACCCGCTTTTGGCACGTAATGGTGTTATGTATGAGGTAATACGGTCTTTTTAAACTACAACCAACATTCTCATGTGAGTGTGTCGGTACTTCCATAGAAGCCGAAAAGCGGTACACGTTAATTGTGTAAAGCTAAGGATTTTCTCATTAACATGTCAAATTAGAAGATTAACAATGGCCTCGAGGTTTAGGCCCGCGGTCGAGAATCTTGGCGGTCGCAAGTTCAAACCCCACCTGTGAATTTTCGAAGTTATGTGTGTATTCACAATGAATTATTACTTGCATTGACGGTGTAGGAAAACATCGTGATGAAACCTGCACATCTAAAAGATCTTAGGAATTGCTTTGGTGTGAAGTCCGCCGACCCGCACTAGGCCAGCGTGGTGGACTAAGGCCTAAACCCTCTCATTGCCTAGTGCCCAGCAGTGGGACGTATATGAACTGATAACGATCATCACGCTACGACCAAAACTAGCAAAGCAGCAATGTATATGTACCAATAACGAGAGGAAAAATGTATTTCCAAGACTAAATTTTCTCATGCAGAGTTTTGGCCAACAATTAATTCTCAACACGTTTCTGCTAGACTTAAAATAGCATATATTAGAACTACCAGAAACAATAAACTTAACATAATGTTGATAAAAACTGGTGCATTTTGCGTATAAATATGTTATTTACATATTTGACTATATTTAGACCACATACGTCTCAATTCTGAACAAGCCTCATTTACAACTGATAGGCTTCAGTCCACCACGCTGGCCTAGTGCGGGTTAGCGGACTACACACCTAATAAATTCCTAAAAACTTTTAGGAGAGCAGGTTTCCTCACGATGTTTTCTTTCGCCGTTAAAGTACGCCATAATTCATAATGAATACTATAACTCGAAAAATTCAAAACGTATTTGAACCCACGACCAATAAGATCCGCACGCCTTATCTTAGAGGCAATCATCATCGTCAGCCCATATTCGTCCCACTGCTGGGCACGGGCCTCCTCTACAACTGAAAAGCTTTTAAGCCTTAATCCACCACGCTGGCCTAGTGCGGGTTGGCGGACAACAATCACGAAATAGATATTGGTAATTTTTATTGCATTTCCTATACCAGTCTTCGTCAACCTTTTGGCAGGCAAGGGCCAGAATAAAATAAAAGCAGGCCGCACTTGTGATATTTATCACAGATTCCTAAAACAACCATAAAGGAATTCGGCGATTTCATACAAATTTCTCTAATATTGCCTATCATATTTGTAGTTGCTATTCCTAGAATGGCTCTCAAATGCTCGTCTGCCAAACTAGAGGCATATAGTACGTATTTTAAACTTATTTTCACAACATCCACGGGCCCCAAGTAAGAAGTTGCCGACCAGTGGCGGTACTTCCATAGAAGCCCGAAAGCCCGACTTGCCTTACATAGTTCCGAATAACGAACTTAACGATTGTTTATTTATAAAATAACGCTATAAACGTGAATGTGAGTACTAACCGGTAGGTATTTATTAGTCCTACGTACCAAAAAAAATATGCTGCTACTAAATAAACATTTGGGCTTGCCTTAGTTTGACACCCTAGGCACGCCACTGTTGCCGACCACTGGCTTAGACATTTAATTTCCCGGCAGCTAACCATTTTGTGCAAAAACTTTAGGTATGTCCGATATGACGAAAACGATTGAAAAACAACAACAAACCATTCGTAACCCAATTCACGAAACGGACAATTTAAATATAGTTATTTAATGGTTGCAAATTATCTCTTTGTGTCGGTTGTATGGAATTAAATTAATTTCGAGTGTAGCTTGTTTTCGTATTCGCAGTCTTGCGCCATAAATGTGTGCGATTTAGAAGGTTCGATTCCCGAGTCTGGTGTGAAAGCGCGGACATTGAAATTATGTGAAGATTTGAACCTTCAACCGTCGAGATTTTTAACTCTACAACATGCCTAAACCACAAGGACATCACGTCTTCCAATTACATCAGTTGACAATCTTAAAAAAAAACACCATTCGCGCACGAAAGGTTCTGTACCATTATTTACAAAAACGTTAAAATCATGTTTATTATATTGGAGTCCTACTGAAATATTTATTTATTATGTTTTTTAGCATTTGTTGTTATAGCAGCAACAGAAGTGAATCACCTGTCAAAATTTCAACTGTTTATCAATCACGGTTCAAATGAGTGAAATCGATCGCCAAATTTCCGTACTTCAATACACGTCGCTCTTAACGTCGCGGGTCCAATCGAAAATTCAATAATTATGAAACGAGATAGTATGTCTAATAACACGAAACCGTCGCAACTGTGCCAAGGTCGGCTGGTGAAGTGTGACGTCATTACGACTTGCTTTTATACGAGCAATACCAAGTGTTTATATACTCAGCCTATCGCCGTCCACTGCTGTATACGTGTCCCCAAGAAAGCGCCAACCATCCCGGTGTTGAGCAGCCCCCATACATCCAACACCCGACATTTATATATACTCAGCCTATCGCCGTCCACTGCTGTATAGGCCTCCCCAAGAAAGCGCTAACCATCCCAGTGTGGAGCAGCCCATATACATCCGTTTCCCGACACCGCACTCAAGTCGTCGGACCATCGTGCTGCAGGACGTCCCACACTTCGTCTGCCTAAGCATCAACTCCTCTCCAACAGTTGTCTCCTCTATCGGCAATATGACCTCGAAGTGTCTACAACGGGTCTAATGTTTTTTAGCGTTTTAAGCTCCCTTTTCCGTACTTTGGGGCAGGCCCGAAAGTATTATATCGTGGTCTTTGGCCTTACAACTCGGCGTTCAGAACAATTGTCTGCTTAGCTAAGCTGGGTCTCTAAGCTAAATCTTACGCCATCTCTCGGTGACCATCATTTGGGGCGGTTTTAAAGCGTCTCTGGGCGAGAAGCGTCCTTGTCTGCTGCCGCCTAGTGCACCATCCAATTACGGACTCCTCAAAGCGCCTGATGGTAAGATAATAGGGGGTCAAGTGAGTGACGATTTAAGTCACTAGACACTCATAGTTGAGTTGCTTCATCACTATGTTTAAAAGCTTTTTTCTTTATCATTATCAGACGTAAAAGCGGCTGTATAGCATGATCTTCGGATCGAAATAAATAAAAAAAAACTACAATTTTACTAATCCGGCACCCTCCGCCCTCGCCCCTGTATATCAGTACTCTATGCTTTATTTTATGTCAGTGACTCCGATCACCACGTGTCTAAACCTCGAGTATAGTCTACTACCCTTTATACATACATAGTAGGTACATATATATACTAAAAAACCCGGCAAAAAATACCTCCCGATCTCATACACACCGTACGCGGCGTGTCATAAGGAAATTATTCCACACGACACCGATTAACAGTACAATATAATGGCGATTAGCTGCGTTTTAACTGCTCTGCTCACCTTGACAATCGCAAGTCGCAATGCAGCGATCGGCGGAATTGTACCCGTATAGTATTGGTGTTATATTTACAAGTATGTTGGTACTAGCTTTTGCCCGCGACTCCGTCCGCGTAGACTCTAGGGTTAAGTGCAGAGAGATTTTTGCATTTATAACATGTTTATCCCACGGGATTACATTTTCCAGGATAAAATTATCCCATGTTAATTCTGTGAGCCCTACCTACCTCTATACCAAAAATCATTCAAATCGATTTGGTAGATCCAGAAATACCCATTCCCACGGGAATACTTAATTTTCCGGGATAAAAACTATCCCATGTTAATTCTGTGAGCTCTACCTCTCTCTATACCAAATTTCATTCAAATCACTTTGGTAGATTTAGAAATACCCATTCCCACGGGAATACTATATTTTCTGGGATAAAAAGTATCCTATGTGTTATTCTGATGTATAAGCTATATTGTGGTAAAGTTTCATTCAAATCCATTCAGTTGTTTTTACGTGAAAGAGTAACAAACATACATCCATACTTACAAACTTTCGCCTTTATAATAATAGTAGGATTAATCTCCTTTTTTGGGATGTATTTAGTTGCGGGATCATGACAAATAAGGTTATGTTAGACTCGTTGAGTTTAAGCAGTCATCATCCGCCTTAATACGGCCCACAGCTGGGCAAGGGTCTCCAACATTTATTGCGGGTTTAGTCCTCCTAACTTAAATATAGGTACGTCCATAAAACCATCGTCTCGCATAATTGCGGATGAGCTTCAGTGATTATAACAACAATTCATAAATAATAATTCTTAGGAAAATCTTAGGTGTGTAATCCGCCAACTCGCATTAGGCCATGTAATGGACTAAGGCCTCTCCTGTAGCTGTACCGGAGACCTATACCGAAGGTACTTATATAAATGCATCTCGTGGTAGACTACGGCCTAAACCCTCCGGGCAGTGGAACGAATATGGGCTGATACGAATACGTTTCTACACCTTTCAATTTTCCAACACAATCTATTCAAACCATTAACACGTTCACTACCAACGCGGTCAGTGCTGACTGCTGACCGACGGCGAAATTTCTCTTTAGGCCAACAAGAAAATCGCAAATCTATTTAAATTTATCCTAACATTTTTTTTTTGGTTTAATACATAGATTACATGTTTAAATATATGACTTTGACCAAAAGTTTATTTTAGTTATAATTTACGGAGATATTGACCGACGTGGCCTGAACGGGAACATGCATTTTTTTCCTGTCAGAGAACGTGTTAAGTCTACACACGCGAACCGAACCCGCATCTACCGCAGTGCACGTCACAAAGCCGCAGCTGCGCCAAAGCTCCCGGAAAGTCCACAGCTTGCATACATAACGCCCGACCTTCAGTCTGTATGTCCGCGAGGAACGCATCGGCATTCAACTGGCGTTGTCCGAACGTACTACATGACGCAAATTGGCCGATAAATCTTGGTGTTAGCTCATGGAATGGCGGGGTCAGACATCGACGATAGTTAAGAGCAATGGTCGGCAACCTTTTAGCTTTCAGGGCCAAAAAGTGGCAAAGATTTCCAAAAAAAAAAACAGGCCGCACTCTTGATATTTACCCCAGATTTCTAAAAAAAAAACTACCCACGGCTTACACGGTTTACAGAAATAGTAGCGGTTTTATACATTTGCCGCGAGTAGGATATTATAATCTCTAAACCCTGACTAAAGAGCTCTGTATTACTATGTTCTACACGAAAAAAGAAAGTGAATGAAAAAAAGTCGGTGTATTTTCCGCCTTTGAGTAAAATATAGGCTCGTTTTTTCACGGTGCCTAAAACGTATCTATATAGATGTACCGCCGAAGAAAGCTGATTCCACAAAGGTGTTGAATAGAAAACGACTAGGAATCGTAAGCATACCGTACCCTAGGATTACACTATCATTTGTTTGTCACACAAGCTACCTAGTTCTGACCTTTACACTCGGATACAATTCTTGTGTTGTGTGTATCAGATACTACGAGAGACTTTTTCGCTCTCACAAACACAGACCCGAAACGAATATTTGTGGATCGCACAAACATTTGTCTCAGCGCGGGGACCGAGCCCCGGCCTCTCGTTTCGCAAGCAGGTTTCTAAACAATTGTGACACATGGCTGTCAATTCCTAGTCATTCAGATTGCCTGTAATTTATCAACACTTATAAATGTGTGACAGTTAATAGCAGCCGAATTGTTTGAAATAATCATTGTTCGTATGACGGTAGTAGAATGAACAGGTGACAGACAAGCGGCGACACTCGGACACATACTCAATACTGTCTTTCCCTTCTAATCTTATTCAGCTGTTCTCGATAATCACGTTCTCATCACTATTTTCCTACATTAGTTTAGATACATGTTTGTGGGAAAAATCCTTGCTTTAGTCTTGTGATGAATGCGCCGTGCTGTATTAGACGAACGCCAGCTGACTTTGAAATTACCTTTGCGAACAAGGCCTTGGCATGCGGTGAACTTTTTCATGCGCTTGTGCTATACATAGTAATAAAAAATTCTTCTTCTTCATCAACCCATATACGCCCACTGCTGAGCACGGGTCTCCTCTACCATTGAGAGGGTTTAGGCCATAGTCCACCACGCTGGCCTAGTGCGGGTTGGCGGACTACACACCTAAGAAATTCCTAAGAACTTTTAGGTGTGCAGGTTTTATCACGATGTTTTCCTTCACCGTTAAAGCAAGAAAAAAATAATTGTCTATTATAAATAATCTGAATACAGTGTGAAATCTATACAGGGTGTATTCAGACCGTGATCGGAAACTAAGGCAGGTAATCGCTACGGTGATCACAAACCCCCTGGCGTCAAAGAAAATCTCAACAAAAAAAATTTTTCTATGTTCTCTTTACAACCGTAGGATAGGACAACAATGGTAGGAAACGTAATGTTTCTTGTCGGTTTTTTTATGTCAAAGTATTTCTAATCACCGTGGCTATTACCTGCCCTAGTTTTAGATCATGGACTTTATACATATAGCATTTCTTTATCAACCCATATACGCCCACTGCTGAGCACGGGTCTCCTCTACCATTGAGAGGGTTTAGGCCATAGTCCGCCACGCTGGCCTAGTGCGGGTTGGCGGACTACACACCTAAGAAACTCCTAAGAACTCTTAGGTGTGCAGGTTTCATCACGATGTTTTCCTTCACCGTTAAAGCAAGTGATAATTCAATTTGAATACACACATAACTTCGAAAAGTCAGAGGTGTGTGCCTGGGGTTCGAACCCGCGACCGCCGAGATTCTCGACCGCGCGCCTAAACCTCGAGGCCATCACTGCACATATCATTTAGAAATATAAAAAGGTAAAATAAATAAACGGAAATAGAACCTGTCTATATGACACCACATTATAAAGCAAACAGAATAAATAACTTTACTAGGCGGTATAAATTGTCGGTTTTATCGCTAAGACCGATCTCTCCCAGACAACATTGAAAGAGAAGAATGAACCAAAAATTAAGTACTGTGCTTTATTTATACACCTACATCCAACAGTCACACACATAGTTTTGACCCCACACTAGGATACTAGTCCTGTGTCGTGGGTATCAGACACTACGAGAGACTTTTTCGGTCTCACAAACACCCAGACCCAAAAAAAATATTTGTGGATTAGTAACATTTGTCCTCGGTGCGGGAATCGAACCCGCGGCTTTTCATTTCGCAAGCAGGTGTCTAGCCCACTGCGCCACGGGGCTAACTAATTTATTTAACATTTTATGATAGTCATGAGTTGACCACTTAACATCAGGTGGCTCACTAGCTCGTTTGCCTCCTTTCCCATAAAAAAAAAAAACACAAGACTTGCATCCTAGTGTGGGGTCAGAACTATTTATGTGACTGTTGGGTGTATTTATTATTATTTCTACATAACCGATTCTCTTTTTTTATCTTCTTTCTTTTTTCTTTCTCTCTTTTTTAGACCATTCATAAATATTCCGACCGAAGAATTAGGGTTTTAGCAGTAGTAACACGGGTTTAGTACCTAGTATTACTGCTAAAGATTGCAATTTAAGTGAAGTGTTTAGTTTAATTTGTTGTGTAATAGTTTAAGTTGTTGAATAGTTTTAGTTGTTATATAAAATAAATAAATAAATAAAAAAAAAAAATAAGTTCCCGATGGAAGTCTTGGGGGAGGCCTATGTCCAGCAGTGGACCAGAATTGATGATGATAATTTAAAAACAAAGACTAAAAGCAAAACTAGACGCAACTTACGCACAAAATTTATCACCTGACTTGCGTCGGTCACTGTTCTAAAACGTAATATGATTAAATAAAATAAATAAATACACCCAACAGTCACATACATAGCTCTGACCCCACACTAGGTTACAAGACCTGTGTCGTGGATATCAGACACTACGAGAGACTTTCGGTCTCACAAACACCCAGACCCGAAATAAATATTTGTGGTTTACACAAACATTTGTCTCGGTGCGGGGATCGAACCCGCGGCCTCTCGTTTCGCAAGCTGGTGTCTAGCCAACTGCGCCACGGGGGCTGTCAAAAAAAATATTTGAAAGTAACAATGATTACACGGGCGGTCACGACCAAATTACACGCGAGAGTTATATAATAACCACTTGTTAGTAGTTTTCGATATCGTAAATGATATCCATATACGTCCCACAAAAAGCAGTGATGGCCTCGAGGTTTAGGCGCGCGGTCGAGAATCTCGGCGGTCGTGGGTTCGAACCCCAGGCACACACCTATGACTTTTCGAAGTTATGTGTGTATTCACATTGAATTATCACTTGCTTTAACGGTGAAGGAAAACATCGTGATGAAACCTGCACACCTAAAAAGTTCTTAGGAATTTCTTAGATGTGTAGTCCGCCAACCCGCACTAGGCCAGCGTGGCGGACTATGGCCTAAACCCTCTCAATGGTAGAGGAGACCCGTGCTCAGCAGTGGGCGTATATGGGTTGATGAAGACTCGTCCCACTGTTGGGCGTGGGCCTCACCGAAAAGGTGGGTCTTAGTCAACCTGGCTCTAGTATTACTTAGAGGACTATAAACGTAATAAATAGTTATTATATTTTTTATACGCAGTTTAATTTCCTACAGAAAGTAAAACATCATATTGCTCCGTTAGTTCCGGGTTTGATTCCGGAGTTATTTGTTTATTTTTTTCGGAAATTCTGCGTGTGTCTATAAAACAACAATAAACTCTGCAATATTAATAAATATCCGTGTCGGTTTTTTCATAGAAGTTACACGTTAATTATGTAATATCTAGTTTATAATAGTTATTTTTGGGTCCGGATAATAAAAAAATAATTTTATTTAACAAAGGTCAAATTGCTTTTGGTATATAAACATTTAAATCTTAAATATTATTATTCGTAATTTTGTACGGCAAATTGGTGTTTTCGGCTTCCATGGAAGTACTACCACTGCCTCTGCCTACCCCTTCTCAGATATAGCCGTGATTATGTTTACAATCATAACAGTTCGCACCAAGGATCATTGAGTTTCACTCAACATCACGCGTACAATTTGCATAAATAAATTATTTATATAATTAATGTTTATTGCGCTGCACATTAATTAAACGATTTCTCGGTACTCAGCGTGCAATATTTATATATATATGATAGCTATACTAATATTATAAAGCTGAAGAGTTTGTTTGTTTGAACGCTAGGATCTCAGGAACTACAGGTCCGATTTGAAAAATTCTTTCACTGTTAATTAGTATATTTATTGAGGAAGCATTTGTCTATCTTTTAGGATTACTTCACTATAACCTCTTTTATGCTAACCAAATTTGTTCTAAAGTAAAGCATTGTTTGTGAAGGTGTTTTTATAAAGATTATATTAATCCTTATCCAAATAAATGCGTTATTCATTATAAGTATTTAGTTTAGAAGAAATTTGCCCTTTACATAATTTAATTTCAATGAGTATCTTAGAAGATAACGCAGTTTAAAAAATTAATCAAGCGCGCAATAATGATACACAAGGCGACGACCGGCACGTTACGGTGTCACGTTTAAACAATATGACCGATTTGTATGATCTTTGGTATGGATATAGATATGAGCCTGAGGAGTAAAAGAAACTTTAGCTTACTTTCTTTCTGAGCTTAACCCTGTTGTCTACGCGGACGGAGTCGCGGGCAAGAGCTAGTAATAAATATATCCAACAACTAAATACTTAGTTGTGACCCAATATACCAGTCCTGTGTCGTGCATCAAAAACTATGACATATTACTCACACAAACATCCAACGAAACAAATATTTGTAAATCCCACAAACGTTTGTCTCGTTGTGGGGAGCGAAGTGGCCTTCCCTTTCGCAAGCTGGTGTGCGGCAAACTGTGCAACAGGGCCGTCAAATATATAATATGCGACAACTTTACATATGCTATTGGAAATAATAATGCCTATCATGTCACATATTATGCTCAGAGAAACAGATTTCAATTTCGCGAGTCTATAGCCCTTTTTCTAGCACATTTTTAGAATGGAGCGGTGCCTAAAATTGTGCAAAGGCGAACTTTAAGAACACCGCGCCCGATTCGGAAATAAAGACCGCGACCTCTGGACCGTAAATATTTGTCATTATACTGTATGTATTGTTACTGTTATATTTTAGTTCAGTAAAAAAATCCTATGGAAGATTAATGGTTATTTACTAAGCGAAATTACATTAGCGTGGTGGACTATGGCCTAAACCCTCTCAATGGTAGAGGAGACCGGTGCTCAGCAGTGGGCGTATATGAGTTGATGAAGAAGAAGAAGAATTACATTAGACGTTAAAATAATATGATATCTTTCAATCTACAAGGGCCATATCACTACATAGTATAAAACAAAGTCGCTTTCTCTGTCCCTATGTCCCTTTGTATGCTTAAATCTTTGAAACTACGCAACGGACTTTGATGCGGTTTTTTTTAATAGATAGAGTGATTGAAGAGGAAGGTTTAAATATAATAATATAATATATTATATGTATGATAACATCCATTAAATATCAGCATTGCACCCGTGCGAAGCCGGGGCGGGTCGCTAGCACGATTATATACAAAAGAGATAAATAAAACCATTTGCATTGGCATAAAGTTTCATATAAAATATATCTTATATTTTCGTATTTGTTATCATTCCATTTCGATACCCTTTACTTCTAACAAGCTTAAAATTACTGTCATAGATGACGCCACGTTTTACAACACAACCCCTATACTATACATAAATAAAGTTACTGATGTTAATTTTCTTGTCCACAGATAAAAAACCGCAGTAAAAAAATGCGCCAGTGATACCACAAAACAAAATGGCGTCTACATGGCAGAAGACCGTGATTATCATCACACTGCTGATCTTCACCATCAGCACGTACAAATGCGACGTTCAGAACGAGATAGAAGGTGACGCTACTT
Source organism: Cephonodes hylas (assembly GCA_030295005.1). Classification (NCBI taxonomy): domain Eukaryota; kingdom Metazoa; phylum Arthropoda; class Insecta; order Lepidoptera; family Sphingidae; genus Cephonodes; species Cephonodes hylas. The sequence goes on along the minus strand of AP025388.1, from coordinate 2,728,056 downwards.
CGGAAGAAGTAAGAGATGACGAAGTGAACATAGAGAAAGTTCCAGAAAGCGATGACTTCGCGAATTCCACTACAGAAGCTTACAACGCGACTGAAGAGGCAGAAGCAGTAAGATTAAGGAACTCTGATGAAGAAGTAGTGGAGAAAGGTGATGAAGTTGTTACTCCTGGTGATACTACGGAAGGAGTAGAAGAGAATACTCTGTCTAGTGTTGAAACTTTCGATAGAGATGATGATGTTTACACTAGCGTTAGTACTGTGGATGGAAGAGTAAGTTGTATTTTGATTAAAAAACAAAATTAGACCCTAACCTCGGACATCAGCCCATACACAATCCTACTTCCTGGGCGCGGACTTCCTTTACCATTGAGAGGATTTAGGCCATAGTCCCCAACGCTGGCCTAGTGCGGGTTGGCGGACTACACACCTAAGAAATTGCTAAGAATTTTTAGGTGTGCGGATTTCATCACGATCTTTTCATTTACCCTTAAATAAAGTAATAATTCACTGTGAATAGTCACATAGCTCCGAAATGTAAGCGTTGTGTGCCTGGAGTTTGAACCCGCGACCGCCGCGATTCTCGAACGCTCGCCTATACCTCGAGACCAACGCTGCTTGACCCTAAGGCTCAATAAAAAGATCTTTATCGTTAACTTTAATAAGTTTGTAATAAAGTAAGTAAACATTAAGATTATCACGCAATTTAACGTTGAAGGTAAACCTCGTCAAAATTATAGTATCAATAACTCTGAAGTGTTTAGACTGCTTCTATTACAAAGTTCCCAAAGTTTGCCAAGTTGCCAACCCGCACTAGGCCAGCGTGGTGGACTAAGGCCATAACCCTCTCTATAGTAGATGAGGCCCGTGCCCAGTAGAGGGACGTAAATGGGCTAATGATGATATTACAAGTTCCATTTGCATGTAGTCTCTGCTTATATTTGGGTCGTCAACGGATTGGATATCGTTTAGTCTAAACTCATCTATTGTGCATTAGATCAAAGTTTATAAACTTAGCTTCGTTTGAATAGATCTTAAGTCAATGTATCAGTTTGTCGGTGATATGTACGCTCGGCTTACAAAGTGTTTAATTATATTCGATTTAACTGCTTTGACTATAATAGGATCAATGTGGGAAGTAATTTTAAATTACATGGTTTTTTTTAATACGTGAAATATGTGGTCAATTGATATTGATTGATAATGTCCGGGTGAAATGTCCGGGTTCGATTTTCGAAAAGGATAAAGAGTAACCGGGATTTTCTATTACAAAATTTTACGTGGCAGCATGGAGTCTGGAATGGTGGAAAAGGTAGACTAACAATTTGTTGAAAATCGCGGGAACCTGCTGGATGCAGGCCGCTTCCGATAGAACACTACGAAGTCTCTGGAAGAGGGCTATGTCTAGTAGTGGACGACTTTTGGCTGGTTATGATGATGGTGATGATGATGATGAAGGAGTCTCGCAACTTATAGAGTAGGACTAAAACAACTGCCTTCATATTCGAACCATTAAAATCTAATTATTAAAACATGAACGTAATGCCTTAAACTTCCCATATTATCTATTCAGCAACCGAAAAGGATATTCATAGCAGTGCATTTCAGACGGAGACGACATCGCCTCCCAACCTGACAACCAGGGCGATGGATGAGGAGGAACAGTCTGCTGAGAGATCAGCGGAAACCGACGAAGAGTTGGAGACGAGCCTGCAGAGGAACCCTAAGACGGAAAGCTGTGTGTATTCTTACTCTTCTTGAGATTCTTTTCTTCTCATATGGTTTTGTAGGGGAAAGACTTTCGAAACAAAGTTATGGATAGATTCATTCACTGCTTCGAAACGCATGTGATTTACGATTAATCGATTACGATTAAGTAATTTGGGCAATAACTATTTTCTTTTATCATCATTTCCAATTAAAAGTAGCTTGTGCTATTTAAAAAAAGATGTCATTAAACTAAAGGGACCAAACCAATTTACTATTCCACGTCTCACTATTTCTATCATCCACTTCCAACCACGACTTTACTACACCCCCCTCCTTTATTCTCCCGGTCTACTTTCCCACTTCTAAATACAAACACAACCAAAACACCGTCAACATTCCAGCTGACTCCACGCAGCACGCCGAAGCCCGAGGCCACGAGACCAAAGTCCAGCTCCCCCCCACCACAAAGAGCTCTACCCTCAAGGGCTGGCTGGAGGACTCGTGGCTCCGACCGCCCGCTGCTGTCCTGGTACCTCTGCGGCCGATGGCGCTGAACCGAGCTCTTGCTGTGTGGAAAGACCTTACTGCTGAAGGTCTTAATGTTTCGGATATCGTTATAGTCGGGTATGATTCTAATGGTGAGTAAATGTTGGTATTTCTAATAGAACCTGTTGACAGCCCCGTGGCGCAGTCGGCTAGACACCAGCTTGCGAAACGAGCGGCCGCGGGTTCGATCCCCGCACCGAGACAAATGTTTGTGTGATCCACAAATATTTGTTTCGGGTCTGGGTGTTTATGAGACCGAGAAGTCTCTCGTAGTTTCTGATACCCACGACACAAGACTCGTATCTTAGTGTGGGGTCAGGACTATGTGTGTGACTGTTGGGTGTATTTCTTATTATTTATTTATTAGAACCCCAAAAGATTTTCACGTTTGTAGTGTAATATCTAGTTTAAAATTATTTGTTATACGCTTAAGATGTTCTCATTTATATCAAATTGTTTTTGTTAAATAGATCTAAAACTTTTAAGTTTTATTGCTCGGAATTTTGTAAGGCAAACTAGGTTTTTGGGCTTCCATGACAATAATATACACTTTTAGATCACATGGTTAATATTTTTGCTGTGATACTAGCAAGCAGAAAAATATCGGGACCATTTTTTAATAAAAATGAGACACATGACAGAATATATGTTTGTATCTTGTATATTAACTATATTTATATTTTTATATACAGGATGTAAAAAGACCGCGATCGAAAACTTTAGGTACCTAATAGTTACGGTGATAACAAACAAATTGACACTACAAGAATTACCGGAATGAAAAATTTTAATACTTATGGAAGTTAAGAAAACAATTATTTTCGGAATTTTAAAAATAAACTCTACCTATAACCTATAAAATACCTATGTAAAGTATAAATAAATAAAATATAAAAATAAGCAGAAACAGTATTCAAATCTGTCCACCCGACAACAAATCGGCGCGAATATCCACTCAACTACTTTAAATAGATTTAATCAGATAATTCGTAGACCGGTTGCCGGCCGCCATAACGACGAGTGCCGACATAATAACACCAAGATCGGAGATTATATTTACACCTATAAAATTGACCGTGAAAAACACACAGTATGGAACGATAGAGAAAAAAAAAACAACAAAAAAATCTTTGGAACGAAATGATTGTAAAAAGTTTAGGTTCGTTTATAGCTTTCGTTAAAGCGTCAAGTTCGTACTCGTCGGTCGCGGGTTCAAATCCCAGGTTCACTTTTGACTTTTTGATATTATGTGCGTCTTCATAATGAATTATCTCTATCTCTAACATCGTTAAGAAACTTGCACATCTAATTAAAGTTCTTAGGAATTTCTTAGGTTCGTAGTCCGCCAACCCGCACTAGGCCAGCGTGGTGGACTAAGACCTAAACTTACTCAGTTTTAGAGGGGGGCCCATGCCCAGCATTGGGACATAATATGACGAATAATTAATAAATATTGTGGTAGTTTAATAAGAACCTTTCAAATTAATTAATTTACTGACTTTTTTAAGTAAATGTCCCATACGAGTTTAAAAAAAATCGTGTCGTAATCGTCCCGTTCTCGTGACATGTGAACAGACCTCAACCAAAACATAATTAATACGCACACGTGAATCAATCGCTTTTTATTTACACTTATAAATTTAATACCGTACAATTGATAAATGGCTCGTTGTCAATACATTTTGACGGTCGGTTACGACGTTTTAGTTTTACGTGTGCTGAGTATAAAAACTTGGTTCATTCAATAGAGATTTAGTGAGTTTTTTGTAAGCTTATTCCGATATCATTATTCATATCCTCTTTGGGTATGTTCAAGCTAAATGTATATAGGAGTAAATAATAAAAAATATATACAGTGAAAACCGGTTATAACGACACCGCTTATAACGACGGATCGGTTATAACAACCGGATGGTAAGGCCCCGGTGGACTCTATATAAAGTAATTACTATCGTATATAACAACAACCGGATATAACGTCGGAAATATACGGTCCTTTCTGTGTCGTTATATCCGGTTTCGACTGTATTATAGGTACAAAATATTAGGTCGGCAACTAAGTGCGTGCGGATTTCACTCATAGATGGCTTCAGTTGAAATTTTAGGTTTGCTGGCGGAGTCCAAGTGTAAAGTACATTTTCTATTTGATAGTTGGTAATTCAGCTATCAATCAGTAAAAAAAGTTTTTTGATCGGTTGCGTAGTTTTCGTTTGGTGTTCGTTGAAAAATGGATAATCAAAAGGGAAATTATCATCATATTTTGCTTTTCAATTTCGCAAAGGGAAAAGGCATCGCAAGCTCACAAACAGTTATGTGCTATTTATGGTGACGAAGTCCTAAAAGAACGGCAGTGTCAAAATTGGTTGGACAAATTTCGTTCTGGTGGTTTTCACTCAAAGACGAAAAACGCTCTGGTCGTCTAATTGAAGTTAATGACAACTTTGTGAAAGCAATAATCGATTCGGATCGTCACCAGAGTTGGGCATCAATCAATTAAGTTTTAATTGAACTAATCAATTGACTAAAAAATTAATTGCAATTAAATTAATTGAATTTGAATCAATTGCAATTAACCATTAATCGCGCGTTACAATTGAATTATTTAAACTAATGCACATCAATTGCAGCTCGCGATTAAATTATTGCAATTATTTTTTCAATCAATTGATGAAAAAATTAAAACTAACAATTAAATTTTGCTATTTTGTACGGGAAGGTGGTCCGCAAACCTTGTAGATGTTTAACGTTAATTATCTCATATACTCTTTATGACTAGGTAGGGACACTAAACTTAACAAATCCGCACACGCATGTACCCAATACTTAAACTAATACTTGGTAAAAAAATTAATTGTTAATCGTTAATTGTCAATTTTTTTTGGCAAAATAACTAAAAATTGATCAATTGTTAATTGTATAAAACCTTGATTAATAATTAATCAGTTGTTAGTTGCTGTCACTGCAAATACAATTAATTAATTGTTAATTTTTAATTGTTAGTTCAATTAACATTTGCCCAACACTGATCGTCACAGTATAACTCGTGATATTGTAGAAAAGCTTCATGTATCACATACATGCATTGATAACCACTTAAAACAACTTGGCTATGTTCAAAAACTTGAAAATCCTAGATTACTTAGTTGCCAACCCAGGTTCGTCGCCATAAACAGCAAATAACTGTTTGTGAGCTTGCGATGCGTTTTCCCTTTTCGTAAAAAAAAAAGTAAAATATGACGATTATGTTCCTTTTCATTTTCCATTTTTCAACGAACACCAAACGGAAACTACGCAACCGATCAAAAAACTTTTTTTACTGATTGATAGCTGAATTACCAACTATCAAATAACAAAATGTGTTTTACACTTGGACTATGCCAGCAAACCTAAAAATTTAACTGAAGCCATCTATGAGTAAAATCCGCAATTACTTAGTTGCCAACCCAATACTTCCTAAATCTATAAATGCAAAATAATCTGTGTTATCTGTTACTCTCTTGACGCTAAATTCACTTAGTTAATTGGTAAAATATTACGAGTGTGAATTTTTAAAAATTTATTATACAATGAGAGTATTTCTATTACCTACATTATTACTCTGATTAACACGTAGAATACTACTTATCCCGGAAAAAACAATATGAAAAAAAAATAATAAGATTACATCAACATACTCACCAATTTTCCTCTAGACCGAATCCCGAAGTAAATTTTTAGTGATGAAAATTAATTTCATATCTTACTTACTTGCATTACATATTTCAGTAGGATATGTAAGTAACTTACCTGAAACAAAAAAATAGGTAACATTAATAATACATTCAGCACAAAACATCTTATGAACTATCATATGTCGTGATGGCTCCAAGGTTTGGGCCTTGGTCGAGTAAGTGCTAAACTCAAGATATCAAACCCCAGGCACCTTTGACTTTTCGAAGTCATGTGATTCACTATGAACTATCATGTACTTAACAGCTGAAAGAAAACATCGTGAAAAAACCTGCACATCTAAAGGTTCTTAGGTGTAGTCTGGCAAACCACACTAGATGAACGTGATGGACCAAGACCTAAGTTTTCTCAGTTGTAGAGGGGGCCCGTGCTCAGCAGTAGAATAAATATACGCTGATTATGAAATTTAACGGTATATATTCCTACATATACACATATTATATGAACACAAATAATAAGCACTTATTCTTCTTCATCAACTGCTGAGCACGGGTCTCCTCTACCATTGAGAGGGTTTAGGCCATAGTCCACCACGCTGGCCTAGTGCGGGTTGGCGGACTACACACCTAAGAAATTCCTAAGAACTCTTAGATGTGCAGGTTTTATCACGATGTTTTCCTTCACCGTTAAAGCAAGTGATAATTCAATGTGAATACACACATAACTTCGAAAAGTCAGAGGTGTGTGCCTGGGGTTCGAACCCGCGACCGCCGAGATTCTCGACCGCGCGCCCAAACCTCGAGGCCATCACTGCTTACACAGATATAAACATCAATAAAAATTGCGCATTGAAAAGAGATTATGAAGAACAACCAGTGAAAAATAAAGCAATCCACAGGTATAATGGACCGATCAGTCTTCAATATCATAGACCCGACATTTTTATTCATAAAAATATACACCATGAATCAATCTTCAACTTTATAAAATGGATACTCAATTACTTGTATTTCGATAACGCCTATATATACACCTCATCCATTATTTCAGTAAGTTTATTATAAAAAAAAAATCCGGCCAAGTGGGAGTCGGAATCGTGTGCGACGGGTCCCGTACCATTATCTTTATAAAAAACGGTAATCATGTTTGCTGTATGGGGGGCCCGATTAAAAATTATTTACAATGGTTTTAGTATGTATTGTTATAGCGGCATCAGAAATACATCAACTGTAAAAATGACAATTGTCTATCTATCCCGGTTCATGAGACACAGCATGGTGACAGACGGATAGATAGACAGCAAAGTCTTAGTAATAGGGTCCCGTTCTACCCCTTTGGTACGAAACCCTAAAAACTATTATTATTACATCCCCTCAGTGGAGACAGCCATATTTGTATATTTATTATTATTATTTAAAATTAGCATTGGTTAGTATAAATTAAAATGTGTATACTATGGGATCGACATAATCAGTAACTAGCGACCCGCCCCGGTTTCGCACGGGTGCAATGCTGATATTTAATGGATGTTATCATACATATAAGGCTTTAAAGTATCATAAATTTAAAGAAATTACTAAGAGACATCTATGTAACAAAGCCTACTATACAATATCAGAATATATGGAAGATAACGAAGCCTGGGTATAAGTAAAATGTTATTGTAATCCCGGGCTTGACTGGGTCTACTTTAATGGACATGGCTGTACATAGTTTATTATTATTTTAGTAACTTGTAAGCAATCAGGTATGTCATGCTCGCAGAAATGTCTGTGCTTACGGCGGCGTCGTGTGCCGGGTCGGTCACTTCCCTATGAAATGGTTGAGGAGGCCGATGGCTGGCACATGCGTCATACTCGTGAACGGGTGCTGTTTGTGGGGACTGGTCTGCCTGATTTGCTTATTTCCATTAATGAAATTTTAACCTGGTTAGATGTCAGAGTCTCCATTTAAGATGACTATGTTGTTCTTATATACAAAATTCTGATATTGTATTAATGAGCTGCTCTAATTCGGGAAATTGAGTCTTTGTATCTGTATTGTAAACTATCTCTTGATTGGAAAAGAGCAACACTAGAGTTTCTTGCCCGTTCTTCTCTAGTGATGACTGCCTTCCGAACAGGGTGGTAAATTTTGAAATGACTGAATCTAAGTGATGTATTTGACATTTTATGGATTCAATAAATATTATTTCATTTCATTTCATTTCATTTCATTTCATTTCATTTCATATAAACCTTCCTCTTCAATCACTCTATCTATTAAAAAAAACCGCATCATAATCCGTTGCGTAGTTTCAAAGATGTATGCATACAAAGGGACATAGGACAGAGAAAGCGACTTTGTTTTATACTATGTAGTGATGACTCGATGTCCCTAAAATAAGAAAATAAACCGTTTATAGTGGGCTCAAGACACTCTCATTTATATATCGAATTATGTTAAATAAACACAAAGATCATTCGAAATTCATCATCATCATCATCAGCCAAAGTACGTCCACTGCTGGACATAGGCCTCCCCCAGAGACTTCCAAAGCGCTCTATTGGAAGCGGCCTGCATCCAGCGGCTTCCCGCAACCTTTATCAAAAGTATGAAATTATATAAAATTCGAAATTATATAAAGTAAATTGGGCGTTCGTTCTTCTACAGAAGTAGCGCCACTATTCCATAGTACAGATATAAATCGATACCCGACCATTATTTATTTTCACTGTTTTTGCGTGGTGCTTATCGGAGCGTGTCGCTTACATAACCTCCCCGCTGCATTCACTTGGCAAGGTCACACGACTGCGACGGGAGAGACCACGCCAGCACACGGTGGAGGTAGACAGAAATACATACATAACCTCCCGTCTCTCACTAATTTATCACTACGGCTTCCTTTATCATTGAGAAGTTTTATGCCTAAGTTCTTAGTAATTTTTTAGGTGTGCAGTCCTCCCGCACTAGGCGAGCGTAACCCTTTCCGTTGTAGAGGAGGCCCGTACGCAGCCGTGGGACGTATATCTTCTTCTTCTTTATCAACCCATATACGCCCACTGCTGAGCACGGGTCTCCTCTACCATTGAGAGGGTTTAGGCCATAGTCCACCACGCTGGCCTAGTGCGGGTTGGCGGCCTACACACCTAAGAAATTCCTAAGAACTTTTAGGTGTGCAGGTTTTATCACGATGTTTTCCTTCACCGTTAAAGCAAGTGATAATTCAATTTGAATACACACATAACTTTCGAAAAGTCAGAGGTGTGTATCTGGGGTTTGAACCCGCGACCGCCGAGATTCTCGACCGCGCGCCTAAACCTCGAGGCCATCACTGTCATCGTATATACTGATAAAGAAATAAACTCAAAAATAGACAGCCCCATAGCACAGTCGGCCAGACACCAGGTCGTGAAATTAGAGGCCGCATTCGATCCCCGCAGAGACAAATGTTTGTGTGATCCAATAATATTTATTTAGTTGTGTTTGTTGGAGTTGCAGTGATGGCCTCGAGGTTTGGTCGCGCGGTCGAGAATCTCAGCGGTCGCGGGTTCGAACCCGAGGCACACACCTCTGACTTTTCGAAGTTATGTGTGTATTCACATTGAATTATATCAATTGCTTTAACGGTGAAGGAAAACATCGTGATAAAACCTGCACACCTAAGAGTTCTTAGGAATTTCTTAGGTGTGTAGTCCGCCAACCCGCACTAGGCCAGCGTGGTGGACTATGGCCTAAACCCTCTCAATGGTAGAGGAGACCAGTGCTCAGCAGTGGGCGTATATGGGTTGATGAAGAAAGTAAAGAAGAAAAGTTTGCAGGAGTTAAGTCTCGTAGTTTCTGATACACGACACAAGACTTGTATCCTAGTGTGGGGTCAGAACTATGTATGTGACTGTTTGGTGTATTTATTTATTAATATATCGATAGATTTTTATCAATAGAGTACACAGGTGTGTGTGTGCGAACCGAATATGGAACCTCATTCAAAATTACTAAACCAAATCGAATGGATTTTGAATATATTTACAAAAATAATTACGTTATGATGTCATCCATATAAATACATTACACTACTAACTTAAATAGGTTTTATGATATTTCCCAAGTAATTAATGTTTTTCCTTGCTTATTAGACATATGATGTCACAAGAATCCAAGACTAAGCAATACTTAGTAAAGACATATATAAATAAAGGGTAAAAATCCTATCATATTATTAATGATGATATTAATCGACCTACATTCATATTTCATATAAAAATCAAAGATTATTTTTATTGAACCGGAATAATTCCGGTTTCGGGTCAACGACCGGAACCGGTTGGAAAAATTTTCCGGTTCTCAAAACGCGTTTTGGACAGCTGATTTTTATTGATGTTTCTATTTCTATCTATGCGAGGCTAAACAACCCACAGCTGGGCACGTCTCTGAGACTGAGACTGTTTAGGGCTTAATCCACCACGCTGGCCTTTTGGCGGACTTCACACTTAAGAATTTTTAGATGTGCCGGTTTACCGTTTGCACCGTAAAAGTTAGTGATATCCCACAATCAATCTGAACACAAACATAACTTCGAAAAGTTAGAGGTGTGTGCCTGGGGTTCGAACCGGCGATCGCCGAGATTCTCAACCACACGCCTAAACATCGAGGCCATAACTGTTTATATAGAAATAAACTTATACCATATATTCCGCAAACCCGCACTAGGCCAGCGTGGCGGACTATGGCCTAAACCCTCTCAATGGTAGAGGAGACCCGTGCTCAGCAGTGGGCGTATATGGGTTGATGAAGAAGAAGAAGAAGAAACTTATACAGAATGTATTCAGATCATAATCGAAAACTTAGACAGGTAATGGCAACGGTGATTACAAACCCCTGACGTTGAAGAAAGTCGCGACAAAAAATAAAAAAAAAAAGTTTTCCATACAACCACCGGTATTGTATGTATTTGGTTTGTATGGAAAACTTCTTGTTTTACCCTGTACTGTGTTATAGAGCTTACTCTGTTCTCTATGTAAATATCCCTTTTATTCCCTCAGGAGTGAATTGGCGGTCCCGGCACAACCTTCAACCCTCGAGCTCTACGACAAAAGACCGAGACGTCGCCGAGGCACTGTCAAAACTACTATTAAAATATCAAGTTAGTATTAGTGTATAGTTAGTTCGACACCCGGGTCGGGAAGTTTTATTGATTTTTTTATGTTGTGGTTTTTTAATAACAGGACTTGATAAAACTCACTAGCAGTTTTTACGCAATACTAAAATATACCGATAATCTTTCGATAATCAGATTGGGCAGTGTTGTTACGTTTCATATATCATCACGCTACGACCAATAGGAGTGGAGCAGCAATGATAAATGTGTCAAAAATACTTTTGCCTTTTAATTCCCTAACAACTAGTTATTAACAAAACACAATATTTTGACACAATCTATATTCTACCGACATATAGTCAGTTACACTTTACATTAGCCACAACTGAATTTAATATTTCACGGTCCCACCGTGTCGAATCGAGAAGCGTATTAAAAAAATCTTTTGTCGTCGTCACAAGACAAATATGGTAAGTCAATATCAACAATAATGTTATAAAGCTGAAGTTTGTTAATCTCATAAATTACTGGTCCGATTTTTTTTTTTATTATAAGGATATAATAAAGAGACTACCACTACTTTGACAAGCAGTAATGGTCTCAAGGTTTAGGCGCTTCGTTGAGATTCTCGACATTCTCCGGTACAAACCCCAAGCACACACTTCTGACTTTTCCAAGTTATGTGTGCACTGTGCACTCACAATGAAATATCACTTGTTTTAACGGTGAAGGAAACATTGTGATAAAATCTGCACACTTGAAAGATCTGTGGAGTCAGTATAACATTGTCAGCATTGTCATTGAACCTAATCTAGGTCAAATTTTAATATAAATATCAATAAAGATTATTGCACACAAGGAGTCACGCAGAGTCACCCATTAGCACGCACCAAGACCAGTCGTTTTATTTACCTCGCTGCTACCTCATCACATAACCTCACACGTGTACCATAGCTGCACCAGCATCAGTACACAACTTGACTCTGTGCACTTACAGATCTTATAAATCTATTAGGTGTGTAGTCCGCTAACCCGCACTACTCCAGTGTGGTGGAGCTATGTCTGAATCCTCACAAAAGTGGAGGAGGCCTGTGCCTAGCATTAACGTGTATTAGTTAATGACGACAATGATTATAAAGAGTTATCAATCTAGAGTTGTATTCACATTGAATAATCACTTGCTTTAACGGTGAAGGAAAACATCGTGATAAAACTTAAAAAAAAGTTCTTAGAAATTTCTTAGGTGTGTAGTCCGCCAACCCGCACTAGGCCAGCGTGGTGGACGATGGCCTAAGCCCTCTCAATGGTAGAGGAGAACCGTGCTCAGCAGTGGGCGTATATGGGTTGATGAAGGAAGGAAGGAATCTAGAGTTGACACTCTTCGCGGCTTTTTATTAGATCCATTGCTTATTGTCTATTTGAATATTCTACTAGCATTAACAAGTCCATTAGAATGTACCCTTAATAGCAGACTCCCCTTTACAACACCTAGTCTAATGCTACCGCCAAAATAAAAAAAAAATACCCCCTTACATCCTTTACCTACCCCACTAACCAATCTATTTCCCCCAGGGCGTCCACACAGACACTACAAGCGACGGAACCATGAGGGCTCTAGCATCAGCAGCAAAACTGGTGCCCTACGACAGTGCACTCTTCGTGGTCACCGACCAGGGGGCTGGCGACCTGCAGAGACTGCCCCTCGCCTTGAGAACTTTAGTGGAGAAACGGCTTAAGGTCAGTTCTTTTACGAGACAAAAGCGGCTTTAGCTCCCTATTCGGTGTATGGGGGGAGACTGAAAAGGGTATGTCAGTGTCACCGGCCTTCTTTTATGGGAAAGGAGGTAAACGGGAAAGTGAGCCACCTGATGTTAAGTAGTCTACACTGCCCTTGGACACCCCCAATACCGGAGGAATCATAGTCAAAGTTAAAGTCAAATTCGATTCCACAAAGATGTTTTGGGGAGAAGAAAACAACTTTTGAACCGCACTGTTAAAGAACGTAAAATAAAAATAAATCTAGTCAATACATATCTGACCCCATATTAAGATACGAATCTTGTGTCGTGGGTATCGGAGACTATGAAAGACACCCAGACCCGAAACAAATAATTGTGGATCACACAAATATTTGTCTCGTGCGGGTATCGAATGCGGCCTCTCGCTTCGCAAGCTGGTGTCTAGCCAACTGCGCCACGGGGCTATGAATTATTAATTAAATACTTATATTAATAACCTTTGGATCCTTTTATTCATTCACAATTGTTCCACCAGGTGTATACGATATGGACAGACCCTGAGCATTCCTCCGTGGAGTCGGAGAAAGGTCTAGAAGGACTGAGAAGCATCTCCCAGCATACAGAAGGAGATGTACTACCTTACTCCATTCAGGTTATGGTAAGAATATTCTCTTTAATATTAAAGAGAACTAAATGAACCCTTTATTATGTTGTAACTGCTATACTTCTAATCTGAAGTTGCTACCGATATAGTGAAGGCACCCGGTCAAGAATCTCCAAGTTGGCGGGTTAAAATGTGTGTAATCATAATGAATCAACCCATACTTTAAAGGCGAAGGAAAACATCGTGAGAATAGCTGAACACTTAAAAGTTATTTAAAGTTTCTTAGGTGTGTAGTCCGCCAACCCGCACTAGGCCAGCGTGGTTGACTAAGGGCTAAATCCTCTCAAAGGTAGAGGTGGCCCGGAGGAGTAAAAACAATATGACAATGTTTAATTATTCTTCCTTTGCTATTTCTGCGTAAATTTTTCTAAAAAAATCCTGTCAGCAACCCTAAATCTAGCAATAAACCTTGCAATTAACAACAACCTCTCTCTTCACTAAGACTTAACAGTTACCAAATTGTGTATCTCAATCTAGAACATTCTTTCAAGGACGTAGATGGTTCCAGTAACTTTGCCTCGGAGGCTGATGTGGAACAGTGGCAGCCCCTGATGATGACCAGCGCCCGGCAAGGGAGGCTCAACCAGGGTGTGGACATCGAAAGGTTTGACGTAAGTATTTCTATTATAGTAACTTTGTCTGTTACGTTTTCACGTTGAAGCTGGTGGACCGATTTGAATGATTCTTAGTAGGGAGATAGATATCACCTTGAGGAAGGATATAGGGTACTTAATTTTATGCAATTGAGTCTGGTTGGAGCAACTTCGATATGACAGCCTCCGTGGCGCAGTTGGCTAGACACCAGCTTGCGAAACGAGAGGCCGCGGGTTCGATCCCCGCATCGAGACAAATGTTTGTGTGAACCACAAATATCTGTTTCGGGTCTGGGTGTTTGTGAGACCGAAAAAGTCTCTCGTAGTGTCTGATACCCACGACACAGGTCTTGTAACCTAGTGTGGGGTCAGAGCTATGTATGTGACTGTTGAGTGTATTTATTTATTTATATTTAACATAAAAATGACAGACACCAGCTGGTGAGACGACAAGCTGCTGGTTCAATCCCCGCATAAATGGCTTATGTGATTGACCAAGATTTTTATTTATTACTCTCTCCTATTTTCTAATACTCAAAGCACAAAACTTGCATATAGTGTGCGATCAAAACTATCATCATCATCATCATCATCATCAGCCTTTATTCGTCCACTGTTGGACATAGGCCTCTCCTATGGCACGCCAAAACTATCCATTACTCCAAATTTTTTTAAGTGTATACTAAAAACTTAGATTAGCAAGCATTCGCTATCACTACATAGTATAAAACAAAGTCGCTTTCTCTGTCCCTATGTCCCTTTGTATGCTTAAATCTTTGAAACTACGCAACGGATTTTGATGCGGTTTTTAATAGATAGAGTGATCCATTAAATATCAGCATTGCACCCGTGCGAAGCCGGGGCGTGTCGCTAGTTTAAAATATTCTACTGTGTGGCATATAGTGACTTATATTAATGCCTTTCCTTCCCCCAGACATTACTAGTGCGGCGTGGTGGAGGGGAGGCGATATCCCTCGGCCTCCCCGTGGAGACTGGAGTGACCGCCCTCAGAGTCTACATTGAGGGCGCAATGGACCACGCTGTACTCTACCCTCCTAACGACGGTAAGGGTTGAAATTACATTGAGAAACTTTTTCTGGTCGTTAAATAGAAAGAGAATTTTGGTACTGGTATGACAAAGTGACATGATTAATAGTTATAAAATGCAGTTCAATAGTGTCTACTGGCAAAGAACGAACATGGTCGCACGACTTAGATATTCCAGGTTCGATTCCCAGTTAAGACATAGTTTTTACGGTAAGACAATGTTTGACGCGTTCAATGACCTTATCATCGCCATCATAATCAGCCCATCAACTGGGCACGAATCTCTTTTACAACTTAGAAGGACTAGGCTTTAGTCCTTGACGGACTACCTAAGAAATTTCTAAGAACTTTTTAGGTGTGCAGGTTTTCCTCACGAAGTTTTCCTTCACCGTTAAAGCTTTTGATAATTCATTGTTAAAACACATAACTTCGAAAAGTCAGAAGTATATGCCTAGGACTAGACCCCGCGTCCCCAAACCAGGAGGCCATAATTTTTATCCAATGACATTCATTCATTCATTCATTCATTCATCAACCCATATACGCCCACTGCTGAGCACGGGTCTCCTCTACCATTGAGATTGAGGGTTTAGGCCATAGTCCACCACGCTGGCCTAGTGCGGGTTGGCGGACTACACACCTAAGAAATTCCTAAGAACTCATAGGTGTGCAGGTTTCATCACGATGTTTTCCTTCACCGTTAAAGCAAGTGATAATTCAATGTGACTACACACATAACTTCGAAAAGTCAGAGGTGTGTGCCTGGGGTTCGAACCCGCGACCGCCGAGATTCTCGACCTCGCACCCAAACCTCGAGGCCATCACTGCTCTTCCAATGACATACGACACAAAAAACCTTCAAAACATCTTTACAACCTACCCATCAGTCACACAAGCGTGAGACTATACAAAGCCATTACATTCTAACGAGGGACCGGAAAATATTCACACAAAGCAATGGAGCAGCTCTTGATAAGCGGAAGTCATCAATGATGATGATTATGATGATTCCGAACAGACAATCATTGTGTTTGATTATTTACCAATTACTCCACGATTGTATGAAATCATTTGACATGAGTTTAGTACTTCCTTTTCAATCTGTTCTTTGCCCTGGCGCAGTTGACTAGACATCAGCTTGCGAAACGAGAGGCAACTAACTCCTGTAGGGAGACAACTGTTTGTGTGGTTCACAAATATTTGTTTTGTTGTGTTCGTGATAGTGAAGTCTCTCGTAGTTTCTTATACGACAAAGGATTTGTATCAGAACTATGGATTTTTGTTAGAACTATGTATGTGACTGTTGGGTGTATTTATTTATTTTACTTCCTAACTATTGAATGGTAATACTTATGCGAATGATTCTTATTCAAAAGGAAAATATTCTGCTCCACTTATATCGGTCGTAGCGTGATAATGAAAAACCTATACCTAAATATTCCTGAATAAACTTGCACACCTATCACCTTTTACTTATCAAAATACTGACTTTTTAACTCCATCCTACCACCACACTGGTCTTCTATCTTTACAAAACCCTGACCATCATTCGTTCTTCTCCAGCACCACAAATAGACCTGTACAACGCCACCTCCGTGTCTGCGTTCTCATCATCATCGAGGACCGAGGGTCTGTCTCCACGGGAGGTGTACCTCGGCTTCCCTGGATCCACTATGGACTCAGACACGTGAGTATACTCCTGGACTAATAGTACACAAATTGACGCCTATCTTCCATCAGCGAAGACTATAGGGCACCGAATACTGAAAATGACTTCTATTTGCATAATAAGATGTAGATCAAGTATGTATTATAATACTAGTAGATTTAGTAAAACTGTTAATCGTCATCCTCCTGATCCTTGGTCTTTGTCTTGGCAAATGTTTGGATAATTAAATGTACCGAATATCACAGTTACCATTTACATACATTAGCATCCACATATTCCATCAAATACGAAAGAAATTAATCTTCTACCTAATACAAAACAAATCACCAACACGTTCTAGGCAGTGGCGGTACTTCCATAGAAGCCCGAAAGCCCGCCTTGCCTTACATAGTTCCGAATAACGATCTTAACGATTGTTTATTTATAAAATAACGCTATAAACGTGAATGTGAGTACTAACCGGTAGGTATTTATTAGTCTTACGTATAGGGTTTGCAATCCCGCAGTCATTTTTTTCCCGCGGGAAATTTGCAGGAAATTTGCCTTTCCCGCGGGATCCCGCGGGAATTCCCGCAAAAATTTAAAAACGCAAAAATATGCACCAAAATAATGCCATATTATATTATGCAGGTAATATAATATGCTGTATTACCTGTAGGTTAGTTACACAGTTTAAAAAGTAATTAAAAAAAAAACATTCATACAATTTAACGAATGGAAGAAGTACTTTCCCATAGTTATTATTAGTTAAGGTAGGGGATTTGCAATCTCTCAATCCGTGTTCCTCCATTTCAACAGTTTTCTGCGTGTGATTATATGGTCCAATCTGAACTAAACAACAATCATGGCCTCAAGATTTTGAAGAGCGATCGAGTATCTGGGCGGTTGCGGGCTCAAACCCCAGGTATACATCACTGACTTTTACAAGTTATGTGTGTATTCACAATGAATTATCACTTTCTTGAATGGTATAGAAAAAATCTTAGGAATTTTTAAGGTGTGTAGTCCGCCGACTTACGGTTTGTACGCGTAGTACGCTATGTCATCGTGGTGGACTAAGCCCTAAACCCCATAGAAATTCCTAAGAACTTTTAGGTGTGCATATTTTCTCAGAATATTTTTCTTCACCGTTAGAGCAAGTGATAATTCATTTTGAATACACACATTACTTTGAAGAGTCAGAGGTGTGTGCCTGGGGTATGAACCCGCGACCACCAAGATTCTCGACCGTGCACCTAAATCTCGAGGCCATCACTTACTTTAATTATTTAATTAATAATTGTTCATATCATTTAGTTATTAACTTTAGAAGAAACAACATTTAGCAACCTAAAACTAAGTGTCACTGATTGTAAAGTCACACTTTTTTCTACTAGAATAACCAAACCGCCGCCAATTCTAATCCTTTACTCCGCTTGATCGGTTAATCGATGCCGACTGACGCGCCCGCGCTGTTGTGTGGAGCTAATAGGCCTTCAATGATAGCTGAAGTACTGAATTTATTACCTCGCGAAGTTAAAACTTTCCGCGCGGAATTCCCGCACAAATGCGGGAATTCCGCAGTACTCAAAAACATGCGGGATCCCGCGGGAATGCGGGAACGCGGAATGCGGGATTGCAAACCCTACTTACGTACCAAAAAAAATATGCTGCTACTAAATAAACATTTGGGCTTGCCTTAGTTTGACACCCTAGGCACGCCACTGGTTCTAGGCTGTACGCCCAGAAAGGGCAGGCAGAATTGTAATTTTTATTTATTTTATTTACACTTTTTACAATGTTTGTAAAGGTGGACTTAATGCCGATGGCATTCTCTGCCAGTCAAACCTTGGGTGATGCAGAGATAATACGCAGCATGACGTATATACAATTTAATGACTAATAAGTCATTGAATTCTAGTCTACCACCTTTTGTCCACCACAATTCTGATACCCTGATGTTGCTACCAAAATGTCCTATCAGCTAACCCTATTACTTCTTTAATCGCAACAGTAAACTCAAAAGCCTGCTTTAATCCGCAGCCTATCAGTGATTCCGGCCAATCCGAAGAGTTCCGAAGAGTCCAGCCTGGTGGGCGTGTGGCACCTGAGCGTGCGATGCGACACGTGCGACTACCGACTCCTGGTGACGGCCAAGAGTCAGATCCACCTGGACGTGGCCTACAGCGGAGCAGGTAACTTGGATCTTCGGAAAAGACGGTTTATTAGATGTCAAGTGAAGCCGAGTATGGCTACTAGACTATTTTTATCTACATCAACACTTTCATAACAGTTAGGACTTGGTCCCTCATACTGGCCTATTGCAGGTTGAGCCACTTGCTCAGTCTCAAGATATTACCTTCTGGATGTTGGATTAGGTATGTACAGTGCCCATTATTTATAAAAAATTAGGTTTGACCTGAAAAGCGAACTGGGAGCTGTTATCGAAGACATAATCTCGACCTATGCATAGAATATGGTTACATATGACAATAAAACCAAAGTACTTTTTATGTCTATAATAGAGTTAAAATTGATTATATATTGCACTAGTAAAGTAATAATGATCATAAATTTTGTTGTTGTTTGAAGAACATAAAAAGATACAGATAATTTTGTGTCCAATTAAGTTTAAATCGCTGAGAAAGAGAAGTTGTGCAAAAGCATATATAACTTTATTCTGCGCATAGGTCGATCTTATGTTTATTGATAATGACACCCATCTGTCTTCACTTACATATTTATACACACTTAATACATAGAACTTAAGGACTTAATGTCTTCTAAGGCAGGGCTTCCCAAACTGGTGCGTCGCGGCGCCCTGGGGCGTCGCGGCAACATCCGAGGGGCGTCGCGAGGCGATCGGCAAACATTTGCTGTCCGTATTTTTTTGATAACCTCATATTACGCTAACTAATGCTGTTTTTATTTCCAGTAAATTAGGTAGTTTTGATTGAGGGGGGGGGGGGGTGCGTCGCAAGAAAAATAATTATCATATAGA
Organism: Cephonodes hylas; assembly: GCA_030295005.1. Classification (NCBI taxonomy): domain Eukaryota; kingdom Metazoa; phylum Arthropoda; class Insecta; order Lepidoptera; family Sphingidae; genus Cephonodes; species Cephonodes hylas. The sequence continues at coordinate 2,708,366 of AP025388.1, read as the reverse complement.
GCGTCATAGTGTAAATAAGTTTGGGAACCCCTGTTCTAAAGGATTCTTTGTCAGCAAGTCACATTAAAATATCGTCATTCACATCAGCCTATACACCTCGCCCTGCTGGGCGCTGGGCGCTGGGCTCCTACATAACTAAGAGGATTTAAGCCCTAGTCTACCACGCACGTAATGCAGTTTAGTTGACTACACCAAAAAAATTTTCAACAACTTTTAGATGCGCTCCTCAAGATGTTTTTCTTCACCGTTAAAGTACTCGATAATTATTATTTATGAATACACACACAACTTCGAAAAGTGAGAGGTGTGCCTGGGGTTTGAACCACCGACGGCCGAGATACTCGGCCGGGCGCCTACACCACTACGCCATCACTACTTTTCAACACACTCAAACATAACACAATATCAGTTCATTACATTAATACAATCACGGTAAAGTCAATACTCTGTATCAATAACAATCATTTAGGCAACATCCTTAAAGGACAAACAAAATCATTAATTACAAAACGAAAAAGAACTCAAAATACCCGAAAACCAGTATGAGAAAAATGCATGCGTCATACACAAATATATTGACGGACCGATGAATGCAATCAATATATGTATATAAATTATCCCTCGTCGTCATTCCGGTTCTTGATACGGAGGAAGATGACGATTATAAAGCTTTTAATTTCCGACTAAGTTTTACTCGCTAGTTTGCGTTGACCCTATAGTTGGATAAGAAACAAGATATTTAATAAATAAATCGACCTATGCCCAGAAAAAGTTATAAATGTGCTTTTGCACAACTTCTCTTTCTCAGCGATTTAAACTTAATTAGGCACAAAATTATCTGTAACATTTTATGTTCTTCAAACAACAACAAAATTTATGATCATTATTACTTCACTAGTGCAATATATAAACAGTTTTAACTCTCTTATAAACATAAAAAGTACTTTGGTGTTATAGTAATAAGTAACCTTATTCTATGCATAGGTCGAAATATACCCAACTGTCACATAGATGGATCTGACCCCACACTAAAAAACAAGTGTGTCACAAACTATGACAGCATTTGTTCTCACAAACATACAAAGAAACAAATGTAAGTGAATCACACAATAATTTGTCTATGTGTGGATCGAACCAGCGGCCTCTTGTTTCTCAAGTTTTGTCATTTGTCTTTGTCAAATTTGTCACGTGGTTGTCAAATATATGTTAAAAATAGTAAATAACAAATAGTTATTCGAAAATTGTCATAATATCCCCCAAGGAGTCATATTAAGAAATCCAAATAAATTTTTAAAACAAAAACTAGAAATAAATATTGAATGTCATTAAAAACTAAAAAAAAAATAAAGTTTAACCTAAAAGACACACCTAGAATCCCATTAATATGAGGTTAAAAACCTTTGGACGTTCATTACCAAAGTATCCTTTTATACAACAACCTTTGCAAAAAAAAGGTCAGTATATAAATTGGAAAACACCTCGGCTGTATGATCCACATTTCCTTAGGCATGCAAAGAAAACAAAACGTCACCTGTCACACGAAGGCTGTACGACGGCTTCCGTTGTTTATTGGAGAGTTCGTCAGAAAAAAAAATCAAATTCCACTAACCTCGGAGCGATCTTCGCGCCGTCTCGAACCCAACCAGGTCAAGAGCGCCGATCTAGACTGGTTCCTTAAATGTCGCACTTGCAACCAGTTTGCGAACGCGTGGATTTATTGTGGCGTGTTTTGAAACGCATAAATACTTTTTGTTGGAATTCAGTTTCGGCGCGCGACCCGCCATATTTGGCGATGATACGTTTTTGGGCGCGAAAATGTCGTCTTCGGTAATTTGTGTTAGATTTTTATTTCATAACATAGCCTTTGTTCGTTTTAAGTAAATTTGCGTAGTAGTGTTTATATTTTGCATTGCATATGGTAATATATTTCAGGGACGAACGCCATATTTTGACGAGATTTAAGCGCGAAAGGTGAGCATATTGTGAAAATTTATCGTTAGTATTTTTTTTTTCCATAATTTTAATCGCACTAATAGCTAACTTTTAAGGATTATCCCGGGATGTTGTTTATTAAGGTAAAGCCTACATATGATTTAAAAATTACACCGATGTGTTTATAAAATTTTTCATTTAAAATATTTTCTTGGCGCGAAAACAACCGTTCTATTTTAATCAAGACGTAATACAGCATATATGTAACTTAAACTATTTTTAACATCGTGTAAGGAGACTAAATATTCACTTTATTTACAACAAGTGGAAATATTTTAAAACCGTTCAGGGTATTTTTAATTCTTTGATCGTTTTTGGCAAAATAATCTATAATTTACACAAGATTTATGTACTATTGTTAAGCCAGGTTCTAACAACATAGAATATCCTTTAGCCAAGTAGAAGTACGGTATAAGGAAGTAAAGGCATTGAATTTCTTTCATTAGAAAAAGATTCTTATATTATGATGGTAAGTTATTCCAAAAAAGCAGTGATGGCCTCGAGGTTTGGGCGCGCGGTCGAGAATCTCGACGGTCGCGGGTTCGAACCCCAGGCACACACCTCTGACTTTTCGAAGCTATGTGTGTATTCACATTGAATTATCACTTGCTTTAACGGTGAAGGAAAACATCGTGATGAAATCTGCACACCTAAGAGTTCTTAGGAATTTCTTAGGTGTGTAGTCCACCAACCCGCACTAGGCCAGCGTGGTGGACTATGGCCTAAAACCCTCTCAATGGTAGAGGAGACCCGTGCTCAGCAGTGGGCGAATATGGGTTGATGAAGAAGAAGAGATTAAGAAGTTATTCCCTTAATTTTACATACATACATACATACATACATACGAGTCACATATACTTATAAACACATGACATTATTAAAGATTGTCTTAAAGAAGAACCGTTCCTAGCAGTACGACCTAATAATGATAATAATATATTATAATTAATAATAAATAATGTATTATAGCTGGCTGCAGGCGGCTTCCGACCGATCCCGGTGGAAGTCATTGGGGGAGGCCTATGTCAGTAGAATGTATTATATTATAATACCTGTTGTAGGGACTGGAATATTAATGTCAAATGGCAATTGAATCGCCTTCTATTACACATAACTTCTTACAAAAAGCTTTTTGTAACTTATCCATAGACTGAAGTGGAAAACTCTTTGTTTTCCAAGTCCTTTGTGTTGTCTTTCTGATTAACTTCGCTGATCGTAACAATTTAGGTCCCCTTAGATTCGCTGAGCTTCATTGCTCGGCGCCAATACTGTCGTCGTCATCAACCCATATACGCCCACTGCTGAGCACGGGTCTCCTCTACCATTGAGAGGGTTTAGGCCATAGTCCACCACGCTGGCCTAGTGCGGGTTGGCGGACTACACACCTAAGAAATTCCTAAGAACTTTTAGGTGTGCAGGTTTCATCACGATGTTTTCCTTCACCGTTAAAGCAAGTGATAATTCAATTTTAATACACACATAACTTCGAAAAGTCAGAGGTGTGTGCCTGGGGTTCGAACCCGCGACCGCCGAGATTCTCGACCGCGCGTCTAAACCTCGAGGCCATCACTGCTTGTCAATCCTGTGTCACTGCCAATACTGTACGTGCTGTTGATCCTGAAGCACACGAGTTACAATGGCAAATATGTGGTGAAACAGGACCAAACAATATTATCTTTACACTCAAAATTGCAGACTTAAATAAAATCATTTTAGCGTTGAAATAATATTTTGCCGGAAATTGTAATATTGTGCATAAAAACTTGTTTCCTGTTCATTAACCAGTTCCAAGTTGTTACATTTAAATTGTATGAATTCACTTTAATGGCGATTAAAATAGTTTTTATCAAGATATAATATTGTTGACACAATATTCTATACATTGTTGGTACTGCCATATAAAAATGTTACACGTTATTTGTGTAATGTCGAGTTTATAATTATTTATTGTGGGCTCAGGATATTCTCATTTTTATGTCTTTTATTTCATAAGTGTTAAAGACTATTATTCTATCATCGTAAAAAACTTATAGGTATCCGTTGATCTAAATATAAGACTTTCACGTCATTTTAAAGCCGTGATGGCCGCGAAGTTAAACCTCTACACCCGATCTAAATTGTCAACAGTCGCGGATTCAAACCCTAAACATACAAATATAACTATTCCAAGTCATGTCTGTATTCACAATCATTTATCACGTACTATACTGAAGGAAAACATCGTAACGAAACCTGCACACCTAAAAATTCCGAATAACTTCTTAGGTACTTACTCCGCCAACCCGCACTAGGCCAGCGTGGTGGACTAAACCATCTCAGTTGTAGAGGGGGCCCGTGTCCAGTACCTACATGTAACACTGGAGAGAATTCTCGCGACCTATATATTACTTCAAGGACTGAATGCCGGAAGAATTATACCGTTTCTGTATAAAATAAAAGCTTAAAGTGTCATTAATCTTCGTGCAACCTTCGTCTTGGCAATAAAAATGAAAATAGTTCAGTGTAGCGAAAGTAAATTAATTTCGGGATTCATTTAAATAGACTAGTGGGTTTTGGATTGGTCATTTATTATTATAGTAGAGGAAGGGCAAAGAAAAGATGGAGTACGTGAGATGATATGAAAGAGAAAGGGGTGACTGAAGATATAGACGGCTCATAGGAATGTTTGGAAGGATAAAACACGGATGAATTATCAAGGATGAAACCAAATGAAATTGGGAACAGGGCAAGAAAATGATGAGGATTTATCATCAGCCTCACTACTAGCCACGGGCCTCCCCTACCGTTGAGAGGGAGAGAGGACTACACATTTAAAAGTAATTCCTAACAACTTTTACGTATGCCGATTTCATCACGGCATTTTCTTTCACCCTTAAAACAAGTGATAATTCACTGTGAATACACCCATAACTTGGAAAGCGGTATCTTTCCATATATCCCGTACCGGCATAATACTACAACTGACAGATGCCAGCAAAGTGGTTGACATTCACGTGTCCGAACCAATATATCATATACGGGGCAAAAAATACTTATTGGGAGCAAAATTGTCGAGGAAGCAACCCGCATCCTTAATAAGAACAGTTTAAACCAATTAAGTTGAATAACATTACATGCCGATACACTATTATTTTATTTAAACTTGCACTACAAAATAACTTAGACATTTCTTTTAACTTCGTTATAAGGTAAAACGCAAGAAAATTTTACGCGACACGAGAATCGAACTCTGGACCTCACTATAACCATATTAACTACGCAATCCCAAGTATAGCTTTAATTATAATTTCATAACACTATTTTTTTTTTACTAAACTACATAAAAAAAAAACAATTTCTATCAAAATACTTCCTAAACCGATTTCCTTCGTAAATTTAGATGAAAATTTCAAGTCAATCAAACCGAGTGACCATTAAATATTTATTATTGACCACATATAATATTACACTTCACATTTATAACACAAGCCGAGTTATCACTATCGAAGCACACACAAAACTAAACATTTCAAATAGAACGAATAATTACACGCGATTCTACTTGTCTGTCTGTCTGTGTATTCTACTAAAATAATAGTTGAATAAGACAAAAAAATATGAGAAAAGCGTGCCGAAACTACGATTACACTATCATATGTTTGACACACGCTTCTTAGTGATTCATTGCGTGTAATATCAACACTTTAATGTGCGACAACCAATAGCCGCCCTTCATTTGTTTGAAATAATCATTGTTGGTGTGTTGTAGTAGAATGAACAGGTGACAGACAAGCGGCGACACTCGGAGACATACTAAATACTAATTCCCTTCTAATCAATACTTCTTTCGTTTAAAACACTATTGGGTACACGTGTTTGCAAAAATACACCTAAACAGTAAACACTACACTAATATACACTTGTCTATTGCTTATTAACGTCAAAAATATAACTATATTTGAACCCAAAATAATATTGATTATCAAATAGGTAAATTAAATAAGTAGATATTATTTTGAGCGCGCAAAGAATAACTAACTCGAACCGAACCTTGAACCTCGCGGAACGGAAGCCACAACAGTACTAATCTCACTGAAAGGCGTCCAGTAACGCGTCCACAGTCCGCGACCTAAATGTCATTCGGTTGGCACAAATTCTTGACAATATTTTCATAGAGCTAATTGTAGCATTGCATTCCATTTTTCCGTGGTATAAGAAATACTTGTTTAAATTGGGGTATATTTATATAACCACGACTTTAATCTTAAAGGGGTAACAAAAATGTACAGTAATATTTCTATGTCAGCATTATTCTAAATTTATTGTGCCAAAAATGTCTGCCATAGTTTGAAACTACAGTACGTATCTTGTCTCAAGAATGGAACCCTGCACTTTTCGACCACACAAATTTCCTTTGAAACCAACGAGCCAAATATAATATCGTAATTAGAATCTTAAAATCATTAGTCTCCTAAATTGCCTTAAACAATTTCATTCATATAAATTAGTCTATAATCATTTTATAACAAAAATCTGTTAAAAAATCACAAATATATTATGAAAAAAATTGTTTAACGCACAGACATACAGTGATCCATTACAACTGTACATATAGATAATAAAATAATAATTGTCAGGAGCCGTCTGTCTGTTGAATGAACTGATAAGAAAATTGGACTAAAACTAAATTAAGATTAGATAACGAATAAGCGCATACATGCTTATAAGGTATATTAATATCTTAGATAGTTTTGAATTTATTACTCATCATTAGCCCATAGACGTTCCACTGCTGGGCACGGGCCTCCTCTACAACTGAGAGGGTTTAGTCCATCACGCTGGCCTAGTGCGGGTTGGCGGACTACACACATAATTCCTAAGAAGTTTTAGATGTGCAAGCTTCATCACGATGTTTTCCTTTATCGTTGAAGCAATCGGTAATTCATTTTGAACACACGAATAGTTTCGAAAAGGCAGAGATGTGTGCCTGGGGATCGCTGAGATTCTAAGGCACGCGCCTAAACCTCGAGGTTTTCACTGCCAAGAAGATATGATCTAGAGAAAGGCATGAGTGAAGACATGGCGGCTGATAGGGACTTTTGGAAATATATAATATACTGCACCGAACAGGGCAAGAGAATGATGATGAAATGTATAATCAAATTATCATAAAATATGTATGTAGCAGTGATGGCCTCGAGGTTTGGGCGCACGGTCGAGAATCTCGACGGTCGCGGGTTCGAACCCCAGGCACACACCTCTGACTTTTCGAAGTTATGTGTGTATTCACATTGAATTATCACTTGCTTTAACGGTGAAGGAAAACATCGTGATAAAACCTGCACACCTAAGAGTTCTTAGGAATTTCTTAGGTGTGTAGTCCGCCAACCCGCACTAGACCAGCGTGGTGGACTATGACCTAAACCCTTTCAATGGTAGAGGAGACCCGTGCTCAGCAGTGGGCGTATATGGGTTGATGAAGAAGAAGAAGATGTAAGTACGAGTACTGCGACCGCAATATAAAGGCACGGGATTTTTTTAATTTTCTGAAAAGACTGACTTCCACTATGTTACTATTTATCGACGACATATTAATAGATAAACCCTTATGCATTAACATGTTTGAACGTGTGGTTTCATAACGTAGACAAAACTACGACGAAGGAGGAAGTGTGCTGTGTGACGCTAGTATACAGATCAATGGTTATCGCGGGCCGGGTCAAACAACAACACGTACAGATACACGGATAACATACTGATTCACTCGCTTTCACATTGTTACTTCATCATCATCATCACCAGCCTTTCACGTCCACTGCTGGACCCCACTGGGCTCGATCTTCGGCCCTCATCCACCCGCTGCCGCCTTGCGAATATCGTCACCCCACCTAGCCAGAGGGCGTTCTACACTACGTTTACCGAGCCCTATTTAGAGGATATACTTATTCATAATATTTTTTTACAGCCGAACCTACGACTATCAATCATATTATGGTTGACACACACACTTAATAGTGATTCGGCATGGGTGTAACATTATCACATTTACAACCAATTGCTATTGGTTAAGGACTGCAGTCTCTCATGGTTGTGTGAAATAATCATTGTTCGTGTGGTGGTAGTAGAAAGAACAGGTGACAGTACTAAATAGTAGCTACATAGCCCTTAAAATAGTAGTTTTTGGTTCAGTGTGATTACTCCCACGGAAACCTAACTTATTTCCGGGACAAAATTTACCCCATTTGATCAATGCAATAAACAACTTGTAAATTAATTTAATCAAAATCCATTCACCAAATTAGGAACATAAAACTTTGGCTATATATAATATTTTAAAATAAATTTTGTTAGGATAAAAAACGTTATAGTGAGCCAACCTTAAAGAATAGACATATGCTGTCGCGGACTTTTTTTTTTTTAGAACTTTTAAAGAGGAACATTTCTCTCATACATTATTTTAGCGAAACTTTAACCGATTCCGCAGCGCACGCAGGCGAAGCTCACAAAAAGAAAAAAATGTCCCCGATTTTGAAACATTCTTTATTGCTGCTCCGCTCCTATTCGTCGTAGCGTGATGTTATATAGCCTATAGCCTTCCTCGATAAATGTGCTATCTAACAGTGAAAGATTTTTTCAAATCGGGCCAGTAGTTCCTGAGATCCTAGCGTTCAAACAAACAAACTCTTCAGCCTTATAATATTAAGTATAGATTTTCTATAACAGTAGATAAAGATTACAGCAGATGTATTAATGAAACTAATGAATCAATCGCCAAGCAAGCGACGCCGGCTCAGAGATTGCGATACCACGGGCCACTGTTGGTCACGGACTTGCAAGTGTTTACTATAGTAATATACACATATATACATAATCTCACGCCTATATTCCCGGAAGGGGTAGACAGAGGTGCATTTCTGCACCCACATTTGCCTATTGCCGTTTTGTTGAAAATTTCCTAATGGAAAAATCCAATAACATTTTGCCCGACCCGGCAATCGAACCCAGGACCTCTAGATCGCACGACACATACTTGTACCGCGAGACCACGATGCAGTCAATACACTACGATACTAGCACTATAGTAATATAAAGATACATATACATATATACACATACTTGTATTGTCGATGGGTAAGCAGAGTTACTGCGCTCATATTTCGTCAGGTTAAAAAAAAATGAGCTATCAATTATTATTTTAACACTGAGCAACAATGTCCATGAAATCATGATATCTGCATACCTGAAACTTCTTAGTAATTTCTTAGGTATTTAGCCCACCAACCCGCATTAGACCAGCTTGGTGGACTAAGGGCTAAGCCCTCTTAATGTTAGGGGAGACTCGTGCACAGCAATGGGACATATATAAATTGATGACGATGAATCAATTTATCAAAAAAAGCTTCATATAGCTTACGAACAGTAGCATCAATATAAATATAAACAGAGTAAAAACATATTCCTAAGTCTTTTATACGGAATTGCAGACAACAACTTGTCATTATTAGAACAACAATAAAAAAATTGTTTTCTCTTTGAAGATACCCTCAAGTTGAAGGTGACAGGACCAGTAGCCAGCGTAAGGGAGTCCCTTATGGTGGACGAACATGGAACTGAACTTGCCAAGTTACCTTTCAAGTAAGTATTATTAATAAGGAATTAATACCCCCAAACATTATTTTTTTACATAACATAAACTGGACATAAAATACAAAGTAAAAGAAATGGTTGCTAAAAACGAATTTATGAGATGACTGTAAAGTTTACAGTGTAAACAGTCGGCCCGGTAGGTTATATCTAAAAATATGTCGGGGTAATCGAAAAAGGACTAATAATAAAATTAGTATCAACCATTATTTTTATTCATGCAGCAGTGTTGCAGGCTGTAGTTGAAAACTATTAATTACTACTAATTTAATGGCCAATCTGTAAATCAACATATCATCATCATCATGTCAGCAAATCTTAGTCCACTGCTGGACATAGGCCTCCCCCGACAAGGTGGTCCGACGACCTTGTCAAGGTCGCGGGATGTCGCTGGCTGCAGGCGGCTTCCGACCGGTCCCGGTGGAAGTCATTGGGGGAGGCCTAAATCAACATATGTCTTTAACAATTTTCAATTTAGTGTCTATTAGTAGAGTGCCGTAAGGCATAAAAATGGTCAAACCTCGGAACCCAGGGCCAGTCAATGAATCTGTATATCAAGTATGAGACTGCATTATTAAGACCTCAAATAAAAAAGTTAAAAACAAAAAATTGACCGATCTCGATTTACAACAATTTTTAACAACAATTTACTGAAAAATGAGAGACGGAAGGGAGAAAATTTTTTTATAGTGAAAAATTTAATTTTATTTGTAATAAATTATATGTGCAGAGTAACTTCAATGTAATTTATTAGATTATCGTAAAAAATAAGTTACAAAAAAAAATTATCATTAATTATTCACATTGTTACATCGTGTACATTTCACAGCTTTCACCATTGCATTCTAAGCAAGCTGCAGTGCAGTTTAATCCACTTTTCCTGCACCCACAAGATGCTCCACATCCTGTTTTGCATGAGCAAAAAATAATTTTTAATAAAGATTCTGGAGCTGGTCGTTGCGTCATTGTTTGCACTTGCAAAAATACTGTTTTAAGTTTTAGTACAAACGCCCAATTAATTCAATATTTCGTCAATGCGAATATTGTTGCTCGAAAATTCCTTAATCACACGCAATAGCAACAAAGGGCAATATTGGCGTTGGTGACTTGAATTTCCTCAAGTTGCCCCAAAACAACAAATCTATACAACAAAATGTGAAAAAAGCTCTTAAAAAAGAATATTTCTCATTTCTTAAATTATGAGCTTTGCAGAGCAAAAACGTGATCCCTTATTTTTTCAAAAATTCTATCGAGTGTAACAAAAAAATGGCTGGATGGTTTAATTTGGCACTTTGTAGGATTTTTGTGGACATATTGAACTGTAAAACGCACACTTAATATTATTGGTTTTCACAATATTTTCGATCCAGCGCTCGATTTTCCAAAACACCATCTAAAGCAAATTTTTGATGCATTTTCAAATTCATGTAACAAGAAGAATTCTTGTTTTTTCGAAAAAGTAATAGCTGGTGGTTAAAGGATATTTATTCAAATTCTTGAAACGCACCTTAAACTTGGTATACAATTATTTGTTGCTGAGATATCGATAATTAAAGACAAAAGGATCCTTTTCCATTTGTAGACTGATATCTCGGCGAGAACTAAACATATCGAGGTGTTAAAAGATAGAAATTAAAGCTAAATAAACAAAGTATCCGATCTTTATAAGGGTTAAGCAAGAACATTTTTCTCCACGCCCGTATGTAAAAAAAAGAAGCATTAAACATTTTGAAATTGTTGTGTTGCTGCTTTTCCTAAGATCACTCAAAACCACTGATGCTACAAAATTTTAATGTGTTAATCCAAAAACTAGAGACTTGGAGCTACAATTTTCTTTTTTTAAATTTCCTGTACGACCATTTTTCTCGAAGTTACGGCCCAAAAATTTGGATTTATTTTTTGATCCTTTACTTTTTCCAGTAGTGTATTTATTTATATTCATCGGTATACCTGCAGTCCCTAAAGATCCAAGATCAAGTTTTCAAGTTTGTAATAGTTGTTATTTTTTAAAATATGACTTTCGACTAATATAAATCAATTAAAACTCCAAAAAATTAATAAATGTTTATAATAATAAAAAAAAATTGAGAGCGCGAAAAAAATTTTTTTTAACATTTTTCTATATGCTATTAAAAACATATTTTCAAGGTTTATATTAAGATTCATAGACTGGCCCTGGATTCCGAGGTATAAACCTTACGGCGCTCCACTATATAGTTTGTCATACATTGTAATTGACTTATTGTTTAAAATCAAAACATTCATTTTTCTCGTAATTTGATCTTAGGATATCATTACTTTATGGATTCTTCTCGTTTCCCCAGCTACCAGCCAGTGGCTGGAGAAGGTCAGATCGACAGGATAGACCCTTCCTCCGAGCTGGTGGCCGATGTCAACCTTCCACCAGTCGAAGGATCCAAGATCTATGTGAAGATCTTTGGAAGGGACTACAGAGGTGAGTGACTATAAGCCAAAATTGAGCAAGTAGGCCAGCGTGGTGTATTGAGGGCTAAACCCTTTCAGCTTTAGAGTGGATTGAACCCAGAGGGACGTATATGAGCTTCTAATGATAGATAAAATTCCCCGTCGTCCCATTGCTAGGTACGGACCTCCTCTACAACTTGGAGGGTTTAGGCGTTGGTCCACCAAGCTGTTTTAGTGCGGCTTGGCAGATTATACTCCTAAAAAATGCCTAAACTACATACCTAAGAACTTTTAAGTGTGTTCTTAAGCAGTGATGGCCTCGAGGTTTGGGCGCGCGGTCGAGAATCTCGACGGTCGCGGGTTCGAACCCCAGGCACACACCTCTGATTTTTCGAAGTTATGTGTGTATTCACATTGAATTATCACTTGCTTTAACGGTGAAGGAAAACATCGTGATGAAACCTGCACACCTAAGAGTTCTTAGGAATTTCTTAGGTGTGTAGTCCGCCAACCCGCACTAGGCCAGCGTGGTGGACTATGGCCTAAACCCTCTCAATGGTAGAGGAGACCTGTGCTCAGCAGTGGGCGAATATGGGTTGATGAAGAAGAAGAAGAAGTTGTGTTCTTCACGATCTTTTCTTTCACCGTAATAATTCATTATATAATACATTATTAACACAAAAAAAAATACAATATATAAAAGGTTTTGGACGTTCATAAGAATAGGGATGATTAGAATGTGGACATCCACGACTGCCAAAAGCCACTTATGACCACCCTTTTCAAGATTTATACTGATTCTTGTAACTTAGGCTACGACGGAGGATAGTAAATTCTGGTACAGCAATTTCATATCATGAGGTCTTCCTTCTCATCTTTCCTCAAGCAATTCCTAAATCATAACACTATTTCTATCTCGCCTCCCCAGGGGAACCTTTCGTGCGTCTCTCGGGACCATTAGCGCAGCCCGAGGTGCGCCTGGGCCGGTCGGCCTCCCTAGCGCTCCAGGACTCCGCCAACGACCTGGAGCGGGCTGAGGAGGAGAACTCCTGGATCTACAGCCACGTGCACAACGTCACCGGAGAGGTCATGAGCAGGTCTGTCGCGCAGGTGAGACTGAAAATATTTGGACATAACTGTACCATGGTACTAAGTTAGGGATCTAATAGCCTAAGATCCCACCACGAAATTATTACATACATTATGACGTGAGTCAAACACACATTTTTACATTCGTGTATGAATAGGAGAATACACTGATATACCGCAGCCAGTCAAAATATGCCCGCAAGTAATTTTAATTAAATTAATAAAAATTAATTTTTGGAATAAAATTTCATGCACTTCGTTTTTAAATAAAATATAATCCACGTCATAGCTATGCATGTAAAGAATTCTAAAATCCATAGGTGCCGTTCCACACTCAGCCGCAACTACCCCGCAGCCAGGTGCAAACAGGTAACATTATGGAGTTTTTTTACACTCATAACGTACTCGGATGATTTTGGTATCAAATTAAAGCTGATTTTTTTCTAATATGATGATATATGTCTGCCTGCGAAATAATAGCCGCAAATTAGCGGTGCCATCTGTTAAAAACGCGAGATAACCGGGATAAAGTGTTTTCAGCCGGCACATTTAATAATATTTATTTCAAAAAATAAGTCGGATTCCTTCAAAATAAAAATTGCACGTTATCAAGTATATGTTTTTCTTTCATTTAAATGTTTTTAACTAACTTTTTGCTCGGGGATATGTTCAATTCAGTCAATTTTTTTTTCATTGCATATATTATAAATTTAACAGAATTTTGAGCCTCGAAAATGACTCTAAAATGAATTTGTGTCAACCTTAGCTCATTTATCTTGTTACTTATTAAAATTTACGCAAAAATCTTTAAATGTTCTTAATTAACTTTTTAGATAACAATATTTCCTAAAATAATTGGTAATTTACATATTTGTACGATGGGTCTTTCATCAATTCTAATGGGTTCGAAAAATACTGTTTTTGCCCAGATGACGCTAAAACTTATTCATCATCAACCCAAACACGTCCCACTGCTGGGTACGTGTCTCCTTTACCATTTGAGAGGGTTTTTACGCCGTAGTCCACCACGCTGGCCTAGTGCGGGTTGGCCGACTACACACCTAAGAAATTCATAAGAACTTTTAGGTGAACCGGTTTCAACACGATATTTTTCTTCATTGTTAAAGGATGTGATAATTCAATGTGAATACACAACAAGATAACTGAGCTAAGGTTGACACATTCATTTTAGAGTCATTTTCGAGGCTCAAAATTCTGTTAAATTTATAATATATGCAATGAAAAAAAAATTGACTGAATTGAACATATCCCCGAGCAAAAAGTTAGTTAAAAACATTTAAATATAAGAAAAACATATACTTGATAACGTGCAATTTTTATTTTGAAGGAATCCGACTTATTTTTTGAAATAAATATTATTAAATGTGCCGGCTGAAAACACTTTATCCCGGTTATCTCGCGTTTTTAACAGATGGCACCGCTAATTTGCGGCTATTATTTCGCAGGCAGACATATATCATCATATTAGAAAAAAATCAGCTTTAATTTGATACCAAAATCATCCGAGTACGTTATGAGTGTAAAAAAACTCCATAATGTTACCTGTTTGCACCTGGCTGCGGGGTAGTTGCGGCTGAGTGTGGAACGGCACCTATGGATTTTAGAATTCTTTACATGCATAGCTATGACGTGGATTATATTTTATTTAAAAACGAAGTGCATGAAATTTTATTCCAAAAATTAATTTTTATTAATTTAATTAAAATTACTTGCGGGCATATTTTGACTGGCTGCGGTATATCAGTGTATTCTCCTATTCATACACGAATGTAAAAATGTGTGTTTGACTCACGTCATAATGTATGTAGTAATTTCGTGGTGGGATCTTAGGCTATAAGGTTCCAATGAGATTGAGGGAATAACGCTTAGATGCAAATGGGTAATCTATTTCCTCAATTCCTTCTCTTTTGCGTCACATGTATGGAATTCGCGCGATCGGTCCAAAGATCAATTTCCGGGACGAAAAAAATTCGACATTTAAAAAGTCGCGGTAGTATTAAGGAGTCTACAAATGTACCCGGGTAAGAGCAAGGAGCTCGTTCCTTTATAAGGGGACATCCATAAATTACGTCACTCGTTAAGGGGGTGTGAGGGGGTCGACTGAGTGTGACATTGCGTGACAGGGGAGTGGGAGAGGACCTTAATATTGTGACGACACATTTCAAAATCTTGTTAATAACTAAACTTTGCTATGTTAAAAAATTCACGAATTTCGTGTGACGTAATTAATGGATAGCCCTAATGATGATGATTATGAAGGCGAAAATGACGACGATGGTTGCTATAATGATGATGATGGTGATTATGATCCTAACTTCCTCATCAACTGTTCCCAGGTGGTGAACCAGCGAGGCACACTTCTGACTGCCGTACAAATCGGATTGAGTACCAGACTCTACGGAGCACCAGGAGATAATCTACAGGTAACAATATCATCTATACCAATATTATAAATGACAAAGTAACTGGCAACCCCGTGGCGCAGTTAGCTAAATAATAGCTTGCGAAACGATAGACCCCATTCGATCCTCGCACCTGAACAAATGTTTGTGTGATTCACAAATATTTGTTTCGGGTCTGGGTGTTTGTGAGACCGAAAAGTCTCTCGTAGTTTCTGACACCCACGACACAAGACTCGTATCTTAGTGTGGGGTCAGGACTATGTGTGTGACTGTTGGATAAACTATAAGAACTGTGTCTGTAAAACTTTCACGGCTAAACTGCTCGACCGATTTTAATCATTTTTGCTATGAAGATAGAAAAGACCTTGGGAGTGATAGATAAATAGCTTGGCGTTGCGTAATACAGCTGCTAATTATACTTATATTAAGTAAGACTGAAGGAAAGATTTTAATAGATATTTGTATGGACATAGATATGGCCTTCGGAATTAACTTAGGCTGGTCTATAACGTTAAAGTTTTCTAATAGAACGAGCACGGAATTATCCAAAATTTTAAATCCTTTAGTATTCATTGAATATGCTAAATGTGATAATAATTTTACAATTGTCACATATAAGTCAGGTTTTGTAAAAAGGATTATGTTTTTTATTCACAGTTACACTTCGAAGTGACGAACTATAGGGAACAAGCAGTGAGGTTCACATTCGGCGCTGAAGGGGAACTGAGATTCTTGACTGGAATCAACCCGTACTCGTAAGTACTGAGGAATTTACAGTAGAACCACATCACCATGAGCCTATACAGGGTGTATTTAGACCGTGATCGAAAACTGAGGCAGGTAATAGCGATAGTAATTACAAACCCCCTGGCATTTAAGAAAATCCCGACAAAAAATAAAAATTTTGAGGTTGTCCATACAAATCACATACTTTTAACACCTTTGGTTGTATGGAAATCGTCAAAATTTTGATTTTTTTGTCGGGATTTTTAATATCGCCACTAGGTTTGTGATCACCCTCGCTATTACCTGCCTCAGTTTTCGATCACGGTCTAAATACACCCTGTATAGTGCGGGTTGACGAACCACACACCTAAGAAATTCCTTTTAATTTTAACACATCATTACAGTTTTAAGTACGTTACGCGAATACACACATATCTTCAAAAGTATGCCTGAAATTTATAAAAACCTAATTTTATGTTTTTTTTTTCATTTACCTATACATAAATCACCAAATTCTCTTTTATCAATACGATTAACCTTTACCCCTATGCAGACAGACCATAGCCCCAGGCCAGACCGTGAACGTGGTGGTGTCCGCCACCATCTCCAGGACTGCGCAGCCAGGAGTCCGGGACCTGGTCACATTCACCGCATACGGTAACTATTATCATCATCATCATCAGCTCTTAGTCCAACACGCTGGCCTTATGTAAGTTAGTGGACTACACACTTATAAAAATCCTAACAATTTTAGGTGTGAAGGTTTCATCACGATGTTTTACTTCACCGTTTAATGTAAATACCTACACACGAAACTTCCAAAAAGTCAAAAGTATGCCTGGAGTTTAATCCGCGACTTCTGAGAATCTTGACCGCGCATCTAAAACTCGAGGACATCACTACATAGATTTAAATTCCAACGAAACAAAAATGAATCTGATAGAAGTTCCAAGGTCCCGTCTATTCCCTTACTAATATTACTATAGATAATCACAATGTTTCATTCACTCGTCGAATCATCCTCTTAAAGTATTCCTTCATTCACTTACATACATACACTCACATCCACTATAGAGTTACTATATTTCCTTTCAATAACACAACATTTCCTCATCAGGTGTTGAACAAGTATCAACACCACTACCATCACTACCCACGTTCTAATCCTTACAATACAAATCCGAATCTGATACAACCACAATTTAACACACACTCACATCCGCCAAAGAGTTTCCATTCCTCTCAAAAACCTCCTTCATTCATCAGCAGTTACTCCACTAGAGGTTCTATACTTTCTCTCAATAAAACCTCCTTCATTCATCATCACGTACTCCACTAGAGGTTCTATACTTTCTCTCAATAAAACCTCCTTCATTCATCATCAGGTACTCCACTAGAGGTTCTATACTTTCTCTCAATAAAACCTCCTTCATTCATCATCAGGTACTCCACTAGAGGTTCTATACTTTCTCTCAATAAAACCTCCTTCATTCATCATCAGGTACTCCACTAGAGGTTCTATACTTTCTCTCAATAAAACCTCCTTCATTCATCATCAGGTACTCCACTAGAGGTTCTATACTTTCTCTCAATAAAACCTCCTTCATTCATCATCAGGTACTCCACTAGAGGTTCTATACTTTCTCTCAATAAAACCTCCTTCATTCATCATCAGGTACTCCACTAGAGGTTCTATACTTTCTCTCAATAAAACCTCCTTCATTCATCATCAGGTACTCCACTAGAGGTTCTATACTTTCTCTCAATAAAACCTCCTTCATTCATCATCAGGTACTCCACTAGAGGTTCTATACTTTCTCTCAATAAAACCTCCTTCATTCATCATCAGGTACTCCACTAGAGGTTCTATACTTTCTCTCAATAAAACCTCCTTCATTCATCATCAGGTACTCCACTAGAGTTTCTATACTTTCTCTCAATAAAACCTCCTTCATTCTTCATCAGGTACTCCACTAGAGGTTCTATACTTTCTCTCAATAAAACCTCCTTCATTCATCAGCAGTTACTCCACCAAAGAGTTTCCATTCCTCCCAATAAAACCTTCATTAATCACCAGCTACTCAACTAGAGTTTCCATCTCTCAACAAAACCTCCATGCGCAGGTGCTGAACAAGTATCGATATCCGCGTACATCTACGTGGTGGGTCCGGATGGGGTGGCTCGGGACACATGGCCGCCGGAAGTGCGCCACCACTTCCAGGGCTCGTGTCTCGGCCGGACGGGGGATGACTGCGCGCAACATGTCTGGTCTGCTACTGTTGTAGCCAGGGACGCTGTGGGAGGTGGGTGTCTTGGTGTCTGGTAGTATACAGGGAGTTCAGGCCGAGATTGAAAACTAAGGCAGGTAATTCCATTAGGACTAAGGCCATTAGGAACGTCATCATCAGCCCATAGGTCCCGCTGCAGGGCACGGACCTCCCCTACCATTGAGAGGGTTTAGACCGTAGTCCACCACGCTGGCCTAGTGCGGTCGGTGGTATGTAACCTAAGAGGTTCCTAACAATTTTTAGGTGTGCAAGTTTCATCACGATACTATCCTTGACCGTTAAAGCAAGTGATAATTCATTGTGAATACACACATAACCTCGAAACCTCGACGTAGCGTAGGACGTCCTGTAGCACGATGGACCGACGACTTGAGAATGCTGTCGTGTGTTGGATGTATGAGGGCTGCTCAACACCGGGATGGTTGGCGCTTTCTTGGGGAGGCCTATACAGCAGTGGACGGCGATAGGCTGAGTATGATTCTCGACCGCCTAAACCGTCATTATTCCAAGGTTCCATTCTATTGCAGGTCTCCTCCGTCTGTCCTCCTCGCCGATAGGTCTGACGTATGAGGATACCTTCATCTCCGGCTCCCGCGAGGAGGTGGTGGCCTCGTACCGCGCCACGTGCTGCGCGCCCAGGGTGCTGGTGAATGCAGTCGACGCGTACGGAAACACCAACAGCTACGTACTTGATGTCTCCAGTGAGTACGAGTAATTGTAATCGTCTTCCTTTTTTACGTGAGAGTAAGTATGATGGTTGGGGCCAGAAAGCTCTCCAGTGGAGGCCACTATAAAGCGCAGCGTGGGACGTCTCCCGACAAGGTGGTCCGACATTGTCAAGGTCGCGGGACGTCGCTGGCAGCAGGCGGCTTCCGACCGGTCCCGGTGGAAGTCATTGGGGGAGGCCTATGTCCAGCAGTGGACCAGAATTGGCTGACTATGATGATGATGAAGTTGTATGTACGACGAAATGTATGTAAAATATTTGATATAGAAATACAATCTCGCTAGTCCTCTGGGGATAATAATCTTCTGTTATTATAGACCTGATATCAAGAGGAATCTAGCATAAGTGATAATTCTGTAGAAGAAATTTCTGGGGATAATACGACCTGCACAGGATCGATATGGTAGATTTTCTCGAGTATCCCCTAGGGCTCCTCAAAAGTTTGAGTAACAAAATTTGTTACTTGGTACAAATAAAATTTAAAAAGAAATAAGCTGTCTAAGGAAGAGGCAAGCCAAACTAGAGCCTTGAACTTAGTGCTTCAGTCCTTGGTACCAATGCTTTGCGTTCTGTTGACCCTGCAGCACAGGAGTTTGAATAAACTTTGGCAAGACCCAGACAACACTAAAGTATTAGACTCAGAAACATGACAGTTTAAAAGCGAAACATAAGAAATTTAAACAAAAATGTGAGCTATAACTGTTCCATCCCGTTAGAAATATCAAAGAAAAACTGCAAAACATACTTGAAACAGAGAACTCTATACTTAAAGAGTATCACGTCTGGCTACCTCCTAGGACACACTATCTTCCACAAAACCGGGAATCCTAATTATACACGATATTAATCAATTATATATTTCACAGATTACTTCACGGAAGCGGCTATAGCAGCCATAGTGTTAGGAGTAATACTAGCTATAGCTCTTATAGCTCTGACAGTATTCCTAATATGTCTATGCATAAGGAGAAGAAAAGAGTCGAGGGAACTACCTTCATTCACAACATCGAGGAACATTAGTTAAGTGATATTTAAAATAGCTCCATCTTTCGGCAGATGGCGGTACTATATCAAACAATATTTAACCAAAACAATAAAATAATTTTATCGATACAAAATTTTCATCTATTATACAATAGCCAATTCATTACATAATTTGTATTCGCTGCAGGTATTTGATAATCGAATTTTAACCTTTTAAGGGTAAATATAATAAAATAAAAGTACATGTGCCGCCATCTGTTAGACCATAAGCGAAACCACGACACAACGTCATAAATTGTAAACAAAAAATGTGATTTTAAAATGTATTGCTAAGTTACCTCTAGTTTTAATTAATTATGACTTAATTAATTATTTAAGATGAGAAAGTTTTAAATTTAACATATAAATTCACCATGTATTATGTATGCGACGAAAATATCAACATGTTTACCTTTTTCGCGATCTGTGATCTACAAAATATAAATTATCATTCTTTTTTTGCAACGCTCAAAATTTTAACTACATTATCAAATTAAACAAAACATTTGATATTCAACCAAGAACTTTGCAAAAATTAGATATTTAACCAAAAGTCTGTAAAATATAACAACTTTTTTAACAATGAATTATATTAATTTGGATGTAATTTTATAAATCATGCTCTGTTAAATGTCTTACAATATTAGAGAATACTTGACAAAACCAAAATTGAGCAAGATTTGTAATCCTATAATCAATGACTAAATTATTGTCTGACCACGGCTAATAACAACTACAGAAAGAATTTTATGTAACTTCCTCAAATGGTCAATTGGACTTAAATTATTGAATTTTTGAGTAAAATTCCCAGAATCCATGATTTTTTAATTTGGAACTACATTCTTTGTTTCTATTCAACGCTACGATTGCTTAAAAGTCAAGTGAACCATTCAGAACATTTAAAATAAATCCGATGTCACTGTTGTTTATCATAATAAATTTCATTCACTATTTAATCCAAGAGTTAATTAAATCATCACACAATTGAATATTTATAAGAATGTAAATTAACTGTAATTATAGTTGTAACAATTTGAACAGTTTGCATTTAGCAAGTTTTTCATATCAAATCACTTTTGGTAGATGCTTTTTTCTTTTGATTTTTTTATTTAATAAAAAATAAATGACCATATAATTTTATTATTGCGCATATCATGTTGTCAATTATTATAAACATTTTCATTTATAGATAAATGTATATTGCATTCTTAAAGAATTCTTGTTAAGAAAATCTTAATATAAATTATGAATGGGAAAAACTTGCAATGAAAAAGTATTGTAGACATGACACACAATTAAAGGAAAATCATTTTTTGAAATGCAAACTGTACAAATATTTTATTGAGTAACTAATATACGGGTAGTACAATAAATTAAATGTAATTTAATAATATTAAATATGTGAAACGATGAGCCATATTTTTGTAAAATTATTATTCTTTTGCAAATTAAATATTATTGCAATCTTGTTCTTGTTTCATTACCTTTGAAAATTTAAGTAATTTTATTTCAGGACATTGTAGAAATTCCCTCAACCTGTTGACCTATGGGCAGAGTGATATTTCAAATTCGCTTCTTCATTTCATTAGTTAGTTCTCATTAACAGCATCAAGTTCGAAAATAGACAATAATACACCCACTATTACGGGATTTTAAAACTAGGGAAAGGTGGGTGGAGATATGTTCACCTCCATCTGACTTATATAGGCTACATCTGTCTGTATGTATGCATGTGAGAACATTGCTCCTGATTGTAGGTACAGTTCCGGTCTACTGCACAAGAGATGATGATAATGAATGTAAATGACTCTCAGTTGTATATAGAAGAGACCCACATCCAGCAGTGGGATGTTTATGGTTTGATGATTAATAAATAGTAAAGACCCAACATCATATTTAATGGTAAATGAAATGTACTTCATCTTGTGTACATACTGAGGGAGCTTCTAACAAACCATTTGTGAATATAATAATCCTTATAACATTCAGATGAAGGCCTTCATATTTTTAGGCATACCTTTTTTTTCATGAGAAAATCTGCTAGAGGACTGTCAGTAACAATGAGATTTGTCTGTGTAAAATCCCAATATGTTTTATGAATGTGAATTTGGCAAATCAATTGTAATGCCACTGATTTTAATCCACTAACATAATGTTTATACAGCTTATTTGATAACTGTATTATGTATAACAAATATTTTTCTTTCATATTTTATTATATGTATAGTTCTACTGATGACAAACAATAAATTGAATGCTCACTGAATACATTTTCTTCGGCAACAAACCATATTTCACACGATTATTCAACAGAATATTCTAGAAGCAAAAAATACCACTAATACATTGTTTTTTCTAATGATTGTAAAGATGCATAATATATAAAAAGCTATACCTAAATATGCAAGAGATAATCATTTATATGTACACATCATCACACCAAGGTGAATTTTACATAATAATCATGATGTCATGCTCAAATGCATCATAATGAATGAAGGTAGCTTGCACTACAAAATGATTGTTATCACTTATTTACCTACTACTGGACTTATGGATAATTGGACAGGGATATTTAAATACTCTTTAATTTACTTTTTATCAAAAATAATTCACTTTTACAAAAATGAATATTAGTCATAAGTTATGGAATAAAATTGTAACAAACAGTTATCAATTTTACATCAGTAATTGTAATATTTTAAATAGTTAGGTAAATAACGGCTTTATTTACTCAGAGACCTATGTAACTGTCTAGTGTCTAGGTACTTTATTTTCAATATAGATTATAAAAAATATTGTTTACAAATATATACAGAGTGTAAACAAACTACAAATGGAGACTAAGACAGGTAATAGTTCCTGAGATTACAAAAACATTGATGCTAATATCGTACCTTCAGTAAGACAAGGGCATAAAAGGCAAAAATTCTTAGAATGAGTTAAATACGCCAATGTGTTTTTAAAACCACCCAATTATCTGGTAGACCAAAGTCAATCATTCAGTAAAACATGCAATTGTGCCTTTGTCTCACCGGGGGTGCTATATGTAATAAATAAAAATGATGTTTTCTTAACAACCATAACTATTATTATTATTAGTTATTAGGAAAACAACATTTTTTTATAATATTTATTGCACGATTTTTTCAGCATCAGTGTATTTATGATCACTGAAATTATTACCTTTCTAAGTTTTCAGTCACAGTCTTTGTACAGTCTGTATATAATCTTCAAATTAATATAATTTATTCATAATTTCTATAAAAGTTTAATTTCTGTTACACTATAATAGTAGTAGCATAATAAGCTAGCTGTCAAAGTTGATATTTGAATATTAATACAAGTTAAACTGTTATATTGAAGCATAGAAAATATTGTGTGTTAGTGTTTACTCACAATAATAATATTATCCAAGTACTTTTGAACCTCTTTCAGTTTGGAACGATACGACAGGCGGAACTGTGGCGTGAAACCACTCTGAAACGGCGCGTTTCGATACGTCTTGTACAAAAATGAGGACATTTCTCACGCTTTTTAGTTACAGCTTTATTTCCAACTATATTCGCACTTGTAGTAATAATTTATTATCGCGAGCAGTACTAAGGACACCACTAAATATACAACAAACGTTCTATCACAATAAAAACACGCCTGAAAAACCAACACTGACAGTTCTCTATTAAAACCCAGCATCGCTAATTTGGCTCAATTTACGCCATTACGTCACAGAAAAAACATTATAATACACATGTAGGTTAAAAATAAACAATAATACTCACCGGGTCTCGTGATCAGCCCCTGAGACGGCGTTACGGGCAGCAAAATAGCTTTATTCGTCAAATCTTCCAGAGACACACCAGTCACAGCACTTGATAGCAATGGATTTTTCACCACGTTCCGATTTGTGTGATCACCGAAACTTTTGTCGGACATAATTTAGATATAACAAACACCGGTTACATGTGAAAATTTATCATAAACTCGCACATTTGGAGGTCGGGATGTTGTTAATATAATTGCAAAACTTACGTGTCAACACAATTTGACAATTGACGTGAGACACTACATGATGTTTATGAAGTAAGTTATTTGGGTAATTAATTCAAATATCAAAATAAAAAAAAAGTTATCAAGCAGTATTCTAAAACTAAAATCTTTTTATTTCCATTACTAGTTTTCGTAATTATAAGATTAACAAATTAGTTTAAATTCTCCTAGATCGTAGGCAAAAGGTATCAAAAGATTTGTTCAATTTTAAAACGCGCGTCACAAAACTAAATAGATATTGATTTTGATTGCAACAGTGTTATGCAACTTGTGCAATCGTATTCACTTTGCTTTCTATTTGGCGTTTAAATTTTACTGTAAATAATTAGTTAGATTACAGCAATTTATGGTGTAAAATATCGTTAACAATTCTATTAGAAGTCAAATGAACCGTGTTAAATTAATTTATCTTTCCTTTACTTCCAAAGGCACCAACAAACGAAATACTGCGTGGTTATAGAATATTTAAGCTGCGATTTCTAATGACAATTCATAAGAAATATTTTAATTACCTCATGGTCATTAACCTGATTATTCAAAAGAATTGCGATTCGAAAACAGTTCAAATAGGTGTTAATTGCTATATTTCAAATTTAACTGGGTATGTTTTTATCGGGGCTACGTAACAATTAACAAACAACAGACTCCCATGCATTTTACGTAAAGAACTGACGTAGGTTAATAACTTACTCACGTCTCTTAATTCCTAAAACCGGCCAGGTGCGAGTGGGACTCGCAGGGTTCTGTACAATTGACGAGCTAAAAAACAGAAAGTACAAAAATATTTTGTGAATATTTCAAAAGAGCAACAATTTCGTATTTGTTGTGTGATAGCCCCCCTTAAATATTTATTATTATATTATTGTAATATAATTTATATTGTCTATTTTTTCTTTTTATGCATTATTGGTATACAATAATGTGTATATTAATAAAATTTAATTAAATATCGTAACATTACAACGCATAGATTTGTAGATCTAGTCGTAAAATCATAAACTATCCGTGCAGAACATTGATGACGACATAAAAATGTAACTTTCATAAAATGTAGCTGTTTCAGTCATTGACATATCATCCAAAGTAGTAACAGGGTCGTAGGAATTCTACCACGGTTCCGCCAGAAGTCGTTATAGTTATCCCAAGGGGTCATTGAAGTTATGGTCTACTTAACGTTGTAGAGGGGAAAAAGCAACCTTAAGGTTGCTGGTAGGTATAACAAGACAATGATAAGCTAATATCTTTTTGAACTAAAAGAACGAAAATCTTTTTCCGTTACTCCCATCCCATGCCACACGACTACACGAGTGAGATATTACGAATAAACGTATTTTTAATATTTTAAACAAATCTTATCTCATTGGCTGTACGACCTTAATTATCTTTGCCGTATAATTTTGACAATTCAAAACATGTAACATGTGTAAATTTTTAATCTGTTCTGTTTGTATCATAGATAATACACTAATAATAGAGATTAGAGAGTTTGTATTTTGTTGTAAACTCGACTTGTGTTTCAAAACAAAGCTTATTTTTAAACTATAAACATAATTTAAAGTGAAGAGTAATAATGTCTGAAAAGTCAGAAGACCCGCCGCCGCCTGTCAAAAGATACAGGCGGGAAGAGAAGTCTTCGGATTCCGAAGAAGACTTAGATAACTATGAGCCTTACGTTCCAGTGAAGGAACGTAAAAAACAGCAGTTAATGAAGCTCGGAAGGCTAGGACAGCTCACTGCTGAGGCCGCGGCAGAGACTAAGAGCTCCAGCGACAATGATCCTGACGATGAAAGTAAGTATTTGTTTATATACGTACCCTTGCTACAACTTTGTAAAGGTAGACTTAATGCCAACGGCATTTTCTTACAGTCGAACCTATTTGAATGATTTATTTGAACTTAACTTACAGCCTTTAGTTCTTCTTCTTCTTCTTCATCAACCCATATACGCCCACTGCTGAGCACTGGTGTCCTCTACCACTGAGAGGGTTTAGGCCATAGTCCACCACGCTGGCCTAGTGCGGGTTGGCGGACTACACACCTAAGAAATTCCTAATAAGTTTTAGGTATGCAGGTTTCATCACGATGTTTTCGTTCGCCGTTAAAGCAAGTGATAATTCAATGTGAATACACACATAACTTCGAAAAGTCAGAGGAAGAAAGGTTAGAGAAAAAAAAAGCAGTGATGGCCTCGAGGTTTGGGCGCGCGATCGAGAATCTCGACGGTCGCGGGTTCAAACCCCAGGCAGCCTTTAGTTAACAAATAATAATCACATAATCAAGGGAAACCTGCACACCTAGAAATTCTTATGTATTTCTTAGAAGTTGAGTCTGTCAACCTGTGCTAAGCCAGTTTGGTGGACTAAAACCTAACCCCTTCCCACTTGCAAAGGAGGCCCGTCTCCAACAATGTGATGTATAAGGGCTAATTATGATGATAAAGCTTTTGTTTTTCTTAAAAACATCCTATGAGACAAAATACTTTGTTTCAAATCGCCTTATGTTGTGCAATATATACCCATTTGTATGTCCTTTTCCTTTCAGCGTCCCAAGAGGAATGGGGCAGGAGGTACAACATATCCCTGTTGGATCAGCACAGTGAGCTGAAGAGGCTGGCGGAGGCCCGGGCCCTGTCGGCGGCCGAGAAGCAGGCAAGAGAGGAAGAGCACATCTTGGAAAGTGTGGCACAGAGCAAAGCTTTGATGGGTGTCGCCGAATTGGCTAAAGGTATGGTTTAATTTCAAAATAGGTGTATTCCCCAAAAGCATATAGAGCTGCATTTCTGCATTTACATCTCGCCAAGTATGTATCATTAGACCCACATAAAGGGGGTGAAATTATTGATACTTCAAGCATAATTCCAGATTCCTTCCAGACAAAAAGGGCAAAGTACTCAGAACATAAAGATTGCATGGAACATGACTGTCTTGAGTGAAACCATGAATTTTATCTCTTTATCCCACCTTATTATTTATGCCATTAAGACATGTTCAACAATTTCTTTAAGAAAATTCTCTCCCTCCCACAAAACTTACTATTACTATTTCCCCTTAGGTATACAATATGAGGACCCCATAAAGACATCTTGGCGCCCACCGCGGTGCATCCTCAACCAACCAGAGGAGAGACATGACAGAATCCGGAGACAGCTGCGAGTGTTAGTGGAGGGAGACAATGTGCCCCCACCTATCAGGACCTTTCAGCATATGAAGTTCCCTAAAGGTAAGTTAATAGTTAAGTTGAAGCAGTGATGGCCTCGAGGTTTAGGCGCGCGGTCGAGAATCTCGTCGGTCGCAGGTTCGAACCCCAGGCACACACCTCTGACTTTTCGAAGTTATGTGTGTATTCAAATTGAATTATCACTTGCTTTAACGGTGAAGGAAAACATCGTGATGAAACCTGCACACCTAAGAGTTCTTAGGAATTTCTTAGGTGTGTAGTCCGCCAACCCGCACTAGGCCAGCGTGGTGGACTATGGCCTAAACCCTCTCAATGGTAGAGGAGACCCGTGCTCAGCAGTGGGCGTATATGGCTTGATGAAGAAGAAGAAGAAGTTAATATGAGTATGGAGTGAAAAAAGACAAAGATCGGAAATTAAGATAGGTTATAGGTATGGAGATTACAAAAATATTAATAAAAAAGAATTAAAAAATGTGTTCCTAATCACCATCATTATTATCTCGTTTTCTTTTTGATCATCGTCTAAAAGTATACTATATAACCAGAAACAGTTAGGAATTTCTTCAGTTGACTAGCTTAGCATGGTAAACAAAAGCTTAATTCTTCTAAGCTTTACAGGAAGTCTGAGCTGAGGAAAGATCAAAAAAGAATTTCTAACATCAACTCCTAATTTCTTTAGAGAATCAAAATTAAATAGCCTTTATTACTCTGATAATAATTTTCATATTACTCATCTGTGCTGAGAATTTCTTAATATAAAAACCCAATATTACACAATTCAGTATTCATTTCTAAAGTCAAAATCAAATCTTTACTCAAGTGGACTCTCACAAATTCTTTTCAATCATTCTTAAACTATTTTTTAAAACTTACTTATTCTTTCTTCCACCATTCCAGGTATCCTAAGAGGTTTAGAAGCGAAGGGTATAGAGAAACCCACTCCCATCCAAGTGCAGGGTATCCCCACGGTGCTCAGCGGCAGAGACATGATAGGCATAGCATTCACCGGGTCGGGCAAGACCCTGGTCTTCTCCCTGCCCATCATCATGTTCTGCTTGGAGCAGGAGATCAAGATGCCGTTCATTAGGTGAGGGTAGAGGCACAAATATATACATACAAAAGCTTTATTTATGTTAAATAATCTTTATTATATACATTCTTGACATACAACATTTATAAAGGTACAATGTAGAGAAGGGTACAAATGGCCGCCTCAGTATTACAAGGTTCTATGTTAATTTTCATGAAGTCTGGCAATAAGACTTTTAATTTTTTTACTTTAGTATTTAGTATTTTTTCCGCCAACCCTCACTAGGCCAGCGTGGTGGATTATGGCCTAAACCCTCTCAATGGTAGAGGAGACCCGTGCTCAGCAGTGGGTGTATATGGGTTGATGAAGAAGAAGAAAATGTATTTTAAGTAGCGTTAGGCTCATATAACATAATAATATCGTTATATAAGAATGCATAATGCGTTTAAAGTATTAAAAATAGACACATATCTTGGAAAAGTCAGAAATGTGTGCCAGTGCTTTGAACCCGCGACTTCGAGATTCTCAACCGGGCGCCCAAACCTCGAAGCCATCACTGCTCACTGAACAGATATATGTTGAAATAAACAATAATTTATCCATTCCAGGAACGAGGGTCCCTACGGTCTGATAATATGCCCGTCCCGAGAACTCGCCAAGCAAACGCACGACATAATACTGCACTTTATAAAACATCTCAAGATGACTGGCAGTCCGGAGATCAGAAGCTGCCTGGCTATCGGAGGTACAGTTACACTCAACTAGTTTTAGAAGTATTCAACTAGTTTTAGAAGTGTTTAAGTAGTTTTAATAGTATTCAACTATTGTTAGTAGTAATTAATTAGTGTTAGTAATCTTCAACTAGGTATAGTAGTATTCAACTAATGTTATTAGTGTTTAACTAGTTTTAATATTCAACTTGTGCTAGTAGTATTCAACTAGATTAAGAAGTATTCATCTAAGAATGTAAAAGTGAACTTTTTCTCTAGGTGTTGCTGTGTCGGAATGTATGGAAGTTGTGCAACGTGGCGTGCACATCATGGTGGCCACTCCTGGCAGGCTGATGGACATGCTCGACAAGAAAATGGTGAGTACCACACATCATCATCATTGGCACATATGTTATTTCTCATAGCTGTAGTACAGGCATTTATTAAAGTTGAGAGGGTTGGCGTCTTTTACACATAAACTATGATATTAGACCATTTGTATTAGTTTTAATATCCCCTCTCCCCTCTAAATAAAAGTCTATCTAAATATATATAGCTCAAATGTGACTGACTGACTGACCAGCCAGAACCACTGGACGGATCGGGTTAAAACTTGGCATGCAGGTAGATGTTATGACGTGGGCATCCGCTAAGAAAGGATTTTGATCTATGCTACTCCCAAAGGGATAAAATAGGGGTTGAAAGCTTGTATAAATCCTCTTAGATTTTCGACTAATTGAACTGGAATTAAAGATCCTGTTCGATTTTTATCACCTTTGGTATGGAAATTAATAGGACTCTGCAGTGTAAATAGATTACAACCTATTTTCATTCTGAACTCAACCCTGTAGTCTACGCGGACGGAGTCGCGGGCAACAGCTAGTAATATAATATATGGGCTGATGTTGATGATGCGTTCATTCCTCTTTACTCGTTTTCAACCTAGTGATTACAAACCCCCCTGGCATTAAAGAAAATCCCGACAAACAATAATTTTTTTGAGGTTTTCCATACAAACCACATACTTTTAGCACTGATGGTTGTATGGAAAACGTCAAAATTTTTATTTTTTGTCGCGATTTTTAATATCGCCATTGGGTTTGTGATCACCCTCGCTATTACCTGCCTCAGTTTTCGATCACGGTGTAAATGCACCCTGGATATTAAACCCCCCAGGTCCGTCTGAACGTGTGCCGCTACCTCTGTATGGACGAGGCGGACCGCATGATCGACATGGGCTTCGAAGAGGACGTGCGGACGATATTCTCGTACTTCGCGGGACAGAGACAGACGCTGCTCTTCAGCGCCACCATGCCCAAGAAGATACAGAACTTCGCCAGGTGAGGGGGAGTCAGGTTTAAAGTTGGTGTGTGGTCATGTTTAAAGTTGAAATGAAGGTCAAGTTCAAAGTTAAAATTAAATGTCAATAATATTTAGAAGTAGTTACATGGCCTCGAGTTTAAGGTACGTTGTCTAGAATTTCAGTTGTGGCAGGTTCAAACTTCAGGCACACACTTCTTACTTTTCAGTTATGTTATTATTTTAAGTTCTGTTATAGTCACATTAGATTATCACTTATTTTGATGGTGAATGATAAGATTACAACGAAACCTGCACATCTTAAAATTCTTAGAATTTTTTAAATTTTGTAGTCCGCGAATGCCACTTAGTTGACTTGGTAGACTAAGCTCGAAGCCCTTTCAAAGCACAAGAGGCCCATGCTCCGTTTTAAGACGTATGATAATGACGGTGACCACCCAGGTCCGCACTAGTAAAGCCGGTGACGGTGAACGTGGGTCGCGCGGGGGCGGCGTCGCTCACGGTGCGCCAGGAGCTGGAGGTGGTGCAGGCGGAGGCGCGCACGGTGCACCTGCTGCACTGCCTGCAGAAGACGCCGCCGCCGGCCCTGGTCTTCGCGGAGAGGAAGCAGGACGTCGACGCCATTCACGAGTACTTGCTGCTCAAAGGTAAGGGTCAAAGGTAGCGGGTACCGATGTTGGGTAAAGGTAGTTTTAAAAATAAACACGAGTACTTGCTGCTTAAAGGTAAGGGTTCAAAGGTAGCGATAGTGTTTGAAGGTGTAACGAAATGTTGGTGAAAGGTAGCTGGCACCTAGTGATGGGTAAAGGTATCTGTAACGAAATTATGTGAAAAAGTAGCTGTTTTCTTGTAGGTAATTCATACAAAAATGTAAATCGAAAAGGAACGGTTATAAAGTGTTTAATGGTAGTGGTAACGAAATAATGCTCAAAGGTAGCCATTACCTAATGGTGTGTAAAGGTAGCTTTGGAGGAATATAGCCCAAACGTAGCAGTTGTCAAGAATAAAGGTACCTATGACGAAATTATTCTCAAAGGTAGCTGGTATCTAGTGAGTAGTGACGTATAAAGATAACTTTTACAAAAATGTAGCTTGAAAGGTAATGGTTATAAAGTGCTTAAAGTTAGTCATAACGAAATGTAGCTCAAAGGTAGCAGCTATTAAATGTTTAAAGGTAGCTGATATCTTATGCAGTGTAAAGGTAGTTGTAACAAAATTTTTGTTTAATTACGGACTTCCTATAGCCACCTTCCAGCTTCATCAGATCAGCTCTATATATCACAATAATATTGCATTCATTGATGAAATCCCAGCGATGTTGAAGTTTTACTTCAATAACTCCTTAATTCCCCCACAGGAGTGGAAGCGGTGGCGATCCATGGAGGTAAGGACCAGGAGGAGCGGTCCCGAGCCGTGGAGGCGTTCAGGAAGGGGGAGAAAGATGTGTTGGTGGCCACAGATGTCGCTAGCAAGGGTACGTACTTACATAGATCTGAATCCCATAGGGGTAGGCGGAGACTGTTGAGTGTCTAAGCCACACCCCTTTACTTCTTCAACATTCATATATCCCGGGCATACATCAGTTATGAGTACTCCTAATTAGGTTTTTTTTTTTTTCTCCTGTGTCTCTCTGTAGGGGTGATGCATGTCTCACTGTAGAGTGTGGTGATATATATGATTATGTGCTGGCAAGGAAACGAGGCCTCGCTATTGGATACGATGGCCTGTTCCTTGCCAGTTTGTGTGTCATCCATTTTGGTTGTGTGGTGTGTAAAGATGTTTGTGTGTGTGTGGTGAGTCCAGTCAGGTGGTGTATAACAGTAGGGTTTCTTATTTATTAAAATAATTGGTACACAGTTGTACAGTAATATGATAAATCAAAACAATAAAAGTGACAACCTATGGACTAAGAATTATACAAAATAAAACAAAAGAAAATAAGACAATGGATAATAAAATATAACAAGATGCACTCCTAATTAGGTATGGGTGAAGAAGATAACAAATTTGGTCGTCCTTTTCCGACTCTTCCATTCGTATGTACCTTTTAGGTAGTTTTTTGGAGGGGAAAGCTGTTTATGGCTCTAGTTGCCGCTAGCCCTGAGGGGAGGGGGGCTGGAAGTGTATTTCGGGGTCACTGGCACCCAGCTTAGTGCGCAGTGATGTTACGTCTATTAAGAAAGTAGATTTGAAAGAGAAAGGGGTGAATGAAGACATGACGGCTGATAGGGACGTTTGGAAGGATGAGACACACAATAGTGACTCAGACAAGAGTACAATGATGATGGTGCCCTCGTGGGTCAGGCCTGGACTTCGCGAACGTGCAGCACGTGATCAACTACGACATGCCGGAGGACATCGAGAACTACGTGCACCGCATCGGGCGCACGGGGCGCGCGGGCGGCGGCGGCGTGGCCACCACGCTGCTGGGCCGCGCGCCCGACGAGTCCGTGCTGCGCGACCTGGCGCACCTGCTGCGGGAGGCGGGCCAGAAGGTACGCACACACACACACACACACACACACACACAAGTGTTGTTGGCGCGCCACCACGCTGCTGGGCCGCGCGCCCGACGAGTCCGTGCTGCGCGACCTGGCGCACCTGCTGCGGGAGGCGGGCCAGAAGGTACGCACACACACACACACACACACACAAGTGTTGTTGGCGCGCCACCACGCTGCTGGGCCGCGCGCCCGACGAGTCCGTGCTGCGCGACCTGGCGCACCTGCTGCGGGAGGCGGGCCAGAAGGTACGCACACACACACACACACACACACACACACAAGTGTTGTTGGCGCGCCACCACGCTGCTGGGCCGCGCGCCCGACGAGTCCGTGCTGCGCGACCTGGCGCACCTGCTGCGGGAGGCGGGCCAGAAGGTACGCACACACACACACACACACACACACACACAAGTGTTGTTGGCGCGCCACCACGCTGCTGGGCCGCGCGCCCGACGAGTCCGTGCTGCGCGACCTGGCGCACCTGCTGCGGGAGGCGGGCCAGAAGGTACGCACACACACACACACACACACACACACACACACACACACAGTGTTGTTGGCGCGCCACCACGCTGCTGGGCCGCGCGCCCGACGAGTCCGTGCTGCGCGACCTGGCGCACCTGCTGCGGGAGGCGGGCCAGAAGGTACGCACACACACACACACACACACACACACACAAGTGTTGTTGGCGCGCCACCACGCTGCTGGGCCGCGCGCCCGACGAGTCCGTGCTGCGCGACCTGGCGCACCTGCTGCGGGAGGCGGGCCAGAAGGTACGCACACACACACACACACACACACACACACAAGTGTTGTTGGCGCGCCACCACGCTGCTGGGCCGCGCGCCCGACGAGTCCGTGCTGCGCGACCTGGCGCACCTGCTGCGGGAGGCGGGCCAGAAGGTACGCACACACACACACACACACACACACACACACACACAAGTGTTGTTGGCGCGCCACCACGCTGCTGGGCCGCGCGCCCGACGAGTCCGTGCTGCGCGACCTGGCGCACCTGCTGCGGGAGGCGGGCCAGAAGGTACGCACACACACACACACACACACACACACACACACACACAAGTGTTGTTGGCGCGCCACCACGCTGCTGGGCCGCGCGCCCGACGAGTCCGTGCTGCGCGACCTGGCGCACCTGCTGCGGGAGGCGGGCCAGAAGGTACGCACACACACACACACACACACACAAGTGTTGTTGGCGCGCCACCACGCTGCTGGGCCGCGCGCCCGACGAGTCCGTGCTGCGCGACCTGGCGCACCTGCTGCGGGAGGCGGGCCAGAAGGTACGCACACACACACACACACACACACACACACACACACAAGTGTTGTTGGCGCGCCACCACGCTGCTGGGCCGCGCGCCCGACGAGTCCGTGCTGCGCGACCTGGCGCACCTGCTGCGGGAGGCGGGCCAGAAGGTACGCACACACACACACACACACACACACACACACACACAAGTGTTGTTGGCGCGCCACCACGCTGCTGGGCCGCGCGCCCGACGAGTCCGTGCTGCGCGACCTGGCGCACCTGCTGCGGGAGGCGGGCCAGAAGGTACGCACACACACACACACACACACACACACACACACACACAAGTGTTGTTGGCGCGCCACCACGCTGCTGGGCCGCGCGCCCGACGAGTCCGTGCTGCGCGACCTGGCGCACCTGCTGCGGGAGGCGGGCCAGAAGGTACGCACACACACACACACACACACACAAGTGTTGTTGGCGCGCCACCACGCTGCTGGGCCGCGCGCCCGACGAGTCCGTGCTGCGCGACCTGGCGCACCTGCTGCGGGAGGCGGGCCAGAAGGTACGCACACACACACACACACACACACACACACACACACAAGTGTTGTTGGCGCGCCACCACGCTGCTGGGCCGCGCGCCCGACGAGTCCGTGCTGCGCGACCTGGCGCACCTGCTGCGGGAGGCGGGCCAGAAGGTACGCACACACACACACACACACACACACACACACACACAAGTGTTGTTGGCGCGCCACCACGCTGCTGGGCCGCGCGCCCGACGAGTCCGTGCTGCGCGACCTGGCGCACCTGCTGCGGGAGGCGGGCCAGAAGGTACGCACACACACACACACACACACACACACACACAAGTGTTGTTGGCGCGCCACCACGCTGCTGGGCCGCGCGCCCGACGAGTCCGTGCTGCGCGACCTGGCGCACCTGCTGCGGGAGGCGGGCCAGAAGGTACGCACACACACACACACACACACACACACACAAGTGTTGTTGGCGCGCCACCACGCTGCTGGGCCGCGCGCCCGACGAGTCCGTGCTGCGCGACCTGGCGCACCTGCTGCGGGAGGCGGGCCAGAAGGTACGCACACACACACACACACACACACACACACAAGTGTTGTTGGCGCGCCACCACGCTGCTGGGCCGCGCGCCCGACGAGTCCGTGCTGCGCGACCTGGCGCACCTGCTGCGGGAGGCGGGCCAGAAGGTACGCACACACACACACACACACACACACACACAAGTGTTGTTGGCGCGCCACCACGCTGCTGGGCCGCGCGCCCGACGAGTCCGTGCTGCGCGACCTGGCGCACCTGCTGCGGGAGGCGGGCCAGAAGGTACGCACACACACACACACACACACACACACACAAGTGTTGTTGGCGCGCCACCACGCTGCTGGGCCGCGCGCCCGACGAGTCCGTGCTGCGCGACCTGGCGCACCTGCTGCGGGAGGCGGGCCAGAAGGTACGCACACACACACACACACACACACACACACAAGTGTTGTTGGCGCGCCACCACGCTGCTGGGCCGCGCGCCCGACGAGTCCGTGCTGCGCGACCTGGCGCACCTGCTGCGGGAGGCGGGCCAGAAGGTACGCACACACACACACACACACACACACACACAAGTGTTGTTGGCGCGCCACCACGCTGCTGGGCCGCGCGCCCGACGAGTCCGTGCTGCGCGACCTGGCGCACCTGCTGCGGGAGGCGGGCCAGAAGGTACGCACACACACACACACACACACACACACACAAGTGTTGTTGGCGCGCCACCACGCTGCTGGGCCGCGCGCCCGACGAGTCCGTGCTGCGCGACCTGGCGCACCTGCTGCGGGAGGCGGGCCAGAAGGTACGCACACACACACACACACACACACAAGTGTTGTTGGCGCGCCACCACGCTGCTGGGCCGCGCGCCCGACGAGTCCGTGCTGCGCGACCTGGCGCACCTGCTGCGGGAGGCGGGCCAGAAGGTACGCCGCCACGCTGGCCTTCACACATTCGCATTTATATGGATAATTCATTTTTTTAATAACGATAAGCTTTAGGACTACTTTAAAGGCTCCCATGGAGTTATCACCACCATTCTTAAGTATTCTAATATTCCAAAACAGTCATATTCTGACGAAACCCTATGTTCGTTTCGCAGGTGCCTCCATTCCTGCTGGACATGATCGGCGCGCCCGAAGTGCCGGTCCCAGACGGACAGGGCTGCTCCTACTGCGGC
Source organism: Cephonodes hylas (assembly GCA_030295005.1). NCBI lineage: Eukaryota > Metazoa > Arthropoda > Insecta > Lepidoptera > Sphingidae > Cephonodes > Cephonodes hylas. The sequence goes on along the minus strand of AP025388.1, from coordinate 2,671,732 downwards.
GGGCTGGGGCATCGCATCACAGGTCGGTATTATACCCCACTGCTGGGCTTAGGGCAACAGAGAGGGGTCAGGTAGACCACCACGCTGGCCTAGTGCGGGTTGGCGGACTACATAGCTATGAAATTTCCAAGATTTTTAAGTGTGCAAGTTTACTTACAATGTTTTCCGTCACCGTTGAAATATGTAATAGTTCACTATAAATACCCACATAAATTATAAAAAAATCGGAGGTTAAAGTCAGTCATGCTTCGAAGTTATGACGACTTTTAAAATTAGTTTTTAGAGCTATTCTTGCCAAAAAAAGTTACTTTTCTACTGACCATCTAAATTTGCAAAACCTCACTACGATATTCTCAAATTGTCATAATGTCTAATAATTGTCCAATTGTCTACATATAACTCTCGCAGTATCTATAAGCGGACGTGATTATTACTTTAAGAACACTAAATATTTTTGTTATGTTGAAAAATTTTTCATTTGATGTTTTTGTCCACAGAATGTCCCAAGTTGGAGGCCGTACAGAACAAACAAGCTTCAAACATCGGCAGAAGGGATTATTTGGCGAATACAGCTGCGGATTATTAAAATTAAAAATAGAAATTAAAATAATTATATTTGACAATATTGTAAATATATTTAAGAGGATATATAATAATAATCAAGCGATTCTTTGGTGTTTTATTTTCCTATAGGGGAAGGTGAGGTAATACGATCCCTGGAGGTCAAATGATCCCCCGCCATAAACCAGAAAAAACTAGTGTCATCAACCCAAATGCGCGTGAGACATGTTCCCCGCACCCCTGCCAGTTACCTATCCTAGTGTCATGGCGGTGTGAGCGCTTGGCGTGATTTTATTACAAAATAATCAAAAAGTCGGTCTCTGATCTAAGGTAAGCCTGTTTTTGGACTTTCATTACTTTTTACATGTTCGTGTTTATTGAAATGTTATTTTATTTGCGGGTATTAATGTCAGTTAGCTAATATTTAAGCAATGTTCGATAACCGCACGCGGTATTTGAAGGTTATGTTTTGATCGAAATCTTGGAATTTAGTGTTTGGGGCAAAATGATCCCTTTTGTTGTGTTTAAAATGATCCCTGGAATCATTTTACCCCATAAGTATTTGTTGTTTTACAGATCATGCCGAGAATTTATAAACGCAAAGTAGACACATCAGTACTTATCAGCACACCCTACAAAAATTACCTTGAAGAAGAAGCCAAAAAGAAAACAGATATAGAAACAAAGAAAGCCCTTAAGAAAGCGAATAAAATAAAATAAAAAAAAAAAACAAACAAAGAGAACGATAAAAGAAAAGGTGGTGGGAAAGAAACAGGAATCGGAAGAGGAGGCGGAAAGGGAAAAGGCAAAAAAAAACAGATCAAATTCTTTCGAAGAGGAGAGTGACGCCTTCTTCTAGTCTTCTGTACTGAAAGCTACTCCAAGGACATTAGTGTCGATTAGGCGAAGGGTGGATTAAATGTGCTGTGTGTCTTAAATGGTGACATGAGACTTGTGCGGGCGTAGCTAGTGACGATGAAGGCGAATTTACTTGCGATATTTGTCTTTTTAGTAACCAATTTGATAGTGTGAAAAGAAATTTATGGCTATAAGTCTATTTTTAAGTTCCTGATAAGAAAATTATTTTATTTTTTAAATAAAGAGTTAATTTTTCTATTCTATTTTGACATTGATAAAACCTTTGATAGGGATGAGTACTATTTGTGTTTATTACACTGATATTTATTAACTTATGGTATAAAATGATCCCTGGGATCATTATACCCCTACCTCAGGGATCATTTTATACATAGGTGTGTGTAAAATGATCCTTTACTAAACTTTTACAAAAATCCCTAATACAAAAAAAATACGCATATATGATAAAAAATAAGTATACAGTTACAAAGTTAAGTAAATTCACTATAGCCAACAATAGAAATCCTGCGATTATGCCTTTAACTTTAGCCACAGTTTTGTTTTTTCCTTAGGGGGATCATTATACCTCACCTTCCCCTATATGTTCTCCGGTACTGTCCTCTGAACTCCATGATGTCCTAGAAATAATCCTTTAAATAATAACTTGGAGAAAAATCGTACTATAACATAAAATAATTTATTTTTTTTCTTTTTCTTTTAATTTTATTCAACTCAACTACTGGCATCTAATAACGGAGAGAACTATTAATAAACCCCTGTCAACGAATATCATCACTAAAATTAGAGGTTACCGCCATCTATTGGCATATATTATCACTAAACTAATCTTAACCCCTAGTGGCGAAAAGCAGTACTGAAAATAGAAGAGCTGGTGCCATCTAATGGCGAATAGAATTACTAAACTAGTCTTAACCCCTAATGACGAAAAGTAGTACTAAAATTAGAAGCAGCTTTTCTACCTGGTGGCGGATCGTATTACTAAACTAGTCTTAACCCCTAGTGGCGAAAAGCAGAACTAAAAATAGGAGCTGCTGCCATCTGATGGCGGATGGAATTACTAAACTAGTCCTAACCCCTAGTGGCAAAAAGCAGTACTAAAAATAGAATATCTGCTGCCATCTGATGGCGAATTAAGTTACTAAAGTAGTCATTACCCCTAGTGGCGAATAGAAAGACAAAAATTAACTAAATCATCATCCCTATCGTCAACTCGCACTGAAAAATCTTGGTTTGTGCTAAAAATCGCATTACTGTATTTTTTACACCTTTGAAATAATAACGGAAACTTTACAAAGATTATGTCGAAAAGTTATGTAGAAGAGCAGCTCTCTTTTCAAATACGATCACGTAATTCATGCCGTCGTTCTTTTCAATTTTATATAGGACTAACCTTTAGTTTTAAATTAATTTGAACACAAATTGACTTGCCAGGAGGCTACTACACTACACAGGAAACTCCCGTGGATACAATCGACCTTTTGTTTTTCACTTTTAAATTATACATTGACTATCTTATTTCTTTCTGACACCTCTTCGATCAAACCACTACTTCCACTACTAATATAATCCCCAAAACTACAATAAATAAAACACGTATTATATTATAGTCTATAAAACTTTATTTCATCACTTCGCCGCGGGTTTTGGCGCGGCAACTTTCTTCTCGGCCTTCTTCTTGGCCTTCTCGACCGTGCTCTTCTTGGGCGCGGGCGGGGCGGTCTTTTTGGGCGCTGGCTTCTTGGGTTTCTTCGCCAACGCGGCGCTGATGGCCTTGCGTCTCCTCTCGCGCAACTTCTCGGCCTTCACTGCTGGGTGGTCCTCGGGCAGCTTGATCTGAAAGGGTGCGTTGTTATAGCAACTTGTTGGGAAGAAGATGGACTTTAAGTTGGGATTATGTTGTCAGTAGGTGTCAACGTGATTGAGTAATCATTGTTTTTCATAACCCAATGCTCTGATAGAGTCTCATCATTAGATTGTTACTTTTTTTTATCTAATCACTTTAATTCGGTCAAAATCCCTCCAACTTCAACCTTAGAGGATTTTACAATTCAAGTCATGCTAACAATCATTAAAAAGTTTTTTTCTTTAAAAAAGTTCCTTGGGCACTACAAGTAATTGCTATAAAAGAAACCCTCGCTATCCTAATTTTTAAGTCCTTCGCTATGTCTTCTTAAACCTTTCTCAAGTAACCCTAATATAAACATTATAATCCCTCAAGTGTACAAACATCTTCTTTCACAACTCGCCAACTTCAAATAATGACCAATATACTCACTCCACGCTTCTCAGCGAGCGCCAGCGCTCTGAGGTTCCTGGTCCTCACTTGGTCGAGGATGGCTTTCCTCTTGAGAACGGCCGCGAACGGGTTGAGTTTCAGCATGGCGCGAGTGTTGGTCAGCGGGTTCAACTTGCGCTTGGCGTGGATGATGCGCTTGCTGAAACAATAAAATTCACGTTAATATTCCTTCTAGGGAAAGTATGGTTGATGATGAAAAACATCGACAGTCAGATGTTGTCAACGTGATTGAGTAATCATGGTTGTCATAACCCAATGCTCTGATAAGAGAATATCATCATGTGAAGTTTGAAAAATTTGTCCATTGATACTTTATTTTGGTATAATTATTCTGGCCAAAACATGCGCAAATACAACAAAAACAAAACACAATCTATGCGTTTTGCTTAGTCAGCTTTAGTTGTCTTAAAAGCTAAAGAAAGATAGAAAGATAATATCATTACTTTGTAAAAATAATTGCCAGATCAAAATTAAAAGTCACTACTATAATTTCTTCTCTCTTGCACCTCAAGGAAATTACTCTACCCAGTTGTAAATAAATGTATACATACTTGGGTGCACGCAGTACGCTGCGGATCTCGTCAGACTTGAGCAGGCGGGTGAGGTCAGTGTTGGCCATCTTGGGCTGCGGCAGGTTGAAGTTCTTCTTCAACTTGGACGGGGTCTTCCATGAGCCGAACAGGGCGTCTGTTGGGACACAAATTCATTGGTTATATATGCTGACTTATTGGCTATTTGGATGTAAGCTGCAAATTATACATCTAATAGGGAGTAAAATTAAGATTTCATAATAAAATAGTGATCGAGGATTTATCTAAATTTATCTCTCATCAAAAACGATCATGGTTCCTAAAATACTTTTTCAAGCACCATTAAAAAAATACTCTACATTAGCTCTAAGATATACCAGAAATCCGATCCACATCTATGAAACAAGAGTAGGTTACTTTATCAATAACCAAAGAAAATATTGAATCTAATATATTATTTAATATAATTAAATTTATAATATTTAGTTGTGTTCCTCATGTCGACACACCGTCCAGCTCGTTGGCGCGGCCGATGTTTCCTAAGGGAACTGTTTTACTATTCCCTGGCAAATTGTAACTCCCACTATACAGGACAGAGGGAGTAAGGCTTGCAGGGATATTTTGTTCCGTAATCTATGATACAATATTCTTATTTACTGTATTTCTAATAGATTAACGAATATACGTTAAAAAAGATCGTAATACTGCGATACTTAGCTATATCAGCAAAATTATTTTAATTATCAGAGGTTTTGTCATAAATGTAATATGGCACTGATGAAATAGCTTCCATTTTTGTTTTTATTAAAGTTACTTATAAATTAACTGATTGATCATTTACTATTTTTTTTTTTAACGAGAGGAAAGCACCTTAAGCTCCCTGTTCGGTACCTCGGGGGGAGGCCGTGAGGGGCATGTCGGGGTCACCGGCCTTTCCATGCCGGCATACCGACTAAAACCTCTCGATGGCCCCCTCTTGCGCATATTGGACGGTACGGTAAATATAGGGCGAGCGCCCTTAATTGTTTACCGTTGCCGCCCAGCGCTATGTCCAAAAGAGGACTCCTCTCGGGATCGTACATCTTCTATTCTATTAGGGCGCACCTCCCCCGTGATACGCCCAACTATCCCGATTCCCTATTAGTCGTCTCTTACGACAGGCAGGGGATACCGTGGCGGTATTCTTACGCCCCCGACCACAGGGCGATTGATCATTTACTATAGTGTTAAAATTTTATCTTGACCTACAAGCTGTTGCTGTTATTTTCTCTGCCAATCACCAATCATATACATCCACTTATGGTATAATAAGTTTTGAAAGCAACACAAACTCACCGAGCCTGTCGAAAGCGGACTGTGTCCAGATGATGAAGCGTCCGAGGTGACCACCGGGGGCCAACTTCAGCAGGTTCAGCTTGTTCACGTTGAGCATCTCAACGCCGGGGATGTTGCGGAATGCACGGCTCAGACCCTGATAATAATCATAACTAGTCAATAATTATCTTCAGCTTACATATTCAAATTAGTCAGTATAACTTGACAGTTTTAAAGTAAAACATTGACCCTGTTCTAAGGTTTCAATCTTTACCCCAAAACATTATATTTTTGCATCCAGATTTTACCAAACTTTGTTAACTTCTTCCGGCTTATGGTATATCCAGATTGGAGATCCATTAAAATTTCGTCAATTCTTGGGCACAATTCCATGGTGTTATCTAGAAACTAGATGAAACCTAAAGCTAAGACTGAGACAATTTTAATCCCTCATCACTTTCAGTCACATTTGAAGAGCTAGAGCTATTACTGCATATTTCTCTCAATGTATCTTAACTCTAATTTTACTGACAAAACTTACGTCCATTAGCCTGTTAATAATAATAATGTACCTTGTCCTTGTGGTAGATGATGAGTGGTCCCTTGCGCTGCACGCGGCGGCGGTTGCGCATCTTGCCCTTGCCGGCGCGCAGGCGCTGAGACTTGTATACCTATGGAGCACGAATTTCTATTAAAATCTTGATAAATTCCACTTATTTATTGTAGTACGTAATATTCATTAGATTGTTGTAGTGTTCAATAAAGTGTGCTAATTAAAATGTATTATTTCACATTCATTTTTTAAAGTAAACTTTAAAACTAGTTGATGCATTGCATGCAGACTTTAACAAACATACTCATCAGCTTTGTAATTAGTATTAGTCAAGAAAAAAATGTGTATTGAGAAGAAAACCATAAAATATATTTACGAAATTGGAGCATTCCGTCTCAGTTTCGTAATGATGAAAAACATGAATTAATAAATAGTAACTTAAGTTTTGAGAAACATAATTTAATAAGAGATAAAAAAAAAACTTTTTTATTCATAATTGTACACCAAAGCTATATCAAAAACGACATCTTCATTTCTGATTGTTGTATTTGGAGAATTTGATATTGTCCCAATGTTTTGCCCGTACACTAGACTAGTAGGCACCGGCAGATAATCTTGGGACTTTGAAATCAAGGATAGGTTCAACTTGAAGCAAATTCTAATATTGTCTACTGTGTATTTATAGTGTAAATCTATCCATTACATTTACTTTCAAATAAACAGCAATACTAAAGAAACTAAAAAGTTGTATGAATTTCGACTTGATTATTATTAACATGATTTTTATACTTCCTTCTATATCTACTGCAAATTATTAAATGCAACACAGTTCCAATATAGATTAATATCTCCTATGCATACATACTGGCCTATTATTTATTTATTTATTTATTCACACTTTATACACAAATTGTATAGGTGGACTTAATGCCTAGCATGGCATTCTCTAACAGTCGAACCTAGGGTGAAGCAGAGATGAAATGAGGCAGGTGTGTTGAATGTTAAAACAACAATATTAAAGAAATATAAACATATAATACACATACATATACGCATACATATATACATATATAAATACATATAGATATAAAATAGATACATATATAAAAAACATAGACAGAAAATTATAGTTGTGATTATTCCGCAGTTTCTCGAGCCAGCAATTGACGAACTTTGTTCTTAAATGTACAACGGTTTGAGCACATCCTGATCTCTAAAGGGAGAGCATTCCAAAGGCGTATTGATTGTACATAAAAGGACGCATCTATAAAGCTAGATTTGTGTGAAGGGCAAAGAAGAAGAGAATTATTTGAAGATCGAAGAGATCTCTCGTGGTTAGAATGTAAGGATTGAAAATAGGGCGTTAAGTAAGTAGGTGGGGAGGAAGACGTGAGAAAAGAGAAAAGAGTAGTAAGGGCACGCAAATTACGACGCTGGCGAATAGTTAACCACTTAAGTTGTGATCGAAAGTTAGTTACGTGGTCGTATTTACGAAGATTGAACACGAATCGAATGCAGTTATTAAGAAGTCGGTCGAGTTTATTGAGCAAATCTGCATTCAGGTCAAAATAGCACACATCACCATAGTCAATTATGGGAAAGATTAAAGTTTGCACAAGCATAGTTTTGGTCCTGGAGGGGAGAAAGTTCTTCAGGCGATACAGAAAGCGGAGGATATCAGTCACTTTTTGGCAAACGTAAGTGACTTGCGGTTGCCAGCTTAAGGTGCTGTCAATAGTCAGACCAAGGTCCCTAACAGTTGAACATAAAGGAATCACTGAGCCATTAAATACTATTGGAGGAACCGCTCTATTATAATTATGTCTAGACACAAACACTTCTACTAATAACAATAGTCTAATTTGATCAAACAAAAACCTGTTCATTATATTAACCAGCAACTAAGGGCTAAACCCACTCAGCTGTAGAGGAGTCCATGGCTGGTAATGGAACCAATGTAAGCTGAAGAATTATGCTATAAACCTACCTTAAGCACGTCAGACCAGGCCTTAACGCGTCTCAGGAAGATGACGGCCTGCTTGGTTTTGGTGATCTCTTGTACCTTGTCGGAGACCACCAGTGGTAGCTCGGGGACTTTCTCCACAATGTGGCCTGCGTGAGAGATTGGAACATTAGGTATTGGCTTAGTATGGATCAGTGGGTTTACTTACATAGAAGTGCGAAAGCATAATTTATAATTTATTTATTGTGAGTTCAACATATTAAAGAGATTTGAAGTAAAGTAACGAATTTTGTATGGAGCTGGGCTTTTGGGCTTACATGGAAGTACTGATACTGGTATGGATACTTGTGCTGATTTAAAAAGAAAACATATATGTTTCAAAGTTAATTTACCATGTTTTCATAGCACACCATTGGACTTATTATAACTTTATGTAAGTTATTCTTATATTTTTTATACGCCAACAATTTATATTTTAGCCATCAGTATGTACCCTCCTCAATGATGTCAATATAAACGGCACAGGGCTACCCAAACTGTGCGTCGCGGCAACATCCGAGGGGCGTCGCGAGGCGATCGGCAAACATTCGCTATCCGTATTTTTCTGATAATCTCATATTACGCTAAGTACTGCTGTTTTTATTTCCAGTAAAGTAGGTAGTTTTGATGATTGGGGTGCGTCGCAAGAAAAATAATAATTCTGTAGGGCGTCATAGTGTTAATAAGTTTGGGAACCCCTGGTATAGCATATAGTAGTGCGTACCCCTGGCCTGCACGAGCGCGGGCACGGCGGAGGCGGCGAGCGCGGCGGCCACGGCGGCGCGGCGCTGGCGCAGGTTGACGCGCCGGTGCCAGCGCCGCCACGGCTTCGTGGGCGCGAACATGCGCCCGCCGCGACACATGTTGCCGAACGCGCCCTGCCCGGACCTGCGGGTGTAGTGGTTAGTGTGTCAGCCAGGAATATATCAATTGGCGTTAGTACAACTAAAACATAGCTTATATATCTTTATATTTCCAAGAAAACTTATACTAGCAGTGTTGTCTCGGAGAAATTTATGAGCATATAATTTCCTTTCCAGCTATCTAATGCTACCACCTAGAATTAGAAGGTAGAGAAGCATGGGACATGTGTTTTATGTGTCACTTCACACTAGTTCACTGTTAGGACTATGACACATTTATCACCTAATGGTAATGAAGTTTTTAAGAACTAATTCAATTGAGAACAAAAGGATAACTGTTTTTCCTTTATCGACATGTATGCTTATAAGCAAACGCTATTGATATTGGAAATGTCACTATACCCTGCCGTAGTGACCGCCCCCGTCTACCACGACGGAGGGGTAAGAAAACAGGGTCATCAATCTATCAAGAAATCTATCAAAATTTTTAAAATAAGTCATTATATGTACACCAAACTTCCACCATAGCTAACAACAACAACATGGTAGTTTTAATTATGGAATTAGGCATTACAAAAATGTGATAACTAAGCATTAAATTATATTTTTGCCAGTTTTTAACATTTTTTGGGCACTCTTTACTTAACTTTATTATATCAGGCGGTTCACTACGTTATTTGCTGCCTTTCAAATAAAAAAAAAGGCTACACAATCATTTCTATTGTAACAAACTGAAAGCCCTTCAAATATCATGCAAAATTCCTTGCACATAATCCACAATGTTTTAATTTCTATCAACAATATCAAGTGAGTATTTCCGTTACCTGTGGGTACCGCCACCGCGCACACGGGGGATACGCGCTACGGCACGCCCGGTACCCCACGACTCGGCGCTGGTCTGGTGACCTGCACAATACACAAACACAATTATTACTCAAACATGTATTTTTAATCTATCGGCTGCAACTTGACTACAAGAAGTCTGAGTGATATACATACATACATACTTATGGTACCATCATCATCAGTCCATACACATCAGACTGTTAGGCATAGACCTCCTCAACAATTGAGAGGGTTTAGACCTTAGTAAAACATGGAGGGAAAACCTGCACACCTAAGAGTTCTTAGGAATTTCTTAGGTGTGTAGTCCGTCAACCCGCACTAGGCCAGCGTGGCGGACTATGGCCTAAACCCTCTCAATGGTAGAGGAGACCCGTGCTCAGCAGTGGGCGTATATGGGTTGATGAAGAAGAAGAAGACCTTAGTCCAGCACGCTGGCCTAGTTTGGCGGACTACACACCTAAGACATTTCTAAGAACATTTTAGGTGCGCAGGTTTCCCCTCCATGTTTTTCCTTTACATAATTTTATATTGCCATATTTGGTAATGGGAAAATCCTGTAATACTGCCTAGCTTGGAAATCAATCCCAGAATACCTATTAGGCGCACAATGCAGAATTTTACTCCTAGATTTATATTTCAACCTATCCCTTGACAAACCAGCATGATGTTTGTATGTGTGTAGTGACCGCTATGCACCCGTGCCCGTCAATAGAGCGAGACCGGAACGCCTTGCAGTCACATTACTGTCGCACTAATCCGCAGTGACGCTCTCCGCCACACAGACGCAGGGAGCGTGGACATTTAGTGCAATCATTGCTATTTTTTGTCAAAACTATCATTTCTATTGTCAATACAGACACCCAACGGTCATATTGTTAGTAAAAGATATCTCTTCCCATCTGTTGTTTTTTTTTTTTTTTCTGAAGTATCCCAGAAGAAAATAAAACTAAGTAAATCATGGAAACATTTGTTTCATTGCAGGATTCGAACCTGCGTCCTCCTTGTTAACAATTGGACAACTATACCTCATTCACGATAAGTTGATTCTTTTGGCATATCGACTAATGATGGGAAACAGAAAATATCGAGTAGTTCAAAAATATTGCGTTTTAAAAAACTGCATTATGTGTGAAATTCTTTATTACTTTCGACATATAAAACATTATTTAGATAAGCGGTGGTGGGTCATAATAAGTACCTATTTAATATTTAAACAGGATTATTTTTAGACCTCCCGCCAAATTTAAATAGGTGTTTTAGACCACGGAAGTAAACAACTTCCCCAAAGAAACACGGGTCGAAAAGTAAAAAAAAAATTCAGACCTTCTACACGAAATCGACCACGTGAGCAGTTTTCTATGGGAGGGTCGAATTATTTATCACGTTTCGACCCATGTTTCTTTGGAAAAGTTGTTTAGTTTCATGGTCTAAACAACCTATTTTAAGTTGACAGGAGGTCCAAAAATAACGCAGTATGTAAAAATTAAGGTTGAACAATTAAATAGTTTTATCTTTAACCCATTCTTGACCGCCGTGCCAATTTGGGAACACTTACTATTTGAGGGTACATGAAAAAAGTATTTATGTAAGTTAATAAATTCTCACATTATTGGGTAGTTGAAAGTGTGGTGATTACATATAATATTAAACAATTTACTTATATATTATAGATTTATTACAATAATTGGTCGAATTTTGCTTTTGAAGGACCAGTCGAGGTACTTGACTGTTTGCAATTATTATATTTTGCATATTAAGTTTATCATCGTAAATAGTTATTATTATTCAAATACGATAAATTGTCTATCTTATAAACAGAATTTAAAAAATAATGATTCATTTTTTACCATTTTATAGCACCTTAAATATTGCTGTGCCAATTTGGGTACACTGGCCACAAGTGTTATTTTTGCATATCATAAGGAGAAACTGCTAACGACGTTATAGTGTCAGTAACAATTGCCGTGGATAAGAGGAAGAGGTAAATACAATCCTCGAAGATTGTGACGACGGCTTGGACTATGATTTGGCTATAATTCCATTGGAACTTTTTATTGATACTGAAGAAGGAGATGGTTTTGATAATGAACAAATGTCTTCAATATTGCCAATTCATGTTCTAGGAGAAATCGAGGTATTTAGGTGTTCATAATGTAGATACTCTTTCTGAGTATGAGGATAGCAGTGATAGTGAACTGCCAATGGCAACGAACATAAGACCGCAAATATTAAACCACCGCTAGTGCACCTGATGTACCTGCGATTGGACGAAATTGGTCAGTGCTGATTGTGCCTCCTTTTTTTGTTCTCGAGGGGAAAGCTGTTTATGGCTCTACTTCCCGCCAGCCCGGGGGCAGTGGGGGGCGGAAAGCGTATATCAGGGTCACAGGCCTTCCAGCCCGGCGCGCGGCGACGTCATATTTGCGCAGTTGTTAGTGACGGGCTGAGTCCTTAATACAGTCTCTAAACCGGCATACCGGCCAAAACCCCCCGGTGGCCATCTTCGTGCCGAGTTGGGCGACCATGGTACGTGAGCGAGAGGCGGACACCGTTGTCCACAGGCGCCCGGTGCGCCTCCGAGGCGTACTTGTCTCGGCCGCCTCGGAGTCAAAGGGAACGTAGTTAAGCAACCTCTACCTTGTTTCGGGCGCCCCGGTTGTGGGTGGGGGCCCCGCGATGTACAGAGGCCAAAGTGCCGCCACCTCTCTTGGAGTCACTTGAGGACGCCCTGCCCCCGCAGCACGTCCAGCGACGCCAAGGGAACAATTGAGTCGCCTTTTACGACATGCAGGGGATACCGTGCTGGGATTCAAAGCCCCCTTTGCCTCAGGGCAGGCTGATTGTTCCTCCTTGGCTCCTTCTTATCCTTAGACTTATCCATTATCGATTGACCAATTACTAAACGAGAGTAGTATGAAAGAAACGTTGAAAGAACAGAGATCGAGTATAAATTTGATACAAATAATGAGATACTTTAGGTTCGCTGAAAATGGCCCAATCAATATGGTTGTATGGAGTTGAAGTCCATGGCAAACAAATGGAGGTGGGTTCCCTTCAAACACATGATAGATATGGCATTACCAAATGCGTGACCATTACAGCTACGTCTAAAGAAGATGTAATGGATCAGTTATATTTTCGCTGAAGTATAGCTACATTTTGTCTTGGACAATCACCTCATCATCATGTTACTCGTCAGATATCATTGTCATCGAATGGTTACAACTGGACGGCAGCGCATAAGTTAAAGAAAAAGTTTCCAAAGCGTTTTGGTGGACTTATCCGTTATAATAGGATCCGATAGACTTGCACACTATTTTACCCTTAAGTGGCCATTGTGCCAATTTGGGCACACCCCTATAATTTCAGAATTATAAATAATTTTTATTTTTTTTTTCATTTTTATACTTATTTGTATCCCCAACTATGATTAAATAAAGAAATTTCTGAATTTGTTCTTGTAGTAGGGATGTTGCGGATTCAATTTTTTTCACATCCGCGGATGCGGATGCGGATGCGAATTTTAAGAGGCTCACATCCGCGGATGCGGATGCGGATGCGGATCTGTATAAAATTGATCGATTGGTTGATTTGTATAACATGTTATTGCTTTCCTATTGGTCAATCAGCACGTGTAGTCACACACTCGACACTCGAGACCGACACGCGCACCTCGCCGCCCCTCACCCCTTTCTTTCTTTTCGCGATCTGCTACACATCCGCAACTGCATCAGCTTCGCAGCGATTTATGCGGATGCGGATGCGGATGCGGATGTCCAAATCGATGCGAATGTTCCGCATATGCGGATGCGGATGCGAATATTCGCAACATCCCTATCTTGTAGTTTCTGCTTGGCCACAAATGGGTTAAAACAGTTTTTATTAAGAAACTGGAGCACAGCCATGATCATCATAGCGTTCAATAAAATTATCGACGTGGCAATCGATATGAACGATGTTACGTCCCTTTCCGTCCGAACGATGTAACATTATACAAACGTCAATTAGTTTCAGTATTCCTATTTTAATTTTACTTTGAGGCAATAAAGTCTCAAAATTTTTGGATAACGCTTATATCTTTAGGGACTTTTGTATTGTATGTATTTTTTTATATTTATCAAATCATTAAAATAATAAAATAATACGTTTTTTATTTCAAAGTCATGTCTCAGAAAAATTGACATCTGCCAAAAGAATCAACTTATCGTGAATGAGGTATAAAAACATTACCATCAGCTATATAACATCTAACCCCTAATACCCAGAGACACAATATCATTGTCTACTCCAAAACACTATGATTTAGAAAAACATTCATAATCCAAAAAAAGAACTCAACAACATTGCCAGTTCTATTTTTAAATTTCCATTTTTAAACAAAAACTCTTTGGTAACCACAAAAAAAGGTTTTCAACTACAACTAACCGGCCTCCTTGCTGACGCAGTAAGGTTGGCGCGCATTCTTGGACATGGACACGTGGACATCGTTGACGAGATCGGGCCGGATGGGCGCCTTGAACACGAAGGGCAGAGGGATCGTCGCCCCCGCCACCGGCTCGCTCTTCTCCGAATACACCGACACAAGAGGTCGGGCTACTGATAGACTCTGAAATACAATGGCATCAAGGTAAGTTGCAATACTTTTAAGGCTAAATAAATAAATACACACTATAAATAAAGTGTAGAAAGAAATGTTACTTAGAGGGAAGAGTTTATAGCCATTTAATGGATGCATTCCCATCATTCAACTGTTCTAATTGCAGGAAAAACTCAAAACCCTGAGGCATCTGGGAATCAAAACCATAATTGGCTGATCATAAACCACTAACTGATGTTGGACGCTCCACAAGGAAGTAACATTACTAGACAAAATACTAACCTACGAACCACACTAAATATCTCATTTGGTGATTAAATCATTTACATTACAAAAAAGCAAACAAATTTGTATCACATATAAATAACTATGAATTTCATGTAAAATTTTAAGTAAAATCGTGTGTTCCACACGTCGACACAAAACCGTCCAAGTAGACGGAAATGTTTCCTAAGGGAACATGATTCTTTCCCCCATATTTGTACCTGAGAGGCCAGTGGGCGCAATCAGGAAGAGATTGGGGTTTCAATTGTTGCATTTTAGTCAATAAAACAATTCTATGTAATTAGGGCATTATTATAGGCCACTTCTAAGATGCTGAATGTTTTTGCTATAAGACTGAGTTCAGAATGTCTTTTGTTTAACTTTTGTATCTATATATCTTTGTTGTTGTATTGTAAATTTTGTGTTAAATATTTTCTGTCTCTTTATACACTTTTCAGTGTAAATATTGTTAGAAAAGATGTATCTAATTTAGTGATTATATTCTTTTGTCTAATTACCTTTTAGGATAAATGTGTAAGTAAATATGTAACACACTAAACATTGACACCGCTATATCATATTGTTAGTGATTGCTTAGTTTTTGATCTAAAATGAATGTAGAAAGAAAATCATTAAGCTAATTGACCTATGGTTATTTGATGCAGAATAATATTGTAATCATTGTAGTGTCGTAGGTAAGTATATATAAATAAAATTCAACAAGTTTTAGAAAGCATGTTTTTCTCAAAATTTCTGACGAACATGAATTTTATAAAAGAAAATAATGTGATTTCAATACTATTTCTATGTTTAATGAAGAGAAAATATTCACTAATAGTTTCACATTCAAACATATTGGAGACCGGAAATGTTATTGGTAACATAAATTTAAAAATACACCTAAAATCTAATAATCTTCGTACGTAAATTAGCCTTAAAAGCTTAGATAAATTGAATTTTTACCGCATGAGATTACAATTCCAGCGAAAACGGTACACATTTCGTGAGTCGACTAGATTCATAACCTAAAAATTTACACATTACTTTTACTTTAATAGAAGGCATTACTGCGAAATTAATCAGCCAAATATCTGAAGGGATATTGAAAGAGACTAGTATTATTCTTATATCACTAACATTAACTTGATAAACAATGCATTTCACCTGGCTAAATATGAGCAACCATGTTGTCGTTTATAACCAAAATAAGACATGCGTATGTAACTTTTTACCGTCTTTTCCAGCGAATCACTCAAATAAAACAAAAAATGCTCACGATAATCGTCGAAACTTACTTAGAAACTCCGAAATCGGCATTATTTTTACAAACTCTAGGTCAAACACGTGTTTGAGAGACCGTGCGTTGAATACATAATATAACACTTGCACTCTTTAAAATATTATACACTTTTAACTATTGCGGTAGTTTTAAACACTAAAACATGAAAAAACTTACCATTTCGCTATATTAGCGAAGCTAATCCTCCGTAAAACACACTATAAGCGGTGGTAAAGACCATCCGCCATGCCACGGAGGTGTGAAAAGACCGGAAATCAGAAATGCCTTTTGACAGCAGGAACCGACAGTTGCCAGACTATAAAAGTATATACGCGCAATTATTAAACTAAACCCATTAATTACAGTTTTATAAATTAAAATTAAGCCGTGTCTGTCATTGTTATACGTAATAATATGAAACGATATTAAATAGCCAACATGTAACTCTTAATGATTCACGTACTTTCCAAGAAACGGGATCTTATGGTTTCATGCACGTAGACCTTTACAATCATAGACACGTATATTTGATTTTTTTGAAAGAATAAACGAATGCCAAAAGTTTTTGACAGCCTATTTACATAAAAAACTAATCGTCATATTTTTGTTTTACAGAATTAATCCTGTAATATATAATTTTCCAATTTCCAATGAGGAACATACTGGTTAAACATTTACATTTTGTTCTTCTAACTTCTGTGGTAATTACTTTTGATTCTAAATAATGTTATATATAAAAAAGGATAGAAAATTGTAATAAATGTTGTTCACAGCAAACATGGATCAACACGAAGCACCTAAATGCAGCCGTGAACCAGATATTATTACACAAACGACAAATGAAGCAAAACCGATAATTACTGAAGAAAACGCACAACTTTCTTTGTTAAACCCTCCAACACGGCAACCACCTGCAACATTAAGTTTAACATCTAATTTTTCATACTTAGCAAATGATACTTCCAGGCACAGTAACTTATTCGGTCTAATGCGTTCATCCCTTCAAGCTCTTTCATCTACATCAACTGCAATGACACCAAAATCTATAGCACAGAACAAACCCCCGACATTATTTCTCTTATCGTTGTCTAAATTAAACGAAAGTTCTATTAGTTTTGCAGTCTTAAATCGAATAAAATCGACACAGCCGTCGCTAACAAACAAAATCACAACTCAAGATAAAACAGCTCACAATATTTCTCCACCTGATTCATTGACTAGCGCCCCGCCTTCCTATTCTTTTGTACTGCGACAAATGGCTGCAAGAAGGCGACCCCGTTTAATGGGAACCTTTATACCGTCTCCATCTTTCGTTCAACATACTCCACCGCCGACTTACGCAACAGCATTTGATATTTATGTCGATAATGCTATACCCCCGCCTCCGCCTAGGACCTGTAGCTTAGGTTTCGCACCAATGCCTGTTTTGTGTCCTGAATGTGGTTTCACAGGTATGAGTGTAACAACAACTAAAATTACGTTGTGTACTCATATGTGTGCAATTCTTTTGTGTTTGTTTTGTTGTTGGATATGTGTCCCACTGCCATACGTATTGAGATCATGCAAAGACGTCTATCATTATTGTGGAAACTGTCGTAATTTTTTGGGCATGTACTGTCCTACCAATCCGGAAAGTAGTTACCGCTGATAACTATACTATGTATTTTGATATTTTATTTGTAGAAATATATATATGGTAAACTTTATAATAAAAGTTCTTCAAGCAAATCTTATTGGATATTTATTGGGTTTTCCTAGTATTAAATGTTACGACACCATAGACAATTTTCGTAAAAATATTTCACTCCAAATAGAGCTCATAGGAATATATTATATGTATAATAAAATATTATTTTGAAGTCAAAAACTACAGTCACATAAATTAAAATGTTATGAAAAGTTACACAATATTTTAATGGTGTTGCCTATTAACGTGATTTGCAAGCATTTCGCAAGATGTGGAAAATGTGATCTTTATTAAAGATGCGTTCAATATTCTTGCTGAAATGGAAGTAAACAAAGTATTTTAAAGGATCTATTTTTATAAATAACATTACAAATAACAGCATTATCAGATGTTAAATGTTTTGTAGTAATTTCTTGGTTAGTCGGGCTCTTATTTAAATTGATAAATGAGAATAATTGAAAATGTAAATTGAACGCACCACATGTCAATACTTTTCAGCGCCCTCTAGTGGAGAAATGTCCGCTGTGTAAATTTAGAAGTCATAGCCTTCCGCAAGTTCCGTGTGTGTTGCGGAAAAATCCCTTTTTGGGCGTCCGACCACATGTGTGAATTGTGAACGAAATATGGTTCTGTTGTGATTTTAAGTTTTAAAAACACATTTTCACCAAGAACAGTACACGTCATCGGTGGATAGAGTACGTGCGGCCCGTTCAGTGTTGAAAAAAAGTTGGAACGAGCCGACGGAAGTGAATTTTTTCGATGTAAATACGCTTTGGCCAGGGTCAGTGCGGTGTGCTCGCTAATACGCGCATATAGCCACGGGAACGCGTGATTTTGTGTTCTGTTTGTGTTTTTGACCTTCACGGCGACCGATCGGGACGCATAACGACAGTCGGCGTCGAAACGAATTTGTTGGGTTAACCCAACATGGCCTGTTGAGGCATGGAGGCGCGCTCGTGATCCTCTCACGGCGCGGAGCGCGCGCCCGGCCTTACATAAGTGACGGCAGCGGCGGCATGGCCGCGCGCGTGTCGGCGGAGGGCGCAGGACCCTCGTACGCGTCCGTGCTCAACTTTAGAGGTGCTGAGAGTAATAAAGAGAACATAGAGATTGAGGCCCAAAGCGACGAGGCGGTGATCGTGCCGCCTCGGCCCGACGACGAGGAGGAGGAGGAGGGCTTCGTGCCTGTCATCTCGCACACGCGCCGCCCCGGCAAGGGCCGGCGTGACCGCGAGCGCAAGGCCCCCCAGCGCCAGCAGAAGACACAGCCACAGCAGTCTAGCGACACTCCGGCCACGGCGGAGCAGCAGCAGCAGTCAACCGAGCCACAGCCCAAGAAGTTTGTAGAGGCACCCATTCCAAAAGTCAATCCGTGGCAGGTAAGAACACATGCACACTTCACAATCACTTTGACCAACTTTTAACTGAAACAACTTTCTCACAAAACTTTTACATGTCTCCATATAAGATTGTCCTTTACACATGTGGTTTGTGCATTTTTACCTAATCAGTTGGACTGCGGACTTTGATTGTGATAACCCATTTTTACATCTTTAATATATTTTACCACTCACCATGTCTAATGACTTGAAAATGTCTTGTGTTATGTAAACTGAGAAATGTTTTAAGTTAACCTGATTGGATTTTTCTTTTCTTATTTCAAATAGGTTTATAATATTTGGCATATAATTGTAACATGTATTTAATACATAAATTGTTCATTTTGGATTCGCTGGCGATACATTTATTTAAATGGTCTGCAAGTTGAAATAAACATGTTGTTCAAGGTATTTTTTTAGGATTAAAAAGGTGTTTCAAGTAAAATATACTCGGTAATTCACTTTTCCTTGTATTTAATTACTTGAGCAGCAAATTTGATTCTAATGACTTATTGATGTTTCTTATTGCATAAACTGGCATATATTTGGGGAAATCAATAGTTTTCCAAAGTTGCATAATGGCTGTTCCATTTCTCCTCTTATGTTCAATTATTTTCAGTCACCTTGAAATGACAACTAAGTAAAACAGTGGTTCTTAAGTTGGTGATCTTGGAACTTAAAATTAAAAGGTAAAAAATTTGTCATAAGCACAGGAAATATGTAATTCCTTTTCAGCCTATATGGATCCTGAAACGGTGGCAGCTATTTGTAATTATTGTCACTCATTGCCAATTTTTCCTCATTTCACTCAAATTGATTCATAAAAAATATAATATTTTTAAGTAGTATTAACTTTAATACATCTACAGCTTAAAAATGATAATATCATTTTCAATAAAATTTATAACTGTAATATCTTATTCCTTAACATATAATTATTCAATATTGATAACACAGACCTTGTATGTCTAATGAGGCTTAGAAGTTTGATAAGATTATGCAATTTTTTTATAATTAATTTAAGTACTCATTTTTTTATCTATTTCACAAGTAAAATTAGGCAGGTATATGTTTCAGCACATTTAATTTATGTCTAACATTGCAATACATTCAAAAGTATAATTCTGTGTGACCTGTGTTTGTTTTTAGGTAAATATTATCTAAGACTGAACATCAAAAATATGTTATACTAGGTTAATAGTTACTATACTGATCCTTTAGTATATTTGTTTGTTTACCGTTTAGCGTGTCATTGAGAAACATCGTTTGCTTTTAACAATCAATGTGAGATTTGAATTTTGCATCAAATGTTTCATGAATAAATATGATTTGAAACATTGAATATTTATATTGTGCTCTTTATTGCCTGATGTGAAATAAAATTTAACAGCATCATTGTTATTCATATTAATTTTTACTTTAAGTATAGGAAAACTGTTATGTAATTTACTAAATCATGAAAATGTGATTGTAATCAGAAATATTAATGTTAAAGATTTTATAAATTTTTTAATATACATGGCTAAGAGCATAAAAAAGACATTTTAAAAGGTGATATGGACAACAAAATTGTATGATATTTAATCTAAAATGTAGCCTTGTATTTATGTATTAGATGATGTTAACATCGCATTTAGCTTAGAGTGATGTTTAATTCATGGTTTGGATAAACACCTGTCTCTCCCGTTGCTGATTTGGTGGTTAAAAATTAGAAAATTATAGATTTCAAACGCTCTAAATTGTTTTTGCATATGGTTTGATTAAAATTAAAAAAATTGTTTTAAATATTAAAATCTATGACTAGTTTGCCCTAAATACATGATTATTGCTTAACAAATTCTTGAATGTCAGCTAATATTCACTTTTGTCGGTTAGTCAACACATACGTAATTAATGCACATGAAGCATTTGTATAAATTATCATTGATATTGCATTTTTTTATTAATAATTTTACATATATTATTGGTTTTGTTATTAAGACTAGCGTAATAATTCAGCAGATCAAATAAAGCTTTACAAAAATAGTTTAATACAATTCCGAAGCTGGCATCCATCAGTATATCAAAATCGATGAATAATGCAGGAATTGGAGTGTGAAAACATGCAGGAAATTTCAGCATTTTTCATATTAGGTTATGATGACAATGGTTAAGGCATGTAGAGCCATGGAAAAATCGAATCGATTTTTGACTTATACATTTACAGACCCAGGAAATAAAATAACTTGCACTTCAGAGCTCTAACTGGTATAAGAAACTGCTAAAAGCCTTACAATATAACACACTTTTAGGAATTTCGAAATTTGCCAATTATTCGAAACCTACATAACTAAATTTGATGTATTGTTTTTGTAACAGTTTACACTTCGGAAAAACATATTGGATAGTTATTATTAAATTTGTTTCGTAAGTTTTTTCTTAAATTGAATATTTGTCCACAGTCGTCGCTAGATGGAGCTGTATGTATGTGTATCAGTTCTAAGGTATTTCTACCGTACGTAATCGCGAGCGCGACTACCGTGCCATAACGAAGGCGTCAATTAAAAACTCGAATGAAACTGTCTTAGAATATGTTGTTGAATCAGAATGAAGGAAAAATTGCTTGAGGAATACCTCTTATGAGTACATTTTTCCTGGAACGACGCTAAGGAAAGTCCAGAAGTTTTTTTTTATAATTGACTACTACTAACTGTATTTAATACGTACCTTTATATCATGATAATGTCCAAATACACCTTCAAATGGCGAGAAGATCTCAAACTTAACTTTAGCCAACCTTTTTTTGACTTCTACATATATTTTAACAGGAGTTCAAAATGATTATGATAATAATTTTCCAAGAGTAACCAGAGAGTGAGAAAGAAAAACATATAATCATACGAAACGGAAGGCCAGGGGTACGATCCCCCTACTGAAACAAATAATATGTATGTGTGGTTTTTTGACACCTACGACACGAGACTTGTATCATGGTGTGCGGTCAGAACTATTTAAGCAAGCTTTAGAGGTATTCTCAATTTTTTCATTGATGAGAATGAAAAACAATGAGAACAGAGAGAGCTTCCATAGACTAAAGTCTTTTACCTATGTGTATGACTGAAATGTGGCCTTTAACTATAGGCCTTATAAGAAAGCTCGAGGTCACCCAGCGAGCTTTGTAGAGAGATCAAGATTTTTTCGTAAGTAGTTTTCATTACAGAAACATCAATTTGATCATATAATTTGATCTTTAACAATTTCCGATGGTATGAATTTTGTATCGTCAAGCTGTAAGGACGGCATATAAAATGATCGATTTTACAGTTCATTGGTCTAGTGGCGGCGTGGGCCGCGAACCGTGATGTCTTGCATTCATTACTCTGGTTCAATATCTACGTACTTTGTTTTAACCTACAAAATTGGTTTTAACCGAGGGAATGTTATAAGAATGTCAGCCCATTGGTTCCGCGAAGAAAATTAACGGAAACGAATTATCATACGTACACGTCCCACTGCTGGGAACGGGCCTTTTCTATCATTGGGAGGGTTTATGCCTTTACTGGCCTAGTGTGGGTTAGCGGACTGCACACCCAAGAAATTCCTAGGAAATTTAAGGGTGGCTTTTCATTTTCATAAAGTTAGATTTTCATTGAAATCTTTAGTGGTCTCGCGGTACAATTATGAAATATGCGATTTAAAGGACCTGGGTTAAGAATTTTGAGATTTGAACTATGCCCGAAAAACGGTATAATATCTATTGCATGAGATGAAAACATAACATTCAAATGTGGATCCAGAATTGTCACCTTTGCCTACCCCTCCGAGGAGTACAGGCGTGAAGTTATGCATGAAAGCATTTTTATAATCTTATTAGAGAAATGATGATGTTAATAATTCTCTTGTGCCCAGCGATGTGTAAAACACGAATATTAAAATTATACGTTAATTATAATTATGGTAATGTGCTCTCGAAAGTCTTAGAGCGTTGTTGAAAATCGATCATCCTAATTAACGAATGATTAATCTGTCATCGTTGAATGAAATGGTTTCTACAATTTTTAATCTGTCAACGTGGGGATATTTGAAAATCGTAAATGATTGAATCCACCATTTCTTAACTTATTCTAAAATGGTCGATGCCAGAAAATAACTAGGGATCTGACCATTGTTCTTTGCCAGATGCACGTCCAAATGACATCTCTATAAAAAAATAATTTGTGATACTGATTCGGATGTCTACTTGTTTAAGTAATGTGATAAGAAATTAACGAGAGCAGGACAGACCAATGCATAGTTAACTCAATTGTCATTAAAGTTTTAAGGCAAGGGTGACAGATCGAATGAAAGCAGATCGCGATCGAAAACTAGATCAGGTAATAGACATGGTGATTAGGAAAATGTTATTTTTTGTTTCGGGATTTTTTTAACGTCAATATGTTTTTAATCACCGTAACTATTAGCTATCTTGGTTTTTGATCGCAGTCTTTTTTCACACTGTATTCATCATCAGCCCATATATGTCTCACTGCTGGGCACGGTTTAGGCCTTAGTCCACCACGCTGGCTTAGTGTAGGTTGGAGGACTACACAACTAAGAAATTCTTAAGAACTTTTAGGAGTTTCATCATGATATTTTCCTTAACCGTTCCAGGAAGATTTTTGTGAATACACACATTACTACGAAATGTCAGAGATGTATCCTTGGGATTCGAACCTGCGATCGCCGAGAGTCTCAGCCACGCAGCTAAACCTCGAGGCCATCACTGCTTCAATACACTGTATAAAGTATTTTAATTTGCATTCATGTGTCGAATATGTTCCGCACGAAAATAGGTCGTCGTGGGGTGTTAATTGCGCTAAAAATATAAAGATATTGTCTATGGCAGTGTCATGTGGTTGTGTATGACGTCATTAGGGGAAGTGCTTGCCAACCATTACTACACTGTTGGGGGTCACGATTGTTACGACATAAATATGAAATAAGCTGGCGACAATTAAAAAAATATTACCTCGTGGTCATTATATTGCTCCCGTATTCGATTTTCGCTTCGGTAAAGATGTTGTTTTAGTTTTGCTCTCATTTCGACAAAAAGCACAAAGAAAAATTATTTGACCAGTAAACATTTATTAAATCGGCAATTTAAATTTTTGACTTACACGAAACAGAAACACGGGTTTTTTTTTTCGAAAAATAGTCGATGTATTGTATCAAAAGTATCGATTTAAAAGATATTAACGATGCAGCAGCTATTTTTTTCGATAATTTTGAGCGTTCTTTGTGAATCAGGAAAATAATTTATCCCGAATCCAATCTTCATTACATAGGTTTCTTTGCGTAATCATTTGCCCGAGCTCAAGGATTTTCCACAGCTCGTGAATCATTATTAGGTGTTATTTTAAGTGTTTTTGGGTAATTCCGCTCACTGTAGTCACTATTCTATGTTTGACGACAATTTAGGCCTTTTAGCGTTTAAGAAAAATAATTGACAAATGCAAGATGGTGTCTAAGAACGAGAGATGAACATAAACATCAGTGGTGAAATTTTCATTAAAGCACATAACTTACACGCTAATTGAAATGTCTATTTTATTATTGTTTATTGCGGACTTAGGATTAAAGATTATTCGGAATTTTGTATGTCTAGCTTAACTTTTGGGCTTCTATTGAAGTAATGAAATATGTCCGAGAAACAGCAATAGGGGGTGGCCTTATTACGTGATGCGGGCACATGCCTGACGAAATGTGGATACAGATATTCAGAATACAGGCGTGAGGTTATGTTATCAGACCATATACCTTCTTACTGCTGGGCACGGGCCTCCTCTTCCATTGAGAGGGTTAAGGCCTTAGTCCACCACGCTGGCCTAGTGCGGGTTGGTGGACTACACTAAGGTTGAGATTATGTACACACTTGAGGTTATGTATGTTGATATATTTTTCTGCACTCCTCCCGGTGTCCTCA
This sequence comes from Cephonodes hylas, assembly GCA_030295005.1. Classification (NCBI taxonomy): domain Eukaryota; kingdom Metazoa; phylum Arthropoda; class Insecta; order Lepidoptera; family Sphingidae; genus Cephonodes; species Cephonodes hylas. The sequence continues at coordinate 2,646,741 of AP025388.1, read as the reverse complement.
CACGCATCGAAGGCGGAGTTAGTAATTCGTACTCGCGAATCGGCATCTTGCACTATTGTTGATCAATTGCTTTTGTATACGTCTCATAGCGGCCTCGGCTCGGCTTTGAGAGCAGTAATTACTGCGAATATAGATACGTAACTATATTGAAATTTATCTATGAACCTATATTCTTCCGGGCCAGTGGGGTACTTCCACATAGCCCGTATAAGTCTGGGCACCGGCACCCTTTAGAACAAAAAGCCTTACTCCACCACGCTGCCCTGGTGTGGGTTGACGGATTACACTTGAGAAATAGTTAAGAAACTAATTAAAAGTATTAAAGTGTAGAATGTTTATCGCATTTATAATTTGTACAGGAACTATACGGGATCCTGATGGTAAGCATATAGGAATTCAAAAACTTTTACTTCTATCAGCCCCGTGGCGCAGTTGCCTAGACACCAGCTTGCGAAACGAGATGCCTCGTCGGTCTCCACACCCAGACAAATGTTTGTGTGATCTATAAATTCCGACCGAAAAGTTTCTCCTAGTTTCTGACACAGGAGTTGTATCTTGCCTGTTGGGATATTTATTTGTATAAACATCACCCTAATTAATATGGAATCATTGAAAGGAACTAAGCTCCGTGATCTTGGAATGTGATACGCTCTGGTAACTAAATTCCGGAGGAGGGCTTACACCTCGGTAGCGGTAAAATCACTACATAGTATAAAACAAAGTCGCTTTCTCTGTCCCTATGTCCCTTTGTATGCTTAAATCTTTGAAACTACGCAACGGATTTTGATGCGGTTTTTTTTAATAGAGTGATTGAAGAGGAAGGTTTATATGTATGATAACATCCATTAAATATCAGCATTGCACTCATGCGAAGCCGGGGCGGGTCGCTAGTTAACAATAAAATAAAAAGCTGCCTACAAGAAAACAATCTCTACAAGTGACATTTTTAAATATAGGTGTAGTAAAGTCATATGCGAGTTTCCATGAATAGAACTGGTATTAAATGATAAGAATCACAAGTTGATACAATTACGCGGGACTGTTGCTAACCGGCTAAGGTTTGACTCCGGATCGCAAAAAACTGTAAACGTCTGCATTATCATCATTCACTTGCCCTTTTCCCAATTCTGTTTGTGGTCAGCGCAGTATGTTGTATCCTTTCTAAGATACCTAACCGCTGTCATGTCTTCAAACAAGTCCTTTTGAATCGTAACTATTGAAGTATTTTTTTAACTATTGCCGCTTCGAAACGTGTTATCGCTGCGGAGAAGAAACGGCAAGAAACCCCCTCAGCAACACGAAATGTATTTTTTTTTATAATAAATTGAAATTGGAAATTTCGTTTTTAATTGTTATTATTTAATTTAACCACATACGATGTCATAACGATACAAATTGCAGCAACATTATGATCAATTTACTAACACCCATGGCTTGTTAGTTGTTGTACTCACTGTAATTGAAAGTGTTCTCAGGTTTTTACGATATTATGTTTGTTTCTGTTTTGCTATAGTTATGTTTCATTTGTTTATATGCTAAAATTGTAACATGGAACCTCGTAATAGTGAGCCAACAATATGTAGATGTTCTATATTTCTTTCATAAGTGTAATTTTTATTAAGCTATCTATTGAAGTGAAATAAATAATTAAATTAAATAATCTGACATTTAGTAAGTTCTTTATAATATTGGAGCTATTCCTCTTGCTGTACAAAATGTGCGTCCCACGTGGCGCCCCCACCACGTGGTGTGGACATGTGACCGTTGAGGTTATGCGCCCGTCGCACGTTATCGCACGCTTATCGCAGCGTTTTCTTACCAAATTCTGTAATCGGGACTTGAAGTTTTTTTCCCCAGCTGAGATTAGATTAAGTGCCAACTTTAATGGTCGTTTTATTGTCTATGATTTGAACTATGGTCGTTGCTTGATTTTTGGGCAGTCATTTAGGTAAAAGACAAAATTTTAAAACAACTAAAGTTTAACACGAGAGGTGTAGATTAAAAAAAGAAAGTAAGGACGGTATTTTCAGCACGGAGAATGGAATGATAAAATACGGATGCAGAAATGCTCTTCTGCCTGCCCCTTCGGGGAATACAGGCGTGACGTTATGTATGAATGTTACAAGTAAAAAATGAAGCAACTGTAGGGCATGGGCCTCCTCTACAACTGAGAGGCAATACTTAGTCCACGACGCTGGCCTAGTGCGGGTTGCGGACTACACCTAAGACATTCCTAACAACTTTTAAATGCGCAAGTTTATTCCCTATGTTTACCTTCACCCTTAAAGTATGTGATAATTCATTGTGAATACAAAAATAATATAGGGTTTAAACGTAATACTGAAGGACCATCATTACTTGATACTTACAAGTTGCAGTAATTAATAGTTGACATGCCACAAAGCACTCAGCAAGAGACGTAAATGAAAGCGGTATGAATTTGTTCAGCTGATTTTTCCCATTTACAAAGCACAATGGCATACTTCTTTTGTATACCTTATTTGTTTAATATCGTCTGTGTGAGGATGAAAAAATATGTGTTTCAAGGTCATACAAAGTTGGTATAGTGACCGATATTTGCCGTGCAGTCGGCAAGATTAAGTCTTATTATTTTTCTTATTCTTAATGATAAGCATGCTTGAACACATATTTTTATGGTAGGATTGGTGTATCTAATGTCTCGCAAGGTAACGCATGTGGTAATAAGTTTGCATGCCGCGTTGTACATTTCATTTTATTTTATTGTAAAGGCATCCAGTTTGGTATAGTGCCTTTTGAAAGCAATGAGCTTTATCCCATTTTTATATGGGACTTAGTAACTGAAGCGTAGAAGTGTAAGAATGCAGTTTTTGTAAACCTATGGATATAGTCAGGAATAGTCGGTGTATTATTAATAATTTATTTCGCGGATATGTGTTTCAATATTTTAAGAAGTCCACCAATCGCCGTTGGAATAAAGCCTAACCCTTTTATTAATAAAGAGACCATGTGTCTACTCTGTAACTATGTAAGAAGTAATATTGCAAGGAGAGGGATAATGTTTACATTTCTTCTTCTCCTATCATCAACCCATATACGCCCACTGCTGAGCACGGGTCTCCTCTCCTGTCTCCGTGTGTTGTGTAGTCCGCCAACCGCACTAGGTCAGCGTGGTGGACCGTGGCCTAAACCCTCTCAATGTTTAAATTTATTTAAAAAAAAGTAATAGTAGCTAAGTGGATATGTTTCTTCATTAGACTAATAATTTAATTCTCAAAGTAATCCTAAACTAAGCAAAACGGAAATCGCTAAGAAGATTATCGTAAGAAATGGCGACAAATGCTCCGCCTATACAGATTAATTACACAGCTACCTGTATTAAATGTAATTTGTACGTACATTAATATGCCACGTTGCGATTAGATAGGTGACGTGTAGATAATTCAAGCGAAAATACACATAATCCGCCACGAGGCCTTGACTTTATCACAATGAATAAAGATATTGAAGACGGCCGACCAAGCTGTGATGTAATAATTTTGTGTAGCAGGGGTGGCGACACTTGCCAATATTTTGCAGTATATCATACTGGTTAAGAAGGGGGAATTTTGTGGGTAACTAGACTGATATGTAGGTTTATTCACGATGTTTTCCTTCAATGTTAAAGCGATAGAAGAAAGAATGTTTGGTGGTGATTGACGAATAAATAAATAAATATACTTAAATGTTATAAATATAGTTCTGATTGTACACGTGGATACGGGGCCTGTGTCGTGGGTATCGGAAACTAAAAGACATTTTTTCGGTCTCACAAGCGCCCAGATTCCAAACAAATACATATTTGTAGATTACACTAAAAATTGTCATGGTCGAGCCCGGGCTTTGGTAGCTTAATTGTTTCTTATGCGTGAATCCTATAACTTGGATCATTATAGCGAACTATGCAGTGATGGCCTCGAGGTTTGGGCGCGCGGTCGAGAATCTCGGCGGTCGCGGGTTCGAACCCCAGGCACACACTTTTCGAAGTTATGTGTGTATTCACATTGAATTATCACTTGCTTTAACGGTGAAGGAAAACATCGTGATGAAACCTGCACACCTAAGAGTTCTTAGGAATTTCTTAGGTGTGTAGTCCGCCAACCCGCACTAGGCCAGCGTGGTGGACTATGGCCTAAACCCTCAATCTCAATGGTAGAGGAGACCCGTGCTCAGCTGTGGGCGTATATGGGTTGATGAATGCATATAATGTAACTTTATTCATTATGAATATTCTAATACAAGCAAATTTACAGAAAGGGTACAAACATAATATTTAGAACATCATAGGAATTTCCTAAACCTTCCCATCTCGTTCCTGACGTCACGGTTTTTTTATACTCATGTCTCGCCTCGTCATCAATCCTTTCGTTCGGTTATTCCGATCGATGTGTCATTCGCAAAGGAATCCCTGACAATGAGTGGGATAATTACTTGGTTCTTTGAAAGAATATTAGTTGAATCGTCATATGCTTTGTCAAAGATGATTTTACGTAAAGAGAAGTTGCAATTGGCCTGTAAATATTACGTTGTTAACCGTGTTTGAAATGTAATTTTATGTTTATCATGATCAGTCTATATTCGTCTCATAGCTAGACATGGGTATTCCCTGCAACTGAGAGGGTTTTTAGGTTTTAGTCCACCACACTGACCTAGTGCACGTTGTATAAAGTACTTGCGTGAAATTTATTGTGAATGCACGTATTAAATTTAAAAGTCACAGGAATCATTACCCGCGACCCGAGATGCTCTGATCCTTCTTACCTATCTTAAATATTAATAAAAAACATCTAACAGTCACTCACATATTTCGAATCCCACACTTGGATACAAGTCTCGTGTCATGTACACCAGAAACTAGATAGAATAGATACAAATGGTGTTGATTAACCAACATTTCGTCACACCAAGGGCTCCCAAGTTGCACAACCAACTTCTTACTGCCTCAATCATTATTGCAACAATGTGATTAACAACAAATAAAACAAAAATGAGGTGCAATCGAAATCAACGGTGAAAGTGTGCGAGAAATGCGTTCGATACGAAACAAATGACGATCGTCTGAGTTGCATAAGCGTCGTCGGTCCACTTTCGAGCGGAACGTGTGGTGGAATTAGCCGGGTTTTATCTCACCTAAATGACATAAGGGTCGGTAGGTGCATCGTGGCGACTGGCGAGTTTATGAGATCTGTCGGAATGCTTTCCGGTTGGCAAATGTATGCGTAACACTGAAGTTACGACATTTGAAAGAGATAATTTATATAAATCTAAGAATTGAGCCTTGGCATACTGTTTCATATGGGTGGAAAAGAAAATTTAAATAGGATTGCTTGGAAAAAAATGGAAGTAGACTGCCAAAAAAGATAGGTATTTTGGCAAATAGGGTTGTTTGCAGAGGTCGGCTTCGTAGTACATCCAGATTGGCGAAGTCAAATGGTAAAGAAAAAACAAAACAAAATCCATGGTTTATTTAGTCTCATTAAAGGAGTTAAGGAAATATTCGTATCCGTTTGTGAAAAATGAGTTTGATCGTCACTTACTACTTCACATATTTATTCAGTCTTGTTTCGTCATTCGACTTCGTCTCGTCGAGTTATCTTGGTAATTGTGTGATAGTCAAGAAGTCATTCTTTCCATTACAATGCCGAGTATCATTAAATTTTGTGTATGGAAATTCTCTATTGCACCACGAAGTCTGGATGTGTGCCCAAAATCTATAGGATCGCCCCATATTAAACTTTAAACGGCTGATGTAACATTTATACTCTCTTACGTCTGTGTCTTTGAAGCACTCGAGATATCTGTAGAAGTCTTTCGAAGTTTTCGTTACCCATGATACCAGACTTAGATGGCTTTTGATTCGCCACGTTTAAGCTAGATAAAGGATCGAGTTCCAAGGCGTAAAGTGTTGTATCTTCAAAAATATCAGGGTAATTAACAACATCAGCATTTTGGTAACACTAAAATAGACACTGGTCCACCTGCAACATAAACAATGCTCGGCATCAGTTTATCATCAGCATCAGAAATAAACAGCGGTGACCATCAAAGTCCTTAGCGACCCGGAGACGTTGACACCTCATGACTTGCGCCTGGAAACGTGCCAGGTTCGTATCCACGAGAAATGTCTACATTAAATCATATCATATAACGTTGTTAGCTAGGTCCTGGCTTCGATTTTCGGGCCGAGTGAAGTGTTTGATTTAGATTGGCATGACAAAGTTAAAGTTTGACAGCCTCGTGGTAGAGTTGGTTTGCCACCAGCTCGCGAAACGGGGATTCACATTTTTTATCCTAGCATTAAGACGAATAATTGTTTCGGATTAAAATGTTTGCACAAAGTGTCGTAGTTTCTGATACCCACGTCTATATAAAAAGCGAGAGACTATCATTCCTTCTCAATCATCGTACGCTATATAACCATACTGCAAATCTCGTCAACTTTTCTCCATAAAAATTTTGGCCCAAAGTTCCTTCCATAAGGGTAATGCAGCACTGAGTCATCCGCATTGCGATCGATGCAGAGATTGGCAACCGTTCGAAGTCTTTGCAATTTCGTAGGGACATTTCTTCTCTCAGTGTGCTCTACCGTCTGTACCATGGGTAATACTCTGAAGACTTCTACTTTGTATTAATGTGCCATAGCTAAACCACGTAAATTATATAACGAAGTCACAATTTTGTGATTATTATTTATCTCTGCCTTAAAGCCACAGTAAAAAAGACGAAAGTAGTGATAGTCGCGGGTTCGAACGCCAGACACACACCTCTCTTTTTTCGAAGTTATGGATGTATTTAAAATGAATTATTATTTATTGTAACTGTGAAGGAACACATTATGAGGAAACTTGCACACCTAAAAAAATGTTAGGAATTTCTTAGTCCGTCAACCAGCACTCAGCCAGTGTGGTGGACTAAGGCATAAACATTCTCAGATGTAGAGGAAGCCCGTGCCAAGCAGTGTGTTAGCTAAAGATGATGATAGTCTCCGTTAGATGGCGTGGTTAAGCGTTTGTTTGCTGGCACGGCAAAATAACCGCACTGGCATTCAATTATAAATGCTACACAAATGAGATCGGCCTGCCAAAAACAATTGCTCGTATAATTCACAACACAGAGAAGAAGTCGCTAGACCGTCGGCAATTTTCGATGATCGCAATTTTCGGCTGTTCATTTTGAGTGCTTACAAACCTACAAAGTGCAAAAGGTTACCTTGGGATTTTTAGCTGGTAAGAGCCTGGCATATTTAGTTTGCTTTTATTAAGGATCCAATAGAAAAGTATCAATTGAAACAATAATGCCGGGTTTGCTGTATTGTATACATATAAACAAGCTGATCTACCAACCCGCACTAGGCTAGCGTGGTGGACTAAGGCTTAAACCCTATAAGCTGATAATGAAGTTGAAACTTTTATGCTGGGTTTTTATACCCTATATATGGCGATTGAATAATACAGATAGTCTATAAGCAAATTGTATCTCATGCAAATGTTTTGACAGCCCCGTGGCGCTGTTGGCTAGACACCAGCTTGCGAAATGAGAGCCCGCGGGTTCGATCACCGCATCGAGATAAATGTTTGTGTGATCTACAAATATTTGTTTCGGGAGACTGTAAAAGTCTCTAATACCCACGATACAGAACTTCTAACCTAGTGTGGGGGCAAAGCTATATATATGACTGTTGGGTCTATTTATTTATGCCTCCATGCTAGATCATAAGGAATAACTTGGCACGTTGTAACTACCCGCATGTAATATTGATATGAACATCATCCTAATTAGTTAGCGACGCTCCATTTAACCGTCGGGATGCAGATTTTTTTTAAAGGAGACCAAAACATCACGGTTAATAGTGTTGGAGGTGGGCCAAGTGTATTCTTAACCGAGCGTTCAGCTCGCGTGGTGTTGCCTCGCCGTTGTCGATCGCTCTCGACGTGACGGCGTCTAGGGAACCATGGGGACTTGTTTACGCGCACCTGATTGATGATAAAATAAATAAAGCATTTAGATTAATTGATATACATAAGGCTATGAGTAAATAAATATTGATAAGAAAGTAATGAGTATGAAAGTCGAAGAATGGACAAGCAGAGAAAAGCCAAAGAAAACGATGGATGATAGAAGATATGGAAGAAAGAGGGGTGAATGAAAACATGACGACTGATAGGGATGTTCGAAAGGATTAAACATACTGCGCCGCCTACAAATGTAAATTGAGAATATGCCAAGACTGATGATGATTTTAAAGATACAAGTCTTGAGTACTGGTTGTCGGAAACTACAAGAGACTTCACCGTCACAAACACTTCTGAAATATTTCGTGATCACTCAAACATTAGTCTCGGTGCGGAGATCAAACTCACGGCCTCTTTTTCAACTAGCTGTCGAGCCAACTGCGCCACCATGGCCGGTTGAATAAATTGTCAGATAATTCTTTAGAATTTGGATGTTTACAATAAATAGAATAAGTATGTATGTGTGTGTTAGATGAAGGAGTGAGAAATAAAAGATAGCGGGTTTGATCTTTTAACTAACCTGAATTGACTTGATTTAATTTACAAAATATTTGTTTCGGATCTGAGCATCTGAGTCGGACAAAATTATAGTTGCGTAAGATCCGGTAATATGAGGCAATAGTTTATATTTTTGTCTCGCACCTAAGCTCTTTAATAACGCTGACGTAAATATTTATGTATTGTATCCCCTTTGTAGCTAACTTTCTATTATCCCTGTTATGGGAATATAACCTTAATTATTTTTATGAAATTTGTACTCTACTTTCTATTTTCCTTACTTTACTTTACACTTTATTGTAATTTATGCGCACCTGCCTATCCCTTCGGGGAATAAAGTCGTTACATAATTGGGATAATGACCACCATGTACCAGGCTACCATAAAAGCGTGGAGTGTATGTGAGGAGGCGTGTGTATGTACAGTTATATTTAGTTGGCGTGTGAGTGCGGGGCCGTGTGGTGTCAAGGTCACAGCGATAGGCGATGGCGCAACGTTTGTCCAGACACGAGGTCAAGGACGCCGTGAGTGACGCCAGCCGGCTGCGTCCAAAACGATGAGGTTTGGGTTTAATGAAAGATTGACAAGAGAAAAAGTGTTTTAAACTTAATGTCTTATTGTATGTTTCTTGTCTAAGTCTTTATTTACTTTTACAAGGATTAAAAAGGTATAACTCAGAGAGGAATAGCAAGAGTTGTGGGTTTGATTCCAAGGCATACAATAAAAAAATACCAGACAATAACATAAATTTTTAATAAAAAGTTGTTTGTTAGTTACGCTTGCAAATCTTAATCTTTCTCAATGGTAGAGGAGCCCGTGCCTAGGAGTAGGGCGTTTATGGACTGATGATGATGATAGAAATGTTAAAATTAAAATCTTTTCAGCTTTAGAGAAGGCCCACGTCCTACAATAAATGTGAAAAAACAATGTTTACGTCCGGGTGAATTAGGACCAAGCTCAAGCAAGATATTTCGGTAAAAATAACTGGGCCAATCTAAAATTCTATTCACAGCTCGAGTGTACTCGATCGTTTGTTTTGATATACCCAAATACATTGTTATAATGGGAATGTTGTTTTTTTTACCTGCCGCCGAAATGCGTAGTCGCGTAGCCTTGTTGGTTCGTTATTTACGTTTCCTCTCATTAACGTGACGTGTATGTGTTGGAAACTGCGTTAGAATCAGTACAGCTGTCTCGACGCTTTGATTGAGATCTGATTGGAATGCCTGTATCAGTGTTATTTAACTATTGTTGAGAAAGATTTTTGTGTATGTCAAATTTAATGATGTCAATAAATAATTCACTAATGAATTTCAACGATTAATGGTATTGTTTATATGAATCTTCAAAATCAACAAATTCTAAGCAACTGTACTTTTTATCATCTTCAGCTTCTGTAGTCTATCTGCCGAGCATGGGCCGCCTCTAAAAGTTAGACGGTTAACATGTCTTGGCCTCCTAACGATATTTTTCTTCACCGTTAATGTAATTGTGGATCATTTTGAAGCAAAAGTGTGTTTGGACCGTAGCTTTTGGCGCTCTATAGACTCTGCCTATCTTCAACGGGAGACCGACCTTAGTGTCTGTATGTATGTGCCCGAAGGTGTACTGTACGCACACTTAGAATCACAGACATATTGACAGTTTTTAGTCCATTCTCTTGGTATTGTCTTAACGTTTGCACAGATGGACGAAGCATATTTATTACGCGTTTTGTCATTGTGTATTGTTGAATAAATATGCCAATAATTACAATCAAAGATTTATGTACTAATGTTGCTTTTTGCACGCCTATTGTTTGTCCATAAAAAAAAACAACTAAGACTTTTTAATGTTTTTTTTTCACTGCTGTTCTTCGTTGAACTGCATAGGTATATAGAATTTATATGAACTGTGTTAAAAAATCTTAGAAACTAATTTTTTTCGCAAAAAAAAAAACACGCTTGAAAGGCCTCGAAGTCTTTATAGACAAAATTTATCGAAATTTATTTAGTAATTTAGCAAAAACAGTAACTCTTGCATTTATAATATTATGGTGCAATTTATGCGAGTTTCTTTTGCCTTAATGTAATGGTGTTCTTGCAAAAAGAATGTCGATGACAGTCTCTATACCCTTCACATCGTTATTGCAAATTTCAAAGACAAAATTATCTTATTCAAATAGACTTGTAACAAGTTCTTTGTATTTATCAATTTTTAACCATTACAGTAACCTAAAATTGACCTAAAGTATACTAAAAGAATACACTCATATTAATAGCAATAACTTATAATTGGATTCTTTCAGTTTTTTAATCTCCGCAATGTATACAGGAAAATTGTACCAGGGTCATAGGAAAGGGTGAAGAGAAAGCCAAGGTCGATGTTGTGCCAAAGGGCGCGCAACTGTTCCACTCACAAACCTCCATTGTCGGTTAATAACGGGGTTGGGGCTAGGGACGCGAATACACGAGAATCGATTGGAACACAACGTAATCGATTTGATGAAATGATCGATTGTGTTTTAAATTTCAACGGGTTGATTTTAAGTGATAGAGGACGAGACTAGTGCTTTTCTGGTGTCTAGAATAGCGGTATGTCAATGAGATTCTATGAAACCTGAAAAATATATCTTAGGCTAAAGGCAGTCAATAGTAAAAGTAGGGGTTAAAAAGTTTAAGTAAAAGTGATCTTCTATTGAAGCCTAAAAGCGTTACACGGTTACGCATGTCTAGTTTATAATTTATTGTGAGCTCAGGATATTCTTGGAATTCAAGATTTCTCGCATTATTCGGAATTTTGTAAGTGGCCCTATCTCACCACACACCCGCCACTGCAACTCCTGTATTCCAGGATCATCAGCGGCACGCACAATATTGGCGCAGAGCAATGAAGCTCAGCGAATCTAAGGGGACCTAAATTGACATAATCCCGCAACAAAGTTAATCAGAAAAGCAATGTAAAGGAGGAGTTGGAAAACAAAGAGTTGTCCACTTCCACTTCGAAATTTTGTATGCCAAACTGGAGTTGAGGGCCTCTATGGAAGCGCGGACACTGGGCAGAGACCCCGTAAACACATGTAAATTAATTAGAAAATTAATCGGTTTGGATGAAGATGATAGGATCGAGAATAAAAGTTAGTTTATATCTCCAGTGTAGGATACGCTGTCACTATTCGAATTTATTTCTAGGTGTAATGGTTTCACGCCTAAACACCTGACATATTGTCAAGGTTATGTATAAATAATGATTTATGCAATTCAATTTACTAGTCTCGAAAACATTTCAAATTGAATCGATACGAATAATCGGTAAATTCGGTATGGTATGAAATCGATTTTTCGATACTAACTCGACAGCCTAAAATTGGTATGTAACTTGAGTGACACTGGGTGTGTTTTCGGTCGCCCATTATTGTGTCAAATTGGTTGCGTAACTGTACCTAAAGTTTCCTTGTGAATGTTTTTTTTACACTTGTACCTTTAAAAACATATCGTAATGAACTTTCATTGTACTTGGCTGTATTACAAATCAAATTAACCATCGAAATTCCTATATACTGTCTTGTCAAATTTGGTTCAGTAGTTGTAATTTAATAAGTAAGCAGTCATGGGACTTTAAACTTTCGCGAGAAATCAAAACTGAATGATACATTACAAAAATTGTGAATACTAAAACCCAGTTACGTCATAACTAACCGTCATGCCGTTCACCGCCACGGCATATCGCAAAGACGAAGCGCAAATAAATATTTATCAAAATTTTACTAAATGATCTAAGCGCTTCTAATATTACTGATGAAACTGTCGATACAAAACGAGTTAGTCACCCAGATCTCCCTAAAAAACTGAGGAGCTGATGTTTTTTGCCGCGTCCGTCCGAATTTGGCGCGGCAAAAACACACCATTATTCATAAACACGAGGCGCGCTCGCATCGACGCGTTCAGCTTTGGATCTAATTTTTTTATATTCAGGATCTATGGTTAGTTATATAGCATGGATCATCATCATCTTGCCCAGTTCGCATTTCAATTTGGGGTCGACGCAGTATGTTTTTTCCTTCCAAACTTGCTTATCATCATGTCTTCATTTATCTATCTTCCTTGATATATTCTCTTACGCTCTCCATCCATCTCTTCTTTGGTTTTGTTCTGCTGCTTCTATCATAACCTCTTCTAGTTTGACAATGATGGTATTACCGAATCAATCATCTAGTTTCGATTGTGCAAATAAAAAATTTGTCAGTAGGAGCAAGGAGTGCTATAACGTGCCCGAACATCGGCAATAAGGCTCGCCCCCTATTACGTGGGACTGATACTTAACTGGGGAAATGTGAATGCAGACATAAATCTTGGCTGCCCCGTTTAGGAATACAGGCGAGAGGTTATATATGTATGTAGGTAAATATAGTAAAAAGCCAAAAACTTCGTAGACAGAGATATTTCCATAAGAAATGTGCAGTAACAGGCCACGCCGAACCTGCCAAGTAACTGACAATGTGGCACTCGTAAAATAAATTACCAAACAATAATCTATGAGCGTGGAGGTAACGAGAGTTTAAACTGTCTATTAATATACTTGAGTTTGGTGCGAGACGGGAGAATTAGCGATTTACTATAATTAACAAGTGGATATATTTATTTTTGTTCGTTACCCAGGTATTATTCACATTAACATAACATTAACACTAGCCATTGTTTTCTCCTATAGGTAATATTCCTCTTATTCCTTACCAAAAAAAGTAAAATAATTGTTAACTAGTCCTTGAATTATTTTGTTACAAACATGCAAATCTTTCCTCTGTATAAAATAATTACAGATAGAAAAAGTCAGTTGAAACACGAGACCTTTTTATCACACATGTATTCTGGGATGGTAAGGATATCATGCTAGCAATTTCTCGGACTACTGCTGCTTTCATTCTATCGCCGTCTATTGCTGAATATTTCCCAATTAAGCGACAACCAATCAGGTCTCGAACAGCCCTCATCCGTCTGCAAATTACCTCGTTGTATAAACGACACATTCTCAAAATAATCTTTACATATTTTATTATTGAAGAACGCCTCCAACTGTAAGCAGTCAGTATTGTATTTATTTGAACGTGTTTATAACAACGTCAAACGTCACATGTAGGAATATATATTCGATCACGCTGATAGATTTTCTAAGAATCGTAAGTGGTTTAATGAGCAATGACTGGACTGGCGACCCCGGCTAGCGTTTCAATGTTAAGAAAAATTTCAAGTCTCATTTGCATTTGAAAAAAAAAATCTTATTGATTGAAGACCTAAGTATCAAAAGTCCAAATCGAGATTATTTGGTTCGTGTAATTACTAGAAAAGCTAGTGGTCTTGGATCGCCAATTACAGACATAATAGAGGACAGAGCTGAAGACAAGCTAGGTTAAAAAATATGTATATTGGGATATAGAATTCGTAAAGATTACCGTGGATCGTTGCTATTGGCCGATACCTCTTTCTTTCCCTAATAGTAGACCATTCTTAATAGCAAACATGAAGGTAGATATAAAAATGACCAGTGCCTTATTTCCAATTATTCCTTTTTTAAATTTCAAAACATGGCGTCATTCAAATTTCTGATCTGATCCGCTATGTCCGCAAAATCGTTTTCTATCTTTCACACTTCAACCATGTTCTAATGATATAGATTTTTTTAAGTACGCTGTCTTTAACTGTGACTGAGGCTACGCCCATGTTTCTCTTATCGTTCACTGTCCTGTTCGCGATATTGGCAATACTAAGTCGAGCCTCGTAAAATGTTGTAATAAAATCACTCGTCACTTTTATTATTACATATGGGTTGACTAGCGGTATGTTTGTCTGAGTGCGATGTTGAGGATTGTTGTTCTTGATCAATCTACGGATTGAATAGCCTTAGTTCTAAAAATCAAGATGTACAAAATACTCTTGATGTTACTCTTAATGAGGTTTTTCAGTTAGGAATTTTCAGTAGCAGCAAAAAATTGGCTCTGCCGTCTGTGGATGGATAGTTCTGCCTACCCTCATAACCATAATTATCATTATCATCAGCCCATTTACATGCCACCACTGGGTACGGGCCTCATCTACCAGCGAGAGGGTATATCTTAGTATGCCACACAGGCCTAGTGTGGGTTGGCGTACACACCTAATAAATTAAGCGTATAGGCACAATAATGTGTACAGTCTTGTATCATTATCTCATACTCCTTGAAGAGTCTATAAGGAAAATCTCGGGTTTTTATCGAGTTAATAATAAATCAATTATTTGTCTTGAACCATCAACCACTGTTTGTTATTTATTTATCTTGTTCAACGAACAAATTGAACGGTTAGTTATATACATTTAGGAATACGAGTTTGTAGCTGGTGCAGACCTTTTTATCCTTATTCCAAGATGCTTTTTAAGTTCCTTTGCCTGTTATTAAAAATGCTGTGAAAAAAAAAAAGAAATAAAGAGCTGTTTCTGACTTAAATCTTAAAGATTTTTACAATTTTGACATGCTCTGTTGATTGACCTGTGATGTTGGAGGGAGCGAGACAAGATGTGTTTTAAGCCTGGAAACATCTTATCAACGTTGATAATTAAGAACGTTTGTTTTCAATATAATACGCAAACAATATGCGAATAATAATATCTAATGGTCATATTAATCGGCAATGATATTATCTATCTGTATTAGCCAATATACGTCTTATTGTACGGGCCTCCTCTACAATTGAGAAAGGGTAATGTTTAAGTAAGATGTCGCATATTTGATATCTGTGTCTGGTAAAATGTATTCGGTGTTAATCTATTAAGGAATTCTCTGTAGACACACGGAATCTGGATATGTGCCCCGAAAACGACTATAGGCTAATGGCTTCGTGGAACTGGTTTATTTTTGGCGAAATGGAGGCTCAGTAATGCACCCCTGCTTACCCTCTAGGAGAATACATGCGTGAGGTTATGTATGTATGTAACATGCTCAGTCTATCGCCATCCACAGCTGAACGTAGGCCTCCCCAAGAAAGCGCCAACCATCCCTGTCTGTATGCATATTAGTATAGGGAATACGCTGCAACTCAATGTCTTAGGCCACATAGTGTTTCTCGCAATACGTAACTGGTTTCTCGTATCGCAGTCGTATTAGACGACCGGTTTCCAAATGTAATTATTATTGCGGCCGAGACTCGGGCGATTGACTTTATTTACAAGCTCAAATTGTAACGCACCAGTTGAACAGCATAATGCCGTGTGCAAAAAACCGATTAGAGAATAAATATGCTCATTATTTAATAGTACTACTGAAAAAACTATAAATATAAATAAATTATTGGTCCCAGATTGCCTCTTTAGCTCCATTGCAATCTGGGACCAACAAAGATACTTTTTACCCTGTCGGTAATTCCCATTAGATTACCACACTTATCTGTTTTTTACACTAGGATGTAAAAAGAAAACGCTTTATCAGAATTTTATAATCAAACTATACTGTATCCGTTTTGGACCTTTAGATCGCACGTCAATGTCAAGCGAAGGACGGATTGATCAAATCTTTAATTTTATTTTCCTCCCCCACTTATATAACTATTTGCCCCTCTAAATTACTCTTTTACCAATACTCGTCGAACATTACTCGCGAAGAATGTTATCTATTTAGAGCACGCTCATTTACATACATATGGGTACAATGGTCTTCCCCTTATGAATAAAAGTTAAAATTGCCTACCTGTAGCAAATTTCCTTTAAATGCAAAAAAACACTCGCTATTTTTATACTTTAATGAGTCAGCAGCAAAATTGACTGTTAAAATTTCTCCTCTAATTCATCAGTATCAGTCCATATACGTTACACTGCCAGGCACGGGCCTCCTGTAAAACTTGTGAGTTAGTCTACCACCTTGCCCTAATGCGAGTTGGCGGACTACACCTGAATCATTCCCAAAAAGTTTTAGGAATGTAGGTTTCATCATGATGTTTCTCTTCACAGTTAAAGCAAGTGATAATTCATTAATTCGAAACTTCGAAAAGTCAGAGGTGTGTGCCTGGGGCTTGACTCTGCGATCGCCACGCAATCCATTTTAATCTTCCAATCTTCTAATTAGCACGTATTAAAGATGATATTCCTTTGTCATCAGGTCCGGGGTGGCAGTACAGGGGCTCCGCCACCAGCTCCGCCAGCCATCGTGGAACAGGAGAAGAGATCTCCACTCCAACCACAGCAACAGGGTAGAGCGCAGTTGCAGCCAGGTTAGTGGAGTAACCATATTTTGTATCCGTTCTAGATTATGTACATTGCGTTATGCAGTCCTGGTTGTATTTTCAGGCTGTTAATGGTAATTCGTTTGATCTTATGTGTAATTTTAGGACTTAGAATCGTAACCCGGGTTAGATTCCCGGTTAACTTTCAGAAGCAGGGGCTCTTGAAATTACTCGAAAACGTCAATAAGCTCGCAGCATATTCATCACTATCAGTCCCACTATTTTGCAACTTTACGATTAATTACACCTTAGTCCACCATAACGTCCTAGTGCGGATTTGCTGCCTTCAAAAAGCTGTCGAAATGTGACATCAGATATTTTTTCTCTGCCTTCCGAGACCAAAATACATACTGTAAATATCAAGGAACTTTAATGTGCCAATGTGGTGGACCAAAGCTTATAGCAGCATTTCATTAAAAGTAGGTAACCATTTCTCAAAAATAAAAAATGGTTTACCTTCTCTGATGATGTCTACTTGTCCTCCCGCAGAACCAGTCGCGGTGGCGCCGCCGGTCAGCAAGCCAGCCGTGGTGAAGGCGCCCAAGAATGCCAGAATAAATCAAAAGGTGAGTCGGAACGCTTGTGCGGCGGCCTTGCCGGTGACGCAACTCACTGCCGCCCGTGTACTTTTACATTCCACGTGTCCAGTGCCCAGTTGAGCGAGATGCAGCGATGGATGTTGAATTTTTTTTGTTGTCGCTATTTGAAGGAGAAAATTGGGGTAATTGATGCCTTGGTACCATGGTTTTGGTTTGCAGTGAACGATGGAGATATCCTGAAGGACGGGTAAAGTGGTTTTCCAAGAGTAATTTCTTGAAGATTATGGTGGTGTGTGTGTGAATGAGACAATTTTGAAAGTGGGTGTGAAAACATTCCTTTGCCTAAAACTTCGGAAATGCAGATGTGATTGAATGTATCAATTTTTTTAATCTGAAACGAGATACTGAGTAGAAGGGTCTCTGAGGGTTGATCAGGCGAGATGTTCCTCCTTCCTATTATCCTACATGCTTTAAACGTAGCGAGAAAAATATCAAGCGGGAATGAGTGTATTGAAGGATGAGAAATTTCCCCTCCTTATTCGATGCTCGTTTTAGACCCTCATCATCACTTCAAGATTTAGTTCACCACTCTGGCCTAGTGCGGGTTGGCAGACTACATATCGTTAGAAATTTTGGGTGTGCAGATTCCCTTACGATGTTTCATTTCAATGTTAAAGTGTATAATTCAACACAAATACACATAAAACTTGGAAAATTCAGAGGTGTGTACCTATTGCTTGAACCCGCGACTAAACCTCGTAGCTTGTCGTCACCATGTCGCAATGAATACGACAAAAATCGCTCTACTTTTAATACGTTGCTCTTATCGCCAATTTTCCACAAGTTCTCCTCCAGTTGTGTCAAATTATGCACATTACTTCGTTTCGATAACGGTTGTGCGCGAAATTGTTTCTATGTAACCACTTCCCTTCTCCCCGCCCCGCCGTTCTAGGTAAATATATTTTACTCGTTCTAAATTGTTACGGCGTTGTTAAATAACAAATATCCTTAGAAAATTATAAAACAAGAGCCAAATACAGCTTTGGTTTTGTGCATTTCTATATTTTGTCCTATGTACTTCGTCTATGTTGATTCTTTTTATATATCATCTAAACTGTTTCAGCAGTTTAGACGCCAAAGTGTGACAGACAGTGTTGCTTTCGCATTTTTACTCTACATTTTTTCCGGGGTAAAAAGTACCCCAATGTTGACCCCAACGTCATATCCATCTTCATGCCAAAATCATTGAAATCGGTACAGCGGTTAAGGCATGAATTCGTAACAAATAGAGTAATTTCCCACTTCATATCGCTACAGATTGACATTTATTATCACACCCTTTACCGGTGAAACTTTGCGCGGAAATCTGCACACCTAAAAATTCTTAGGGATTTCTTTCGTATCTCGTCAAACCCTTACTAGGCTAACGTGGCGAACTAAAGTCTAAACTCTCCCGTTTGTATAGGAGGCCTACACCTAGCAATAGAACGTACCTATAGTGTTTGATAATAATAAAAATAGATGATAGCAAAGTTACCATACTCATAGCTAAACATACGCAGTTTCATAGCTCCGAAGCGTGACCTTGACTCCGAGCCCACTACAGTGATCCCCATACTAACTCGCCAAAATGCGCAATTTTTTACGCGAAGTAAAATATATTGGGAACATAGTCGCTAGCAGACTTGTTACGTACACGTCGGCTACGTGTCATGGCTTATTGTTGTTTTGTCGACACTAGTGATGCGATGCGAGTGGGTTCAATCGAGTATCGATGCGTCCATGTTACGATAATCGTTTTGGATTGAGCAGCGATTAAAGTTATGTGTGATGGTTTAAAAGTAAAAAGCAGCTTGCCTAGTAAGTCCCACAGGTTATTTTTTGTGCAATTTGCTAAGGGAAACGTGTGGTAGGGAAAAAATTTCCACGGCAAATGAAGTAAAAGATATTACACAATAGTTTTGACTATATGATCATTTGTCATAGCGACAAAATAAATAGGTTTTCGTATATTTGGCCATATTATCGTGATTAAATAACTTCACGATGTTTAATTCCAATGTTTTCTCAGCATTTTGTTTGTACAGTTTGTTATTAGATGGCAAATAGATGACTAACTAACGAACAAATTGTTCCATTAATAGTATATCCACAAACTCTGTTTTAAAGGAAAAATGGCTTAAGACAACTGAGACCAACGAAATAAGCTTCTACGAAAAAGTTACGGACTGAGCCAATCCACATAAATGTATACCAAAATGTCTGTATGTGGGTAGACGCAAGAAAAGTATGTCAGTCTTATCTTAATCATACTATGCTCTGCTTACCACTTAACTTCAACGGCATTAGTAATCACACTTTGGATGTCGTTCCTTATATTGTAAACAAATGTATTCCTTCCATCTAATGTTATCAGCAACACAACATTTCTGTAGCATTTTACACAAATTTCCGAATTGAACCCCGTACCTATTCACACGATGCGCGTGTCTATACCCACAGCCCTCGTTGGGGTCCCTTTCCACATCCGAGGCACCCCGAAACCGTTAATAGAATCCCAAGTGAATCGATCGTCGGTTCCCCCTAGTAACCACGCTCCCCTCACTACGCCAGTCTACCGCCGACGGGCGAAGCGTACGCACGCGCCCTGCCCCACGCCAAGCGCGATTATAATAAAAACGTTTTTCTCACATATTTCCATAACCATTGAGCAGTGATTGAGTGTGTTACGCGCATAACCGTGAAGTGGCTTATCAATGTGCATTAAAAACATCCTATGGTGATTATAAACGTGTTGAGAATTCATATATTTTTTCATACTGTATGCGTTGCGTTGTTATTTTTAATGTCGGATTTATATGCTAAATATAATTGGATGTTTGTGCGGCCGTGTAGCCGTATTTTATGCGTGTTGAAAGATTGCATTGAAATTTTTGTTTGGCTAGTGTCGCGGGTACTATGTTTTGTCGACTTTGAACCCATAACCCGTATACTTGGAGACTAGACATTGCTAGATCAAAAATCTTGTACAATTTAAAAAGGTCTTAAAGTACCTCAAATTTTCAGTTAGGATTAAAATAATAGTTTTATCATTCCCTCAACTTGTAGAGGTCGAAATATGCCATAATTTTATGCGCAGTAATAACGTAATGCGTAATTTTGGTGTAATGAAATACTTTTAGGTACGTAAATTGAACTAAAGCCTATAGTCTCTCAGTTGTAGAGACCCGTGCTTAACATTGAGACGTATATGGACTGATGCTGATGTCAACTGCGTCATTTATAGAGAAAATAAAGCTACAGGGTCTCAATTGTAGAGATAAACATAGAAAGAATCCCAGAAGGAAACCTCATTAGTGGTGATTTGATTAAATGTCGAAACCTCAATTATGGAGGATTTTCACTTATCCATCTTCTACTATCGAGGTTTCAGTGTAACCCACAAACCAGTTGATAAGACCCTTCATTTCCTTTTGAAATGTTCATCATTGGATATTTGATGATAGTAGAATGAAAATACTACATATTTCCTTTCTAAACTTATTATTTGGTCTATGGTATTGCCTATGTTGGAATTGTAGTTATGTAGGAATAGTAGATTAAGGTTGGTGACCAGTCGTAACATTTTTTTTAACTAGCCGATGGTCACAAATATTTGTGGATTACACAAACATTTGTCTCGGTGCGGGGATCGAAGCCGCGGCCTCTCGTTTCGCAAGCTGGTGTCTAGCCAACTGCGCCACGGGGCTGTTATTAATATTTTCATTGGTGATAAATATAGAGGATATTTATAGTATTGTTTACCCTTCACAAGATAGTTACCATGCCATCTACGTGGGATTTGTACCTAATCGAATAACAAAATTTGTAGTATTTATTTAATGACCATTTCAAGGAGCTATTTGTTTTGGTTTCCATTGGAATTGCCACTTACATAAGTGTACTCCGTAATAAGAGATGTTGGTGAGAAACATGTTGTTGAAAGTACGAGAGCGATTCTCGAGTGGATATGAATGTTTGATCCAAAACCTTTACACACTGGTATGTTTCTGATAACTTTGTGACGGGATCATGACAAATTAGGTCCCCTTAGATTCACTGAGCTTCATTGCTCGGCGCCAATACTGTGCGTGCTGTTGATCCTGGAGCACATGAGTTGCAGTGGCGGGGGTGCGCTGGGATAGAGCAAAAGATACGAAGATGTACGCGGCTAAGTGGTTCCTTTTGGTTTTACAATAAAGGCCTACTATAGGAATTGAACTTGGAAGTTTCTATCTCAGTATGTAATAACAAAGTTTTAGAACCTAAATATATGAAGAAGAGTTAAAAGAGTTATGTTAGTATCGTGGTTATCGACATTCAACTGTTCCTATCTACCCTTCCAAAAAATGGCGTGAAGCACACACGTAAGCTTTAGAACAAACAAAAACACGTGAACAATGTATTATCGCATCTGTGAAATATTATCTCAGCGAATTCGCAATGATAACATAACATAAGCGCGCCTAATGACACATTGACTTACAAAACGTGAGGATGATAGTGTATCAACCAGTGATAGCGGTCGGGAGTTCGAATCCACCATATTTTATATATTATCATAAGAAAGCTGTGATGGTTTTGAGGTTTAGGCGCGGTCGAGAATCTCAGCGTACGCGGGTTCAAAACCCAGGCACGCTTCTAACTTTTCTAAGTTATGTATTCACAATGAATCATCACTTGTTTTAACGGTGAAAAAATATCGCGATGAAAACTATACACTTAAAAGTGGTTAGGAATTTCTTAGGTGTGTAGTCCGCCAACCCGCACTAGGCCAGCGTGGTGGACTAAGACGTAAAATTTCACTTGAGCCGATGTTCTTCATGATAATAATGATGGTGATGAGGATATATTACTAAAGCTTGCACTACTATAGAGGTATTGAAATTATTTATTTAAAACTTTATCGTATACATAAAATAAAGACTACAGTTTACAGTACAGTAAATTATTATAAAAGGCAGTGTTATCACACTAGGCGATCTCTTTCAGACGACAAACGATAGAGATGAAGAGAGAGATATGAAAGTTAGTAAATAGTAATATATTATATTGACTACCTGCGTGGTGCAGTTGTTTAAACATCAGCTCGTGAAACGTGAGGCCACGTGTTTAATTCTCGCACTGACAATTTTTTTGTTTCATAGACAAAATTTTGTTTCGGATCTTGGCGTTAGTGAGACCGAAAAGTTTTGCAGTTAGGACTTGTGTAAAACAAAACTATGCAAATAACTGTTGAGAGTATTTTCCTATGTTGCGTAATATGCGATATGCAACGTGTTGGTAATTTCTCGCCCGAGAATCGAACTCGCGAACAACGTGGCAATCGATTACATGACTTTGAAGTGCTTAGTAACAATACCACTGGTCGTATAGCACTTATCAATATTGTAATTACCCAGTCGTTAGAAATGCGCCCAATATAGTTTTATAACTTGCCTTATCATAATTAGTATAGTAATTAAACAATAATGCATAATCTAAATAACGTTTGCGTTGTACCGATAATGTCATAATTAATAATGAAATTACGGAAACTAATTCAAAATTAATTATCACGCATTTTGACGGCGAAGGAACACTTGGTGAGGAAACTTGCGTTCATAAAATTTCTTAAGAATTTCTAAGGAGTATAGTCCGCCAACTAGGCCAGCGTGGTGGACTTAGGCCTAAACCCTCTGTTGTAGAGGCCAGTGTCCATCTGTATAAGGGTTGATGACGATTGTGTAGTTGAAAAACTGGAATTGTTAGAAAAAGCCTCATAGTCTTGCAGTATTAGTGTGTTGCCCATTTTATGGCAACACACTATGACTGTTCCCGGGTCGTGGAAAATGTTATTTAGTTGAGGAAGTTCTCATCGTGGAGTCTGAATTAAGTGTATGAAAAAGGGCAATAGATTCGACCCCTATACAGGGTGTATTTAGACCGTGATCGAAAACTGAGGCAGGTAATAGCGTGGGTAATCACAAACCCAGTGGCGATATTAAAAATCCCGACAAAAAATAAAAATTTTGACGTTTTCCAAACAACCATCGGTGTTAAAAGTATGTGGTTTGTATGGAAAACCTCAAAAATTTTACTTTTTGTCGAGATTTTCTTTAATGCCAGGGGATTTATAATCACTATCGCTATTACCTGCCTCAGTTTTCGATCACGGTCTAAATACACCCTGTATAGGACGTTAAACAAAATTATCATCAAGTATGCACAAATTCACCTTAATCTCTCATGTTTTGTAAACATACCGTGATCGCAAAACTAAGGACCAGTAATAGTTGCGTCGATAATACCGACCTATACATAGAATAAGGTTACTTATGACTAAAAGACCAAAGTACTTTTTATGTCTTTATAGAGTTAAACTTGTTTATATATTGCACTAGTGAAGTAATAATAATCATAACTTATTGTTTTTGTTTGAAGAACATAAAAACTTACGGATAATTTTGTGCCCAATTAAGTTTAAATCGCTGAGAAAGAGAAGTTAAAATTTTCAAATATAACTTTATTCTATGCATAGGTCGATAAGAACATTACACGAAAAAATCGATAAGTAAAATTGAGACGCATTTCTAATCGCGATTTGTTAAAATTTCTCGCCATTTATAGGAACAAAAAATTTGATTGCAATATTTCTGTTAATTAACTTCGAACTATTTTAAAAACTTTAAAACTGCAACTGTGGGAGTCTTTTAGAGAGGTCCATGTCCAGTTTTCGGCTGATGAAGTTTCGATCAAGATAATAGATTGTATAATTAACGATGCCTCGTGGTCTCGCGGTACAAGTATGTGCCGTGTGATCTAGAGGTCCTGGGTTTGATTCCCGGGTCGGTCAAATTGTTATTGCCTTTTGCCATAAGGAAATTCTCAGTAGCAGCACGGAGTCTGGAAACGGTAATAGGCTCGCCCCCTGGGCCTGATACCTGGCGAAATGAAGGTGCAGAAATGCATCTCTGCCTACGCCTTTGGGGAATATATGCGTGAGGTGTAACTCGATAGATGTCTGATGTATTCCAGTCTGTCTAGTCTGAGATACCGGTGCGATACGTGACATTTGACTAAACATCCGCAAGCGATATGCCAAGGTCACCACTAGAAAATCAACTAATACACCGGTTTTTTTAAAGCTTACATTATTAAGCTGACCTATTTTTGTAAAACTTTTTTGATTATTTCAAATCGATATTCGGCATTTAAATTAAGGAATTTTGAGTGTAATGCAGTAGTGGAAACGAGGTTTTGGAGTGGTTGGGAATCTTGGCTTGGTTGACACCCGTCACCCCATACGCAAATCTCTTTTCATAGTTATGTATTCACAATGAATTGTTACGCATTTTAACGGTGAAAAAAATCATCGTGCGTAAACCTGCAGGCTTAAAAATTCTTCGGAATTTCTTGGGTTTGTAGTCCAGCATAGGGCCAGCGTGGTGGATTAAGGTCTGCCCAGCATGTTGTATATGAGTTGTTAATGCGTACAACATTTACACATTAAACTCATAATGTATTAATATATCTGTATATCGTAAGTCGTAACATATCGTTCACGTATATCATCATCATCATCATCATCATCATCATCAGCTCATATACGTCTACAACGGGGAGAATTTATGCCTTAGTGCGCCACGCTGGCCTAATGCGGGTTGACGAACGAACCACAAAGAAATTCCGAGAACTTTTAAGTATGCATGTATCTTCACGAAGATTTCCTTCTCCGTTTACGTATACTAAGTTATGTAACAATGATATAACATTATTTCATCTCGTTTGGCAAGATTTTTCCCTGTTCCGCTGGTCGCGAGCCAGTTCTGTGCTCGTCTGTCTCATCTGTTGTCGATTTATCTATTTGTATCCGTTGCAAATGGGACGCAGTTTTGTGTATTTCGCTACGGAATACACGAAAGTCGGTCCAGGAATGTAGTCGGCTATGTCGCGATCCGTGGAATGTGTAGTTTTATGTTAATCTTTAAAATATGTATGTAGTTTTGTTAGTATGTCTCGTAATGTTTTCGTGCTGTCACGGAAAATTCGTAACCCCATAACTCATGTTAACCGTCAGAATTATTAAGCCATATTATTCCAAATGCTGGGCATGCGCCTCAACAACTGACAGAGTGCTCACTCCAGTGAGTAAGTGAGTTCATTCTATTTAGGACACTTCTGGTCCTGAGATGCCGCAAAACCGCCCTATATGCGCGTGATGGTCACCGAAAGGTTTTAGTCGATATGCTGGCGTAGCCAGTGACCCCGACATACCCCTTACGGCCTCCCCCGAGGTACTGAACAGGGGAGCTTAAGGCGCTTTCCTCTCGTGATAAAAAAAAAAAAAAAAGTGAGTAAGGCTTTAGTCTAGTGAGTAAGCGTTGATGGTCTCGAGATTTAGGCTTGCGGTCGCAGGTTTTAGAACCCAGGCAACACACCTCTTACTTGTCGAAGTTATGTGAACGAAAAGGTCGTGATGAAACGTGCACATCTAAAAGTTGTTAGGAATGTCTTCGGTGTGTAGTCCACCAACCTGCTCTAGGCTAGCCTGGTGGACTATGGCCTAAACCCTCTTCATGGTAGAGGAGGCCCGTGCCCAGCAGTGAAACTACCCGTTCGGAGAATGCAGGCGTGAGGTTATGTATGTGTATTTACCATTCGTTCAATAGTTTCCGACGTAATATTACCACGCGGGAGTCCAAGCGACGTCATCTCTCCCGCATAGAGTGTTGTATCACAAAACAAGAGACATAATTTCCATTACAACATTCAGACGTAGTATTTATGAACTGCTCTAATTCGGGAACTTTAGTCTATATCAAATAAGCAGTGATGGCCTCGAGGTTTGGGCGCGCGGTCGAGAATCTCGACGGTCGCGGGTTCGAACCCCAGGCACACACCTCTGACTTTTCGAAGTTATGTGTGTATTCACATTGAATTATCACTTGCTTTAACGGTGAAGGAAAACATCGTGATGAAACCTGCACACCTAAGAGTTCTTAGGAATTTCTTAGGTGTGTAGTCCGCCAACCCGCACTAGGCCAGCGTGGTGGACTATGGCCTAAACCCTCTCAGTGGTAGAGGAGACCCGTGCTCAGCAGTGGGCGAATATGGGTTGATGAAGAAGTCTATATCAATATTTTAAACTTTCTTTTGATTGGAAAAGAGCAACACTGAATAGGGTAGTAATTTTTTGAAATGACTGAATCTAGGTGATGTATTTGACATTTTATAGATTCAATTATAATTATTATTTAAGTAGTAATGGACTCGAGGATTAGCCGCGCGGTTGAGAATCTCGGCTATCGCGAGTTCAAACTTCAGGCCAAGTTATGTTTGCATTCGCAATGAATTATCGTGTATTTAGCGCTGAAGAGATCGACCGCACCTCTCGTGCGCGAAATTTAATTCATGTTCAATATTATTACAAATTTTCAAAAGTGAATCTCCAACACTCTGACGTATTGGTGATGTATTTGACAGCCCCGTGGCGCAGTTGGCTAGACACCAGCTTGCGAAACGAGCGGCCGCGGGTTCGATCCCCGCACCGAGACAAATGTTTGTGTGAACCACAAATATTTGTTTCGGGTCTGGGTGTTTATGAGACCGAAAAGTCTCTCGTAGTTTCTGATACCCACGACACAAGACTTAGTATCTTAGTGTGGGATCAGGACTATGTATGTGACTGTTGGGTGTATCCTTTCTTCCCCCCCACTCCCTCAGCGCTGTCTGTAAGTACAGCCATAATCAGCTTTTCCATCGAGAACAAAAAAGGCTATCCCAGTTATCATCCCTGCCTTTTCATCGAACCGCAGACCACGCGATACAAAACCGAGCTACATGTAAAAAGCCACGTGTCGTTTCGTGACCAGTTTCGCACCTGTGTAAACGATAATTGTAATACATACGTTATTTTTATGCGCAAGAGTCGGTGACGTAGAGCGAGATAGATAGTGCGCCAACCAACGTGTTAGAAAGAGACAGACGGTGTTATCGAAGCGACGTCGTGTAACAGGGCTGTCAGGCGGGTTTTCTTTTTATCGCATTCGGCCAATGCCCTTGTAAGTAAAAGGGTTTTTTATTGGGGGACGCCGGGTTCACAATTTAAGTTAAGTAACATTTATTTTTCCTGCGGTCTTGAGAGCATTAATGGATGATTTTGCTATTAAATGTCAACTAGAAAGGGCATCAGGATTATAAGATTGTTGAATGACAAGTGATGTAGGTATTTGACTTCATACGTAATTTTCTTTGCCCATTTTTGTCACATTTTGCATTCCCGTTCCGCTCCTATTTGTTATGGCGTGATGATACGTCATGGTCATGCGTATAACCTATCACCTTCTTCGGTATACGGGCTATCTAACACTGAAAGAAATTTTCAAATCGGACAAATAGTTCTTGGATTAGCGCATTCAACCTTCAGCTTCATTATATTGGTATATATAATCTCTCGTCTATCTCTGTTATTAAATACATTACAATCAGTTTAGTCTAAGCGTTGAAAGTGTCCAAAGAAACTTGGTAACGATTTTTTTTCAATACACCCAATACATATGTTTCACACAAAGATTTGATTCGGGGATCGAATCCTCGCCCCCTCGTTGGTACAAGTTGGTATAGATACCAAACTGGTATAGAGACTACTGCGCCACGGGGCTATCGATTATTGAGGTAAATATGGGGGATTTCATCATCATCATCATCAGCCAAAGGAGGTCCACTGCTGGACATAGGCCTCCCCCAGAGACTTCCAAAGGATTTGAATGATTTGAATTTGGGAGATTTGAATCTCTATAATTCTGCACTCAAAAGCTTTGAATCCCTGAAAAAGAACCAACAATTAAACCGCATGGCAACCCTGTTTGAAACACGTGCAATTAACGTAGTAACAAGTATATCTGTTCGGTGCCACGAGGAATGATAATGTATTGCTATCTCGCTCGTACACCGCCAACGATGTTTGGTCAAACGTTTGGCCTTGGTAAATTTTGTTGGAGGAAATTGGAGGATGGAATGGGGTGTTGTTTTTATGTCTATATGCACCTGTTCAAGTATTGTCACTTGTGAGACTTAATTAACGTTAATGGCCAAATTTGTCCGGTAAGAATTTTTTGTGTGTGTATTTGGTGACATCCGGCCAGCGTAGTGGAAGTGCTAGTTATGAATGTTGCTAATAGTTTAATCACAATTAACAGTACAGATCGGTATAATGTCCTTAGTTTTACGAGCGATTTAAATACTAACTTATTAAGAAGCTAGTTCACCACATTCGAGCAAGAAATTTCTTGTCAAAAACTGACAAAATTTACGATTGCGTAACATATCCCATTCTCCTCCCCTCCCCGCAGTTTTCAAAGTCCATTTTGCATACAATTGCTTCCCCCTCTACATAGGCAATGAACTCCATTCTACAATAATGAATGGAAAATCTAACCTACATACCGTTATCACCACCTTATCCCCCAATCAAATCGTTATCAGTCAGGTGTGTTGGAGCAAAGGTTTGATCAAATCGCCCGCTACTGAGGCAAACGTTTGTGTTGAAACTCGAATCTAATTTAGGTGCCCGGTCGGTTGCCATACGAGCGGCGAACAGAACCGGTTCCACTGGCGTTCGGGTGCGGTTTTAAAAAGTGAAACTGTACATACATTACGCCGGTTTTATATACTATACATACATATAGGTATATAAATGTAGTGATAAATGCATCCAACAGTCACATACATAGCTCTAGACCCCACACTAAGTTAGAAGACCTGTGTCATAGGTAAGACAATACGAGAGACTTTTTGGGTTGCACAAACACACAGACCCTAAACAAATTTTAGTGGATCACATAAATATTCGTATCGGTGCAAGGATCGAACTCGCGGCCTCTAGTTTCGCAAGCTGGGTGTAGTCCGCCAACTCCGTCTAACTTCTAAACCATGCATAAGCGTGTAAGCGTAGCTCTCAAGTTGTATAGGAGGCCTGTTCCCAACAATAGGCTCAATAGAATAATGATGATAAAGATGATGTCTGGAATACTTTAGATTCTGGAAAAAGTTTAACTTTGACTGACTTAGACCAGACTAACTTTGATACGGATAAAACCGAGAGCTACAGCTATATATATAACGATATTATTACATTGTCGGTCTGTACCGCGTCTCGCGTTATGCTAATATAGAGTTGATGTAATTAGAGTGTCTACGTTATGTCGCGAGCTATACAATCGTCAGTGCAAATGTCACGAATTCTTATGAAAACTAATTAATAAGCGACGTCGGTTCAAATCTAGTCTTTTTTTATGTATCAATAATCATCGCTTTAACGATTTTTAAGTGACTGATCAGTGGCGCAGTTGGCTAGACACCAGCTTGTAAAACTAGAGGCTGTGGGTTCGATCCCCGGACCGAGACAAATGTTTGTCAAATCTAAAGATACTTATTTGTTTCGGGTCTGCGGGTTTGTGAGTGAAAAGTCTCACGTAGGTCTCCAAAATAACTAACGTGTGTTTTTGTCGTTTTTATAAATAATGGTACGGAACCCTTAGTGTGCGAGCCCGACTCGCACTTAGCCGATTTTTGTATCTATGTTTTTTGTTCAAATGATGCACAATAGTTTTTTTTTTATCCATCGTTCTATCGAAGCCAAGAAATCTTTATCATCATCGCATAGCTGACTAGGCAGTCGCATTATTAGTAAACATAATAACATGTATATATAAATTCAATCCGCGTTGCGTGTATGTCCGTATGCGTCGAACACTTTTGATTTTCCTACGTTTGGTGGCGGAAGCGACGAGCGCCGAGTCGGGAAAGTTTTCGGCATTTTGCATATTGATGTTCGCGTGTTGTAATGTGCTTAATGTTGGGAATTTTAATCAGTTAACAGATACATGTGTATAAAAGAAATTCGTCATAAATGAGAATATCCTGAGCCAATAATAAAATCAATTATAAAGTAGACATTACACAATCAATGTCAATCGCTTTGCTTTTGGAAGTACTGACAGCCCCGTGGCGCACTTGGCTAGACACCAGCTTGCAAAGCGAGTGGCCGTGGTTTCGATCCTTGCACTTGCACACGACAAATGCTTATTAAATCCTCAAGTATTTGTTTTGGGTCTGGGTGTTTGTGAGGCCGAAATTGTCTCTCGTAGTCTCTAATACCCACGACACAGGTCTTGTAATCTAGTACGGGATCAGAACTTTGTATGTGACTGTTGGATGTATTTAATGTTATGTCAAAATGTGGTATTACCTCATGAAAATTAATATATAATTCTTGCACAACAAACATGTATCACCTTTGGGCTTCTATGGAAGTATTGTGCATTATCTACCAAGAGAGTTATAACTGGAAATGTCAAACAAGTCGTTTCACCGCGCCCCTCGGGGCACCGTTCTACGCTATTGCCCAAATAGCGAGACTCGTAATGTCAAGGACGTAAGAATATTAATGTGCCGACACATAATGTGTGTTCCGAGTAACTGTACACATAATCACGTTTTCTATATATACGAAAATTATAACTTAATTGTCGTATTTGTCGTCATCAGCCTATACAGAGTGTTCAGACCGTGATCGGAAATTTAAGCAGGTAATAGCTACGGTGATCACAAACCCACTAGCGTTAAAGAAAATCGCAGCAAAAATTTTGACATTTTCCTAACAACCATCGGTGTTAAATGTACGTGGTTTTTATGGTAAACGTCAATCCCTTAATTTTTGGTCGAGAATTTCTTTAACGTCAGGGGGTTTGTGATCACCGTCGCTATTACCTGCCATAGTTTCCGATCACGGTTCGAATACATCTTGTATAGGCTGCTATTGATAGGATTTTTGTCAGGCGATTTGGGTGTTCAACTACTAAGCAAGTAGTTACTACCGTCGACATTAATATGGATACTCACCTTGTTGAGGAGCGGCGTCGTTCGGACGAATAAAAGACTCCTCTTTCCAAAGTAAAAACGCTGTTTATTTTCTGTTCAGCTGTTCCCTCGGCGAGTGCGTGCCGAGTGTTACAAACCCCCGTTCTTATATACAATTTTGGTGCTCCCAACTTGTGTCGGGAGCACCCTGCATTGTCGGCCAATCACAGAACAGTATTCCGTTGGCTGTTTTTTCTTACATATTACAAATTATCATAAACACTCAAATAGTAAAACTAATATCACAATACAATAATAACAATTACATTAATATTATACAATATATTATTTACATTTTCTAATTAAGAGTCGGCGGCTGTTGTCCGCAACACACCTATTGTTACTCAAGGAATATTGTCTCGCCCGCCCGTGTCGTCCGTTCGACATAATATTATTTTCTACAGTACATATGGATGTGCGATGACAATGATACCCGTTTATAACACGCACGCTCGCTTCGCGGGCTTTGTTCTTTTGTTTTTAAAACTTTTATTAATTGTGCCAGCGGCCGTGTTTTCATTGGACGGTTCTCACGATGTAGAAGAATTATTCTAGAGATTGGTATATGGATAGGTAGTAGGTACTTCAATAGAAGCGCAAAAGGCCAGGTTGCTTAACGAAATTCTGAATAATATTTTTTAGGTTTTAAACCTTTTTTTTTAAAACGGTGAGGTATAAATGAGAATAGCTTGAGCCCAATTATAAACTAGACATTGCACAATTAAAGCCTAATACCTACTTTTGAGCTTCTATGGAAGTATCGACACTGGCTTATAGCAATATTACGAGTTCATTTTCCGACCTCGCACTAAGAATTTCTTTACGTAAATTCTTTATGCAATTAGCTCGATCCGGGAATTGAAAACATGACCTCTAAATACCAGACACTCGACTTTTACCGCTTGGCTTTTATCATCATCATCATCATCAACCCATATACGCCCACTGCTGAGCACGGGTCTCCTCTACCATTGAGAGGGTTTAGGCCATAGTCCACCACGCTGGCCTAGTGCGGGTTGGCGGGCTACACACCTAAGAAATTCCTAAGAACTTTTAGGTGTGCAGGTTTCATCACGATGTTTTCCTTCACCGTTAAAGCAAGTGATAATTCAATGTGAATACACACATAACTTCGAAAAATCAGAGGTGTGTGCCTGGGGTTCGAACCCGCGATCGCCGAGATTCTCGACCGCGCGCCCAAACCTCGAGGCCATCACTGCCACTAGTAACTACTACTAGTGCTACTAGTGCTTTTATCATAGTAATACTTAAACCATTTTGCGTCAACTCAAGTTTTCAATCAAGAATCTTTCCGTTTCATAATTAATCACGACTCCTCACAAACAGCCGCAGACAAGATGGTTTCATTTTTTACAATCAATCGATTGCTTATTATTGCGTAATGGCACACCTGTCTGGCGGTGTGTTAGCCAACATAATAAGCGTAATACAAACACATCGTTCGTTCGCCACTCACATTTGGCGAATAATCATAGCTTTCGTCAGATGAAAGTGATTGCTATAATATTGTATAGTGGTAGTAAAGGTCGCGTATGATTAGTGGTTGTCAAGTACGAGCCTTGGTTTGTACAATCATCAGTGGCGGTACTTCCACAGAAGTCCAAAAGCGTTACACGTTAATTGTGTAATGTCGAGTTTATAATTGTTTATTGTCGGCTCATAGAATGAAGTTTTCATACTTAAAGATTATTTTTCGAGATTTTGTAAGGCAAGGAGATTTTTGGGCGTCTATGGAAGTTTCGCCGTTGCTGTAGTCGAGCTCGCTGTAGTGACTTTTCACTGCAAAGTTTCGATAATAATAGTGCCACTTCACAAGTTAAAGACATCTGTTATTTCCATTCTTCCATCTTTTAAACAGCAGTTAGTCCATTGCTGTTTAAAAGTTATATATCCAGGCCCCGTAAAGCCAATGGGAATTCCTTAACTAAACCAGTAATCGTATGGCTGCATTAAGATTCGAAAATGGGCTTCTAGAGATGATGATGAATAATCTACCTAAAAATAGGAAATAGGTTATTCTATCAGTCTATCTAGGCTCCTAAATACTCTTACCGCTAGTAGTGTAGTGTACCACTGGTACAGTAACCTCTCGTTATTAAACATATACACCCCTTGCCCAGCAGTGGGACATCAAACCACACCCCGCAAGTATCAAGACCGTGCAGACACAAGCGCACACAGCGTCGTGGTGTGAACGAACCCGTATGAGGTCAATAGAATTCTTATGTGCCGCGCTCAGTTGTTCGCCGATTTCTATGCAGTATTGCTACTTAATTTGGTAATTTGTGGCCTAGAGTTGGGCGTGACTTGAGGTAGTGATAGTGGGTTCGATTCCCGTGATAGAGGTGTTTTTGGATGTTGGTGTTAGAGAGCTATTCCAGTGCAAGCCTAGAAGGAAAGATATTTGTGAGCGTATGGAGGATTTCTCCCTATCTTTTCGGTTTTGTTTGTTATTTTCTGCCCAGGGAGTGTAGCGAAACAAACTGGAAATTTGGAATCAGCTTTCGTCGGCGATATTTCCTAATGGATATGATTTGAGAAACTTCAAGAAAAGAGCATATAAATTCCTTTATCATGATTCCTCCGGTATTGTGGGTGTCCATGGGCAGTGTTCACCACTTAACATCAGGTGGCTCACTTGCTTGTTTGCCTTCGTTGCCATAAAAAAAAACTCCTGAAAGGTTCACAAAGTGTACTGATATTTTTTTTTAAAAGGGCCAATCAAAATGAGACCTTAAAAAAAGAAAATAATAAATATTTATGACTTTAAAGACATCTTTCAGATTTTTTAAGGCAAGTCTGATTTTTGTCTTTTTATTAAGTAATGTATGAGTCGAGCAGTACTATAGCAAATTATAGCAAAGTCATTGTTGATCTCCGCATGACGTATTCCATCAGTATGTTAATTGCAGCATTACCGAACCCGCGACCTTGAGTTCTCACTCCGCGCGCTCTCAGCTGTGGGGCGTTATATCACAGTCGTACGTTCTTATCAACCGTCGAGATTGGTGCGCCTCTCCCCTTATCAGTTGTCGCTTAAAGGTCGTATCATCGATCTATTCTGAACATCTTTAATGTTCTCTGGTTGAGGAGATAAGTTCGCCTGTATATGAGAATTGAGAATCTTGGCGGTCGCGGGTTCGAACCACAGGCATACACCTCTCAAATTTCGAAGTCATGTATGTATTCACATTGAATTATCACTTGCTTTAACGGTGAGGGAAAACATCGTTATTAACCTGCACACCTAAAAGTTCTTAGGAATTTCTTAGGTGTGTAGTCCGCCAACCTGCACTAGGCCAGCGTGGTGGACTACGGGCTACGGCCTAAAACCTCTCAATGGTAGAGAAGACCCGTGCCCAGCAGCGGGACGTATATGGGTTGATGATGAAACTCCTTTTTATCGTACCAACACTAGTTCCATAAAACACAATAAAAAAAGACAACAATCGGATTACTTTTGGAGGTGAGTTTCTTGTTTTTTATAGCACCATTGTGCGGTGCGCATGCGCAAAGATTAATTCTCGTCACGATCTTGGGAGATCTTAACATGTATGACGGGTAGCATACACGGCTAATTAATGAGAAGATCTGACTGGCGACAGCGGGGGCTGGAGGGGTACAGAGGGGGAGGGTTATACTCCCAAGCTCAGGGTTTTTGACAATCGAATGTTGTATAATCGTAAGTATGTTTTATCTCTGTCCTTCTTTTGCTATTATTAAAAAAAAAGGAGATGATATATTGGCCAGTGGTGAGTTTTGATATTTAGGAAATTCTCGGTAGCAGCAAGGAGTATGGAAAATATGGCTGTAGTTTTGTGTGATGTTTGGGTGGGACTTGAAAGTTGTCGAAATGTGTGGAAATTTGATTCGTACTGATCCTTTAAAGATGTAGGTGTTAATTTATGTCTAGATTTAGTTTCCCAAGACTTGTCAATATGAAAATCGACTAATCTACTAATATATGTTTCGCAGAATGCATAAAATTTGTATAAAATTGGACATTTTGTCAGGCAAATTAAATTCGTTAATTAAACGTCAATAGAACAAGAAAAAATGGTGTGCTGTGTTGAAGACAGTAATCTTACTTAACCCTACACTGCATGATTTTTATTTTCGAAAGAAAAAAAATCTTATCTACTAATAGTTTTGGTCTAGAATACGGAAAAAATAATTAAAAAAATAAATCATAAATAATAATGGAAAAAAACGGTTTTTTAATTTTGTTCCATATATGGCACAACATGCATTGACCTACCGATGTATGTTTAGTACAATACTAGAGATGACAGAGACGGAAGCATTTTTTATCTTTGTTGACACAATGTTCGACCCCGCATTTCTCGAACAAAACAAATGAGTTTCTTTTGCAGCAAAGATACTTGCATTGTTGGTGTTTCTGTCCTTACATATCACCATCACGCCTTACGTCACGAGGAGGAAGATTCGCACCATTGGCTCTCGTTCTTTTCTTCTCTATCAAGTCCTTACTAGCAGAAGACGGTCGGCCTCTTTTCTTTTTCATTGACTAACCACTCATGAAGAGGTTTTTTGCCAATCCTAACTATAAGTCTTTTAACTTTGGCGGCGTTGCTTCTTGTCGCATCTCCCCAACTCTTCTATATAGCAACCAACTGTTTATGGTGGCGATATCGAGGAGATGGCAATAAAGCCTCAAGTACCACTTCTTTCTTTCACAACCTGCCGTGCTCGTATAGCACTTAATCTAGACGTAATTGGAACTGCAGGACTTGAATCTCCAGAGGTTTGAAATATGCTGCTGCATATCAGTTACATCATTATATTTGACAGCCCCGTGGTGCAGTTGGCTTGACATCAGTTTGTGAAACGAGAGGTTACGGGTTTGTTCCCCGCACCGAGATAAATATTTTTTTCGAGTCTGGGTGTTAGTGAGACCGAATAAGTCCCTCGTAGTCTCTGATACCCACGACACAGGACTTGTATCCTAGTGTGCGGTCAGAACTGTGTATGTGACTATTGAATGTATTTATTTATTATATGACCTTGATAATGGTGTAACGAGATCATACCTGATTGAAGAATCATATTGCTGTTCATCATCAGCATCGCTAAACGTTTCACAAAGTTGATTGACGATAGTTCGAATTGCAGCAATATCATCATCACTTTCAGCCTCAAAGGAGTCTAGTTTGTCTTCGCTGCCTGATGGTATTGTCAAATAATTTAGGATTTCATTGCTAGATAAACTTTTCGTCGCCATTATCGAAAATAAAAAAAAACATATCGACATTATTAAACATACATAAATTTGGACCATCACTGCATGAAGTGACATATCGGGAACAACCAGTAATTATAAAATTTTAGTATCAAAACAATGTCAAATCAAAAAATAATACTTACATTTGCTTAGTACACAGTTTTCTCGATATAAAAACATTTTTTTCACTATTGCACTCCGTCAATAATTATTATTTTTCTGTATTTTTAAATATCGTTCGCACCGCCCACGGCATATTATCAATTCTTTCAGTTAAACAGCTAATTGAGCGAGGGGGTACTGCCATCTAACTCGAATAAAGGTACTAATTGATTGTCATTGATTATAATTAATAAGCTATCATAATTATAGATCTCGTCCCTAGGTTCAACTTAGAAAAAATATCAATTTTATTGGTTGTGACATATATGGCACTGAATGCAGTGTAGGGTTAATTTAAAATGCAGCGCACTTAAAGCAAGTTGAATGTTACTTGCTGGTGTGACTTCATAATTAGTTCATTTTATCGTTGATGAGTTTAATAGACAGTAACGGTTAAACTTGTCTTAATTATTCACTGGGAACCGAACCAGCGACATCTACTTACACATCTCCCATAACTAATACACATGACTTAATATTATGTTGATAAGTTTTTAACCTCAAAAATAATATATATCATATTATACGACATTATTTCTACAACACGTTAGCATATGCACGAGAAAAGTATTAGCTCCGACTAACCTATATATCTATTATTCATAATTTCGTAACGCGATTACATAATACCTGGCCGACATAATGAAGAATTCTCGGGTCATTGCTCGAATTCGCTTTCAAACTTTCATACATCGGAAATTCTCTCTGAATTATTTAGTAAACGCAACACAACCCTACTAAATCTTCGCAAAAGCAACCCTTCTTGGTATTTTAAAACGTTCTTTGTTGGAAACATCATGTGATTACTAAGTATCAATATTAATAATCGCGTGGCCTTGACGCTCCGGTGAACGGGACCGGGCGTGCGAGCGAGACGCACATATCCAACGCGACGAGTTGAAGCGAGACGGCGAATGTTGAAAAAAAATGTAGATATCCGATAACCGAGTGACGGAGCGAGAATAATGTATCGCCTGAGACGGAGGTATGTTGTTTGGGTGCGTGCGAGGGAGAGGCAAGTACCGGTGCAAGCGCAACGTGGTCGACAGTTTTGAGGTTATGTGACATTATATCGATCGATTTGTCGCCACGCGGGACCACGTTGCTCGCGTTGTCGCCGATTATATTATTATTACGCTTTTTTTTTCCTACTGACGTGTAAAGGACATTCGACACGATTCCGTAATGTGGCCAGTATTTATTTATCATTAAGATTTATAACCTATTCTACATTCGAAAATTAAGTGTGTCGTCAAGCGAATTTATTGTTTTATGCGGTTTTTTTTCTCTTTCGAATTGAGAATTCAAGGTTAGGTTTTTGTTTATGGTTTCTGATTACGTCTATTGAGGTTTTATATCTCGTGCCGAAGAAGCAGACCAATTTGTAGTTAAGCGTGACTTTAGTTTTTTTTTTCATTGATATTTACCGTTCTTTTCAGACGTTTCGTGTTAGATTTCGCAGTTGCCATGGCGTTATTTGAGAAATATAGCAAGTAATACTTTAAACTTTTGTAAATATGGAGACTTGAAGAAATTGGAACCCTTTTATAATTTGCTTTAAAACTATTAAACTTGAAAAATCTTTACTATGTAATTTTTTTTTCGGTTTTTCTTGGACTTTGGGGTTCTAAATCGTTCTCCCTTTTTATAAGTTTTAAACTAATTACGGCCATCGAAGCTATCAAAAATAACCATTTCCGAGTTTTAGAAATATTTCTGTGTCTACTACAACTTTCTTTATCCCACCGTGATACAGCAAAGACAGTTTAAAAGCCCGGATCGATAGGAACCATCTCATCTCTGGTACGCGGCCAAGTCGCTCCGCAGACGCTATCGGTTGGCAGAATTTAAAAATGGCATTACCAATATAAATACTGCAGTTTTACGACGCGCATATTTGTACTGCTGTGCAAGATTATTTATCGCTAAACAAACGGTTTGGAGGAATGTTGTGAAATTGTAGTGTGGTTGAATTTATTAGAGAATGTGTTTTAGTAGACATCTTTATCAACCCATATATATCTTCATACACGGGTTTTCTATAGAATTGGGAAGGTTAAGGCTTTAGTCCAACACGCTGGCCTAGTGTGGATTGGTGGACTACACATATGGAATTTCTTAAAACTAAGGTGTGAAAGTTTTATCATGATGTTTACTTAACCGTCAAAGTAAGGGATTCACGCATAACTTAAAAAAATCAGATGTGTGCGCCTGAGATTCGAACTCACGTCCGTCTAGATTCTCGACCGCCAAAGCATCAAGATTTAGGAGTAGTAGATAGTGGGCATATCCATTAAGCTGATGATGATGCCGTAACCACCATGGCTGTACCAATTTCGATGCATCTCTTGCGACATTCCATAATTCCTTCTAATAATTAAAACATGATTGTTACGTAAGGCGAAAAGTCTCACGTATAATTTTAACATATTAATCTAGATATTGTCGTAGAAAACGTCGAGAATTAATGATTTCCTCAATCGATCAAAATGTCCAATGTACGAATGAATATTTATGTTTTTCTTGTGACGTTTCCGTGATCCAATTTGGTCGTGTTTACAAATGTGATTTCCTAAAATTGGTAAATTATATTGCGTGGGCGGTTGGCCTTAAAACTTTAGGGAGGGCTGTGTCTAACCATGGGACTAAATATGGCGTGCCACAGAACAGTTGAATAAGACTAGATAGGAAACGTGAGCATGCCGAGCGGGCCGAACCTACGATTACGCTGTCATTTATGTTTGACACTACGATTCTCAGCAATTCGGCTTGCCTGTAATATTAACACTTATATAAATGTGCGATATCTATCAGCCCTTCATTGTTTTTTTGAAATGTTTATCATTGGTGGTGTGACTGTAGTAGAATGAACAGGTGATAGACTAGCGGCGACACTTGTTCTCATAAAAATATTCTCTGTCCCTTCGCATTTTATTCACTTGTTTTATGTAAGTTCGATTCACAAATGGCAATAGTTAAGAAAAAAGCTCCTTAACTTAAAAAAACAATCAATTGGCGTACTGTGTCTCACCGACCTTCGAGGATAAAAGTTTAAGCGAGTATGTCAGTTGAAAGAAGGCAGATATATAGGTACAAATATGGGATACAAAAATAAATTGATGAGACACAGACTAATATTATTTACAAGACGTCACACAGACTAGATGGCTATCGAAACCCTGTTGGGTGCGGTCAGGGCTTGGATCGAGTTCAAATATCGCAAGACATCTCAAGCATCTGCCGATTGATAGCTATGTACGATAATAGTAATTAATTCTCACTATCATTACTCACATTATAAATGCGAAAGGAACGCCCTGTCTGCTGTGTCGCGCGACTTAATCTTTGGACATGTTCGAATTAAGTTTTGTAAGGTTTTGTGAAATTGCGTATGTATGTTTGTGTGTATTCGGTCTGTTACTTCAAGTACTGTATTTATTGTCATGAAATTTTACGTTCACGTTTGGCAAGGATACAAGTTTTGAAATTGACCATAAATTAACTCGGGAAAAGTTATTTTGCTTACCCTATTAAAATATTATAAATTCAATTTCGTAAAATAGGAAGTGTGTGGCCAGGGATTTGAACCTGTAATCGGCGAGATGGCGTCTCGACAGACTGATAATCCCCTGCTATCACATAAGCCTAATACATTTCTATTCCTTCCCTTAAGAACATTGATACAAACGAAAATATGTCCAAGTGAGTGAAAGTGAATCTATATTCAAAGAACTAAAAGACTCAGTGTCATGATGTGTCAACGCAGTTGTCATTGAAAGTGTCAGTGACGGTATCACAGTGGAAACAATGACGGCTGGAGTGACTGCGAGACGGAAATCCAGGGCCCGCCGCAGCTGGGCGAGGGTGGAGAACGAGACTCAGGTACATGGCCTGGTTGTGGGCGTGATAGGGACATTGGTGGACAATTGTCACGGTGATAGGAAAATATATAGGCGTATTTTTTATTTAATACAGCTAGCTGTCCCAGCAGACGATGTCCTGCCCGGAAAAGCTTTAAGTTATCGCTTTATAATACAAAGGTGTATTTATATGTATGTATGAGTTTTGTAGGCCACCCTACACCCTCTACTGCAACTCGTGTTTAGCAGAAAATTAAACTAAACTCCCGGAAAATTAATAACTCCTTTATGGGGCTAGGTATACGCTTTTACAATAAACTCCCGAAGGGGATTAGGGAGATTCCCTTAGAAAAGTTTAAAAAATCGATTAAAGGTAAACTGTACAAAAAAGGTTATTATAAAATTTCTGATTTTATTGAAGATAACAACCCCTGGGAGTAAGTAAATTGATCGGAGGTTATGTTGCTGCATTTTGTATCCATGTGACATTAAATTGTAAACAATATTATTAGATTGTAATCTAATTTTTAGATTATAATTGTAATTTATTAAAAAAAAAATGACATATCGTGTTGCTGAGGGAGTTTCTTGCCGTTTCTTCTCCACAGCGATAACACGTTTCGAAGCGGCACTAGTTTTAAAAATCAGTATAAAAAAGTGTTAAAAAATGACGATTCAAAAGAACTTGTAAAAGTCTATTTGAATAAAGGAGATTTGACTTTGACTTTGACTCAGAACCTAAATCTAAAGCTAGGACATTATGATACGGGAGGCCGCAGTTACCCTTCCAGGCTGGTCTGAGTGTATGTGAGACCAAAAAGCTTTCACAGTTTCTAATACCCGCGAGACTAGACTTGTCCAAAAGAAGCCAAGCTATTGACACTTGCAATGTGAGAGGCCGAGGCTTAAGTCCAGCGTTGGTCTGGGTGTATATGTGACCAAAACGTCTCTCATAATTGCTGATCCCCACGAGACTTTTATAGTTTGGGTTCAGAACTATGTATGTGACTGTTGGATATATTTACTAACAGAGTTTTCTTGTGTTGTCCCTAGGCATCAGATTTCACGGACATCGGCGACTGGCCAACGCTAGGCGCGGCTGTTGCGGCGTCCCGGTGTCACTCCACGCCGCCACACGAGGCTGACTCCTCACACCACAACGGCAATGCGGTAAGCATATATACACCTTTATACTTGAGACCTTTGGTCGTGAGCTTGAGATCCAGCACACCAGTAAGACCGTAGAGAGATCTCTTTTTACCTCATGTCCAGTAGAGATTGGCTCGAGAATACGAGATCGCTGCAGACAGAAATTTTCTTTTCAATGGACTTCATGCTGTCTGTTTTGAGCTCGGGTATAATAAACGGTTTCCGAAATCAATGAAAGCCGCCTACTTTTCCTTGGTGTCTTGGTTTAAGTTTGTAAAGGCCCAATTTAGGTAGAACTCGGGTAAGTATCTGTCTAGAACGCTAAAGATACATTTATGTCCTTAACAATTTTTACAGTACTGGAAAGGTATTACGTAACTAATTGGTTTTATTTTTGTAAGTAAGCGACCTGGTTACTGATAGTAGCTTTATTAAGAACCAAATATAACATTGACGGACAATAAACGCTAACGTTTATTAATTATTATCCTTCATCATTTGACAATATTAAATCTTTAACCTTATCTTCTGTAAGAAAGTTAACTAGTTAGAACTAAATATAGCATGGTTTCGCTTACGATTATATTCTTCCTTATCTGTCAACAATCTATAACCCCACCATCCCCTCCTCTTCCAGGATCAGGAGCGGAAACCCCTGGAGGAGCAGCCGGTGCAGCAGCACAACGCCAAGGTGGAGAGGGTGGAGCCGGCGCACAACCACCACCAGCACAACGACAAGCACCACGACAGAGCCAAGAGTTCAGGTCGGTATTGCTCGTCAGCTATAACATCCTGGTAGAAAGGTTTAGACGCTTAGTTGTAGAGGAGGCCTAAGGGAATTTAGTTGGGTAATTCATATCATCTTTATGAAGGTAGAAAAGCCTAAACTCTCAATTGTAGACGAGGCTGATGCCCAGAAGTTGGCAATGTATGTTAGTGGATATATTAAAATTGGATTACAAGGTGTATCTACGGGCGGGGCTTTTGCTCAGGAGTAAAGAGAAATGGTAGACAAGAACAATAGTGGGGAAAAGATCGTACTCTGTTCGATCTGGAAAATAAAATCAGCTGAATTAACATAGGAGTCGAAGTATACCGTAACCCTAATTTCTTGTTCTACAAACAAAATAAAGTCTCAAGAGCATAGATCTCCTCACGAGTCTTACAACAGTGAACCATGTCTTCCATTCTTATTTAAATTTTAGCTGGACCCCCACGAACTGTTTCTGTCGATCCTGATGCACAGGAGTTGCAATGGCGAATGTGCGCTGGAGATACACCTGTTAAAGTACTAGTAATTATTTCCAGGGGCCGGCAAGGGAGGCAGCAAATCGGGCAAGCACAAATGGGTTCCGCTGGACATCGACGTGAAGGCGGCGCGGCCGGGCAAGCACGGGCCGCCGCACGGAGCCAGACCAGATAATGGTGAGGATACAACTACTGGTCTAGGTCTTCTTATTGGTTCGATTGGTTGACGTGAAGCTTCTTCAGACTTCATTATTAATTAAGCTAGGACTCCTAAGATATTTGAGATAGAGGAGTCATGCTTCGCTTAAAGCAAGCAGGATAGCTTTGCTGTGGAGCGAGTTGGACAATTCATTATTCTCCAACTCCTCCTTTATATTGTCTTTCTGATTAATTTCGTTGCGAGATTATGACAATTTAGGGCCCCTAAGGTTCATTGTTCGGCGTCATTACTGTGCATGCCGTTGATCCTAGAGCACACGAGTGACAGTCGCGGATGTGTGGTGGGATAGGGAAAAGCAAGATAATAGAATGAAGTCTCTTGTCATGGCCAGCTGCTTAGATGCTTAGACTGAGGTTGCTAGTGTCTCATAAGATATCGTCGTGAGACAAAGCTGTTTTAGAGTGATAAAACAGCACCTGATGGTAACAATGCTGTTTTTAAAAGATTAAGTGACGAGTGATTCCTGTCGATAATTCTTCCTCACGCTACTCTTAAAGGAAGCGAGATCCTATCAAGGTTTTAGAATTTGTCCGCTTCATTCTTCAATTCTTCAATTTAGAATATCTTGACGTTGCAAGTATTGTACTGTATTTTCGATCTTAGTGCAAAGTAATCGCAGTGGCTGGTTTGTGGTAGGTTTTCTCTATTCAGTATAATTGTTAATGCAAACTCGAGAATATCTTTGAAATAATAGACATTATAGGATTACGAAATCGTAACTTAGTCTATTTAAATGTATCCCCGTATTTTAGGCCTAGCGTCTCTCGTTTATAGAGGTGTCTGGTTACGCAATACGGGAAAAGTGAAATAATGTTCCTGTTTACCATTGAAACCATCGACATAATGGTTTCGATTATTATCAGGAACTACATTTATACTAGGAAAAATGGTTTGTAAATGCGGAATGTTTTATTTTTAAACCTTATATAAGTCCGCCTTTATGCAGAATTTAGGTAAGGCTTCTAAAAGCAGGGCGTAAGATAAGATGATTGCTTCTGTGATCACCAATGCATGGTATGGGTGT
Organism: Cephonodes hylas; assembly: GCA_030295005.1. Lineage (NCBI taxonomy): Eukaryota > Metazoa > Arthropoda > Insecta > Lepidoptera > Sphingidae > Cephonodes > Cephonodes hylas. Next base: position 2,602,582 of record AP025388.1, on the reverse strand, counting down.
TTGTAAGAGTAAAAAGTATAGACACAAGATTTGTATCTTGGTGTGGGGTCAGACCTACGTTGGGTGTAACCCACACTAATCTAGCGTGATAGACTAAGGCCCAAACCCTCTCGATTGTAGAGGAGGAGACTGTTGATGACGATTAAATTCAAAGTCTTATGTCTTCTTGCCCTGTTACCAGTTCATTTGGTGTCGGCGCAGTATGTTTTTGACTTCCATACATCTCTATCACCCGTCATGTCTTCATTCACCCCTTTCCCGTTCATATCTTCAGTCACTCATTCCATCCATCTCTTCTTTGGCCTTCCTCGGCTCGTCCATCCATCCACATTCATATTCATCACCTTTTTTTCCTACATATGATTCATCCCTTCTCATAATGTGCCCATACCACAACAGACTGTTTCCTTTCACCTTTTCTATCACAGGAGCTACTTTCAGAGTTGATTTTTTTTTTATTCAGTCTTAAGTTCGTGCGCTAGTAATATTACACGAGAGTTAAATATCCAATCATTCCTCTAGACACGGTATCGCTAAACGGCGAGGAGCGCAGCCGCGTGAGCAGCCGGTCCCGCGGCGGGGGGCGCGGCGCGGCGCGCGGGGGGCGCAGGCCGGGGGCTCGGCCCGCCTCTGCGCTGCCAGCCCTACCCGCGCACCACCACCCGCATGTGTACCACCACCACGAGTTCGCACACCACCACGACCTCGCGCAGGTATGCCAACACACTCACATACTATATCACACTATATCATACTACAATACTCTGTAGTTGTTTACATCACCCTGTAGTTGTCCACATCACACTATATCATACATGTCACAGTAGTATGCTACATCTTGCTATACCAAACGACTACCACTATATCATACCAAAATAAGGCCCTAAAACAGTACTCCTTCTGGCCTAGTACTAAATGCTATGTAGCACTATAAAAATGGTTAAAATTACAGCTTTATTTTGTCATGAACACAGCACAAACCTCACTGTTACCTGATGGGACTTACTTTTTCTAGTAAATTTAATTATTCATATCTGTTTGGTATATAATTAAGACCAATCATTTTACTAAATGCAAATGCAATCAATTTACCACGGTTGGTTTATAAATACTTTACTTACATTCTCGAATAAGTCAGTAAACATAAGAATTTTTAGCATACAGAACACAGTGTTTGTTAAAAAAAACAGCAACCTTGATGATAAGAATGTATTAACGCCATAAGGAAGTAATGTTTTAAATATATCTTATCACAATACAAATTCAAGTTATTGCCCGAACATTGAACGATAAAATGTTTAATACATTCCGTTTATAAGTTTTATTGAACATTTTTCAATAAATTTTCATCATTTTTCTATAATAAGGTAATAGGTAGACAAAGTTATATAGTTTTGTATATGACATTTTAAGTAAAATATAGTTCTAATTGTAATTGGTAATGGTGGACTAATCACTAAACCCTCTGAAAAGTTAAAAAGTCCAGTGTCCAGTAGTGGCATATATATGGGCTGATGAGGATGAAGTAATGCTGAATACTTGAATAATTCAAAAAACTGTGCTGTAGAAGAGAATTATAATCATTTTTTTTTATCCAACCAAAATTCGAACCCTACATCTCACGGTTCAGGTCTCGGGGTTGAAATAAAACCAACTTAAACAATGTGTACACTTTACAAAGTTATTTTAATATAACACAAACATTAAACTAGCTTGAATATTATTTCTTGTGTTATTGTCGAAACTAATTTGCCCCCATAAATATAATTGGCATAAGAAATCTTATTGTTTAGGATCAATTGGTTATTTTAGTTATGTTATTATCAGTCGAGTATGCTATCGCAGAACAGTTTGGCTTATGTATTTTTCTTATATTGTATATTGAAAATTATTTGGCGAAAAGTGGCAATAGGCTTGCCCCCTATTACATTAAAAAAATACAATATGCAGATATGCACCTCTGCCTACCTCTTCAGGGAATACAAGTGTGAGTGTGTAATTTAACACACTTTATAGAATAATGTTACTCAAGTGCCCCATGCATCAAAATTCAAAAATCATTGGTTAAATTTTTTGATCATAGAACATAATTATTATTAAAAAATATGTTGCAAATTCTTTTTTATTATCAAGTATTAAGAAAAATACAAAAACCAAAAGTCCCTTTCGAATCCTTTTTCCTAAATTCGACATGCATTTCCATTGCAAGCCAAATTTGGATATCTTTCCTCACCATCTCATTTCATTTATTGTGCATTGTAGTTAAAAATATTATGTCATGTAAATATGTACTAAAAGTGATATTAATTTGTTGCCTTTTTAAAAATAAACATGATTTTATATACCATTGCGAACATTTATAGTTATATTTTAAATGAAATTAGAACTTTAAATAATAAAGTAATGTATGGTAAATTTTAAATTTCTGCGGGAGGCGTAATCACTACATCTCGCTATCTTTCTCAAATTCGTTAAATTAATGTATATCAATATTCATATTGTGCGTCTCTTTCTAGTAACTTGTGAAATACTCACCCATATTGCAATATTTCGAATGTAAAATTAATCTGTATTAATTAGCATAATAACTAAGAAGGACACTGTTTATCAGTCAATTTGCTCAATTGAAAAACACTTTTAAAATACATTAATTGTTTTATATTTAACGCTAATAGGCTCACCCCCTTTTATGTACAGTGGATTGATACTGGGAGAATATGAATGCAGAAATGCACCTCAGCCTACCCCATTCAGAGAATTCAGGCTTGAGGTTACATATGAATCTAAATAAAATATTTTTATATAACAAAAACCAAACCTAACAGTTTCATGTATCATCATCATATCTCATCGCCCCGCCTCTCCTATCCCACGGTTAGGTGCACGTTGGTCAATCGGTGGGCGGCGTTGCGCAGGGTCTGGTGGTGCCGTACCCCGGGCTGGCGCTGGGCGCAGGCCTGGGCGCCGGGCTGGGCGCGGGCCTGGCCCAGGCCTACTACTACGGGGCCGCGGCCGCCACCGCAGCACCCTACGGCATCGGACTGGACCAGGGGACGCTGAAGGATTTGATCAAGAAACAAATGTGAGTACATTTTGTTGAAGGATGAGTGGGACTGTGGTTTAGCCACGGTTTTGATCAAGACCGTTGGGTGGGTGATGACAGATTTTGTGTGTGAAAAGATTTTTGAGTGAGAGTTTTATTGTCGTGTTCAAGATGATACATTACTGTCTAGGATAACAAGACTGTTGTTTTACCACAGTTTCGAAAACGGTGAATTCGTCCAGAGATACATGTATTCAGATGTGTTATATTCTGTAAAGGTTAAATAAATATGTTTAAAAATAGATTATGGTCATTTGGTATCACAAAATTTCTCCGAATTCAAAAATTTAGGCTGCTGGTTGAACAACGGTTTTTATCTTTGGAACTTACCATGTCATTAACAGTACAGAACCCCACAGTAAAGCTGTTGATTTACTACCGGTTTTCAATAAGACAGTGGTACTACCGCGGTCTAACAAGCAATCATTGGTCACTCTAATTGTGTAACATATAATTATACGTTTAATTGAAGTACATGTATATATAATTTGTATTATTTTTTTTGTTTTTCTAATATACTAATTACCATCAACTTAATCTACACAGCTTGTCCAGTTTAAACCAGGTTCGTATATGTGGGTTAGGTTTGTGAGTTCGAAATGATGCTCATATAATCCGCTAGGTGGCAGCAGTAGTAAAGTTTTTCAAATTAACTTTTTTAATTTTCCCTAATTAGTTTTCTGATTTTAATAATGAGAGTTATCAAAATGGAAACTGTACGAATATTTATGTATAATCTTTTTGAGGCCATTTTTTTTTTCAAGTTGTTTTTAAAGGCATTCCAGGCATAGGTTAAAAAAGATTTTGCTTAAGTACAGATTTGAATGGCATCTCTCACAATTTGATTGTTCTTTGTTGGCCTATGTTCAACCTGGGATGGTCTAATCTGATGATAACGAAGATACCGGGGATGTTAATGATGGTTATATAAGTATGTATAAACAGATATATTTGAAAATGTCGCTTTTTGTATCGACGCGTCGATTATCCGGATTAAATGGAATTTTGGAAGGTTTTAATAAAAATTACGTTTTGAATTAATGTGATATAGATTTCCAAGTCAGGCAATGTTGTTGGGAATTTCCATTAGGAAATTCTCAGTAACAGCACAGAGTCTGGAAATGTGCTCGAGACACGGCAATAGGCTCACTTCCTATCACGTGGGACAGATATCTATCTAGGCCTACTCTTGCGAGGAATACAGGCGTGAGTGTGTGTATTTATGTACGAAAATAAATAAATTATTTGCCTTTGGTAAAATTACGTGGTAAGAAAAGAAAGAATGGCAGTATGCATATTGGATTGAACGAAAGTTCGGATAATCGACGCTTCGTTTTTTTTTATGACGGACCGACGACTGAAAGTTATCTAGTTTAATTTGTTTTTGGTGCATGAAATGAAATGATTCAGGGTTCGACCCTGTAGGGATAATTTGAGAAACACCCAGAGGTGTTTATGCATGTAATAATTTCTCTATACTTATAAATTTTCTATATTTATAGAGAAATTATTAGCAGTAGAAAAGTGTTTTTTTGTTTAAAAAAACAAACATGTTTTTATTTTTTTGGGACCATTCTTTTTTTTTCATTATATAATCAATGTCGTATTAGAAAGTGTACTGAGACTGTGATTGAAAACTAAGGCAGGTAATAGCTACGATGATTACGAACCCATTCTTCTTCTTCATCAGCCCATATACGCCCACTGCTGAGCACGGGTCTCCTCTACCATTGAGAGGGTTTAGGCCATAGTCCACCACGCTGGCCTAGTGCGGGTTGGCAGACTACACACCTAAGAAATTCCTAAGAACTTTTAGGTGCGCAGGTTTCATCACGATGTTTTCCTTCACCGTTTAAGCAAGTGATAATTCAATGTGAATACACACATAACTTCGAAAAGTCAGAGGTGTGTGCCTGGGGTTCGAACCCGCGACCGCCGAGATTCTCGACCGCGCGCCCAAACCTCGAGGCCATCACTGCTTTACGAACCCATTGGATTAAAAAAAATCCTGGCAAAATAATAAAAAAAAGACTTTTTCCTAAGAACAATAGGTTTCCTTAGTTATCGATCACAGTCAGAATGCACACTGCTATATGTGTTTAGATATTTTCTGTTTATTTTGTTTCTTTTGCAACGGCGCAACCGATGATTCCGTTCAGCGGTTCGATATTTGCTACTTCAAAGGGGTCATCCATAAATTACGTCACACGAAATTCATGATTCTTTTATCCTCCCCCGTCCTTGTCACATTTTCAGGACTCCCCCTCCCTATTGTGACATATTTTATAATTCTAGAAATTATTTAATAAAACCAGCAGTCCCGAATTAGTTTTATTATCAAAGAAACTTAGGTCCAGTGGCGTGCCTAGGGTGTCAAACTAAGGCAAGCCCAAATGTTTATTTAGTAGCAGCATATTTTATTTGGTACGTAGGACTAATAAATACCTACCGGTTAGTACTCACATTCACGTTTATAGCGTTATTTTATAAATAAACAATCGTTAAGTTCGTTATTCGGAACTATGTAAGGCAAGTCGGGCTTTCGGGCTTCTATGGAAGTACCGCCACTGCTTAGGTCATCGGCGTTTGCCACGTAACACTAGTAGAGCGAGTAGCCGACTAAACAATTTGAAGCCAAAGTCAAATCATCTCTATTCAAGTAGACTTTTATAAGTTCTTTTAAATCGTCATTTTGTAACTATATTTTTTTAAACTATTGCCGCTTCGAAACGTGTTATCGATGTGAAATGTAATTGTTTTTAATTTGAATAATAATAATATTAAAATTGACTTGCAAAATTATGAATTTTTTCGTTAAAATTACATAGTTGTGTATTAACAAGAATTCGAAACATGCCATCACGATATTCCAGTCCCCTATCACCCCCTTGTAACACCTATTCAACCTTCTCCCTCGTAACGTGTGACTTAATTTACGCATGACCAAGCCTCAACCTCCAAAACCCACAAAACAATGACGTCATATTATCTCCTCCCCCCCCAGTGAGTACTACTTCAGCCCCGACAACTTGGCGCGCGATTTCTTCCTGCGTCGCAAGATGTCTGCGGACGGCACCATTCCAGTCACGCTGATAGCCTCGTTCCACCGCGTGAGGGCGCTGACAGGAGACATGCAGCTCATCATAGAAGCGATCAGGGACTCGGATAAACTGCAGCTCATCGGCGGGTTTAATGTATGTACTTTTTAATATTCCAATTTCAGGTTTTGTAAAAAAAATAACTGTGTTGAAAAAGTTTTTTTTTTTTCTTTTTTAATTTACTACTTAACATACCAGTCACTTCTTATGACGTCCTTTATTCATAAGAAAAAGAAAAAACAATCTGACTGGTACGTATGCTAAGCAGTTACAGAAAAAAAAAAGTGTTTTTTTTTTTCGTACAAATGATGAAAAAAAGGTTTTTTTGTCGAGAAAGCGTTTAAAATAGGAGTGAAATTAAGAAAAATATTATCTAATCTTTTTAATTTGTTCTTACCTTTCACATAATGGCGGTACTTCCTACTATTTTGAGCTTCTAAGGAAGTACCGCCATGGCTTTCTTAAGATATTAAATTGACTCATAGCAAGTATACTAAAATAATTCCTACTCACAGGTGCGAACCGCGTTCGAGCCGCTAAAATGGCCCATCCTGGACATAACATCGACAAACCCCGGCGAAACTGACAAAATGAGACCATTGGACGGAGAAAAGACGAAATCTGACGAGACACACAAGAACGATGATGACCACAGCCCCGCAGACGAAGACTCGATCGAAACAAAACTTGTGGAGGATTCGAACGAGTCTGAAAAAACGGAAGCGCCGAGCATACAGAACGACGCAGAAGTAGCCGAAGTAGACAAGGGCGCAGAAGATAAAGTAGAAGTTAGGAGAGAGGAAAATGAATTGACGAATGCGGTGACCGGAGCAGAGACTGATGTTGGTGCTAAAATTGTTGATGATACAGAGGTGAGATGCTTTTGAATTTTGTATTGTATGTTTTCTGTTTTTGTTGGAATGGATAGAATGAAAAAGAAAGACTTAAATAAAATTCTTTAATGAATCTACGGTTTATGTATGCCTGAAGGTCTAGAGTCGAAATCTAAAAATTGTCAGTGACAGCACGGGTTCTGTTAATGTGCCCGAAAGACGGTAATGGGCTCGCCCCCATCTATAAGTACTAATTAGCACCTGACGAAATTTGGGCGCAGAAATGCACCTCTGCCTACTTTTATTGGGGAATAAAGGCGTAAGGTTATTTATATAAAAAAAATAATGTTCTTGACATTTAAAATATACATGTAGTTAGGTAGTGTCTGTAATTCACATTAGTACTTGTTTTTACTCTACCTAGGAAACGAACCCAATCCATCACGATCATTCACAATACTTAAAACCCCGAGACAAATTTTAATCACATTCCAAATATCCCGCAGACTCCACCACCGCAAGATGTAAAAGAGATCAAGAAGGACGCAGAAGAGAAATCGGCTAAGCAAGAAGAAGAAGATAAGAAACCGGTGGATTCTAACGAGGACCCGCCGCTGCAGTCCGAGACTGTTGAAGAGAAACCAGGGGAGAAAAGGTGAGAGTTAATAATGGGAGAAAAAAAAAATAGTCACAATTTTCGTATTTTTAGCCGACTTCCAAAAAAGAAAAGGTTATCAATTCGGCTGTTTTTTTTTTTTTTTATATTAGTTACTTCAGAACTTTAGGCTCGATGGACCTTTTATGATGATTCTCTTTTTGATTTGAAAGCCGGTGTTTGCAGATTGGTCTCATTTTAATTTAATAATAATAATATAACTCTTTATTTTACAGCACCATAAACACAAAGTAACAATAAGCAAAAAACAAATGGCAGATTAGGCACATAAAAATTGGCGGCCTTATCGCTAATAGCGATCTCGAATTTGGTCTACTTGTAACCAATGGTTCCATAAGAAAACGATATAAATCTTAAATTTGAGGTTAATTCCTACAACCGCGTTTTAAATCCTACTTTATAGACTATTTATATGGTATTATTGTGTGTAATATATATGCCAGTGATTACTACTATTACATATATCTTATAATCTGTGACTTCGTTAACATAATAAATCGATTTAAAACCTGTCTTCGTTAAACATGCGCATGGGCACATAACCCATAGTTTCCGACAATGGCGGATAGATGGCGTTGTATTCAATCTACATACTAGCGAGGTCATATGTATGGAATGCTGAATCGCGGTAGTGACATTTGCACATCATTTCGTATATATACTTGGGTATCAAGTATTTTAATTAATGCATGTATTCATTAATTCATACATTATTATATGAGTATAGACGTAATACCGATTATTATATAATCATATATAATGATAATGATATACATAATTAAGATATATAATATCTAGTATCAAAGTTTGTAATATCCGATTATATATTACCCTTAATCAGTAACTTTACTACTGTATTATATACGGATTAATATTAATATGTTGTATCAAGTTTGTATTATAAAGATTTTCATATAAATACAAAGGATTTTCTAGTACCAAAATATGTAAAATTACCCTTGATAAGTACTTAAGATCAATGATATAAAGTCATTGAAGCTCATGTATCGAGGGTGATATAGTCGCGGCGCAACCGAACCGCTGGCTGTGCATATGCGCAATGCGGATCATAAGTGTCGCTACATGGTATAGTTTTGGACTTGGGAAGTCGAAAATAGGGTCGGAGAGATAAGCATAATTATGTTGACAATTTAGGTCCTCTTGATTCCCTGAGTTTCATTGCTCGGCGCCAATACTGTGCGTGCTGTTGATCCTGGAGCACACGAGGATCAGTGGCGGGTGTGGTGGGATTTGGGATAATATATCTATGAATTGTAGTCAATTATCATCAACAGACACTGCAACTACATACATACAGATAGTATTCAGACCGTGATTGAAAACTAAGGCAGGTAAATAGCTACGGTGATCTCGAACCCCCTGGCGTCAAAGAAAATGAAGACAAAAAGAATAATTTTGGCGTTTTGCTATCAAATCTATACAAATATTATAAAAATTAGTTTGTCAGCTTATTTCGTTTTATATGGATTGTTTAATTGTGTACAATTATCAATTTTGCTGTCTCTGTGCCAAGCTGAGCTTGTCTTATTATCTTCTTCTTCTTCTTCATCAACCCATATACGCCCACTGCCGAGCACGGGTCTCCTCTACCATTGAGAGGGTTCAGGCCATAGTCCACCACGCTGGCCTAGTGCGGGTTGGCGGACTACACATCTAAGAAATTCCTAAGAACTCTTAGGTGTGCAGGTTTTATCACGATGTATTCCTTCACCGTTAAAGCAAGTAATCATTCAATGTGAATACACACATAACTTAGAAAAGTCAGAGGTGTGTGCCTGGGGTTCGAACCCGCGACCGCCGAGATTCTCGACCGCGCGCCCAAACTTCGAGGCCATCACTGTTTTTTTTTGTCTTATTATACTATACATAAAATATTTTGTTTTAGTAAACAATATAAGTTATTTTGCTAGAATTTGGTATCAACAATAGACATTTTAACATATTTTCTTTCTTTTACAGACGCAAAAAGCAGATGGTCGGTATATTTCCATTAGCTACTATGGGAGGCCCTCTAGTGGCGCCCGTGTCCAGTTTACTAAGAGCCGTGCCACCTCCACCGCTACCCAGGTATTTATATTTATTATCAAGTTTATATAAAAAGTATAACATTTAGTGACTTCTTTTATGCTTATGACAGAAGACCTTAACTCCATATTGTGCAGATCTCATCAGATTAAGGCTATCACATCTTATTGACATGGAATTCTACTATACAGTTTAGTGTTTCTCAATCCTTTTGTTTTTACAGGCTGAAAAATTTTGGCGACATTTACTATGTACAAAGAAATGATAAATTAGAATACCATATGCGTCAAAGATTAGAGATACTTTAATTCATTTTTAAATCTTACAAACTGAAAGTAAACAAGCCCGTGTTTCTTACTATCATTGTGGTTTTATTGCAGTATAGAACCTTGGCTTTTTCTTTTTGCCTGCGAACCCCCGATTAAGGCTTTATGACCCACAAATTGAAAAACACCGCTATAATATATACTGTTTGTCGCAGAATGTTCCGCACGCAGCGTGGCGCGCCTGCAGGTGCGGCGGGCGGGGCCCACGACCCCCTCAACCCGGACGTGCCCGAGTTCGTACCGCAAGCCACCAGGAGAGGTAATACACACATATAGCTATCCACATAATATACGAACATACAGATTTTTCTTTCACAGACAATTTTTTATTTATTTAAACATTGTAGTTATTTAAACCAAATCTGCGAAATCCCACTCCCATAGTATTTGAACCTATTGATAATTTAGTCCAGTCATATTAGTTATTTAAAACTAAATTTAAAATAATTTCCAGTGAAATGATTGTAGTGTAATGAAGATGTGAAAAATCGACATTGATAATATCGTGCCGACTAAAAAATACTATGAAGCTTAAAAGGCCACGAAAATCGTTTTTTCGCAAATATCTCACGACCTATTGCTCGAAGGCAAAAAAAATTGCTTGTCATGAAATTATTTACAAAAAATGCCTCTTGCATTAACTGTTTTCGGAGTAGATCTAGAAACAACCTAAAATGACTGGACTAATATACTCGTACCTCTAGACAACTAAGCACTCAAATATTTTACATTGTACAACATAAATATTTTTATCAATACAAAATGCCACCATTACATGCATTATTTTTAACGAAGAATTAAAAAAATTTACAACCTAAATATTTTTGCCGCTACAAAATATCACCATTAAAAATATTATTTTCCTCCACAGAAGAACCGAACAACGACACGATGGAGCAGTATGACGGGGTCCAAGGTTCGGGCCCGCTCAGCCCCAACGCTGAAATCAATACTGACGCGTGGACTGAGGTAATTATATCTGTATATTCTTATCATCATCAACTTATAGACTTCCCACTGCTGGGAAAGGGGCTCCTATAGGACTAAGAGGATTTGGGCCGTAGTCCACCAGGCTGGCCCATTTGCGGGTTGGCAGACATCATCATATTTTGGATTTATAGGCTTTCGGACTCAACCGGAACCCCTATTATTAAGAATTCGCTGTCCGTCTGTCACCAGGCTGTATCTCATGAACCGTCATAGATACAGGTTAAAATTTGGATTAGTGATGTATTTCTTCCAAACAACAAACGTGATATTTTATTTTTGTTCGTTTTGGCGCAATATTAATAATGGCAACAGGTTGAATATAAAAATTCACTTAAAGATTTTTTTTGCAGTTTTTATAAATATTTGACCATTGTAAAGTACCTTTTGTTCGACTCGCACTTAGCCGATTTTTTTTCACTTTCTTATCCAATCATTTTCACACACCCAATCCTTCCTTCCCATACAAAGTGTATCTATAAATACCACTACTACATATATAATTATTTCCAGGTAAAAAGACGCACGAAGGCCGGTTCCCGCGAGCGCGTCACCATGACCGTGGGCAGCGCCCCCGCCGCCCCGCACGCCCCCCAGGCTCCGCCCCCCGCGCAGGACGACGAACCGAGGGAGGAGCTGCATTTCCAACTCGACGAGGAGTTGGACCTGCCCCCTCCACGGCATAATACCTTCACTGACGCTTGGTGAGTGAGGGAATGATGTTTATGGTAGAATTGTATCGATTGAAAAATCGATGGTTTTAAAATTGAAGTTAGTGTGTTAAAAATTGATTCGTCTTTTGGGATTGGTTTAGTTCTAAATAAATTTTATGGAAAAATAAATTTTGTATTGTAATCGATCGTAAGAAAGTAAACATCGTGATAAAACCTACACCCCTAAAAGTGGTTAGGAATTTCTGTGGTGGACTAAGGGCTAAACTTTCCCAGTTGAAGTTTAAGTCCGTGACCAGCAGTGAGGGTAATATTAGTCCACCACGCCTTTTTTTTTCACGAGAGGGAAGCGCCTTAAACTCCCCTGTTCGGTATATCGTGGGAGGCCGTGAGGGGTATGTCGGGGTATATAACCTATTCTAACCGAAATCCTATGCCAGCATACCGACTAAAACCTCTCGGTGATCATCACGCACATTTAGGGCGGTTTTGCGGTATCTTAGAAGTGCCTGAATGGACTGCTGCCACTTAGCGCACTGCCCAATTATGGCCCCCTCCTAATAGTACACCACGCTGCCCTACTGTCGGCTACCAGATCCTCAAACTTCCCTTCTCTTCAAGCCATGCTAATCTCCTGATATGATCAGGTCTGACGAGGAATCGGACGCGGAGTTCACCGATCGCGACGTGGGCCGACTGCTCATAGTGACGCAGACAGCGGCGCGCGCGCTCAAACACGACGGACACGACCGCCAGGGCGACTGGACCACGCGCACCAAGATCACGCAGGACCTGGAACAGGTATCATCATCATCAGCCAATTGTGCTCCACTGCTGGACATAGGCCTCCCCCAATGACTTCCACCGGGAACGGTCGGAAGCCGCCTGCAGCCAGCCACGTCCCGCGACCTTGACAATGTCGTCGGACCAACTTTGTCGGGGGACGTCCCACGCTGCAAATAAATAAATAAATACACCCAATAGTCACATACATAGCTCTGACTGACCCCACACTAGGTTAGGTACGTTCGCTCTCGCAAACACACAGACCCGAAACAAATATTTATGGATCACACGAACATTTGTCACATGGAGGTGTTAGAGAAAGGAGAAGCTTTTTGGTCGGTAGGGAAAATTTGTTAGACGTACCTGGCACAACATCTTGTCCTGATGATAAGCAAAAAGCTTTTCCGGACCTCTATATAAAAAAAAAACATACATAAACATACATACATACAAACATATATATGTGGTCAGCCTATCGCCGTCCACTGCTGAACGTAGGCCTCCCCAAGAAAGCGTCAACTATCCCAATGGTGAGCAGTCCTCATCTCTGGCTAATACATACATACACACACACATACATACATAATGTATTCAGACCGTGATCGGAAACTGAGGCAGGTAATAGCTTCGGTGATCACAAACTCATTGGGGTTAAGGAAAATCCCGACAAAAAATTAAATTTTGACTTTTTCCATACAACCATCGCTATTAAATGTATGTTTGTATGAAAACAATCATTTTTTATTTTCTTTCGTTTTTTTAACGCGAATGTATTTGTGATCACAGGAGCTATTGCCTTAGTTTCCGATCACGGTCTGAATACACCCTGTATACACATATACACATACATACACACATACGAAAATACACATGAATAAGAATTTAATAATTCAATATTATTATTCGTAACCTTACTCGGCTGTATTTCTCAAACTGATAATTATTTCAAGATGTTTTTATGTTATTAAAATAGCAAATTAATGAATATTTATCTTGTGCAGGTGATCACAGATGGACTAAGAAGATACGAAGAGGACTTATGGAATGATACCGACTATACGTCTGTAAGTAATTTAATTAAATATTGAATTTGATTTATTGTATGCTAGTCCACTAGTTACTTAGTATGTATGTAGGTTGGAATAATTAATTATCGAATATTTGATTAGAATATTGTTTTTGTTGTTTACTTTTTAAATGCCAATTAGCATCAAAGACTGTTTTATCAGTTAGAGATGCAAGAATGTCTTTAAAAAGTGTAATTTGAAGTAGTCCTGTTTATATTAAAAGAAAAGTAGTTAAAAGTGCTTATTATGTAGTCAAGTCCCCACATCGCACGCTTAATAATATAGTGACCTGATTCATAAAGCCGAGTCTAAGGTAAGTAAATGGGGAAAAATTTACTTCGTCAAATACATTTTGTAGAAAATTTAAAAAACATCATTATGTTTAAAAAATATGTGTACTGAATAGTTACATACATTACAACTATATTAATCCGAATATATTTAATCACAAAGTGAATGAAGGTGAAAATATAAAATTTTGAATTAGGTCACTATATTTTTAAGCGTGCGATATGTATATCTGTATGTATATGTATGTGTGTACTTTGTATGTATATGTGTGTATGTGTGTATGTGCAGAGCGCCGGCTCGTACCGCACGGTGTCGCTGATCTCCCGCGAGCAGTTCGAGCAGGCCGTGCCCCACGAGCGCCACCGCAACCCGCCCGACCCGCCGCCGCCGCCGCCGCACAGGGTACGCACTCACTCACTCATTCACGCGGTCACTCACTCATTTGTTTAATCATTCCTTCATTCATTCGGGCAATTTCTTAATCTTATATTCAATCTGTCATTCATTTATTTATTTACACACTCAATTTGATGTTACTCTATTCAATGGAATTTTTTACTCATTCCTTAAATTACTTTGTCATTCAATCAATTGTTGATTGTTCTCTAGAAAATTTCGGTACTTGTTCTGTCATTTACACATTCACAATTTTAACCTCTCACACGCTCTATAGAACAGTAACCTAATTTTAATAAACACCTAATTAATTGCTAATTCACTTAGCTAATAAGTTACTAAATACTTTAATATGTACAAATTCACTTCTTCGTTCTCTTTGTCACTTAGTCACGCAATTCAATCCCATTCACTCACCTATTCATTCATCGAAAACCGTTGAAATATTTTAATACTCTCAAAGAGTTGCTGTTCATTACTTTCTAAACAAAATTTTAACATCATTTAAAACATTACATTGAATGAGTAACAGACAACTTTATCCTCACTCTTTCATTCATTCACTCATTCCTTCCGGTTGCAGCATATGGACCCGCCCGAGCACTCGGGCAAGGCGAAGCGGCCGCGGCGCACCGCGCGCTTCTACGCGGCCAGCAAGGACCCGCACGCCACTGACGTCATGTGAGCATACACACATACATACACATACAAAAACACACATACAGGGATATACTACTGGGAGCGTTTTCCAACTCCTCCTTTATGATTAATTTCGTTGCGGGATTATGACAATTTCGGTCCCAAAGATTCGCTGAGCTTCATTCAGCGTCATTACTGTGCGTGCTGTTGATCCTGGAGCACACGAATTTCAGTGCGGGTTGGCTAACACTTGAGAAATTACTAAAGAGTATTGTGTGTACAAATATTGTCACGATATTGCCTTAATCTTTAAAGTACGGATAATTCATTACAAATGCAAATGAAACAGCTAAATACGGGGATCTACAACTGAAAGGGGATTGCTTTTTTATTTTTTTCTTTAATAAATAATTAATTTATTGATCGGCATGTACGAACATGTGTGTGTGTACAGAAGCAGCCGCAAGCACAAGACCCGACACAGCCTGAACCCGCCGGTGGAGCACCACATCGGGTGGATCATGGACGTGCGCGAGCACAGGCCGCGCACGCACAGCACCGGGTATGTACCCACTACCAACATGCACTACTGCATTATCATCATTATTATCATAATCAGAAACATCATAATCAACATTATAATCATAACAATAATCATAATTATCATCATCAACTTTATAATCATAATCAATATCATAATCATAACCATAATCATAACTATCACGATAATCATAAAGATAGTCTTTATAATCATAACCATAATGATCCTTAAAATCATATCCATCATCATCAACATAATAATCATAACCACAACCGTCAAATTATTTTGTATCTGTACGTGGACAGTTCCTCGCTGGGCGCGTCCCCAACGCTGGGCTCGTCGTGCGGCTCGGTGCCGCAGTCGCTGCCCACCTTCCACCACCCCAGCCACGGGCTGCTGCGCGAGAACCACTTCACGCAGCAGGCCTACCACAAGTACCACTCCAGGTGCCTTAAAGGTATATATATATATTCATCATATATGTGGTATGGTCATATTATGAGGAGGGATAAAACGTATGTTGGAAAAAAGTGATGAGTATGAATGTCGAAGGATGGGCCAGCAGAGGAAGGCCAAAGAAAAGATGGATGGAATGCGTGAGAGGGGATATGAAAGAGAAAGGGGTGACTGAAGACATGACGGCTGACAGAGATATGTGGAAGGAAAAAAAATGCTGCGCCGACCCCAAATAGACTTGGGAAAAGGGCAAGTGGATGATGATGATAAACTCAGCATATTCTCATTATACAGGGTGTATTTAGACCGTGATCGAAAACTGAGATAGGTAATAGCGAGGGTGATCACAAACCCAGTGGCGATATTAAAAATCGCGACAAAAAATAAAAATTTTGACGTTTTCCATACAACCATCAGTGCTAAAAGTATGTGGTTTGTATGGAAAACCTCAAAAATTTTATTGTTTGTCGGGATTTTCTTTAATGCCAGGGGGTTTGTAATCACTATCGCTATTACCTGCCTCAGTTTTCAATCATGGTCTAAATACACCCTGTATACGCACACTAGGGTGTCCCAGTCTATAATGGTGATTTTCTCCGTCTATATTCCTTCGTATTGACCCTAATAACTCAAATGCGAAATATTATCGGTATTGAATAACGGTAATCCGTGTCGACTTGATGGCAAAGTTTTAAGAAAAAAATTGTATGGAAATTGTAGAGAAACACACAATCAAACATATTAGTGGATCACACAAACATTTGATTTGATAATATCGATATAAAAAAAAGTGTTTTTAACCATTATTATGATGACTATTTATATAAAATATCGAATAAATTAAATCTGCATATAAAAAAAATATTTTAATGTTTAAATAAATTAAACACTGCCCTCAATGAAAGACGAAATTGTTTCTAACAACTCTACGTACAGTTGTGAATGTACTGTAACCAAACTGCTGAGCCGATAATGATGCGCTCGTGTCCACAGAACGTAAGAAGCTCGGCATCGGCCAGTCGCAGGAGATGAACACGCTGTTCAGATTCTGGTCGTTCTTCCTCAGGGACCACTTCAACAGGACCATGTACAATGAATTCAGGTGAGAATTTACCACATTCATAAGGAAAATCCTTTCAAAAATCACATAATGTCATATACAGAGTGTGTTCAGACTTCAGACCGTGATCGAAAACTCAGGCAGGCAACAGCTACGGCAATTATTAAGCCATTGGCATTAAAGAAAATTCTGACAAAAATACAATTTTTGATGTTTTGCTAACAAAGGCATGTGGTTGTATGGAAAACGAAAATTTGTTTTTTTTCGGGATTTTTTTCTTGATGCCACAGTGTTTGTAATCAACGTAGCTATTATCTGCCTAAGTTTTTAATCACCGTCTACATACACCCTGTAAGTCTCCCCAATTTTCCTCATGACATTTTCCATCCCCATCAAACTAACTGACAATCAATCTTCAATACACACATAAGTAAAACAAGTCAGAAATACCTAATCACCGATGAATTCATTACCGTTGATACTCTAAAAGAAATTTAAGTCTGCAAATTTCCTCACTACATTTTCCTTCACCACTAAACCACGTGACGATTCACTATGAACACCCCCCCCCTGTATATGTATGTATACTATATAATGCCCCCCCCCCCGCAGGACGCTCGCCAACGAGGACGCGGCGTCCGGGTTCCGCTACGGGCTCGAGTGCCTGTTCCGCTTCTACTCGTACGGGCTGGAGCGCAAGTTCCGGCCGGAGCTGTACCAGCACTTCCAGCAGGAGACCATCGCCGACTACGAGAAAGGTCAGTTCGTACTGAGTGTAACAAGCAGTGATGGCCTCGAGGTTTAACCGCACGGTCGAGAATCTCGGCGGTCGCGAGTTCGAATTTTAAAAGACTGTAATGTATTTTATATAAGAAATACCTTTAATTTATGTGTCATAATAGCTATTCCAAGATTGATAAGACCAATGGCTCATAGCAAAATGACTGAATTTTAGTGATTTATAAATATTTTTTATTTCCAACAGTCGTATACATAGTCTACTACGAGACTCGAGAGGCTTTTCTCTTACAAAAACAACGAAATAAATGTTTCTCAGCGGGAATCGAACCTGCGACATCATTTTTCTCAAATTATTATGTGATATATAAATCATTGTGGGGGTGTTTGGGTAGTTGAGAGTTTGTAGTTAGGCATTAGTCTTATTGATCTTGGAATACAATTCATAAGTAAATCATGATTAGACTGCATCTTCCCGATTTATTCGACATTTTAATACATTTAATATATTATATTACTTTATTTCATGAAATGTATCTCCACTCCAGGCCAGCTGTACGGTCTGGAGAAGTTCTGGGCGTTCCTGAAGTACTACAAGCACGCGAGCGCGCTGCAGGTGGACCCCAAGCTGCACGGATACGTGGACAAGTTCCACAGCGTCGAGGACTTCCGCGTGCTAGAGGTACTGTCCTCAGCCTCCACGTCACACCGGAGTAGAAACTAACGCAGATACTCACGGGGGATTGAATAGAATAAATAGCGATAACATGGGTTCAATTCACTCGTGGTAGTGCCTTAAAAAAGTGATTTTTGTAGAAAGTAGTAAAGGAAGAATGTATGAAGGCTTTATCGAGTACCAGGATAGCATACATCTGTAGGAAATATTAAAACATGAATTTGTGTTCCTGCCAATGCGATGTATATTTAAACTCTTTCGAGGCGATATATAAATAGTTAAATATAGTAAAAAAAGCATTTATTTAGTGTACCAGGGAATAAAAAATGAAAGAAGTTAACTTTGACAATGATATTTCCATACCCTGAGTACCAGGAGATCATGAGTAAATAGAGAACATTCAAACATTAATATTTATAACATTCGAAGCATATTCCAAATTCAAATTTGAGATTTTGTGACACAGACAACCTTTTTTTATTGCCTCTTTTTGCTTTATCAACTTTCGAATCACAACGTTGCTAAATTAGTTTTCACTTTAATCTATTTTTCTACATTCCATAGGTTTATATGGTGGTAAGGAAAAGTCATGTATTTTTAATATTTATTTTAGCACCAATGTGTCTTTAATCACCGCCACTATTTGCAACAAGCCTGTTGACGCTATATCATTATATACAGTAAAAAAAAACAGATTTCTCATTGGTATACCAGGGGATAATAATATTTCCATACCCCAAAGTACCAAGAGATCATAAGTCTAAAGAAAGTATATTATTCAAATAACATTCGAAGCATGTTTTAAATTCAAACTTGATGACTATATGAGCCTGTGTGGCTAAGACAACCTGGTTGTACTGCCATCGCTGCTAACGATATGTATCCAACACACAACCCCTGTGCAGCCCGCGCTGAACGAGCTGCTGTCAGAACGCGGCGGCGCGCCGGGCCGGCCGCACGCGCGCAAGTACGACAGGCACCGCTCCGTGTCCGAGAGCGAGCGCACGCACGCCGCCAGACCCTTCGCGTACGTACTGCACCTCGCACACTCGCACACACACACATAGCACACACCCACATTGTACGTGTCCGTGTGCAGGCGCGCCGCCCCCGCCGCCGCCGCCCCCGCACCGCCCCGCGGCACCCACGGCGACAAGAACCGCGGGCGCGCCGGCTCGTGCGGCGCCCACAGCGTGGTGGCGGAGGCCCGGCCGCGCGCCGCCGCCCCCGCCGCCGCCGCCCCCGCCGCGTCCGCAGCCCCCGCCGCCACACACACCTAGGCGTGGCCGTGCAATATGCATTTTGTACAAGTGATGTGACGAGTGCGCACGCATCTCAAATATATAGTGTGATATCGCATTGTACATACGAGCCGCTTGTTCATGTCCATCCGTCGCTGAGTTCCTAAACTATAGTGTTATGTGACTATGTGCTACTCGTATTCGTACTCGTTACTCGTTACTCGTATGTATCGGAACGCCGAACGGTAAACGGTTTCCTTAGTTGAATTATTTCCTTTTTGTATTTTCTCGTTACTGCCTACGCCTAGTGGCTAGTGGCTATTGTAATTTGTATGTAATATGGAGGGATCGGTATGTTGTGAGTTGTACAGTATCGATGTGAGTCGCGCCAGAGCGAAAGGGCCGCATTCTGGCTGGCCAAGAAACACTAGGACTAAGACAATAATATATTTTGATAGGTCCCGTTCGCTCTCGGCCGACAGACGTGTGGCGCAGATGAGACTTGCTCAATGTATCCGCATGTGTATGTGATTGTGTGTCGTGCAGCGTGCTGGCGACCGGCCGCTGGACCCTGGACACTGGACACTGGTATAGTTTAGTAAGTAAGAGTGAGTTTTAATGTTTTTCCCCTATGTTTAGTCGGCGGGGCAGTGAGCACTGAGTAGATAAGAGTGTATTATATAATTATGTCGTTCGTGCGGACGTTCGACGGATGGCGAATCGGGATGGAGCGGCGGTCCGAGCTCAGTGGTCAGTGCTCGCTGGAAATTTGTATCGCGCTAATATGTATAAACGAAAACACAAAAAAATCTCTCGTTGTAAGTGTAGTATAAGTGGTATTTTAGTGATTGCGTAGGAGGAGCGGGACGATGGACGCGGGACAGCTTGTATAAACGGATTGCTTAGTTAGTGTATGTATTGTAATTGTAAGGACCGGCGGGGCGCGTGCCTCTAACTTATATATTATATACATACATATTATTATATTGATAAATAAATTCATTAGAAAACAACCATACATGTGTTTTTGTTCTCTCCGTCTGTCACAAATTCCCGAAGCTAACACGAGCTCAACGCTCACACTTTGGAGCAGATTCAAGAAGAACGCGACACGGCAACCACTGCACTTGTATAACCAACATAACTCGTCGCAGAACATTTAGAAAACTTTCTATTCTCATATCAAGCATAAATAAATAAATATAATTGAAAGGTGGTGAAAATCTATAGTCAATATTCTATCTATATCTATAGTCAATATAATCGAAAAAAAAAATGCTTACAATCAACTTCAAAAGTTGCAATTTTGGCGGGAACAATATGTTATCCTTTTTAAAGTGAAGGCAAGAGGTCTCGGCTCCTACAGCCGAGTGGCTCTCACAGAGATAATGTTTTGTTATCACTTAGAACACGTAATCGTGCAAATGTTGCCAGTGCAATAAATGTATCTCCCTAACTTGAAAATTACATTATATTCAAGCAGATGTGCATTTTATTGGCATAGATACTCTACTGGATCTATAATAACCTATACTTTCACTCTGTGTGAGCCCAGGATCGAAGCTGAGATCTCTAGATCGCTTGGCAGATACACATATTACAAGTCATATAACAAGTGAATAACAAGGATACAATTACTCTAAAGACATATATTATATATATATATATATATAAGGTGGGTGGACCATGGAAGGCCATGCTCCTTTGAAGGCCAACTATGAAAAAGTCGTAGTTATTGTCACGTAACGACAAATTCCTTCCACTCACACAAAGCCCAATCAAACAGAAGGGCACAGACGCGGCGGCGAGTCCCTCGCGATGATATTCGGTTTGTGGGACTCCTCGTTTCGTAGACTTCGGTCGTCGATGTCAATATTATAATATGCGCTCACAACAAAAGGTAAGTTTTCACGTAACTAACCTATTATTTCCTTATTGTATTTTGCTGTAAATTGTCATGTAAGGATTTGTTATGGTACTTAAGAAAGAAATAATAAGTTTGTTTTAATTTTAGTTAAAATTTCGGTATTGTTCCTATGAAGGCCAGTGGTTCCTTATAAGGCCTATCAAAAACTTGACGGTTGGCCTTGCTCGGAACATTTAAAATTTAAGGAAACATGAAAATTTTGTTTTTTGTTATAAATACGTACAGTAAAATTGAAGCTATAGTTTATGTTTATTTATGGCTTAAGAAAAACACAAAAAAAATCCATAAAACTACTGAAAAATGAAGCAAAATATTGAAAATGGAGAAGAAAAAGAAGAAGAAAAACGTAGAAGGTGAAGAAAGGTAATGGTATTGTCACGCATGTGGCGAATGTAGAATCGTAGATATGAGGCAATGTAACTTAATTGTTAGTTTGGCCTTCTTAGGAACATTTTGGCCTTACAAAGAACGGACCCCTAAGAAGGCCATTATAAGTAAAAAAAAATATTCATGATATCATTGTAAAACGTAGTGGAAACTTATTTGTTATCGATATAATACTCATTAAGTACTATACTTTCTATATAATTTCCATTAATATATCCTTAGTTTTACGATGGTGTTCAAGAAATGTTCGTTGAGTTTTTTATTGAAGATTATAATGTGTTAGGCATTTAATTTTTCATTTAAATGAAAGAGCTATTTCAGTGGTTTTAGAAAAAGGTGATATTTTGATTATTACAATTCTAGTTTTAAGTTGAAAGACTGATTTATAATATTGGCCTTGTATGGAGCTTTGTTCCTTAGAAGGCCGTTTAGAAGAGCTTTAGAAAAGTTAAATTTAAGAAATAGTGATTACATCTGGAATAAAAAAAAGTATTTTAGATGATACACAATAAAACAAAGTCTTAATTAATGATTGGTTTATTTTATTAATCCGGTAAATGACGTAGTAAAAACTGTTTATTCGTTAGTGTGGCCTTTCATGGTGCACCCACCTTATATATATATATATATATATATATATATATATATATATATATATATATATATATATATATATATATATATATATATATATATATATATATATATATATATATAGATTACAGCCAGAGTAATAAATCGCAATATTATACATCCATACATTATTTATAATATCTACTCAATTTAGAGAAAGTGATAAATGAAACAGAATTAATCACATTAACTAGCAATTTTATATAACACTAGCTATTGCTCGCGACTCCGTCCGCGTAGACTACAGGGTTGAGATCAGAAGGAAAATAAGTTGTAGTCTATTTTACTTCTCAGAGTCCTATTTATCTCCATACCAAAATTCATACAATTCGGTCAAATTGTTCAAACGTGAAACCGTAACGCGTCGATCGGCGCCTTGTGCATCATTACTGCGCGCTTGATCAATATTTTAAAACTGCAATATCTTCTAAGATACTCAGAGAAATCAAATTATGTAAAGGGCAATTTTATTTAAAATTAAATACTTGTAATTAATAACGTATTTATTTGGATAAGGATTAATATCATATTTATAAAAACACCTCCACAAATAAAACTTGATTTTAAAATAAATTTGGTTAGGATAAAAAACGTTATAGTGAGCCAACCTTACAAAGTAGACATATGTTGTCGCGGACTTTTTTTTAGAACTTATAAAGAGGAACATTTCTCTCATACATTATTTAAGCGAAACTTTAACCGTTTTCGCAGCGCACGCCGCGGAAGCTCACAAAAAGGAAAAAATGTCCCCCATTTCGAAACATTCTTTATTACTGCTCCGCTCCTATTCGTCGTAGCGTGATGTTTTATAGCCTATAGCCTTCCTCGATAAATGTGCTATCTAACAGTGAAAGAATTTTTCAAATCGGACCAGTAGTTCCTAAGATCCTAGCGTTCAAACAATCAAACAAACAAACTCTTCAGCTTTATAATATTAGTATAGATGTTTAAAGAATTAGTTAAAGTAATAAAACAAGGTAAAGATGAACATTACGAAATTGTATTTTAATTCAATTCAATTTGTGTTTCAAAGAACATCACACGATAAAGGCTCTGCGAGATGTCTCTTAGAAAACTTGTAAACAATAACCATGTAATATGGGATAGATATAAGAACTACTTTTGTTGTATAATACAGCATTTTGGAATAAATAAATAAATTTCGCTTTACGTACTAATAATTCAAATGTTTATTCTGTTGGAATTTAACGCCACTCATTTTCGTGTCTCCGAAAAGTTTTGTTAAAGTAAGCAGCAACACATTTACGTGCACATTTACACATTTTCCTCCTCCTGATTCGGTGATACAGCCAGACGATTATGTTCCGCGCCGGATTCTACCATTGGTACCACACACTCGGACTTAAATCTTTCGCTGTCTCGGCAATGCACAAAAGTCACACCAAGTGTGCCAAATATCTGTAATAAAAAAAGAAGGATGGAGTTTTGAAAAATCAAATGACCTTAAAGGCATTTTTTTTTCAAATGATTTTATTAAATATTGTTAGTATATTAATTGATATCATCTTAAACTCGCGAAACAAAACACCAAAAGTACAGTAAATCACTGGATGTGTCCACAACGAGCGATTCCAGCGTACTGTTAAATAAAACGGAAAATTCGTAAAATAACAAACTCTACGGCACCCGGGTGTTTTATTTCTAGTTGCGGTAAGAATTGTATAAGTTACTAAGCTTTATTTTTTTTACACGCCGACGAAAGAATCTTTAGACGAAAGCTTGACTTATTGAGCATATTATTTTCTGTTCGCGTCATTGAGCTAATATTACTACGTATAGAGAAGACACTCTAAGCCAAAATCATGCTCCATTTTATGACGAGTTACAACTAAAATCGCTGCAGCGCTGAAACTGTCAAACCAAACACTAAACAGTATAAACACGCAGCGCTAGAAGATGTTATTTTCTCGCGACCTTTCTCTCTGACAAATGACGCAACATGGCGTCCGCTAAATATTTTGTTTGAAATAAACTTTAAAATAATTATATAGTCACTTACCGATGGAAAGTTATTCCTTTGCACTTTGCTGTATTTCTACAACTATTAGTGCAATATCTTAACACACACGACGGCATATTTAACGCGTTTCAACGTTTTTCGGAACACATACAAATACGACTCGATCGCTCAAGAACTCGCAAGTAACTAAGTGCGGTATGGTTCTTGAACCATACTTGAAGGGACCACTGTAGCGGTACGCAGTGTCTTCTCTATACGTAGTAATAATATCTCAATGGTTCGCGTCCGAAATTTTTAGGCTGCTCAGTACTTTTGCCCATGGCAGTATACATTAACTTCCCTCTTATCTATCCATGCCTTGAGTGATAACAATGCCGATTGTACTCTGTTTTTCGCTCCGTGTTTCTGTTTTGTTCACTGTCTCCGTGTGCACAATAAAGTGATCAAAAATAAAAATATATAAATTTGTCTCCAAAATTGTAATAGTAACTTATATAAAGATAATTTTATATAAAGAAAGCACTTTATGAAAGACTTTATGCATAAATGTATAACTGAAGAGGTGTTATTTACATTTAATTTATTTTAAATTTAATTAACCGGAAAAATAAAAAATATAACCCTTTATCACTAGGAAAGCAACATTTTTTTTGTAATTTGTAGTATTGCAATACTGAATGCAATTGTCATATGTGCACATAAAAAGGCGGGGTGACTCAAGTCATAGACTCAAGTTGAGCTCAAAACAGAAATTGAAAATACAAAGAATAGGTACTGAAGATTACAGTGCACTTGCAGTCAGTGTAACAAAAATAATTGGCAATTGATATTACCGCCAAAAAAAATGGTGGCCAGTTCTTTCAGTGGAGAAATACTCGAAATCCCAGAAATATGGGTGGACAATTTCGAAAATAGGTTTAAAAAGGCTTATTTTTTGAGCCATTTCCACGCAGATCACGTAGTTGGCTTGGATACGTTTTTTAATTCAATAAAACGAACTGGTGCGAAAATATTCATGTCCGAGTCAACAGCGAAGATTTTTGAATATAGAGTTGAGTATCCGGGTGCTTACGATTATGTTGTGCCTTTGAAATTAGGTGAGTGAATTTCAATTAAGTTCCTAAAAACCTAAAATTTCTCAGGAATTTTTTAGATGTGTATTCTGCCAACCCGCGGCCTCTAGTTCCCAATTAAAAGAATTAAAAGAAAGTTCAACTATTGGTTTAATTTCCATATAAATCATGTTTCATCATTGTAACCAATATAGTTTATGCTGACGTCTTGGTGTGTATTCTGCCAATCCACACTAGCCCGGTGGGATGGATTAAGGCCTAAACTAGTGCAGTTGCAAAGGAGGCCTGCATCCAGCAGTGAGACTTATATGGGGTGATGATTAATGCATAAGATATATTATTATATTAAGTTTCTTTCAATTTAAATTCCAAGAGAATATGTTACATAAATGAGATCCTCTATTGCACTTGGACCTTCAAATGTTAAGCCTTAATTACCCACACTGGACTTTTGTGGTTCAGCAGACTTAAATTTTTATAAATTAGCAAAACCTTTACTTTTATTAAATTGCCACTATCAGAATATATTATTAAAAAAACAGCATGTATTTAATCAAACTATTCTTCATCAACCTATATACGTCCCACCACCTGGCATGGGTCTCCCCTACCATTGAGAGGGTTTAGGCCATAGTCCACCACGCTGGCCTAGTGCGGGTTGGCGGACTACACACCTAAGAAATTCCTAAGAACTTTTAGGTGTGCAGGTTTTATTACAATGTTTTCCTACACCGTTAAAGCAAGTGATAATTCAATTTGAATACACACATAACTTTTGAAAAGCCAGAGGTGTGTGCCTGGGGTTCGAACCCAATAAGTAAAATTTGAAAATCAGCACTGCAACTCTGTGCAAGTATTGCAGCATGTAGCTGAATGAGGGGTACATTGTTGGCTGTATGAATTATAGTCGATGTAATTTTTTTTTAATTTTGTATTTTCCCGCACTGGCCAACAATAAAATCTTATTAATTTCCTTCTTTCTAATTTATATTATGTGTTGTAATTCCAGGCAGAACTACAGTTGCAATTGATACAGACACATTCATAGAAGTCACACTAATACCAGCAGGTCATTGCATCGGCTCAGTCATGTTCTTATTCAGAACGACAGACAAGACTATTCTATACACTGGCGACTTTAGGATAAATTCAAATGATATAAACAAATACGCCCAGTTCCACAAAAACGGTGAACCGATAAATATAGATGTTATGTATGTTGATACAACATTTATAAATGACAAACACCTTATTTTCCCCAAGAGGAGTGACTCTGTTGATGAAATGGTGCACAGAATTGATTCTTGGCTCAGGGAGTCGCCGAATAACCGAATTGCTATACATACATCTGGTAATTACACATCTGAGTTCAGCTTTCGAGAGATCTACAAACGGTTGGGGAAGAAAGTGAGTGTCAAGAGAGACTTGTGGATGTTTTACAGGTGAATATTACTGAATCCTTCCCATAGCCCTGCTATTGAATACATGAATGTGTATCTTCAAAATGGTATTTACAGGGTGTATTTAGACCGTGATCGAAAACTGAGGCAGGTAATAGCGAGGGTGATCACAAACCCAGTGGCGATATTAAAAATCCCGACAATAAATAAAAATTTTGACATTTTCCATACAACCGTCAGTGTTAAATGTATGTGGCTTGTATGGAAAACCTCAAAAAAAATTTTTTTTTTCGGGATTTTCTTTAATGCCAGGGGGTTTGTAATCACTATCACACTATCGCTTTCGATCACGGTCTAAATACACCTAGTATTATAGTAACATCAACATATTACTATTTTTCAGCCGCTTCCCAGAACTTGCACCCGCAGTAACATGCAATGAAAGCGACCCAGAGATACATCTGTGCTTCAACATTAGGTCTAAATTTAGGTGTTGTTACAAACATCTAAAAAATAATTATTTGTCCCTACATCTGTCAGCAAACCAATGGAAAGAGTATGAAAGTGACCATAACATGTTAAAGGAAGGCTTTTCGAACACCATTGACGTGTGCTTCGCTACCCACTGTAGTAGAAGTGAAGTGATTGCATTTGTGAATTATTTCAATCCTACAAAAGTAGAAGGATTTCCCAATGCATATGATCAAAACAGCCCCAAAAAAGCGGAAGTGTGTGATTTCGTAAAATCACCCAAGAAGAGGAAATTAAAATTTTTAGACACGGCAGAGGAGGATTAAAGTGAGTAAAATAAAATTACAATAAGCACAAGTATGACGCTACTTGTGGATAGTTACGTGTACCTAGGGAAACAAATTTCTTTTAAGAAATCGAGGCACGAAGATGAAATAGAGCGTCGCATCAACACAACTTGGAAGAAATATTGGACCTATAAAGAAATCCTGAAAGGCAAACTTCCATTAAAACTCAAAAAGCAAGTTGTAGATTCCTGCCTGCTACCATGTCTGCTATATGGAGCACAAACTTGGATTCTCCAAGAGAGAACTAAACATAAAATTCGCTCATGCCAGCGTGCTATTGAAAGAAATATGCTAGGAATTAGGCTTTGCGATAAGATCAAGAGCGAAGATATTCGCAATAAAACAAAATTAATAGACGCAATACGCCACGCGCAACAGCTGAAATGGAGATGGGCAGGTCACATTGCCCGCAGCACAGACAAGAGGTGGACTAGACGAACTACTAAATGGAAGGGACCCAACGGAAAAAGAAAAAGAGGAAGACCTAAAGATCGATGGGTTGATGAAATAAAAAACACAGCAGGCAAGGACTGGATGTCGAAGGCAGCAAATCGTAAGGTGTGGAAGCAGTTGGAGGAGGCTTTTATCCGAAGTGGAGCCATGCCCTAAACATACACTTCTAAAAATAAATTGTAGAATGTATTAGAATAACAGTAATGTAATGAGCATGGAAAATATAAGGCTTTATTATTATTATTATGACGCTACTTATATTGCTAAATACTCGTTTGAATATTCCATCGCGCGCGGTTGTCTGGAAGAGATCGCTATAAGCGATAAGACCGCCGATTGTTCACTGTATTTTGTTTGTATTATTCTTGTATCTGCTATTTGTTTGTTTAAATGGTGCACAATAAAGGGTTTTTTTATCTTATCTTAATGACTAAATGGTCAATTAAAAAAAAAACAGGCTTAGGATAAAAGACTTGTAATTAACAGGACATTGAAAATATTACTTAGGCAAAAAATGAATTATTATGAATATAATGATGATTTTTCGATTTTTGAAGGAAGAGGAACAAGAAAATATTTAATATTATAATATAGTTCTTTTTTAAATAAATATATATGAAGTTTTTTTTTTTAATATATCATATTTACTAAATATAATGGTAATTACTATTAAATTTGCTTGTAGTCTGACTGATTGTCAATAAAAGAGGCAAAAAACATTAAAAAGAAATCATACTTGGATAAGCATGTTTTGAAGTGCCTTGCTGACAAAAAAAGGAAATTGTAAATTTTAATAAAAGTAACTGTAAATTTTCACATTTACTTCTATTAGTGGCAAATGTTGAAAAAACATTTAAATTCAGGGTAATAATTAAGTGAAGATGGAAAAGATTAGAGATAGTCAGAAATGCTTCAGTACCAAATCTGTTGTTAAATTGCATGTAAGTATGATTCTTAAAGGTAACCTTTATAGAATTTTTTAATTTTATAGTATTTGGTATGTAACCCTAGAAATTAACCAAATTTTTGAGACAAAAAAATTGTGATTTGGCTTGTGATAATAAAGACTGACATGTTTGGATTTAAGTGATGACATTTTGAGTGATGAGTTTTTACATTGAAAGACAAAATTAAGTATACATCTGAGTTATGTATATTTTATAAGGACATGTATGTCCTAAGGTGTAACTTACATTATTTATGTTTGAAATAAAATAGTTTAAAACATTACTATAAATAATCCAGAAAATAGTTTTATTTCAAATATTTAATGTATTGAAATATAAATTAATATTATAATTTAGCACTTAAAGTTGTATATTAGTATTAAATAATTATTTAATACTATTTTGTATATTAGTTGAAAGGCATAATCACTATATTATTATAGTAAAAATTGTATAGAAAATCATGAGGAAATTGGCATGCCTAAGTTTTCTGTATGGAATTTCTTATGTATGTTTGCAGACACATACAAGGCTTTGCTAGACTAATGTATGTATTTCAATCATGGAATATTTCTTGTAGTACTTTTAAGCATAATTATTAATTTATTATTATCTTTGTGATATGGTTTCTTTTATATATCTACTGATACCATACAACAACACAAATGTGACATCACTGGTTATATTTTTAATATAAAAACACTGAAGTTGTGTACATTATAATTATATGGATTTGAAAAATTATAACATTTTTTCAAGATGTTATGTTCTCTAAAATGTATTTTTATGAAATTATGTATTTTTAATACCAGTCGTTCTTATTCTTTTATATTTATATGACATTGTGAATTTTTCTGTTTTTACCCTTGGAATTATACTTCGAAAATGTATTTTAAAACATTAAAAAACGGAGGAGAAATTGTTGTTCACATCAAAATGTAAAGGTTTGTTTTGAAAATGTATTGTGATATTTTTTCATTGGTTCTTTAAATTAAATATAATATTTTGTTCACCATGTTTTATTGCATTTTTCTATAATAAATAGTCAGGTATACAATTGTAATGCCACATTAAGATCAAAGCCAATTGAACTATGGAAACTGCCTGTGCCTGCTGTTTATGTTATACTAGCTTTTGCTCGCGACTCCGTCCGCGTAGACTACAGGGTTGAGTTCAGAAGGAAAATAAGTTGTAGTCTATTTTACTACTCAGAGTCCTATTTATGTCCATACCAAAAATCATTCAATTCGGTCAACTTGTTTAAACGTGAAACCGTAACGCGTCGATCGGCGCCTTTTACTTCATTACTGCGCGCTTGATCAATATTTTAAAACTGCAATATCTTCTAAGATACTCAGTGAAATCAAATGATGTAAAGGGCAATTTTATTTAAAATTAAATACTTGTAATGAATATAACGGTTTTACATAACAATAAAACCGATATTATGTGCCGAGAAGGAAAACATACAGCATTGCTTTGAAGAAGACGTGCATACTTACGCGTAAACTGCGGACTTCCGGTACACCAAGTCATCCGGTTGTTACAATTTTATGTGGCGGTAGTTTTTTCCCACCAGCTAGAACCTACCTTTGGAGGTGCTGTCATTTTTCAATTCATAGTCTTCACCAGGAAGAACTTCCTGCAATGCTGTATGTTTTCCTTCTCGGCACATAATATCGGTTTTATTGTTATGTAAAACCGTTATATTGATGTGCCTCCGGAAAACATACAGCATTGCTTTGAAGACGTGTTTGTTATCTGCTGGTGATTAGTAAAAGCACAACGCTATGATGATAATAATAAATAATGAATAATCGGAAATAACATTGAATTTAATGTTATTATTAGTATAAAAAGTGATACCTACTAAACTGATTGTAGACAGACAAAAAGGGCTATCAAGAATGTACTGTGTACATAATTACTAAACTCCATAATTAGTTAAATAAAATGTCAATATTTAACTCTTAACTAATTAGGATGGAAAAAAAATAAAAAATAAAAATATGTTACTACGTTGTTAGTAAGATTAACTTCACGACAATGTTCAATAAGGCTTGTGGTAGACGATTTCTGGTGACCACGAGATAAAATCCATCCACTAATAATTGGCTCAATCTCTAACCCACTGAAGACACGACAACCGACCTACAACTTGCAGGAGGTGGATGAACTCAAATATCTATGTAAAACATGCTTTCCATTTCAATTTGGAGCATGGCTGTAAAGACTGTCTTTACTTTATTTGATAGTGAAATTAAAAGTTTGTTTGTGTTAATTGGTGGTATTTGTGCCCCATTCTGTAATTTTTTATTTATTTCATTAGTGATGTAATCAAAAATACTAGGCAGCTGTTAACAACACAGTGTTAAGAAAGCCTCCATGAAGATTAATATATATATGAACTTAGATATTCAATCAAAATTCCGATCCATTATCAAAAAATTTATGATTTAAAATCTAAGTACAGTAAGATCATGGATTATTAAAACTCCCTGAGAACCGTTAGGTTTTTAGGAGCTATTTCAAAACGAGTATATTATGGAGATAGATAAAACGCTATTCTAAAACCACTCTTGAGCCACAAGTGAAAGTACAACTTTTTGGTCTGGCCAACCTAATTACTTAACTGTTTGCTTTATAATTAAATTTGTAATTTTTTCTTGTTCTATATATGGACCACAAAAAGCCAAAATTGATAATTTATAAACAAGTATTGCATTATATAATTTTTCCTGAAAAAGAAAACAAAATCAAAACCACCATTAAAACATTATCAATTTCAGATGGTTGAGGAACTTGAAACACCATGTTATCTATTTCCTTCGACTGGTAGGTATGATGACATAGTGGAATTCTCTCCCTGCTACTTATGAGATATTCCTTGTATTCTCTTCTCTTTACCAGTATTATTTTGCCCCCCCCCCCCCCATTTTCCAACCTATCAAGATTGAAGTATCTCCTTGTACAGGGGGTAATGACATTTTTGCATCTTCCAGGGTAACTGTGGTTGGTCCTGGATTTTGCTGGTCAGGTCCTCAAAACAAAAAGCATGAGGCAGATTGGCCCGATAGCATGTGGTTGAGTGCTATTAATAATGAAATGAGTGTTTTCTCCTCACACTGTACGAGTGCAGGAGCACCCTTGGTAGGAGGTTAGGAAGTGTGAATACTTTTGTTAATTTCAATGTTTTGCTGTAGGCATCTATGTTATCTAGTGATTGGACTCTATGGAGTCGTATTTTCTCACTATAGCACCTTTCCAACTTGCAAATAGCTCTATTCAGGGTTGGTCTCACTATTGAAAGACTTCTAAAGTCGCTTGAATCTAAAGATGCTATTCTGCAGGCTATTTTTCTCGCATAAACCTGTCTGCTATTATATGTATTATACTTCTTTGTGAGATAATAAGTGTATAAATAAATATACTCAACAGTCACAAGCACAGCTCCGACCCCACAGCAGGAAAAAAGTCGTCAAGAGTATCAGACCACAAGAGACTCATCATGGTCTCACAAACACACAGACCCGAAACAAATATTTGCTCATCACATAAATAGTGGTCGGTGCAGGGAACGAACCCCGCGGCTTTTCGCAAGGCGGTGTTCAACCAATAGCGGCAAGGGCTGTCAAATGGTTATTTTTATTAACTGTCAACCGTAACTGGTTGCAAATTGGAGCCAGTAAGGCTAGTGACCTTGTTTCTCCCTCCTTTCGTATATATGCTATCAAGGTTTGATCATTTGATTGTACGAGCATAATTGAGAGTTCTCTAAACCAGTCGCTTTGGCCTGGTTACTGCTGTGACTGTGTACAAATGCCTTCTTGTAGCAAAACCACCGTTTTCTGGCGAAGTGTCCATGTGCCGGACAATAGGGTTCCGCACCCTAACTTAGATCCGTAGCGTCCGCCGCTCAGAAATGAGTAATTTGAGTATTGATCAAGAGTGGATGGTAGCTCCGCGCTACCATTTCTTGTAACGCAAATTTCTTGGAATATCTTGTGTTTGGTTCGTTTGGCTTTTGTTGAAAAGCTATAAAATCTTGGTCGTTGCGCCTTTGTAATCTGCCCTGAGGCACGGCAAAAATGGCAAAATTTAAATAACCCAGTATGCTTTGTTATTTACGAAGATTCATTCGGCTTTATGTTTCAGAGCATCAATCTAAGTCATCGTTGAGAATTTTCTCGTTTTTCAAAGGAATCTGATGTTCTTTGCCATTTGCCATCGAATATTCAGATATTCCAATCCTGGGTTGGTCCAAAAAATAAAGTTTCTGGTAATGATAATATAACCCAGAAGTTCCAAGTGCCTCACGGCTTCCGCAGCCTGAGAACATAACTTGGAAATGGTCCTGATTGACCATAAGGAAGTCGTCTAGAAACATCTAGCACTCGACATTCCTTCGTGCACAGAGTCGCCGAGACCCTACACGTCAAAAACAGATGTGGCGTTTAGGCTTGACCAAAAAGGCTGGCATATCATTCCAATAAATGGTCTTAACTGATTCTCAAAAAACAGCCGGTGTGATTTTGTTATTGGCACGTGGCATCTAGTTTTGCGGCCCAATGCCTCGGTAGCCGAAAATCTTGTACAGAATTGTCTGAAGTCAAATTCATGCCATAACTCGAATATCAGGCATCGCCTTTTGTCAGACAAAAGCATCGCGTTTCTTTTGACGAAAATGTTGCGAGATGAAACTCGAGAATTTTTCTGAGTACTCTTTCGAGAAAGATTTGATTCAAGAGACCTTGAATAATTTATCCGATGTCGATTTTGGTCCAAACGGCTTTATTTCCAATGTTATTTTCGTCAACAATTGTTCAGATATTATTATTATTATAATTTGGCTTTGCGATGACAACCATAAACTTGAGACGTCCAAGGCATTTAATCTTCGCAACAGCAATCTGAACATTTAATCTTGTTTTATTGAACAAGAATTAATCGCTAGGAGGTAAACTAGCTATAGACCTTTGAATACCTTTATCGGGTTCGTTTACCGCAAACAATTTACTGAATCAACAGTCCGTCTGTTGAAAAATATTTTATGGAAGCTTCAGTAATATTTATTTACTTATTTTTATTCTTTATTGTACACCATAATAAAACCGCATTGTTTTAAGCAACTCGAAATAACGTAGTGTCACAAATGGGGGCTTTACCGCTGCCAGCGATTTCTCTCAGGCAAATGTTAGACGGACTGGAGAGATCGAAGGCATAAAGCGGGTGTCACTATTTATACAATTTTGCATTATTATTAATTTTTAATTATATACATAACGATAATATTATTGTCCGAAATAAAATCATATGGACATATGTGGGTCCAAATCAAAGATACCTTTTAAACCAGACTAATAATTCTCTTTGATTCAAACAATGCATAGGTAATACCCGCAATTGCTTCCTCGATGGTAGCCAAAAGATCATTTCCCTCATAAAAACAACACATTTCATCGTAAATGTTTTGGTTAGAAGAAACCTGGGAAAGTAAGTTACGAAACTACTAATATTCTTGTATATAGAGAAATTCTTGTATAAAATGTGCTACCACAGGAGCAAATTAAATTGCTAAAGATTACGTAATTGTTGCGCACGTTTTTTGTTTGCGGCATATAATACCCTCTTTTCGTCAAAAACAATTTTGCAATTTTAATGATTTAAGTAAATTCGTTGCGTAGTCATTGTTATTTTAGTCATGCTCTTCCATGATATAATTGTTCTTGTATAGATTGTGGACGTAACTTTGTTGTATAATAATAAAATGAGGAGACTCACCCGGGCATATAACTCATCGATACTAGGATCGACGGTTACCTGTGCGACACGACTTCGTTTTCTACGTGGTGATTCATCCCACTCGCTGCACGAGGAACTGCCAGAGCCAGAGGAGTCCCCGTTTATCTTTCCTTCTCGGATGCCGGCGAATTTACAAGCATTGGTCGATTGGCCTTGTCGATAATATCGATCTTGCCTTCCGACTAACTATCCGTTTGCGATTCACCGTATATTTTTTTAAATTTCAAACTAAACTTTTTGATATTGCTTCTTATAAGAAATCAAAACTATGTATTTTACTATATATGTGGTAACATGAAAATGAACTAAGTAATTTCGTCCGCACTCGGCGAAAGTACACAACGCTATGAATTGAAAAATGACAGCACCTCCAAAGGTAGGTTCTAGCTGGTGGGAAAAAACTACCGCCACATAAAATTGTAACAACCGGATGACTTGGTGTACCGGAAGTCCGCAGTTTACGCGTAAGTATGCACGTCTTCTTCAAAGCAATGCTGTATGTTTTCCGGAGGCACATCAATAACGTATTTATTTAGATAAGGATTAATATCATATTTATAAAAACACCTTCACAAATAAAACTTTATTTTAAATTAAATTTGGTTAGGATAAAAAACGTTATAGTGAGCCAACCTTAAAAAATAGACATATGCTGTCGCGGACTTTTTTTTAGAACTTTTAAAGAGGAACATTTCTTTTAAACATTATTTTAATGAAACTTTAACCGTTTTCGCAACGCACGCAGCGGAAGCTCACAAAAAGGAAAAAATGTCCCCGATTTTGAAACATTCTTTATTGCTGCTCCGCTCCTATTCGTCGTAGCGTGATGATATATAGCCTATAGCCTTCCTCGATAAATGTGCTATCTAACAGTGAAAGAATTTTTCAAATCGGACCAGTAGTTCCTGAGATCCTAGCGTTCAAACAAACAAACAAACTCTTCAGCTTTATAATATTAGTATAGATACTAAATGTTGTAATGCATTACAGCCTCCGTGGCGCAGTTGGATAGACACCAGCTTGCGAAACGAGAGGCCGCGGGTTCGATCCCCGCACCGAGACAAATGTTTGTGTGAACCACAAATATTTGTTTCGGATCTGGGTGTTTGTGAGAACGAAAAGTCTCTCGTAGTGTCCGATACTCACGACACAGGTCTTGTAACCGTGTGGGGTCAGAGCTATGTATGTGACTGTTGGATGTATTTATTTATTTATATTAATTTTATCAAAATTGTACAAATTCATCACTATCATACGACATATCTATTTTTCTGAAATATCTAGTTTTAAGTTCTTTTTTATATAATAATGTAACCTGCGCTCCTTTAAGATCTAATTAAATTTAAGATACCCAAAATCATTGAAATCGGCATCATGGCAGACTTAAAGCGAAACAGATATACTTTCGAATTTATAATTTTATTATTGAATTTAAGAACTCTTACACAATTTAAAATTGAGCTGACATAAAATATAGTTAACAAGAAAAATTTGATGGCTAAAGTAATTTTATATTATATCCTTGAAAACGTCTGTGTTGTTTTAAGATGATATACTACAAAACTGAATAACATAATTTTTAAAATAATTTTTCTTATTTTTTGCCTATACATTACGTAGGTAGCGCCCTTTCTTATTTGTTTTGACTAATAATAAGTCATTGTGTTGCATATCTGTCATAAC
Organism: Cephonodes hylas; assembly: GCA_030295005.1. Taxonomy (NCBI): domain Eukaryota; kingdom Metazoa; phylum Arthropoda; class Insecta; order Lepidoptera; family Sphingidae; genus Cephonodes; species Cephonodes hylas. Next base: position 2,565,847 of record AP025388.1, on the reverse strand, counting down.
ATTCGCCAATGACATCAATTATCAAAGTCAAAATTAATCAACATCAAAGTCAGACGGGACCTTAGAAAAAAATTGTCATCTTGACGTAAGAAAATCACTATGTCTTATGCATTTTGCACGTTTTTGCATTACACTACAAACTAATTTAAATGAAATTAAAGATTGTGTATCAACCGGAAGTGACACAGTAGTATAACTCAAGGCAATAAAATTGTAATAAAATGTTATAAAATCACTCGGAGAGAAAAAGACAAGAAATGAAACGGCCTTCATATTTCTTAACCGTTCGTTAAAATTACAATTCTAAAATAAAAGCTTAATGAAATATTTTTACTATTATAAGAATTGAGTTACATAATCTTAAATTGTCTATGGAAAATCTAACTTTGTCTATGCTTCAAATACTGAATATGGCAACACAGTATATCGATGAAATCGTACAAAAATCATAACTTCACAAATTCAGTCTTATTTAATATTTAATAATTTAAGGCGCTTTAATCAAAAGTAATTAATATTATTATACGCGTTTTTTTCAGACAATAACTTCAATTAACGTAATTTTTAAATTAAGCACAAAACTTTTAATACAGTGTTCTGAGTTTTTCATAAACTTTTATCTGTTTAATATTTTTTTTTTTTAATAAATCTTAAAAAGTCTGCATAATAGTTATGCTTTGAAAAGTAGCTGAATTTTAATAACTGAAATAACTCAAAAAACATCACTCTATTATTCAAAACATATGGTTATATATCTGCAAGAAGCGTTTGCCTTTGCAACAACATTTAACAATAACGAATCATGTTATTATTATACTTCCAAATAGCTCATCTTGGAAATTTGAACGTTTAAAAAAATGAACTCGATTTATTTATAAAACATCGTAATTTTTTTATTATTGGTTATTCATATTCAAATCGATTACCATCGATGCCACAAACGCAATGTTGCCAACGTGGTTTACCGCGCAAATTACATCACCCATGTCATGGCAGACATTTGACGGCGTTCGCTAAAATTTTCGACTTTTCGTGACAGTACGTCATTTCGACGTTTGATTGATAAATTTCCAAAGGACCCATCAAAATTAGTTTGTTTGAAAGTTAGTTTACGCGCTAAATGTAATTTTATTGTTAAACTTTATATCGTATTACAATGTGATAAAACCCTGTCCTTATTTGGTGACGCTATTGTAAAAGGCAAAATGAGCGACCAGAAATGCGTCGTCGAAGGCTGCAATCTAGAATACGATGTGATCTGCAGCTTTTCGTTCTATAAGTGAGTATTTTAGTTGTTATTTGTGATTTAATTGCTTTTTATTGTTACACGGATAATGGAGGCTTTAGTCTATGGGTCGGATGCCGCGTGACCCTGCGAGAAATGTCCCTGATATTAACACTATAAACTGCTTATAAGATGTTTATACCATTGTTTATATTCGGCAGTAAGATTATGTACGCGTTGTATACTTATCTTATTCGATCATTTTCATATTTTTTTCCGATATTAAAACAATTGAATGCAAAATTTGGCTAATTGGATCAAAGAGACTGAACAAAATCTGGTAATAGAAGTTATTTGAATAAGTAACGCATGAATGTTGTGAAATAGGTATAATTATTTATAGATTTCTATTATAGCAAATATATAATTGACATGCTAATTTTAATTTATTTCAAATAAATCCATACAGTTAGTGTGTAGTCAAGGAGAATGGGCGAGAAACTTTAGTATTACTCTGTAAAATCTAGTTTAGGACATTGTGATATATATACATCATAGTTATACATATATTATTCAGAACAGTTTATTTAGTTATTTATAAAATATGGTTCTATAGCTACATTAACATTTATGAGGATACACTACATTATTTTACACAATAGCCTCTAATTAGGTCATCAATCATTCAAATTTAACCAAACATTTTTTTGTTTAATACATAGATTTCATGTTTAAATATGTGACTTTTTGACCAAAAGTGAATTTTAGTTATAATTTACAGAGATATTGACCGATGTGACCTGAATGGGAACAATAATTTTTTTCCTGGCAGAGAATGTGTTAAAGTATGTGATAGTTCACTGTGAATAGATAAATACGTTTAAAAACTCAAGTGTTGTGTACTTGAGGTTTGAAACTACTACCAAAAATATTCTAAGTGTATTAAGTGTGCATTAACTATTAACGTCAAGGCGATCACCACTTCTTTAGATTCGCTATAAAATATATCTTATAATATACAGGTGTAGTGAGACCGTGACCGGAAACGAAGGCAGGTAATAGCTACTTTGATAGCAGACCACCTGGCAATGAAATCCTTACTGAAAATACAAAAAATATCCTAAGAGAGAGATAATTATAATAATGAGAAGAGAGGCCTATGCCCAGCAGTGGGTTGAAAAAGACCTGTAGGTGATGATACTGAATCCCGATTTCCGATCATGATCTGAATACAGGGTGTATTATAAATAAATAAATACACCCAACAGTCACACACATAGTCCTGACCCCACACTAAGATACGAGTCTTGTGTCGTGGGTATCAGAAACTACGAAAGACTTTTCGGTCTCACAAACACCCAGACCCGGAACAAATATTTGTGGATCACACAAACATTTGTCTCGGTGCGGGGATCGAACCCGCGGCCGCTCGTTTCGCAAGTTTATGTCTAGCCAACTGCGCCACGGGGCTGTCAAAATGATGGCTGGACGATTTGGTTAACATGGCTGGACGATCTTGGATGCGACTGGCCCAAGATAGAGATAAATGGCATGCCACAAGAGGCCTATGCCCAGCAGTGGGTTGAAAAAAGGCTGTAGATGATGATGATGATGATACTGAATTGTAATTTCCGATCATGGTCTGAATACAGGGTGTATTGTGGTGTATAACAGGAATTAACTGGTAAAATGTATAAATTTGTCCGCAGCACAAACATATCTTCCGATAATGAGGGTAAGAGACAAGAATGGATCGATGGGGCCATGCATGAACAGAGCGAGTGCCTATGGAGGCACGTCAGCTTGCAACTCTGCGGGTGAGTGCTGAAACCATACCACTACTTCTAGGATAGACTGTTATCAGAGGAGGGGTCAGAAATATATACAGTGTAAATTCCATATTACGGCACTGAAGGGACTGCATTATATGGCATTATAGAGAGTTGTCATTAAATAGAGAGATAATCATTGCATGGAAGGCAAGCTAAACCAATCAAAGGCAAGTGACTTCGACGCTTTAGAGCAGTGGTACCCAAAACTTATTTTGTCTACTGCCCACTTTGAGAATAAAACATTTTTAGCGCCCCCATTAAAACGCGCGAAACCACAAATGAAAATAAAATAAATTATTTATTTAACCGTCATCCTAAAAAAAAAAAACAAGAGCCACTCTAGACAGTAGTGGCCACTTTTCAACACTATTACCCAAGATTCTTCTAAAAAAACTAAATAAAATTACAAATCACCCCCCAGGCCTCTACGTTCTACACAACGCCCCCATTTTCTTTCTGGGTCTCTTACCGCCCCCCTTGAGACCTCCAGCGCCCATAAGGGGGCGTTATCGCCCACTTTGGGAAAGACTGCTTTAGAGAGTTTGTCATTAAATCGAGTGACATTATACGGAGTTTGCACTGTACATATCTCTGGCTCACTATTACAAGGTTCTGTGTTACAATTTTGGCAATTATTTAGTCATGAATACTTTATGGTCCTATTATACAGGGTGTATTTAGACCGTGATCGAAAACTCAGGCAGGTAATAGCGATAGTGATTACAAACCCCCTGGCATTAAAGAAAATCCCGACAAAAAATAAAATTTTTGAGGTTTTCCATACAAACCACATACTTTTAACACCGATGGTTGTATGGAAAACGTTAAAATTTTTATTCTTTGTCGGGATTTTTGATATCGCCACTGGGTTTGTGATCACCCTCGCTATTACCTGCCTCAGTTTTCGATCACGGTCTAAATACACCCTGTATAGAACTTGGTTTTATAATATAGAGCCTTGTAGTATTCATAACTAAATAAGGGCTAAAATTGTAACATAGATACTTGTGATAGTGAGCCAGCGATATGGAACTGTTGGATAGATCAAAAAGCTGACACTGATCTAAAAGTTTTTTTTTCAACTAACATTACCCTCTTCTTGTATGCACATAGAATATCCGGAGCCTTGAGCCGTAAATCGTGATTCATGATGATACCAACCTATACATAGAATAAGGTTACTTATGAGTTATGTTGGAATTTTAAAGATGGCAACCCCTTCTTATGACTATAACACCAAAGTACTTTTTATGTCTTTAAAGAGTTAAACTTGTTTATACATTGCACTAGTGAAGTAATAATAATCATTACTTTTATTATTGTTTGAAGAACAAAAAAAGTTACTGATAATTTTGTGCCATATTAAGTTCAAATCGCTCCCCAGTAAAGTTGAGATTTTGCAAATATAACTTTAGTCTGCGGATAGGTTCACATATGATTTGATGACCCTTAGTTACATACCTGGGACTAGTTATTAATATTTGTTTATTAATTTATTTTACGGCTCTGGATACAAGTCCTATAAGCCAATGTTATTAAAATATATTGTGTTGCCAACAGCTACCACTTCGAGTTGGACAATCAAGGTCTATGGATAGACTCGCCCATGCTTCCAGAACTACTGACTGTTCAGGACAAAACGCCGACTTTAGAGCAGACGCCAGCTGACAAGAAACGTAAGTATTTTAATCGATATAATATAGATATTTTTAATAAACTTCGAAAAAGGCAGGAAAATTGTATCAAACAGCGAGATAATGCATTTTGCCCGGCCTACCATTAGTGGTTGAATAATAAAAAAATAATCGATACGATAATCGATTTTGCGAAGAATCGATTTTCTGATTGATTTAGGAATTTGTGATTATTCGACTATTTTTCGTGTTGTCAATAGGTGTGCATGTCGATAATCGATTTAGCATAAAATCGATTATTGGGTAAGATTTAGATGGAACTTTGTATGTATAGGTTCGAATGGTAAGGATAATTTTATACATGTAAATTTAATAAATTTCTGTTCTCCTATAGCTTTTTTTAGCGTGATTATGGACGTCAGTCATGAATTATGGAAAATACTAAATTTTATTGATATATCGTTTTTATCAGTGGCAGTACTTTCACAGAAGCCCAAAAGCCCAGCTTGCTTTAAAAAAAGTCCAAGGGATCTTTAAGCTTTGAATGTTTATTTAACAAAAGCTATTTGACATATAAATGAGAATATCCTGAGCCCACAATATACAATTATAAACTAGACATTACACAATTAATGTGGAACACTTTTGGGCTTCTATGAAATTTCCGATACTGTTTATGACCGATAAAGATTGGAGTCTTATACTCAATATTACTATAATAAGATTTACTTCGTTGATTTTGTTACGTATGGCGATATTTACTGAGCATTTCTTATCACTACATAGTATAAAACAAAGTCGCTTTCTCTGTCCCTATGTCCCTTTGTATGCTTAAATCTTTGAAACTACGCAACGGATTTTGATGCGGTTTTTTTAATAGATAGAGTGATTGAAGAGGAAGGTTTATATGTATGATAACATCCATTAAATATTATTGCACCCGTGCGAAGCTGGGGCGGGTCGCTAGTTAATAAATATAATAATAAATGTTGAAATATTTGTTGCCATTACGCTTAATCCAAATTAAGCTAGACTCTCTTTCAAAAACAACGATATCTGGCATATAAAAGTATATCTCGGGTTTTGAACCCTCGTTCACGCGTTTCATAAGCTGGGGTCTAGTCAACTGAGCCACAGAAGCTGTATATTGACCGTATTTGGCATATTTTCGTATTATAAGATCTTACATTACTTTTGAAACTATAACTTAGTACAGTATTAGGACTTATTAAAGCTGATTATAATAATGGCCATAATTATATTCTATTTATTATGGTAAGTAAAGAGAAAATGTCGCGAGGCCTAGATTGAGTCAAAATCTCGATGGTCGCAGGTTCTAACTTCAGGCACACAACTTTTCCGAGGTACGGTTTCAACGTATTTGTGTATTTATCACGTTATTTAACGGCGAAGGAAAACATCTTGAAGAAAGCCAGTTAATCTGGGTCAGCGTGGTTTACTAAGTCCTAACTCTCATTTGAGTACGAAAGAAGAACCTATTTAGGCTCCTACAGAAGTAATAGTAAGTGCAGTACATCCAATTAGGGAGTTTGACTAGCGAAGTAGACTGGAAACGATAGTTGCGGTGAAGACCTCGACAATGGAACAAAAAGGTTCTCTTGTGGTGGCCGCGTATAATAAAAATCACGGGAAGGCGCTGGATGCAGTTCTTTTTGGACAGATTACTTTAGTCTTTCGACTGATGACGGGTGTGATGATCTTTTTTCCATTTGAGTTGGGATCCTATACTATGTGAGACACATGTTTCGGATATGTGGTTGACTGAGACAGTCCACCATGCTGGCTTATCGGTAGACTTCTCATTCCGTAGCGCTTAATATCATTTAATTCGATCAAGGAATCATTAATGCAGGATGCAATAGAACGCTTTGGAAGTCTCTGGGGGAGGCCTATGTCCAGCAGTGGACGTCCTTTGGCTGATGATGATGATGAATCATTAGTCTATTAAAAAAGTAATTGGGTAGTCTAAAGACAGTACTGTAGAGTAAATTCCGATTCGAATCGGCGTTATTGTAAGGCCTGATTCTTACAATTGTCTAACGGTTGCAGGCTGGGACCAGCACGAGACCTATCAAAGCTTATTCGAAAAGTTCATAGAGGGCGCGCCCAAAGGTACAGTCCCATAGTACCTTATTTACAAATATACACACGGAAATATCGATTCTAGAAAAGATAATCGATTTTAATGTACACGATAATTGAATGTTCCTCAAATCGATTTTGGATTAAACGATTCTTGACGCGATTTGAGAAGCTAGGTTAGTTTTAATCCCTGTCTTGTTTATTTTAATTAGGGGTAGCGGTTGCGGTAAAGTCATAAATCGATTTTTAAATATCTAAGAATCGATGTTATACAGTTTCGATACAGTAAATCGGACTTTAAGCAGATATACATCCTACATTTGGATAAATGCGTCTTTCATTAGTTAAAGGGTTGAGGCCTTAGTCCACCACATTGGCCTAGTGCGAGTTGGTAGACTTATTTAAGCTTTATTGTACGCCAAGTAAATAAACGAAATAGGAAATAGTAATAATAACTTAAGATTGTGAAATAAATGGCGGCCTTATTGCTATCAGACTATCGGGGCTTTGACAGCCCCGTGGTGCAGTTGGCCAAACATCAGCTTGCGAAACGAGCGGCCGCAGGTTCCCCGCACCGAGACAAATGTTTGTGTGATCCACAAATATTTGTTTCAGGTCTGGGTGTTTGTGAGACCGAAAAATCTCTCGTAGTTTCTGATACCCACGACACAAGACTTGTATCTTAGTGTGGGGTCAGGACTATGTATGTGACTGTTGGGTGTATTTATTTATTTATCGGCGAGTTATTCCAGCCAACAGAGAGAGATCAGAAACATAGAGTGGGCAAAATTTATGACATTCATTAATAAATCGACCTATGCGCCGAATAAAGTTATATGTGTTTTTTCACAACTTCTCTTTCTCAGCGATTTAAATTTAATTTGCCACAAAATTATCAGTAAATTTTTATGTTCTTCAAACAACAACAAAATTTATGATTATTATTACTTCGCTAGTGCAATATATAAACAATTTTAACTCTATTATAGACATAAAAAGTACTTTGGTGTTATAGTCGTAAGTAACCTTATTCTATGCAAAGGTCGAAATAATGTACAAATACAAATTGTACCTTTTATATATTAAGCCATCCGGACTTCCTTAAAATTCCTTCGCCGTTTAAGATCGTGATAGTACACGTATATCAAAATGAATCAAAGAAGTTTGAAAATTCAGAGCCTGCAAATATTTTTTTTCCTTTAAAATAACTTATTATAAACACATCTATAATTAAGAATGTAGGGTAAATGATCGGATGAAGTACGTCCAAAAAGTGGTTCGTTGCGGTAAATAAAGAAGGTCGAAAACTAAGACAAGTTGTAGTTGTGGTGAATACAACCATATTGACGATAAAAAGATTAGAAAAAATAGGAATTTCAAAGTTTATTCATCATCATTAACCCATATACGTCCCACTGCTGGGCACGGGTCTCCTCTACCATTGATAGGGTTTAGGCCATAGTCCACCACGCTGGCCTAGTGCGGGTTGGCGGACTACACACCTAAGAAATTCCTAACAACTTTTAGGTGTGCAAGTTTTATCACGATGTTTTCTTTCACCGTTAAAGTGAATACACACATAACTTCGAAAAGTTAGAGGTGTGTGCCTGGGGTTCGAACCCGCGACCGTTATTAGCGTAAATAATAGGCACATATTACGAGAGATTTTAACAGCTGGCGAAAAGTTGTTGTTATACCTCTAGTATAATGAAAGTGATTACTACAGAATTTCCAACAATTTGTCAAAAACATCATAAATAAATATTTATAGGTCGTAAAAATAATCATGTAATACATACATTCATGTATAACACAATACTTTGTTTCATAATTTACCATCAGAAATAGCATGCGGATTGTTCTAAGGGAAGGATCGATTTTAAAATCGATTTCCATAACAATCGATTATGTATTTTTCTACTCTTTAGACCTCCACGATATTATTCCAACATACTCACAATTTATATCTTATCCATACAGAAAATAAAAAAAATCGTTGTTTTAGCACCAAAATTAACTAATATTCGATTATAGCTTAACATCGATTCCTACCGAAATTATCGATTCTGAAAATCGATTCCCCTTAATTTTTTTCTAAAATAGTCTAATATCAATAATTGTTTGTCCACAGTGGCTGAGATAGTGCGAATGGACCATAACTACAGTTTGGAGGCTCCAGTCAAAGAAAGCCCGGAAAATGTTTCCAGGCTTAACGTGAGACAACTTGTAGACACCCTAGGATATCTGTGAGTACACTAGAATATAGAATTTTAGTTGTCTAAATACTTATAAATAAATAGTAACTGTCTCATCAGCCCGTATACTACTGGGCCCGAGCCTCCTTTACCATTGAGAGGGTTAAGGCCATGTCCACCACGCTGGCCTAGTGCGGGTTGGCGGACTACACACCTAAGAAATTCCTAACAACTTTTAAGTGTGCATGTTTCTTCAAGATGTTTTCCTTCACCGATTAAGCAAGTGATAATTCAATGTGAATACACACATAATTTGGAAAAGTAAGAGGTGTGTGCCTGGGGTTCGAACCCGCGACCGCCGAGATTCTCCACCGTGTGCCTAAGTCTCGACGCCAACACTGTATTACATATGAAATGTAAATAAATAAATAAAATAATTCGCAGGTCGTTGAAAAACCTTCAACGGAAACAGTTGTGGGTGGTGAAAGTGGAAACTGACAAGGCCGAGGCTTCCATCACGCAGTCCGAACAGGTCATCACCAAGATGGCGGACACCAAACAGATGATAGAGGTGAGTGCTGCCATAGACAGCTCGATGACGTTTTACAGCGCAGATATGGGTCTTTTAAGCCTATCTTCAACTATGTTATGTAAAAATTTAACAAGGGTAATTTAATTTTATTAGTATAAAATATAAATAATTTTTTTTTTTATATTAAATCAAAGTAAAAAATATAATTCTTAACATAAGAATAAATAATTGACGAGAAAGTTAATATCCCTGTTTTAAAAACGTGAGGTGCTTTGTCATTTTTTTAGTATAATTCCGGAATATATATATACTACTGGAAAAAATTAAAGGATCAAAAAATAAATCCAAATTTTTGGGCGATTTTCAACAGGCCGTAACTTCGAAAAAAATGGTCGTGCAGGGAATTTAAAAAAAGAAACTTGTAGCTCCAAGTATCTAGTTTTTGGATTAATACATTAATTTTTTTTAGCATCAGCGGTTTTTGAGTGATCTTAGGAAAACCAGCAACAAAAAAATTTAACAAAAAATCTTGTTTCTTTTTTTTTATATACGGGCGTGGAAAAACATGTTCTTGCTAAACCCGTATAAAGATCAGATACTTTGTTTATTTAGCTTTAATTTCGTTCTTTTAACGCCTCGATATGTTTAGTCCTCGCCGAGATATCAGTCTCCAAATGGAAAAGGGTCCTTTTGTCTTTAATTATCGATATCTCAGCAACCAATAATTGCACATCAAGTGAAAGGTGCGTTTCAAGAACTTGAATAAATATCCTTTAACCACTAGTTATTGCTTTTTCGAAAAAACGAGAATTCTTCTTGTTACATGAATTTGAAAATGCAACAAAAAATGAGCTTTAGGTGGTGTTTTGGAAAATCAAGCGCTGGATCGAAAATATTGTGAAAACCAATAATGTTGAGTGTGCGTTTTACAGTTCAATATGTCCACAAAAATCCTACAAAGTGCCAAATTAATCCATCCAGCAGTTTTTGTGATTCACTCGATCGAATTTTTGAAAAAAATAAGGGATCACGTTTTTGCTCTGCAAAGCTCATAATTTAAGAAATGAGAAATATTCTTTTTTAAGAGCTTTTTCCACATTTTGTTGTATAGATTTGTTGTTTTGGAACAACTTGAGGAAATTTAACAAATAAACGCCCAGTCAATTCAATATTTCGTCAATGCGAATATTGTTGCTCGAAAATTCCTTAAACACACACAATAGCAACAACGGGCAATATTGGCGTTGGTGACTTAAATTTCCTCAAGTTGCCCCAAAACAACAAAGTCGTGCAAAAGAAACGTGGAAAAAGCTTTAAAAAATAAATATTTTTCATTTCTTAAATTATCAGCTTTGCAGAGCAAAAACGTGATCCCTTATTTTTTTCAAAAATTCGATCGAGTGAATCACAAAAACGGCTGGATGGATTAATTTGGCACTTTGTAGGATTTTTGTGGACATATTGAACTGTAAAACGCACACTCAACATTATTGGTTTTCACAATATTTTCGATCCAGCGCTTGATTTTCCAAAACACCACCTAAAGCTCATTTTTTGCTGCATTTTCAAATTCATGTAACAAGAAGAATTCTCGTTTTTTCGAAAAAGCAATAACTAGTGGTTAAAGGATATTTATTCAAGTTCTTGAAACGCACCTTTCACTTGATGTGCAATTATTGGTTGCTGAGATATCGATAATTAAAGACAAAAGGACCCTTTTCCATTTGGAGACTGATATCTCGGCGAGGACTAAACATATCGAGGCGTTAAAAGAACGAAATTAAAGCTAAATAAACAAAGTATCTGATCTTTATACGGGTTTAGCAAGAACATGTTTTTCCACGCCCGTATATAAAAAAAAAGAAACAAGATTTTTTGTTAAATTTTTTTGTTGCTGGTTTTCCTAAGATCACTCAAAAACCGCTGATGCTAAAAAAAATTAATGTATTAATCCAAAAACTAGATACTTGGAGCTACAAGTTTCTTTTTTTAAATTCCCTGCACGACCATTTTTTTCGAAGTTACGGCCTGTTGAAAATCGCCCAAAAATTTGGATTTATTTTTTGATCCTTTAATTTTTTCCAGTAGTGTAGTTTAAAAATATTGCACTTAGCTTTTAAATATATAATTGGCAGCCCCGTGGTGTAGTTGGCTGAACACCAGCTTGCAAAACGAGAAGCCGGGGGTTGTGTGTCCACAAATATTTGTTTCGGGCCCGGTAGTTTGTGAGACCGAAAAGTCTTCCTTATCCTGCCTGGGTTAGATTCCCGACTCAAGCATTTCCCTAAGGGTATCCCGCCTTCCAGTATACAAGCGTAAATTTTTAATATTTTCCAGATAATCCCACAGACGTCTTCAACTGAGCAACCGGCCAATGAAGTTCTCCAAATGATGGACGATAACACAATGTCCGACAATTTCATATACACGATAGCTGAAGAACAAGAAATAACTATGGAGGAAGTTAAAGAGATTCCTGTAGTGGATAATAAAGAATGGATTGTAAATATCCTACCAGACGAAACTAAAACTAGATATGCTTACATAAAACACTGCAATACTGGAAAGAAGAAGAGACATTTCACAGCAGAAATGAATGAGATAACCCTACAAGGAGATTTTGAGAATTACTACATACTTCCCGATGTAGACCCTACTGTTGGAGTAGAAATAACAACGAGCTACGAACCAGAGAATTATATAGTTGAGGAATACCAGCATTTGGTTTTAGATGAACGTCCGAAGAAACGTAAAGATGAATCAGCTAAAAAGAAGCGTAAGAGATTATCTTCAGGTAGAGATCAGGTGAAAACCGAAAGTCCGGATTGGGCGATACAGAATACCGAAGATTATGAAGACTATGAGGATAAAAGAGCGGCTTCGAGAGTGCGGCGGAAAAATAAAAAATACCTAGGCTACGATTTTGTCACCTAATTTTGTCTGTGATCGGTGTTTGGCTTTTGAAAATTTGTGAGGTGAGAGTTTTAGTTGAGTACCATAGCCATAGACAATACACTGAAATATAGAGTAAAATCGCGATGGTAATGGCTTGAAACTATTATAAAAAATGTTTAAGCATCATTGAAGCAATCTTGATTTGAGTCTATTGCTTTTAGCCAGTACTACAGCATTCACTTTATTTTTTTGTTCTTCTTTAAACAATAATATCAAAGATAATCAAATAATTTAGTTGAATAATAATTTTGGTCTATATATTATTTATTTATTTAACATCAGGCCTGCATAATAATGTCTTTTAAAACAGCAAATAATTAAGAACCTAATTAGTAGCCACAACATTGCTGAAAGTGCAATCGCAATTGTAGTGCAATTACCATCAGGTCTAGTGCAATAATCATCAGTAATATAGCACCATCAGCTTAAAATTATGTGCAGAAATCATCATTACATCTGGTATAGGCCAATTACCATCAGTAGATATTCACAGGGGTTGAAACTACATAAGTCTTATTCAGTTCTTTTATGAAAAATGGTGAGACTTTTTCTAAGTGCCTGGAACTTCAACTTTAAGGCATGAAAAAGGGTTTTTATAAAGGTTTTGTTAAAGAACACCTGTCTTTGTTATATCAATCTTGGCCACTTTAATTGAAGGATAACGTAAAAACTGTTGAAAAAGTCGGATTTTCAAAAATTCAAGTTAGCAAAATCAGGTTTTTGGACTGTTAAGTTATCACGACCCCTGTATGCAAATATCTTCAGCATAACAGTAATATAAAGCCCATAAAATTCATCATAACAAGCCTAAAACTCTCACACACGCGGATTTTTTAAAACCAAACACCGATCTCAAAGGGAATTCGCGAAAATAGTGTTTTTAGTTTTTTTTTTGTAAAAATTTTAATAATTTAGTTTACATTATGCATTATAAAAAGTTATATGGGAAATGTTGTTAAAAAGTATTTATGTACGGTTATTGGTGAAATTCTATGGCCAAATGGTTTTGGTCCCAAGAGGCTTTCGTTTATTCTGACTTGTTCGTAATATACTTGGACCCATTCTAATAAGTGTGGATATGTTAATAAAACTATGACCATGAAGTTATCTAACTCGTAACAATATAACTTAATTATTTCAAGTGAAAAAACATAGGTGAGTATCCATTTGGGGTTATAGGATATTTTTATCCGCTAAGATAGGAATTACTCTTAATAAGGTGTTAATTAGTAACCCACTAATTATTGCGTGTTGTAAAAGACTATTATCTCCAAGTTTTTATGTTAGTATTTGAACTGACAACGGTTTTGGGATCTGAAAAACCCAAGTCACAATGACTTGGTCCCATTTTTCGTTGTACATCGACCTATCAATATAAGCATCAGTTGCGATTTTAGTGACAAGTTATATGTTTACAAGATTATTTTTGTGTGATAAACCCAAGTCATAATGACTTGGTACCATTTTATCGTTTATTATACTTGAATCTATTATTAGCATTGAGTTATTGTAATTGTGTTTACTGAAAATTATGGAATTCATAAAAATTTAGCTCTTGTTATGTTTCAGTGAGAAGTTATAATAATATCTGTATATCAAACGATTAATTTTAGGCCATCAAAGTGAGTTGTATTTTCTTAATGGAATCAGAAGCAAAACATAATCAATAACTTTTTACCTCCAAAAAATTTCTGCCTGGGGTTAATCACGAGACTTACATGTATGATAGAGTCAGGAATTAGAAATTCTCAGTAGAAGCACGGAGTATTATTTATAAAGGACAATTCGTACTCTATAACTTGTGCAAGTTCTCACGCCTATATTTCTAAAAGGTAGATAGAAATCTTCACTTTCATATTTTACTGTTTTATTTATATGAAGTACTGAAGTAAATATACTAAAAAATATATTTAGTCCCCCGTAAACGCGGGCGAGTCTATTACAGTTCAGACTCCATACTTCTACTGAGAAATTCGTAATGGAAAAAACCGTAAAAAGGAATCATGTTTTATTAATAAGAAAGAAGGAAATATAGAAGCTTGTATACAGATGAAAAAGATATTTTGTCTAAAAAAAAACAAAAGTAATATTTTCTCTTAAAATATAAAAGTTAGAATTTCACCAATATATCTCGCACATTGTCGAAAGCCAGATTATGTTGGAGCCAATATGTAATATGATTTTATAGCATAATAACACATTGGGCAATATATTCCTTAATTTCTGAACTAAAAACTAAAATATCTTAGGAATATTTATATTTTTACGTTCAGAAATTAGGCATATACGTATTTTATTAGTATTTTAAAGTCTTGTAAATATTTTTTGCACGATACCTCCTGTATTAATTCAATAACAGGTTGCGTATTTAAGTATTGATAATGGCTTCCGATTTAGGGAAATAAGTATTTTTAATATATTAATCGCTCACATATAGGCCGTCCATAAATTACGTCACACGAAATTCATGATTTTAGACCCCTCCCCCCTTCGTAGTATGACGTTACAGATTTCGCAATTTTACATCTATAAATTATTGGATAAAAACAACAGTTTCGAATAAATTATATTTTCAAAGAGACTAAAATTGTCAACGCTTGCCACGTAACACTAGTAGAGCGAGAAGCTTACTAAACAATTTGAATGTTATGTTTATCTAAGTAGTATTGCAAAGTTGTTTCAAATTTTTCGTTAACAGTGCAAAGTATTAACAAAATATGATGTCACGATATTTACGTCCCTTCCCTCCCCTTTGTCACACTCAGTCGACCCCCTACCTCCCCTTTACGTCTGACGTAATTTATGGATGGCCCTATGATATAGTCGATGTTGGCTCCAACATTTGCCTCGTGATGGATATAATATGGCCTTATTTACCACACATACATGTTCCAATCTATGAGAGAATTTTGCTGTTTCTTGATAAAAATCTAAAAAAAATAGTACTTGTAAAGGAAAGTGGTTATAAAGGAGATTTTTAAGAAAAAAATGTAAGGGTAACTAAAAAAATCTATTTAGAAATCGATTCCTTAAAAATCAATGCATCGATCATTTAACGTTTGCGGCTTTTCTTGCCAGTCTTTTTTAGCCTGCTTAATAATTGAATAAAAATACATTATAGCTCTCATAACTTTAGCATCAATACCAATTACAGTAAGATCGATTGTATAAGTAAAATCGATTACATCTCGATAATCGATAGTGAGAAACCCGCGAAATTCTCTCACAAATTGGCGGTTTATATTAAGCGTAGTACAGAGTGCGCCGATAGGTGGCGCTGACTGTTATCCAATGTATTGCGGAATCATGCGAGACGACTATCTGTTAATCATTAGCTAAACATTAAATAAAATGTGTTTTATTTTGATATTATTGTTTGATTTTGCATCCTTTAGGGATTTAATTGTGGCAGAAATTCAATTTAATAAGATACTGCGAGATAGATACGCGGCAAGAAAATAAATAGTGGTCGGCAAAAGTGCATTTCTTCATATTATCATGTTGTGGGCAAAATGCAGCAGCAAAAACTACGTGCTGTCACTGAGAATTACCTTATCTAAAATCCTAATAAAACTGCCCGATCCGGGAATCGAACCCAGGACCTCTAGAGTCTAGATCGAATGGTACATCATTGTAGATAAAGATAGGTATATTGCAGGGAAATGTTTAATACACTGTCATATGTTTGACGCACACGCTTCTTAGTACCTAATTCATTGCGTGTAATATCAACACTTTAATGTGCGACAACCAACAGCAGCAAATTTGTTTGAAATAATTATTGTTGGTGTGTTGTAGTAGAATGAACAGGTGACAGACAAGCGGCGACACTCGGACACATACTAAATACTGACTTTCCCTTCTAATCTTATTCAGCTGTTCTTTAATAAATCAATAAAAACAAATTCTGTATGCGACAAATATATTTGCACACGTCATAACAAAATTCATAATATCAATTATCACATAACAATTTATTTGCAAGTAATTAAAAAATATTTACAATAACAAATTCACGCCTACTACAAGATTTCAAGACACTTTTTGTACAAGAATTATTAATTTTGATGGCGTGAAACCATAATTTAACATGATTTTTCATCCTAACATGCATTTTAAAGGGTAGACAGTAATCTTACTTTTCTCCAATATTTTCAAGTCTTAGGTGTAAAAGCTTATAATATTACATTCATTTTATTTGCTTCTGAGTACTTCCATAGAAGTCCAAAAGTGTTACATGTTAATGATGTTATGTCTATTTTAGATTTATTGTGGGCTCAGGTTATACTCATTTATATGTCAAATTACTTACTTGATAAATAAAAATAAAAAGCTTAAAGATTGTTCGGAATATTGAAGTACAAAAAAAGGTTTTTAAGCTTCAATGAAAATATTATTATTGACAAAACAGATTTGGAATCATACTCAGAATTTCTATACAAGTAGGTATACTGCAGGATCAAAATTCATACATTCTATGGACACATATTCTTTTATTTCTATGGATTAAACATCAACATTTAAAATGGACTAAGATTAAACAATTCATTAATTAATTTATTTACAAACTGCAGTGCATTTTATTGTATAACATTTTTAAATAATAAATGAACAAATCTTTACAAAATCCTCTAAGTCAAATTTATCATCAACATGCTTTTTTTTTATGGAAAATGTCCCTTAAAAGGAGAAGCATATCCTTAGTAATATTCCTGAATTTTTTTTTTATATGACTTACGAGGATTTTGAAATTAATTATGCAAAAAAAAGTTATGTTAATATTAACATGAAAATATTGAAATCCTTAACATCTTACAACTTTAACCCACCATATAGGACCTAGCTATGGAACCAGAGATTTAGAAATTTGACTTTCATACAGTCTTGAATAATTATGACAATTGCTATAGTTCCTGGGCAGATTTGAACTGTACATACTAGAATGGTGATGTAACTTCATCATCATCAGCCTATATACATCCCACTGCTGGGCACGGGCCTCCTCTACAAGTGAGAGGGGTTAATTAGTCCACCATGCTGGCCTAGTGCGGGTTGGCAGACTATATCTAAGAAATAGTCACTTAGTCATGTCAATAAAAAAATCATTCAGATTGGACAATAAATTTCATCAATTAACATACAATTATTCTAAATGCTTTAATACAAAATACATTAAATCATATAAAGAGAAACATTAATATATACAAATTCAATCATAACTTATTAAATAATTTCAATACTATCATGTGATGCATTAAAAATATCAGTATCGGTACTTCCACAGAAGCCCAAAAGCGTTACACGTTAATTGTGTAATGTCTATTTCATAGTTTATTGTGTCCGGATATTCTCATTTACATGTCAAATTGCTTTTGTTAAGTAAACATTTAAAGCTTAAACATTGTAAGGGAAGCTTTTGGGGCTTCTATGGAGGTACCACTACTAAAAAAATGGTTAAATTTATAATCCTAGTTGGCTAGATACCAGTTTGTGAAAGGGACCGTATGGTCCATCCTACACTGAGACAAATATTTGTATGATCAATAAATATTTGTTTCTGTATGGGTGATTATGAGAAAAGTCTTGTGAAACTATGTATGTATGTTGGGTGTATTCAGACCGTGATGGGAAACTAAGGCAGGTAGTAGCTACGGTAATTACAAACATTAAAATTAGAAAAAAAATCGTGATAAGAATTAAATTTCGACGATTTCCTCATAACTACATATATTTAATACCAATGGCCTGTTATACAGCTGTATATTACTTATTTAAAATTATTATACAGGGTGTATTCAGACCGTGATCGGAAACTAAGGCAGGTAGTATCTAAAGTGATGACAAACCCTCTGGCGTTAAAAAAAAATCCGGACAAAAAATAAAAAAATGACGTTTTCTCTACAAACTGCACAAATTTAAAACCGATGGTTGTATGGAAATTGGAAAGCGTTAATTTTTTTTATTTTTTGCCAGGATTTTTTTAACGCCAATGGATTTGTGATCACTTTTGCTATGTCTTGCCTTAGTTTCCGCTCACGGTCTGAATACATTCTGTATACGTTAGATTTATATATTACTTAATTAAAATCAACATTTGCAGTTATTTTAACAGTTGCACTAAAATACTCCCACCAGCCTCATGCTATGACTCATATATAATTAAAGTCTCCATTTTATCAAAATCTGCATCTCCTTTCAGAAATTCTTCTATTCCTGTGCTTTTGGGATACGAATTCTTCTTCTTCTTAGCATGTTCATTTTTAAGATGGTTAGTGACATCTCTCATTTTTCTGAAGGGTTTATTGCAGATAGGACAATCCGCCTTATGTTTTCTTTCCTGGTGGACTAGCCATTGGTGATCCCATTGGTCTTTCAAGGAACGGAACCTTTGACCGCAGATCCTACATTTGCACCTATGGGTCCCTTTTTCGTGGTATAAGCGAATGTGCTTCGATAACGAAGATTGGGTGTAGAATATCTTGTCGCAAGAGTTACACCGCATTGGCTCAATTTTGCTGTGCATCTGTGGATCAAATTTTGTAATTGAAAAAATCATTGATTTTAATCATTTAAAAATTAAATTGATAGTCTAGTATGATACACGAAATACAGAATTATTTGTTTACAGAAAGACCTCTAATGGTCGAAAATCAAGAAGCTAAAATAAACGAGGTATATTTTTCGACTTATAAAGGATTTCTATTTAGGTGGATATTAATTCGATTTAAAAGGCTTGAGATTCATTTGTATTACGTTTCGAATTGACACATTGATATGTTCGAGATATTGAGTTATCGAGGGAAAATAGGTACCAAAATGATCTGGAGGAATTTACTAGTTATTTTGACTTAGAAGAGGGTTGAAATTTCGAATAATTAAGGAACTAAACACTATATGGAAATATAGAGTATTTTAAAATATTCACAAATATTCAGTATTCATACAAAAATTGAGACACTATTTCTCTGAGCTTTTCATACATCAATTCATACTAAAAAAAATGCAATCTATTTTTTTTTTACCTCAAGATGCTTAATAAGCGACGACTTGGCCTGAAACTTCTTCGAGCAGATATCACACACCAAAACCTGTAGATTATGGACCTTCTTGTGTTTGGTGAAATTGCTTGAATCGCTGAAGGTTCTGTCGCACATATCGCAACGGTAGACAGGCAGGGAGCCATGACCGCGCATGTGAAGCTTGTAGTGTTCCGCCTTGCAGTAGTCCTGGCCGCATATTTGGCATCTGGGGGGTATCATTATTATTATCATCATGATCGTGATGATTATCATTATGATCAGGATGATCATTGTCATTATTATCTTCATATTTATTTTTTCTTTACTTAAAAGTTTTTATTGTGGTTGCAGGCCGAAGCCAAGCAATCACAATTTTCAGTCTATATAGGTAAGCTAAAAAAGCAGTGATGGCCTCGAGGTTTAGGCGCGCGGTCGAGAATCTCGGCGGTCGCGGGTTCGAGCCCCAGGCACACACCTCTGACTTTTCGAAAGTTATGTGTGTATAAATTATCACTTGCTTTAACGGTGAAGGAAAACATCGTGATAAAACCTGCACACCTAAAAGCTCTTAGGAATTTCTTAGGTGTGTAGTCCGTCAACCCGCACTAGGCCAGCGTGGTGGACTATGGCCTAAACCCTCTCAATGGTAGAGGAGACCCGTGTGTGAGATGAGTTGGCAGCGGTCTCGTCTACTTCCATGAACTTTATCATCATTATTATTATCATCTTGATCATTATCTTCATTGTTAGTATCATCATGATAATGATAATTATCGACGTCATCATGATCACGGTCATCACTGTCATTATTATGATCACGATCATTATCATGATACCATCATTATTATCATCTACTCGTCACATTCATCATAGTCATAATCATCATTGACATGACAGCCCCGTGGCGCAGTTGGCCAGACACCAGCTTGCGAAACGAGAGGCCGCGGGTTCGATCCCCGCACCGAGACAAATGTTTCTGTGACCCACAAATATTTGTTTCGGGTCTGGGTGTTTGTGAGACCGAAAAGTCTCTCGTAGTTTCTGATACCCACGACACAAGACTCGTATCTTAGTGTGGGGTCAGCACTGTGTATGTGACTGTTGGGTGTATTTATTTATTTATCATGATCAAGATTATAATCGTGATCATTATGACCACGATCATCATCGTCATCATCATCATCATGATCACGATACTACAAACCTAAGAAATTCCTAACTTTTAGGTGTGTTTCCTCACTACGTTTAGTCCTTCACCATTTAGTTAAATTCATTATAACATAACTTAGAAAAGCCAGCATCTGGTAATGGTGGGACTAAGGCCAATTAAAAAAAAAACAGGTCTTACCTCAGACTTCCATACTTGTGTTTGTTCAAATAGGCGTCAGTTAGTAAATGCTCGATAAGATGTCTCTTGCAGTCGTTTTTCCTTCCAAAATTCCTTTCACATATAACACACACTTTGATTTTGTATTTCGCTGGATCGGCTTGGAGATATTCTGAAAATATATCATAAATATGTACACCCAACAGTCTCATATACAGGGTGTATTTAGACCGTGATTGAAAACTGAGGCAGGTAATAGCGATAGTGATTACAAACCCCCTGACATTAAAGAAAATCCCGATAAAATATAAAATTTTTGACGTTTTCCATACAAACCACATACTTTTAACACCGATGGTTGTATGGAAAACGTCAAAATTTTTATTTTTTGTCGGGATTTTTAATATCGCCACTGGGTTTGTGATCACCTCGCTATTACCTGCCTCAGTTTTCGATCACGGTCTAAATACACCCTGTAAAGTTCTGAGATGCAGATTTTGATAAAATGGAGACTTTAATTATATATGAGTCATAGCATGAGGCTGGTGGGAGTATTTTAGTGAAACTGTTAAAATAACTGCAAATGTTGATTTTAATTAAGTAATACCGACCTATGCATAGAATAAGGTTACTTATGACTATAACACCAAAGTACTTTTTATGTCTATAATAGAGTTAACATTGTTTATATATTGCAGTAGTGAAGTAATAATAATCATAAATTTTGTTGTTGTTTGAAGAACATAAAAATTTACTGATAATTTTGTGCCCAATTAAGTTTAAATCGCTGAGAATGAGAAGTTGTGCAAAAGCACATATAACTTTATTCTATGCATAGTTCGATATATTAATCTAACGTATACAGAATGTATTCCGACCGTGATCGGAAACTTTTTTTTTTTTTGTTATCGAGGGGAAAGCTGTTTATGGCTCTACTTCCCGCCAGCCCGGGGGCAGTGGGGGGCGGGAAGCGTATGTCGGAGTCACCGGTCTTCCAGCCCGGCGCGCGGCGACGTTATGTCCGCGCAGATGTTAGTGCCGGGCTGGGTCCCTAACGAAGTCCCTAAACCGGCATACCGACCAAAACCCCCCGGTGGCCATCTCCGCGCCAAGTTGGGCGACCATGGTACGTGAGCGAGAGGCGCCCACCGTTAACCACAGCCGCCCGGTGCGCCTCCGAGACGTAATTGTCTCGGACGTCTCGGAGTTAAAAGGGGGCGCAGTTACGCCCCCACTAGCTTGGTTTGGGCGCCCTGGTTGTGGATGGGCGCCCACGACGTACACAGGCCACAGTGCCGCCGCCCCGCTCGGGGTCACTTTCATTGAGGACGCGCCGCCCCCGCAGCGCGCTCAGCGACCCCGAGGGTCCCTTTGAGTCGCCTTTTACGACAGGCAGGGGATACCGTGGTGAGATTCTAACGCCCCCTAAGGCAAGTAACAGCTAAGGTAATTACAAATCCCCTGGCTTTAAATATAATACCGAAAAAAATTAAAGTTTTGACGTTTTCTGTACAAACCACGTACAATTCGACCTATGCATAGAATAAGGTTACTTATGACTATAACACCAAAGTACTTTATATGTCTATAATAGAGTTAACATTGTTTATATATTGCACTAGTGAAGTAATAATAATCATAAATTTTGTTGTTGTTTGAAGAACATAAAAATTTACTGATAATTTTGTGCCCAATTAAGTTTAAATCGCTGAGAAAGACAAGTTGAGCAAAAGCACATATAACTTTATTCTGCGCATAGGTCGATTTAATACAGATGGTTGTATGGAAAACGTCAAAATTTTTATTCTTTGCCGGGATTTTTTTAACCCCATTGGGTTTGTGATACCTCTCTCTATAGACGGACAAGTATACAGTTTGTAAAAAGACCATGATCGAAAACTTACGTCCTAATATTGAAAAATTACTTAAAATTTAAGGTTACCTTAAATTAGCCCCATTTGTTTTAAAAGGCCCTTTAATTTAACGAAAATTAAAATTTAAGAAATAAGTAGGCAATTTTCATGTGCCATTTGAGTATGCAATCTTTACTCACAAACCCTACTTAAAGTATTACTATTCCAGAAATCCACATCATTATCATAAGGCGGCAGTAATCATTTTTTTTAGAAATCGTATAATAAATAGTACCTTGTATCTCAAATGTAGTGTATTTGAGATACATTGGTTTGTAAGTGATTACAAAGTCACTTTATTTTATATAAAACATAATTATCATCAACTCATATACTGCTGGGCACGGGCCTCCTCTACAACTAAAAGTGTTTAGGCCTTAGTCCACTACGCTGGCCTAGTGTGGGTTGACGGACTACACACCTAAGAAGTTTCTGAATACTTTGTTTATTTAAAAACTAAAAGATTTAATATGATCACTATAAAGTGTTGTTTGATAAGCTAAATCCAAAATAACTAAAGACAGAAGGTCCCTTCAAATTATCCAACATGGTATCATATGTATGTCACATCTTTATGCAGTAGACAAGTAGGAGAACTGAGTTTCCAGGTTTGAATAATTTTTTAATTTTATTTTTTATTGTATACTTATTTTAAGTTATAAAAAACTCTTTTCATTTAACATTAAATAATCTGCGATTCTATAATCCAACTTAATATCAGGTTTTGATACAACGGGATATAGTATTGATAACCATACCAAGAAATATATTTCTTTCATGACTAGGTTTTTGAAACCTAATAGTTGTTATTTATAGTTATAATGCAAAGCTGTGTGTAATGATGTATATGTAAATGGGTGGTGATTACATTTTATCACTACATAGTATAAAACAAAGTCGCTATCTCTGTCCCTATGTCCCTTTGTATGCTTAAATCTTTGAAAATACGCAACGGATTTTGATGCGGTTTTAATAGATAGAGCGATTGAAGAGGAAGGTTTATATGTATGGTAACATCCATTAAATATCAGCATTGCACCCGTGCGAAGCCGGGGCGGGTCGGTTTTATTAATAAATAAAAGAATGTTATCGTTCATCTTTCCATATTTATTTTCATTTTTAACATTGCAATTTCATTTTTGTATTTTTCTACCATCAATTTTCTTTCTAATCTAGCTTTTCTCAATTTGGCTTTAAAATATTTTTCTTTTGGGGACATTTTTGCTTTCTGAATTTTCCTTTTATTTGTAACTTTCTTCTGGCCTTAAATTACAAAAAAAATATTGTTAGTTGTTATGATTACTATTATTTCTATGTATAAAATGAACCATAATTTTAACCCCATTATTGTTTTGTATCAGTTATTTCTTAAGAAACATGTTTATTTATTTGAAATGTTTTACTACAATCCTACAAACTTAATATTTTTTATATAAAGAAAAAAGTGTATGTTTGTTACAAATAAACTGAAAAACCAGCTGAACCTATTTTAATGATTTTTGGTATGAATAGATGAGACCCACCAAAGTAAAATAGAATACTTTTAACCCTAGAAAAGGTAGTATTCTTTTGGAATGGGTATATGTTTTTTCATAAATAGTTGGCACACTGTAGGAATAAATTTTACATCAACATTTAAATAAAAATGTGTTTATTTTTTAAATAAAAATATGTCGGAGTGAGTGAAATATTTCGTCCCTATCCCACCACACACCCGCCACTGCAACTCCTGTATTCCAGGATCAACAGCGGCACGCACAGTATTGGCGCCGAGCAATGAAGCTCAGCGAATCTAAGGGGACCTAAATTGTCATAATCCCGCAACGAAGTTAATCAGAAAAGCAATGTAAAGGAGGAGTTGGAAAAACAAAGAGTTGTCCACTTCCCTCCACAGCAAAGCGGGTGACAAAACATTGAGCTATGAGGTTTAACCTCACATAAAGAAAGACAATTACAATTACCAAAAAATTTGACGCAAGTAACGCACCACGGATAGTTAACTATTGCTTAAATTGGACCTAACGTGCGAACTGTTATACAGACTTCCAATAATAGGCATGGCAAAATCGCTGAAAGGCACGGAAATTCCTCCTAGATTCAACGAGGTCTGTATAATAAACAACACCAGACGTTACGTGCATACTATTGAGCATACTGTTACGCTCATCCGACCAAAGATTGCACTCCCAAAGGATATGATGTGCGGACTGTTCATATTCGCAATCATGCGTTGAGCATTGGCACATAGGAGAATCAACCAACCTAAATGAGAATAATTTACTACGAAAATTGCCGTGACCGGTTAGAAATTGCGACACGTAATGATCAATCTCAAGCCAAGTTTTTGCCAAGCGATCGCTAACCGAAGGAAAATATTGATAAAGATGACGGCCCTTTACAGACAGCTTCCATCGGTTTTGCCATTCTTCTATTAATTCCGAGTAAGTCTCGGCGTATGGTTTAAATAAGTGAGTGAAATATGTTAACATAGTTCAGAATTAACTACCTTCATTCAATTTAATAAATTGGACTGTTCTTTAAAATTGCATAAAAATAAGTTGCAGATTTGACTGTAGTAGTGGTATTGGAAGGGGTGAGTAGCTAAGAGGGGATTCTCGCTATATAAGGACAAGCACAAGCTCACTCGGACACTTCCGTTCTGCGACTCGGAAGGAACGTCACTCTGCTTGTTGGACGAATCAAATGGAGGAAATATTCCTATTGAAGAGCGAGATTATTCACCAATCATACCCACTCCGATAAATATATTATTAGCACTAAAGAAAATTTAGTTAAAAAAATGACGACCTAACGACTATAAGTATTTTTTTAATATTTGTCTGGACATTTTTTTTTACATCAACATGTCTAATAACCACAGCCTGTATTAGTTTTCGATCAAGGTTTTCTTACACCCTGTATCTTTACGTTACTACCTTACTATTTCTTTTTTCGAGTTATAGAACATTAAAAAAACTTAAAACGTGCATTAATGTAGAGGCAGGCACATACCTTAAATTATGATTATATTGTCTTTATCATATAAGTCTCACTGCTGGGCACGGGCCTCCTCTACAAAAGATATTTAGAAATTATTCCACCACCCTGGCCTAATATACTAATTAAGCTTTTTACCACAGAACAATTGACTAAGACTAGAAAGGAAATGTATGCCAAGCGTGCCGAACCTATGATTACTTTATCATATGTTTGACACACACGTTTCTTAGTAATTCATTGCGTGTGATATCAACACTTTTGTGTGACAACCAATAGCAGCCAATTTGTTTGAAATAATCATTGTTTGAGTGATGGTAGTAGAATGAACAGGTGACAGACAAGCGGCGACACTCGGCTACATACCAAATACTGGCTATTTCCCTTCTAATTTTACTCAGATGTTCTGTATTTATACCATAAAAGTACAGGACAATTAATTTTGAAATAGACATATCGCACGCTTAAAAATATAGTGACCTAATTCAAAATTTTGTATTTTCACCTTCATTCACTTTGTAATTAAATATAGTCGGATTAAATAATAAAATTGTAATGGATGTAATGTAACTATTTAGTACACATATTTTTTAAACATAATGATTTTTTATATATTTTCTACAAAATATATTTGACGAAGTAATACTCTTTTTCCCATTTACTTACCTTAGACTCGGCTTTTTTAATTAGGTCACTATATTATTAAGCGTGCGATATGTGTTTGACCCCCAACCATTAAAATACAAGTATAAAAACTCACCGATAACAGACATAAGCCCCTCCGTCTCTAGTGCAACATTTTCCACAGTCTCCACTATTCTCTTGTCAGCATCTTCATGCTTAGACCACACTTTAGAATGAGTCACCCAGTGTCCACACATATTTTCATACCCCACTTTCCCTTTGCAAAATTTACACTGATACACTCCCTCACTAGAAGACCTTCTTCCAGCCTTGCTATCTATTAAATACAGCCTTAAGAAAGACTGTTTTACATGTGCCATAACATGGGGAAACAATTTAGTCATATTCTCATACTGTTCACAGCAAACTGGACAGCTCATGTACTCATATCCATGCTTTTCAAAATGCAGTATATATTTCTTGAATGATGAAGCATTCTTCCTGCACTCGGGGCACGGGTACCGGGGCTTCAAACATTCAGATGTGATTTCTACGGTCTTGCAATTGTATAGTTTGTGCTCTTTGTATTTCCTGTGAATGTTTTGGTAGCCACATTTTGTGCATGTATAAATCTTTGGTCTTTCTTTGCCTCCTGGTTTGAGGATGACTTCAGGCTCTATGGATAATAATTCTTCTGTCTCTATTTGGGCCAAAGGCGTTTCTATAGGCTCCTCTTTGATGAACATATCTTCAAACTCTTCAATGGGTTCTGTTTTCACTATAAATTCTTCTGGTTCCTGTTTTACCACCGTTTCTTCAGATATATTGTCCATAGACAAGCGGATAATATCTTCCTCATAATCCTCGTCAAGTGGTTCGGATTTTATCTCTGTCTGTATCACATACACGGGTTCCTGGAATTGAGCAATGTTCTACGATCATTAATGTGATTTTCAGCTACCTAACACATTTTGCTACTGAGATTGTCCATACAGAAAATAACATCTGTAGGAATCGAACCTAGGACAAACCTTTATGTCTCGGGTCTAAGTGTTGACTCAAGTCTCAATTAGTAATTATTACCCACGACACAGGAATTGTATCCTAGTTTGAAGTCAGAACTATATAACAAGTGACTGCTGGGTGTATTTATTATTAATTGACTTTTAGGTATAAAAGGCGTGCATCAAAACTCGAACCGACAATCGATAAAGGAGCTTTTAAAAATGCAAGACAGCCCCAAGCAATTAATTAAATAATTATAAATAAATACACTCAACAGTCACACACATAGACCAGAACCCACATTAAGATACGAGTCTTGTGTCGTGGGTATTAGAAACAACGAAAGACTATTCTCACAAACACCCAGACTCGAAACAAATACATGTAGATCACACAAACATTTGTGTTCGTGCGGGGATCGAACCCGCAGCCGCTTGTTTCGCAAACTGGTGTCTGCGCCACCAGGCTGTTTACCCCCTTATGGGGACTCTCCTCTCTCTCCTCTCTCAATTGTACTAAAACTATTTCTCCTCCCTAAAACCATCCAACCCCTCCAGCATAATTACCTCGAAGTATATAAGCGGTGTGGGTTCGATTTCCTCCACGGTACACTGTGGGGTAACCTCTGCAGTTCCGTCCATTGTCGGTTCAGTCTTCATTTCCGTCACCAGGATCTGATGCTGAGGTTCGTGGACCGGTTTCTGAGTAGGACCTTTGTTCTGATAGGTTTTCTGAAGAGCTGTCTTCTTTACTTCCAGGCTTGGGCACTCGGCTGTAATGGAATGGTGATGATGATTTAGTGGTGTCGAGAAAATTTGAGAAAAGGGAGCTTTACGATAGTTTAAAGAAAATCTATATAAAAAAGCTTAGTGATGGTCGCAAGAAACCAAACTCTAGAAAAAGATTAAAGCATTTATTAAAGAATAACTAAAAAAAAGCTTATTATAAAACGTCAGATTGTATTAAGGATAACAAGCCCTGGAAGTGAGTAAATAGATCATAATGTTGCTGCAATTACTATCCTTACGTATGTTTAATTTAAAAAAAAAAAATGTAATCATAGTAATTTCATTTTTTTTTAATATATATTTAAAACTTAAATATTACTCAGAATCTTGTAAGGCAAGCTGGCCTTTTGGGCTTCTATGGAAGTACTGCCATTGTATACTTACTTTTATCCTCAACAACTGGTGCTTGCACATTTTCCTCTTCAGATTCAACTTTATCGGCAAAGTAGTACTTTGGAAGTATGACCTGGAAAATGGATAAACATCATGCTTATACTAACAAACTAACTTTACACATATATGCCTTTAGTATCGGTTTTTCAAAGTTTAATAACTTTAATAAGTCCCTGAATATTGCCTTTAACAATAAAAAATTTGATCTGAATATGTATTCACAATTCATTAATACTTTGATATTATTAAAGATAAAAAAGAATTATTCGTTTGTTAAAATTTAAATTAAAACTTTTCAATGAATATAAATGATTTTTATTAGATAGATGGAATTATGTATAGGATGCGGGATGGGATAAATGCACTGTACCCGTGGGATGAGCACAGAATTCAAATTGCTTACATAAAATAACTTAAAATAATTACCTTTCTTAAATGCTGCCTCCGTTTATCATTTTGTTTGTGAACAACCCACCGATGGTCTCCAATAGCCCTCAGATCTGTATACACCTTCATATCATCACACAACGAACACTTGTATGCAAATTGAAAACTCTTCGAATGCTTCTTATAATGCATTACTTCCATACATTTCTTTGGTAGAAGTAAATTACATATCTTGCAATGTACATTACTTTTTGTATTCTTAAGGTGTAAGTCCACAGCAAGTTTAGTACCAAAACTCCTAGTACAGTGTTTGCAATCATAACACATGATCTTCTTTGGGCAATGGTGTATTGTATAGATGAAATACTTTAGGTTACATTTAGTACAAGACCTGTATTGTGGTTGTATAGGAACATCAGATCTCACAGTATGCCTAGTCCCCATATGCGTCGCTAAATCACTTCTCTTAGCGAAGAGACACTTGCACAAATTGCACATGATCATCACATGGTCTCGTTCAAGTTCCAAATACTTTAAATACTGCCAGCAAACTCCTTCATGTGACTTCAAGTCAACGCAAGTGTGAAATTTGTCCTCACAACATCTGCAAGCGTATAAACCGTTCTGCTTATTCGCTGTGGTATGGTTTTCATACGGCTTGTTGCACTTCCAACAATCGCCTTCAGTGTAAATATCTTTTGGTACTGGTATATTCACTGTACCATAGGCTATAAAGCATGCCTCATTCGCAGACTCCTCAATCTCCAAACGGTAAGAATCAGGATTGTGGGACTGTAGATGATTTCTGAACGGATCCAAATGCCACCAAGCGGTCTCACATATGTAGCATTTGTAGAACAATGGTACATCCCTATATTTTGAACTGTTATGCCAGATTTTCCATTTGTGTATGACTTCTTCTAGCTTAACATCCCTAGGGTCGTCTTCTAGCGGGGTTGTTAGAGCCATGCCCCAGAAGTTCCTCAGCTCAATACCGAGGATCTGATCAGCTATGTTATCAGATGTACTGACTATATCGTCTACATCCTCATAAAGTTCACCTAAGTCTACCTCTGTCACATCCATTGGGTTGTAAAGCCCTTTTTTAGCTTTCTTTTTTGCCAATGCTTTTTTCTTTGACTTTGATACATGTTTATGCTTTGGTGCATATGATTTTACGCCGTTTTGGGTTGTCTCAATTCTGTATGTTGGCTGTTGGTCATCCTCCCTATATTCTTCTATTTCAATGTTTATCTTAAAGTCTACAGAGGGCTGCGTAACAGCATCATTTTGTTCTTGTTTAATATCAAAATGGCTAATTTCATCACTGTTAAGAGATGAGTCATCTATTTCTATTACCTCTTCTTTGATCTTTTTTGCAAGAAATAGACTGTCCTGAAATACAAATAGAACAATTTTAAAAAGCTATCCGCCTTTGCTAACTTGATATTATTTTTAGGACCCTATAGCCTTAAAAGTATAATAGAAACAAAAGTAGGATAATTTGTGAGTGTTGTAAACTTGTTATGGATACAATTTTTCAATTTTATGTTTTTTTTTATGTGATTGGAACAGACAATGTTTTTTGATGTAAAAATTTTAACCCTTACAAAAATTGCATTTGGAAACTCAAGTTTTAAAAGGTTTAGAATACCTTAGGAGATTGTATTTGAAATATGTTTTAAATGACTTCATTGTATTCTACTACACTTGGACAAAAAGTAATGTTTAAAAGTATCACATTAAGTATGTTTGATATATAAAAGTTATGACGTTATATTTGACGATCAAGATAATGTCGGAAGATTTTCTTAACTAATCGATATTTTTTACGCAATGAATAAACTCAAATTTTAGTCCAGATGCTGCCATTAGTCTGTTTTAAGGTCGCGCAAGATAACAAATTGCAGTAAAAATACGTAAATGAAATCAATTTATGAGCCTTAAAATATTGATTCAAGTCTAGTAAATGGGTATAAGAAAAAAATACATATTATTTAGCTGGAGGGAATAACACATGCTTTACATATGAGGTGATTTATTGGGTTAATTTCAAAAAATTAAAAGTTCGTGATAATATTATCAAACAGCTAACGATATTTCTCAATCTTTCAATTACCATTTCCTACCCACTTACAACCTTCTACCTTCAATTTCTTAAGTAAAGATTCGCTACGATAATTGTACATGCGCAGTGAGAAAGCGTTAGAAGACCTTTGAAAATACATTTAGGATCAAAGTAACATTTTTGCAAGCACCATAGTCCGATAATTTCGCAATAATACGATAGTCATCCAAAATGGTGGACCTACCTGCACATCATCGAGTTTTTCGTCGTCCAATTCATTACACTCACGCACCTCCAATTTACTTTTCCTGCTCCTCTTTCGACTGTAGTCGTTCATATTTCACGTTAAATCGACTTTAAGACATTAAAAATGTTCATTCATAACTATACATTAACAAACGTTTCACTAAAACCACGAAAACATGAAAACGTAGGTAGCGAATGAAAATGGTAAGACGATAATGGTGTCAAAAGCGAATGCAATCAACAACACGCTTATTATATTTCATCCCTTTCTTATTTATGAATGTTGTTAAAAAAGAACACGTACAATCAAACGTGCATAGTGAGCTTTAATTTGGCTGGGTTATATGCGCAAGATGTGTCTTTCCGCTTGTCGGGTAGTCGCGACAATTTGCGTTCCGTTCAGAAATGTTATTAATAAATTTATTTAATTATAGGCTCCTTGGATTGTGCACAAAAGTTGAGGTACGAAATGAAATTGTGCCCTATTTCAGACAGTTTACGGCTGAAATTGATTAATTATAAATTCTATGAAATTTCATTTTTCTAATGTTGAACGATGGAACTAATACCTGCAATTCTTTTTTGTCTGTGGTATAACCTTAAAATGGGCTGCTGCCTTTGATTGTATATATTTTCGTAGAATTTGATAAAAATGAGTATTTTGATTAAACATTGCCGTCCTGGCTGCATTTCTACGACATACAACACGAGATTATGGCGCTTAAATTCAACTACGGCTGACACAGCGCTCAAAAAGGGCGAAGATGAAGAAGAATTTAGAGTTCTAGATATTTTAAAAAAGAGGGATCGACAGCAAAGAAAAGTTGCTAGAAGGACCGATATACAGCCTGATAGAGCAGACAGAATGGCCACAGACCAGGTAATACTCAAAATATAAACCTAAAATATGAATTTTTGTTTTCTATAAGATTAAGATATTTCTTTGTAAAAAAGTCTTTGCACTTGCTTCTGTGTTTAGTACCTGTTTTAATAGTAAAAGTATATAGTTTTTACTAAGTATATTAAATTGGCAAAACAGCTGATATGTGTGCATTCCCAAACAAGATAGTTTTATGTTATTTAAAGCTAATCATTATAGACTAAATTTAAATGTGTTTTTTTGCACACTATTGTGACAATACTAATTTTTTATAATTAGTTTTCAAATACAAAAATTATAATTTTTTATTTATTATTAAATTTACAGAATTGGGGCAATGTATGGCCTGGTCCGAAGACTTTTCATCCCTCATCTGTGCCATTGCCGTTGAGACAGGGCTATGTCCCCAAAGGTCAGGCACCACCGGGCAAGAAAGCAAACGCTGAGCTAATGAAGATACCGAATTTCCTCCACCTTACACCGCCAGTCATCAAAAGCCAGTGTGAAGCATTAAAACAATACTGCACCGAATGGCCAAAGCTTTTAAATTCAGAAGAAAGTATTGAGAAACACTATCCAGTGGAAATTATAACATCAGATTATTGTCATGCTAGTCCATCTATACGGAATCCTTTGGCAAGGATTGTAACTTTACGTGTTAAGCTTTCATCTTTACAGCTAGATAAGCATTCAAGGGACAAGTTTATACGCTTGGTTGGTGACAGGTACGATGATGAGACAGATTTGGTTACAATCACAGCTGATCGCTGTCCAGTGAGGATACAGAATTTGGATTACGTGAATTATTTGCTGACGGCCTGCTATCACGAATCTTGGTCTTTCGAAGATTGGGAGCTGGAAAAAATGGAGGAAGATATGGAATATTACAACTTTGATAAGAATCCTTCTAAGAGAAACTTGGTAGATTGGTTCCATAGAGTCAAAGGTGAAAGTAAGGAGTTAAGTAAAGATGAATATATTGCCTATGATGTCAAGGATATACCGAATGGTCAGGAGTTTGCAAATGCTGTGTCAAATTTGTTGAATCAAGGAGAAAATGAAGAGACATGGAATAGTTACGATGTAGCGGTCAGGAAACTGTTAGGTTTGCCGCAAAAGAAGGTTGTTTAAGTTTGTAAAAATAAATTGTAGTTGTAATTTTTATTTTATTACCCCTATATTTTATGCTTCTCATAGGTTTTTTTGTGAAAAAAATCTCTTAACAATACCTTTTTATGATCAAGACCTTTGAACTATTTGTAGGTACTACAAAAAAAACCTTAAGCCTTCAATCTATTTCTTACTAAATCTTTTATAGAGGGTGTATTTAGACCGTGATCGAAAACTGAGGCAGGTAATAGCGAGGGTGATCACAAACCCAATGGCGATATTAAAAACCCCGACAAACAATAAAAATTTTGATGTTTTCCATACAACCATCGGTGTTAAAAGTATGTGGTTTGTATGGAAAACCTCAAAAATTTTATTTTTTGTCGGGATTTTCTTTAACGCCAGGGGGTTTGTAATCGCTATCGCTATTACCTGCCTCAGTTTTCGAAAATGGTCTAAATACACCCTGTATATTACTGAAAATATTTACGCTTTAATTGTCAATTATCATCATACACAGTTTTTCAGAATTATAATAAAAACTTCATGTCTTTTTGTCGGGAAGGAATTGCTTTATGCAATTAGTTGTGTTATCTCTCTACCTAAACAAAATTAATTAGTCATACATTCAAATCAGTTTTGGACGTTTTGATTTAATATAACTTTGCAGTTGGCAATCGAAATATTTTGACATCTTTGTGCAGTCTTATTTGAGAGCACTGGAAATTTAGGATGAATAACAGAACAATCAAAATGTCTGAATTACGAAATATGGAAAAAAGAAACTTTTCTCTGTAGTTGGACATGAATAGCTCAGAATAGTAATACATTTGTGGGCAATGTTACACAATAAAATATTGCAATGCTGCCCAGTAAATCGTAAAATGTTTACATACGCTTCAATAAATTTAATATTAAACGAAACCATAAAGTTTATATCGATTTTTTTATTTACTGATTGTAACGATGAAGGAATATGGATTGTACATTTTTGTCTGTAATATATTTTTTGTTTTATCTAATGATATCCAATCAATCTTAAAAAAATATAGTAAGTAATTATTATTTTTTACTCATTTCCGTCCAATTTATTTTATTTATTCAAATATTTTCAATTAATGTTTTATAACTACTTAGTACTTAGGGAACCTACTTTTTTAAGCTAAAGAAGTTATGGGCTATAACTTATTTTTGGTCATTTATTATATTGCCTTTTATCGCAAATGGCTACTAAGATTTGTTTTCTCCAAAAATCAAATTATTAACGACTATGAGACCCGGATAAAAGATTTCGTTGGTATCAGAAAAAAATAACAATTTTTTGTTTTCATAAATTTATGAAAACAAATAATCCTAAACAATTAAAGAATGGTTTTTATTTTAAAACATATTTTTCGGTGTGATAATCGAACTTGATTAGTCACTTTGTTATTCGTTTCATTTCAAGATGATAATTTTAAAAAGAAAATACCTTTATTTAATGCGTTAGCTAAAATGATTGTATAAAATGATTTACGTAAAACACTGAAATGTAGTTAGCGCCATCTATCCGACGAATTCAGTACTATACTTAAGAAACATTCCATAAGAGAAATGAACACCGTATTTTGATGAAAGATTGTGTCATCTTCATAATCTAAGGAAACTTTCGCTGTCACAAATACCCAGATACGAAAAAAAGTGTCATTGAATCACACCAGCATCTCAGGATTGGGAACGAATGCCTTATTTTCCAATTACCAACTGATAATGACTAACAAATGATGCAGGATCTTAATAAAGAATGTTATTCTAAATATTCATTCTATTTTCAGGCGTAGAAACGAAAAGTTATGTATTTTGGCCTAATGCTACAATACCGTTCTATATAAATCCGGAACATTTTGGTGAGTAACGATTTAATCCAGTTTTATTAATTTGGTCGCCGCTGAAGAAGAAAGTAAATAAACAAGGTGCTGGTAGTTCTCGGATGCGAATATCCTATCCCAAATATGTTTAAGACTTAAAGAAATAAAAATTAAATATAATTTGTAATATTCAGTAGTATGCACCTCGTTAAGTAACTTTTATTGACACTGAGTAGCGTTCTTGTCGCTGCTGCTACTGCCATCTATATTAACATTTAGAAACAACTATTATAAACTCTAAATCAGTTTTTTCTTTTCTACACTAGATGTCGCATTTTTTACGCACAGCATTTTTTTATTTTAAATTAATCAAATGCATAAATAATATTATCGTGTTGCCTATATAACTTTATTGTTTAATAAACCGCAGAAATGCATTAAATTTATGTTTATTGTAATAATGCAAGTAACTTATCAGCAGTAAAAATAAAAAAGTTTCTCATGTACATTTTTAATGTCCATAATTCCGCAGAAAATATATAAAAACTGCATATTATAACTGCGGTTTGCTGTTTTATGACCCTTGTTATTGTGCGTGAGAAAAATCATTCAGCTCCTTATTTTTAGACCATGAACAATCGCTGGCTATTATGACGGCTCTCTCCATGTTTGCGTTCAAAACTTGCCTCAAGTTTGTTCCGGTAATGGCTTCGCCGTCTGAGAACCACCACGCTCTGGTGTTTATCAACCCAGAAGGAGTGAGAAGATGCGTTCTTACAGATGGGCACTCAGTATATGAATCCCATGTGAGTGTTTAAACTTATCTTTATATTTTAAATCATCTTAACCATTAAATAAAAATCTAAAAATATGTTAGATCTATCACCTTTGTCATTAAATAAGTAATTGGTATGAAATTACAAAACTCTAATTCCACAATTACATAAAAATATTATATATTGTACACATTTACTACTCGTCGCTAGATGGCGCTGTTTGAAATAAGCGAAGTATTCTTAACAAAATTTCTTTTCAGGTTCTGGTCCTTGGCTACGATTGTCTTAAATCACCGAATATCGACATGATGATAATGAAAGCGCTCGGGTTCTCATACGAACACAATCGCGCGAGCAGAGATCTGTTTGTTGAAATACTTCTGGAGAATATAGAGCCAAGTAAGTGATATAATAAAGTCCTATGTATTTGATATGACAGCCCCGTGGCGCAGTTGGCTGGATCTTGCGAATCGAGAGTCAATCGTCTCTTAGTGTCCAAATTATATCTAAGAATCGTGAGTTAGAAATCTTCACTAATTATTTATATGCTTTTAATAATTGATCACATACTGTAGAGAAGGAAGACCTCATCATCATCATATGTCCCACTGCTGAGCTAGTCTTATCTACAACTGGGAGGGTTTAGACTTAGTCAATCACGCTGGTTTAGTGCGTGGTAGTGCGGGTTGGCGGACTACAAACGACTACGGACTCTCACGATGTTTTTCTTCACCTATATTCATTGTGAATACACATATAACTCTGTAAAGTCAGAATGGTGTGCCTGGGGTTTCAACCCGCGATCGCTGAGATTCTCAATCGCGTGTCTAAACCTCTAGGCCATCACTACTTTGAAACTTTAATGTTATAAATGTGTGATCGGTTGGAAACAACTAAAATTGTCATAAGGAGATCGAAACGTCACTTTTGACTTGTCAATTTTATATTTTTTTAACTTTATATGATGACTGGTATAAATAAGTCGATACTTTAATGTAACTTTGTGATAAAAATAAGTCGTCATTCGTAATCAAATTTATTATACAAAACTATTAGATACAAACAACTTTAATATGCAATGATGTACAATGAATGTATATTTAGGCAAACAAAAAACAGAGTATATTTATTTTAATAAAAAAAATACAAGGACATTACTTAAATATGTTTTTTTAGACTTCCATACTCTAGGTAAAACAGGACCCTATTACTAAGGTTTCGCTGTCCGTGTGTCATCAGACTGTATCTCACGAACTGTGATAGATAGACCGTTGAAATTTTGAAAAATGCCGATAAAACATTAAATATAATAAAAAATATTTATAAGGGCTCCCGTACAATAGTGAAAAGGCATGATTGTTTTGCCGTTTTTATAAATAGCGGTACGGAACCCTTTGTGCGCAAGTTCGCCTCGCACTTGGCATGTGATTTTCTTTTTTACTTGTGTTACAAGTGTTTTTGTATCGGTTTACACATTTAACAATTAAATAATAAATTAATCATTAGCTCTCGTTTTGGTAAAGAACTTGTTTTATTATATTTCAATTATTTATTGCGTATTTTCAACACTTACAGCTTTCCTTAAATAATTTAATTTAACACTACTGAAACATGTTTTTTCTTAATAATTGAACGGTATCGTTTAAGAAAACGAGACGAAGAATTAAACATTTTTGATAACCTTAAAAACTGAATAAAAACTTTTTCTCTTACTCGGTTGAATGACCTTTGACATCTAAGCCATAGATACAAAACATGCAGATAAATCAAACGTCAGATTCCCGATTATCAAAGCACAAAAAAAATATCGATTACACCCTCATAATTTAAGTCGATTAGTGATGACTTTAAGGATTAAATCGACTAATCTGATTACGCAAATTACAATCATAAAAGAACCTTATGTACATGGCATAGAGATAGAATTGGCACTGCAGTCGGCTCCGCTGGAGGCGACCCGGCAGCCCCAGCGATGTCCAAATGCGTGTATTTAACATTTTTATCTTCTAAACCGCTGACTTTGATTAGAAATCCTGCTGCTAGTTGATGATGGCGGGATTTCGTATCCATATCCACTTGGAGTAGATCATCTCCCTTGGCTTTTCCAACGTTAACAGCTAAATCTTCTGGTCTGACGTACGATACTTCTATGGGATCTGATATCCTGGTACCACTGAACTGCAGTTTGGTTGAATGATTGGTGGCTTTCGCGCTGTGATTGTCCATAGCAGCTACATATCCTCCATAGCAGGCTCTAGCATGCCCTGTTAGTGTTGCTATGGTGTATAGATGAGGATTTAGCTCCTTGCTAGCAGATTCGGCTAGTTTATAAAGAGCGTCGGCCATTGCTAACCTTCCTTCTGCGTCGGTATTCGTCACTCTCACTGTCTTACCGCTTTTGGATATCAGCAACTCATCAGCCACATAAGAATCTTCGCCTACAGAATTCCTGCATAGGCATAGAACTCCGATAACTTTTAGATGTGGGGGTTTGAGTATGGAGCAAGCTTTGAGGAATCCTG
Source organism: Cephonodes hylas (assembly GCA_030295005.1). Classification (NCBI taxonomy): domain Eukaryota; kingdom Metazoa; phylum Arthropoda; class Insecta; order Lepidoptera; family Sphingidae; genus Cephonodes; species Cephonodes hylas. The sequence goes on along the minus strand of AP025388.1, from coordinate 2,527,469 downwards.
CTACAGCTGCAGCACCACATTTATCCCTTGCCATGCCCGCCATCTTGCCGGAAATTTTGATGTCAGCGCCCCCTGTGTCGTAAGTCACTCCTTTGCCCACCAGCATCAAAGTTTCCGTCACCCTGGCGTTATCTGACGGGCTGTACTCAATCTCGACTACCCTAGGCTTGTGTCTTTCAACAAGGTTCGCTGCTCTCGAAACAGCTGCTAGCAGAGGATAGTCTTTAGCTATATCTCCGTCTGCATCAATGATATTGAGCTTAACATTGCTATCTCCGTTGAAAGATGCTTTTACGTACTCAACAATGTTAGCTGGAGACATACGTTCGGGATCACCACCTGCTATATCTCTAGCGAAAACTCTAGACCTTTCCAAGGCTATGGCGTTTCGTACAACCCTCTCGAAGGCTTCGGTGCGTTTCTCTTCAGCGTGGAAACCAATCCTCATGAACAGTTTTGTATTATCTCGTTCCCTCAATTGTATAGGAACGTATAAGGCTTCTAAAGCTCCTAGAATAGCTACCAGTTGTCCATCTGGGAAATAGACAGCATTCTGAACAACAACCAAAGGTTTCTTCGCTCCGGCATCAAGGGCTCTGATCAGGCCCTTCTGAGCAGCATCTTTGACGACCCTTACGTCGTGATAAGGGCTGATTTTTCCCGTAGGGGACAAGACAAGTCTGCCACCAGATACGTAATCGCAGTTCCATACCGTGCAAGTCTTTTGGATGTGCTTGTCGATCTTCGAAATGTTGTCCACGAAGCTTCCTATATGTCTTGGTAGAGGCACATTAAGCTCTTCAGGATACAAGATTAATACCACTGCGTCATAGTCGTTGGAAAGGAGGTTGGTCTCGATGAAAACGTTTTCGTACAATTTAAACTCTTTAACCGACATCTTTGCTGCCGCGCAATGGAAACACAACTGATAAATGTAATTAAAAATGTTGAATATAATATGAGATAGGGCTGGGATTAAATTGAATGTTCGGCTTAGCGATAAATTGTTACTATAGACAGATATTTTTTTTTATCAGTCTTAATACAAAATACTTAATTAGATTTCAATTAATCACTTAAAAATAACACCTTCATATTTATGCTAAAATTCTAAATAAACTAATTTGAAAAATAATTTACACGATTAATATCCAACATGAAACGTTTTGTCCGTCTGTTTAGGATAGTATTTAAAGGGTTAAATACATATTTAGGGCTTTTGATTGACAGTTGTTTTGTTTATACATCCTAGATTGGTTTTTGTTTCAAGGAAAAGCAATCCGGGCAAAAAGGATTTTATAACAAAATTTAACGTATTTTTTTAATTAAAAGGTTAAGAATTAAGAATGCTTACTGATAAACTGACTACGTAAAATAGAAATTTAAAAGGTAACACGAATACACCGCATTAGTTCAGTGACTTTTTCGATCTCACAAAAACCCAGATCTGAAGGCTGAAACAAATATTTGTGGATCACACAAACATTTCGCGCCTTTACCGCCGTTTTAGCGTAGCCGACAAAATCAAAATTTACAGGAGAAGGTTTTATTTTTAATATTTTTAAACAGTAATGTGCCAGTAAATTAAAATTTTACATACATAAACATTTTTTAGACATTTACATATATAATTTTAAAAAACGCTTCGGGATAGGTTCGTTAAGCCTTAAAATAGTAGTTTCAATAAAAACCCCATTTTTGACAAAAGTGTTGCTTACAATAATTTGGCGGTAATGGCTTGATTTGTCTCTACGCGGGGACAGAACCCGTGACCTCTCCTTTCGCAAGCTGGTGTCTAGCCAACTGCGCCACGGGGCTGTTAATATAATGTACAATTTCAATAGTTTTTAAACAGAAGACGAAAGATAAACTCGAATTTTTAATACACCAGGCACAACACTACAACCAAACAATAAATTATCATGTTATCAAATTGCCAACATTATTCGTAATCTTCGGTTATCATTTGTTATCGAAATTATTTATTCGTGCTCACTGGCGGATCTGTATATCTAAATTGCGAAATTATATCGCAGGTAAATGATAATTATTGGTAATAATAATGAAGGCTTAAAGTCAAAACAAAAAAGTTCGAACAAAATGATTCCATGCGATTTGTATGGAAAACGTAAAAAAATATTTCTTGTCGAGATTTTCTTTAACGCTAAAGGTTTTGCGATCACCGTAGCTATTACCTGCCTTAGTTTCCGATCGCGGTCTGAATACACCCTGTATAGGTCGTGATGGCCTCGAGGATTAGGCGCGCGGTCGTGAATCTTGCCAATCTTCAAACCCCAGGAACATACCTCAGACTTTTATAAGTTACTAGCGACCCGCCCCGGCTTCGCACGGGTGCAATGCTGATATTTAATGGATGTTATCATACATATAAACCTTCCTCTTCAATCACTCTATCTATTAAAAAAAACCGCATCAAAATCCTTTGCGTAGCTTCAAAGATTTAAGCATACAAAGGGACACAGGGACAGAGAAAGCGACTTTGTTTTGTACTATGTAATGATGTGTGTATTCACAATAAATAACTAAATTTATCGGTGAAGGAAAACATTGTGATGAAACCTTGAATTTCTGAGGAATTTATTAGGCGTGTAGTCCGCCAACCCGCACTAGGCCAGCGTGGTGAAGTAAGGCCTAAAAATCTTCCCAATGGTAGAGGAGGCTCGTGCACAGCAGTGAGACGTAATATTATGACCACACACAAAATTTGTTTTGTGCCTAGTAGAGATTTCTGATCTAAAACCCTAAAACCCTCTCAATGGTAGAGGAGACCCGTGCTCAGCAGTGGGCGTATATGGGTTGATGAAGAAGAAGAAGAGATTTCTGATCATACGCCTCAACTTCGAGGCTGTTTCAACTGCTTTAAAGATTTTCTGCCCATAACCATAACCTAATCTGATTTTAGAAACCTAATCTAGAACCTTTCCATCGCACGTAATACTGCGAAACAACGAAACAATAGTTTATATTTCTACAATATTATTGTAAAACAAACATCTTTTTAAGATAAGGCATATCATTAAAAACAAATAAGAAGGTTAATACACTTATGTCCCCGTTATGTTTATAAATAAGCATATGTATGTAGTACATAGTACATACTATGTACTATGTATATGTCCGTCCTACTGCTGGGTACGGGCCTCTACAACTGAGAGGGTTTAGGTCTTAGACCACCACGCTGGCCTAGTGCGGATTTTCGGGCTACACTACAGACATTTTTTGTAAAATTCTGTTGGATGCACAGAACAGCTGAATAAGATGAGAAGGGAAATAGTTAGTTTTGTATGTGCCCATACTAATTATAACTCAAAGATACTAAATCAACTATCTTATGAGATCAATATTACGCATTTCAAGGTCACGCACAGTCATCTTGGAGTGAGAAAACAAAGATCCGTATCCTCAATTGATACGAAACTTCGTGATTTTGACACTAAACATCCCACTCTAGATCCGTATCCGCGGATATACATATTTGCCAATCCGCAGATCGCTAATTTGAACGTAAAACCAGTGGTTCCTCAACAGAAGATATTATTTCAGGTGCCGTCGACTTGTTCACCAAAGAGACCAAACTTCCTCTGGAGCTTCGCAACCTACCCTACGACATTAATAGCGTGATGCATTTTGGAACCCGAGACTACAGCAAAAATGGTCACAGGACTATAATATTCAAGGTAAAAATATTCATCATCATCAGTCAATATACGTCCAAGTGGTACGCACGGGCCTCTTCTACAATTGAGAGGGTTTAGGCCTTAGTCCACCACGCTGGCCTGGTACGGGTTGGTGGACTACACACCTAAGAAATAAGAGATGATGGCCTCGAGGTGTAGGCGCACGGTCGACAATCTCACGGGTTTAAATTCCAGGCACACACTTCTGACTCTTACCATTTATGTGTGTATTCTCCATGAATTAGCGCTTGCATTAACGATGAAGGAGAACATCGTGAGGAAACCTGCACACTTAAAAGTTCTGAGAAATTTCTTAGATATATAGTCCGCCAAACTGCACTAGGACAGCGTGGTGGATTAAGGCCTTAACCCTCTCATTGGTAAAGAAGGCCCGTGCTTAGCAAAATTGCCACATCCCATTGTTACTGATGAAGTTGGCTTAGTTGGTTAACCATCAGCTAACGAAACGAAAGACCGTGAGTTCGATCCCCGTACCGAAACAACCTTTCACTTTGTCGTAGTTGGGTAAAAATGTGCCATCGTTAAAACTGAAATAATTGTGCTATCTACCTTAATTTTCACAGGACCACACACTTCAACAAAACCGAGTAGGACTCACTTCAATAGATTTACGAAAGATCGAAATAGTCTACGGTCCCGAGTGTCTCAAACGAGATAGACAGGAGAAGATAGAGCTCTGCCAGTCCTACCCAGGCGTTGCTAGAAGGAAAAGAAGCGTAGAAGTAGAAGGACTCAGAAGTTTAAGAGTAAACCCTGATATCACCCCTCCCCCAGACCTAAATACCACAGCAGTTGACGAAATACTAAAAGATTTAGGAATTGAAGATGATGTTCAGAATATAGTTGAGCAAATTTACAAAGTAACTTCAACGGCTTTGCTTAACGCTAGACTAAAGCATTGCAACAATACAAAACCAGAATTAAGGAGTGGGAATGTTGAGCAAAATAGGAGCTCAGATATATTAGGAATAGTCGAAGTTATAGCAGAATACGCAAAGAAAACTGTTGATAATGCTTTGACCAATCTTACAGAGCTATGTGATACGTCTAGGTCTTTAGACATATATCTGAGAGCCTGCCCGTATTACGACCAAGCGGGGAAGTGTAGGCAGACATATTTCAAATCAACAAAATCTATGTGGGTTAGACCTTCGACCCAACACAGACCCAGAATAATACAACCAACCAGACATCGTGGAAGGGATTTAAATAAACAGTATGTTCCGCTTCAAAGAGCTAGATTGGACAACGAAACAGGGCCTGTTATTGACGCCCAAACAGGTAACCAAGATATTGAAGTAAAAAAAGATAGAAGGAAGAGACTCGTTGAGTTCGAAGGCTATTCGACTAAAGGGATGGTACTGCGGGTGAATGAAGATAAAAAGGTAAAGAGAGAAGTTACGCATGAGGTAAAAGATGAAAAGAAAGATTTAAGAATGGGTACTACTATACAAGTATTGAAAAGAGGAGTTTACGGTGGTGATAGAAGGTCTAATGCACGGAAGTCCAGGTAAAAATAAATAAAGTTTTGTTTGGAATTTGTTTTTCCTTACGCGAAGCAAAATAACCCAAATCATATGTGTCAAACACGGTAGATTCTATGCTCAATAAGGTCCCATTGTGCCCCATCGAATATAAATATATTAAATACAAATATCTAGATATCAGTTTCGGTATAGAAGGTTATCGGTACTTCCATAGAAGCCCAAAAACGTTGCACATTAATTGCGTTAATGTCTAGTTTATAATTGATTATTGTGGGCTCAAGATATTCTCGTTTATATGTCAAATTGCTTCTGTTAAATAAACATTTAAAGCGTAAAGATTAGTATTCGGAATTTTGTGGACAAACTAGACTTTTAGCCTTCTACAGAAGTACCGCCACGGTTAGATAGACGTATTTCTGTACATTTTAAAGTTAATCTGTGATTCATTGTCTAATCCATATAATTCTTTCTTCTTGTTTAAAAGATGTTGATTTTATCTAGGAAACCTGGTAGATCTTAGAAAAACACATGGAAAATATGTAAACGACTACGCTTATGTGGTTTTTCTCAATAGTACTTCTACAGAAGCCCGAAAGCCCAGCCTGCTTCACAAGATTTGAAAGAACAATCTTAACTCTTAAAGTGTTTACTTAACAAAAGCAATTAGCCTTATAAATGAGAATATCCTGAGCTCACAATAAATAATTATAAATAAGACACTACAGAATTAACTTTAAATGCTTTCGGTATCTAAGGAAGCGTTGCCACTGGATTATTTGAAGATGTACGCTTTGTTGTCCCAAAAATAATTAAAAACCTATATACTTTCGCCTTTTAGTAATATGCTAAAAGATATTACATCTAGCCACTTTAATTAATAAGCAAATTTATGACGTTAACTACAATTAATTCAAGAGTTAGTAAAGACGTGCTCAATGCTCTAACCAAAATATTTCGCACTGTTACTAAGTTTTTTTTATATGGAAGCCTAATAAAATTTAGTTCCACCTAGTAATCGAATCCGGGGCCTCTTGAATCAATGCTCAATTATATCGAAGAACGAACAATAACTCGCAAAAGATTATTTTTATTTAAATGAAGATTGAAAATAATTTAATAGAAAGTAAGTATTTCTTGCTGATGATTTTAGTAAAGTTTTATCATTTATATTTGAAATATTAACCCTAGAAAATCTTTCTTTTTAAAGACTCTGTCGTGGTTTAGCAGTGTGTGTTATCTAGAGGTCCCGGGTTCGACTTCCAAGACGGGTTTCCATATGATGATTTTCTCAGCAAATCAGCAGCAGTCTGGAAAAGTGCCTAAAAATAGAGATAGTAACTAAGTATGTGTGCCTAACGATTAAGACTTTTGATAAAT